>CM048845.1:101232032-102462032 GCA_026545225.1 Cornus controversa
GAAGTTGGATTGGTCCTCATATTTGGGGACCGGTGGGACTTAGCAAAAATTCAATTTTAACATTTAAAGCATATTTTCTAAGTCCTATGCCCATCAAACTTCAAAACATAGTGTCCTCACTCACATACCTGTTCTAAGTGATGTCCTCATCAAATCCATGGTATCGAGACACCTTCCGTTCAGCTCCGAAGATCGAAACACAAGATCAAACGAAAATTACAATTCGATCAACAAGTTTTGACATCGAAATTTGCCAATTACAATTATACATCTCACAATTATAAAATTAATTAGTGCACGAGGGACACAGTTCCAAGGTTAAACGGTCCCTAAAAGGATTTTTAGGTTAAAAAAAAAAATTAGAGGTTGGTGGAATTGAAAGGATTCTGATAAGGGTCCTACAGGTTTGTTGAATAGACAGGAAGTATCTTTGAAACTCATAACTTCTTATTTGTAATTGTTGTTTATATTTTTATTTAAGTTGAAAAATGTTATTATTATAACTGTTCATTGTTCCTTATTTGTACTACATGTCTTGCATATTAAATTGTTATAGGTTTTAGGATTGTGTTAATTCTCTACTGGGCTATTTTGGCTCACCCCTATTCTTTTTCCCGCCAAGATTTGGCTCAAGATAACAGATAGAGTGTTGATTTATATGCTTGGACTGTGATGTTTCCTACACACATAATGACTTGATTTACATGTTTAGATGTAAGAGAACCTTTGTGTATATTTTGTTACGCTAACTATGTGATTGGGCTTGTAATAGTTTCATAATGTAAATATAAAGATTGGTGAGCCTTGTGAGTGCAGTGTGTGAGGTTTGTAAATCTTGTATTATAGAACTTAAATCATATGGTTTGACAGGTTTTGGGTATGTAAATTTTATAAATGGAATAAGCTTTTATTATGGATTTTGAAAGTATTATTTAGATATATTGAATGTGGAAATTCTAGGATTTCATATAGGTTCTCATTGTCTTTAGAAGCTTAAAAATTATGTAGATTTATTGCCAAAATTTCACTAAATGAACATTTTCAATGAAAAATGTGTTTCTAGGAATTTTAAATGTTAAGTAACCTTAATTTATTCTCTTAAACCCCTAAACCCTCCACGTCACACCTTGGGTTTTAGGTCTCAAAATTCGGGGAGTGACATAGGTAGTGCTGAGATTATCACATAATAAGGTGATGGGCGTGGACATGGGAAATTGTAATTCCTGAAGAAGATGAATCACCCATGTGGATTTAGCACAAATATGAGCAAGAGACCAGTATTCAGCTTCAGCGTTGGAATAAGAGACAATGGGCTGTTTCTTGGTGGTCTAGGAGATAAGATTAGATCCCAAGAAAATACAGAAGCCATTGGTAAAGCGACGAGAGTCAGGATAGCCTGCCCAATCAGTATCAGAATAGGCTTTGAGGGTCAAGGAACTAGTAGAGCACTGAAAAAGGAAACCAAAATCCAGCGTCCCTTTTAGATAACGAAGGACCCTTTTGGCTACGATGAAATGAAGAGACTGAGGTTGACTCATAAATTGAGCAACATGATGAACAACATAGGCAATGTCAGGCCTGCTGAAAGTGAGGTACTACAATGAGCCAACAAGTTAGCAATACTCGGTGGGATCCGGTAAAAGATCCCCGTTGTGGGACGATAGTTGAGTCTTAGCACAAACTGGGGTGTTACAAGGCTTGCAGTCTGTCATAGAGAAATGTGTGAAAAAATTAACAGTATACTTTGTTTGAGAGATGCATAATCCAGTGGTGGAGAAGGTTGCTTCAAGTCCTAGAAAGTAAGATAGAGAACCAAGGTCACTGAGCTCAAACTCTTTTCCAAGAGTGGTGATGAAAGAGGAAATTAGAGATGATTGATTGCTAGTGAGAATAATGTCGTCAACATATAATAAAAGAAGCATTATAGCAGAGTCGGTGCGATAAAGAAACAGAAAATGGTCAACACAACACTAGGTAAAACCAACTGTAAAAAAAAGATGTTGAGACGATGAAATCAAGCTCGGGGTACTTGTTTGAGTTCATAAATAGCCTTGTGTAGATGACTAGCAAGCAAGGTCAATGAAGCTAGGTGGTTGAGTCATGTAAATAGTTTCATCCAAGTGGCCATGAAGAAAGACATTCTTTACATCATGTTGGCGTATAGTCCAGCCAAAGGATAGGGCAAGACTGAGTACAATACGGACAGTGGCGGGCTTGATTACAGGACTGAATGTCTCATCAAACTCAATGTCGGCCTATTGATGGAAGCCTTTGACAACTAGACGAGTTTTGTGGCGCTCAATGGAACCATCTGTCTTACATTTTAGTTTGAAAACCCACTTGCATCCTACTACATGTTTAGCAGGTGGGTTCATCAGTAGAGGATGAAAGCTGAACGAGAAGAGCTCTAGATAAAGAAAATCTGATTGTGCTATATATTCGGATAAGAGGTCGACGTGTGTCATCCTGATGATGAGAAACCATCGAATGTAATGGGGGAATGGTAAAAGAAAGAGTCACAGAGTTAGCAGCAGTGATAGTAGGAGGTACCCAGGGCTGAGTGGCCCGACGTTGAAAATGGTATAGAAAAGGTTGTTGAAGAGGAGCCGGAGAACTCTGAGAAGTATGAGGAGCTGGAGAATTGATTTGGATGGCAGACTGTAAAGGGACCTCAAGAGCTTGAAATAGTAGAGGAACAAAGGCCCATAATGATGGTTCTGATGAAGTGCTAGTAGTAGAGGTAAATGGAAAATGTTGTTCATTGAAGCGAACATGTCGGGAAATGTAGACTCTGCCAGTTTTGTGATCCAAACAACGATAGCCTTTGTGCTGCAAGCTGTAGCCTAAAAAGACATATTCAACAGTTCTTGGCAGAAGTTTATTAGTCAAATAAACACCTAAGTGGGATAACAGGCACAACCAAACACACGCAACTCAGAGTAGGAAGGAATATGACCATAAAAACGGGAGAAGGGTGAGGACCACTAGAGTTTAGGGGAAGAAAGACGGTTGATAAGGTGAACAACGGTGGAGACCGCGTCAAGCCAATGGTAGAGAGGAACATGACTGGTGATGAGGAGGGTGCGGGCCATGTCAGCAATATGACGGTGTTTGCGTTCAGCGAAGCCATTTTGTTAAGAAGTGTGAAGGCATGAAAGACGGCAGTGAACACCAAGGGAAGAACAAGGGGTTTTAAAAGGACCACTGTCATATTTTCCACCACCATCACTCTGGAATTATTGGCCGTGGGTGAAAAATTGAGTTTGGATATAGGCTAGGAAATTTTTAAAATTATGGAGAACTTCAGATTTATGTTTCATAAAGTAAAGCCAAGTAAAATGAGTGTAGTCATCAGTGAACAATACATAGTATTTATAGCCAAAAATAGAAATTACTGGAGATTGCCATACATCAAAATGAATCAAAATAAAGGGAAAAGAGGTTTTTATTTCATTAAATAGGGGATAGGGGAGGCGTGTAGATTTACCCAAAGCATATCCTTGATGAAATGAATATTTGAATTGAAAAGTATAAGATAACAATTTATTAGACCCTAAGTAAGACATAACTTTAGCAAATGGATAACCAAGATAATTATGCCAAAGGGAAGATAAACTATGGGAGGCAAACAAAGCATGTAGGTGAGGCAGAAAGGCAGGTAATTTGTAAAGACCATCCTTACATAGGCCCTGATAAAGGAGAGAACCAGTGGTTAGATTGAAGATATAGAAGTGATGAGCATCAAAGGCACATAACACATGATTATCAGTACAGAATTGAGCAATGAAGAGTAAGTTCTTACTTATAGAAGGAATGACATAGACATTATTAAGGTGAAAAGAAGATGAGCTGAGTAGTAGTGCCATGTTACCCATATAGGTAATAGGGAGTAGATCTCCATTGCTAATTTGAATGGTATCAGGGCCACTGTAAGGTGTGCACTGCTGGAAAAGAGCTGGGTTGCCCGTCATGTAGGTAGAGGCACCAATGTCAGGATACCAGCTAAGATTAGATAATGACCACTGTAAAGGTTGGGCAATCGGAGGCGGCTAAGGTGGAGCAATCTGGAAATCAGCAAAAGTAGAATTTAGCGAACATGGGACTGAGGGTTGCGCAAATGATGAGAGCCGAAAGTAGTTGCTAGCAAAATGACCAATCCCAAAGCATAGCTAGCATTGAGACATAAAATGATGGTACAAGAACCGGACCAAAGATACCAGAAGTATTAGAACGGTTGTGGGACAGATGACCATGGTTTTTGCGACCTTTGTTGTAAAAATTATTCTGTGGAGTAGAACTTGAAGACTAAGAAGTCTGAGATGCTAGGAAGGCTGAAGGGATAAGATGAGAAGAGGTTTTGTGTCAGGCCTTATAGTCCAGTAGGCAAGCACGCAGAGCAAAGAACTCGGGCAATGAGTCAAAGCTCACAATGGCAGTGACTAACATGTTAAACTCGGAACCAAGGCCGTTGAGGACGGCATTAACTAGATCTTTGTTAGAGACTGGCTCGCCAATAGCAATGGGAGCATCAAAAATAGATTTGGCTTCTTAAAGATACTTAGAAATGGGTCGGGTGCCACTCTTAAAACTGGTAAGCCGTTCCTGTAGAGAGAGGAATTTGCGACAGATTTCTAAGAGAAATGATCCTGAATGAGCATCCAAATAGCAGTAGAGGATTTGCACCCAATAACAAAGGCTAAGATAGGTTTAAAGAAGGTGGTTGAGACAATACTAATAAAGGTTTTGTTAGCTCGGAGCCAAGTAGAGCGATTTAGTTCGTCAGTAGGGCAGGGGAAGAAGCTATCAATAAGGCGTAGGAAGTTTTGGCCATAAAGAAAAGCATCCATTTGATGAGACCAAAGAAGGAAATTATCTTATGTGAGTTTGACCAAGATTAGATTGGTGATAGTGGGAATAGAAAGGGTTGGAGCAACAGCAAGTGTGGTGGCAACAATGGTGGAGCCGCTGAAAGACATATTTGAATAGGAGGCAGGAAGAGAGAATGTCACAGAGGGAGAAGAGAAGTCGCAGGGGCTGGTTGGAGGGGCAGAGGGTCGCCGAAGAGAGTAGGGAGAGAAGAGAGGATTGGTATTAGGCTAATACCATGTTAGAAAGATAATTTCTGTGTATTTCCTGTTCTCAAGGAGAGCTCTTTATATACAAATTATAATTAGCTAAATAAAAAAATAGATCATAATTATAGTCTAAGAATATACAAATTACAATCAATTACAATCAGCTAAATAAAGAAAGAAATCATAATTATAGTCTAAGAATATTCTGATTGATTGACAAAATATTGTTAATAAATTATGGAGGTTTAACATATTAAACACACTATCCACACACCTAGAGCTCAGTTTCTACATACTTAAACCACTAAATATTAAATTAAAGTCTTTTTTTTTCTTTTCACATTTTTACCCCCATTTTCACATAATTAAACACCTTATCCACACATCTAAAGCTCAATTTCCACACACTTAAAATACTAAATATTAAATTAGTTTTTTTTCTTTCTACATTTTTACCCCCATTTTCACACAATTAAACACACTATCCCTCCACACACTCAAAACACTAAATATTAAATTAAAATCTTAATTTTTTTTCTTTTCACATTTTTGCCCCCATTTTCACACAATTAAACACATTATACGCACACCTAAAGCTCAGATTTCACACACTCAGAACACTAAATATTAAACTGAAGTCTTAATTTTTTTACTTTACACATTTTTACCCGCATTTTCACACAATTAAATGCTCTATCCATGCACCTACAACTCAGTTTCCACATAATCTTAAACTTATATTGTGTTGTCTAAAATTATTTCTGGGTTTAAATATCTTCTTTATATTATAAATAATATTGTTCATTATGTGATTTAAGTTTATATATGAATAATATTGTGAATATTTAATCTATAAAAATAAAACAAACACCAAGTCATTAAACCTAAGGTTCTTGAAATAAATGTGTTTGTAATAAATGTTTTAACAAATATGTTTGTAATTAATTTTGTAATAAATATTTAATAATTGAATTAAACCATTAATGTTAAATTAAAATACATTTTATTTTCTTTTCCACATTTTTACTGCCATTTCCACACAATTAAACACATTATCCACACACCTAAGCTCAGTTTCCACACTTAAACCACTAAATATTAAATTAAAATCTTAATTTTTTTTCTTTCCACATTTTTACTCCCATTTTCACACAACTAAACACACTATCCATACACCTAAAGTTCAGTTTTCACACACTCAAAATACTAACTATTTAATTAAAATCTTATGTTTTTTCCTTTTCACATTTTTTTCCCCATTTCCACACTCAAACACACTATCCATGAACTTCAAGTTCAATTTCCACTCACTTAAACCATTTAATATTAAATTAATATACCGATGTTAGTGTTTTTTTTTTGTTTTCACATTTTTATCTCCCATTTTCACACACTTAATGTGGTTTTATACACAATTATTTATGAACTCACGTGTGCCTTAGTTTTGAATGAACATTTTTGTAATACCCCGCTCCAACACATGGTATGATATTGTCCGCTTTGAGCCTGAGCCCGCACAGTTTTGCTCTTGGGTTTTACCCCAAAAGGCCTCATACCATTTGAAGAGAACATAGTACATATAAGCACATCTCCTTTTCCACATCCATGCGATATGGGATTGAGCACCCTGTACCCTGTCAGTGTGGTAGCTCAGCCTAGTGTCTGTCTTCGCACCCGCCCACTCACACCCGTCCACAAGGGTTACTACAATTTTAGATTAATTTTTAATAGACTCTCTAATACACTTTGTTATTTTGTTATAGGTAGTTGATTTGAATGGAAAGTCTGGCTTTGGATAGTCTTTCTGGTATATCAGAACTTAAACTAATTAATGGAATGGTGTTCGAGTCCGTCCAAAAAGTATACGACTTTTATAATGCATATGGACGTGAAGTTGGATTTAGGATTATGCCAATAGAAGTAATGAAACTAGAAAAATTACTTCTGCACAATTTGTATGTAGTAAGGAGGGTTAGAGAGAAAAAGATAAAATGGACCTTCTTACAAAAGAAGCTAGGGCAAAAATAAGGACCGGATGTCGTGCCCAAACGCACATAAAATTTAAAAGATCAGAAGGAATATTTTTCATAGAGAGATTTGAAGAAGAACACAATCATAAATTGATTAGGAAAAAGTTGCACTCACTTTATACCTTCACAACGAAACATCTCTCTAGCTCAGGCAATTGACCTCAACATAGCCGATGATTCTGGATTATCTGTTGGTTCCTCATACGAACTAATGGGAAGACAAGTTAGGGCAAGAGAAGCAATTGGGTTTACAAAAGTAGACCAAAAAAATTATTTGAGAATGAAGAGACAAAAACAGTTAAAATTTGGAGAGGCAAGATACATATTTGAGTATTTCCAATCCCAGTTGTTGGACAATCCTTCCTTCTTTCATGCGGTTCAGCTAGACAACGAGGAGATGATAACCAATATATTTTGGGCAGATGTAAGTGTGATTATTAATTACGGCCATTTTGGAGATGTTGTAAAGTTCGATACCACATACAAGGTCAACAATGATAATTAGCCTTTGGCCACTTTTGTTGGTCTTAATTATTACAAAGAATCAGTTATATTTGGAGTTACTTTGATGTTTGATGAGACGACGGACTCGTTTGTTTGGTTGTTTGAGACATTTTTGTTTGCAATGTCTTGTAAAGATCCGAGGACAATTATAACTGACCAAGATACGACTATGAAAAAAGCGTTAGCACTGGTGATGCCCGGGACATACCACCATCTCTGTACATAGCATATTATGCAAAACGCTGAGAAGCATTTAGGCCATAAATTTATGGGTCTGGTGAGTATTACAGGCATCTTATCCAACTTTATGAAGTACTACGAGGATAAATATGATTTCATATCAAGTTGGAATTTCGTATTAACTAAGTATGATGTAAATGGCAATAAATGGTTATCGAATTTATATGATTTGAGGACGAAATGGGCAAAGGCATATGTAAAAGACTCTTTGACAGCTGGTATGCACGCGCAGCACAGAACTCAGTGAAAGCCTCAACGCTTGCTTGAAAAGATTCTTGAAATCTGACCATTCTATTCCTGAATTTTTCAAACATTTTGATAGATTGGTTAGTGAGAAAAAGTTCAAAGAATTGCATGCAGAGTACAATTTGGCTCACAAATTGCCAAAAATTACATATTCAAACAATATGCTAGACCATGCTAGTGAGATCTACACAAGACTTATTTTTGAGTTAGTTCAACAAGAATTTTTATAAACGGTTAATTATTATTTAGGAGAACCAATTCTTGAGAATGGAGAATTCATATACAAACTTGTTGCGCTTGATGGATATAATCCAGAACGGCGTGTAAGGAGGAAGAGAGCAGATGACTATGTAACGTGTAACTGTGGAAAGTTCTCAATGGAAAGGGTTCCGTGTTCACATGTGATAAAGGTCATTAGAGAAATGTTGCACAAAATCAAATTACTGAAGGAATACATAGTAAGGTGTTGGACCCGAGAAGCGAGAGATGGGGCAGTGTTAGATTGCATTGGCCATGAAGTGCAAGCAAATACTAATTTGCAACAAAGACATCAGTTTAAAAACATGTGTCATCTATTTACTTGCATTAATTTGATGACATCAGAGAGTGAAGATGATTACAATTTATCCATCATACATGGTGAACAATTGTTTAACCTTATAGAAGATGGTAGAAGGCAAAAACATTTGGTGTATGATATTTCTAAGTCATGCAAAACTGGCCATGGTCTTCAAATTCATGTTACTTACCAGCAAAGTGGTCATAACATTACTGCTAGGGGTTTTTAAAAAAGGGACACATCAAGAGGGCAAAAAAAAAAAATTCAAATCAAAACGTGAACAAGCTATACAAAAGAAGAAAAAAAAGTCTTCAAAACAACCTATTGAATCCTTCTTGAAAATTAATGTAAGTGACATTTTATAATTTTATAATACTTCAAATTATTTTATTATACCAACTAATCCCCAAATTCAAGTTTTTTAAGGGTGCTGAAATTTAAAGCAAGTACACATGGATGGTCAACAACCTAGTCCACCACCAAGCAATGCAGAAACAATGACGCAACAACCCGTTCAATCCTTTGTAAAAATTAATGTGAGTGATGTTTTATAATTTTAAAATACTTCAAATTATTGACTTTAAACCAACTAATTCATAATTTTAACTTTTTTAGGGTACTGAAATTCAAAGCAAGTATGCATGGATGTTCCAACAACCTAGTCCACCGCCAAGCAATGCAAAAACAATAACGCATGAGTTTTCACAAACCACGACGCAAATGAACACACTTAGCTTACAAGCATCTTATTGTCCAAATACAATTCTGAGTCAGGTTGGTGCTAGTTTTATCTACTTTTACATTCTCCAGTGATGAACCAAGAGGGGGGTGAATTGGTTCAATGTGAACTTTAATAAACTCAACTTAATTCTTATTAGATCTCAGACTACTTGTTTAAGTTCATGACAACAGTCTTAGAACCTTATCAGCGCCGATTTATGGAGTATATTGCAACACGTCTGTTATGGGTAGTCAAAAATGAATGCAGCCTTATTTTTTAAAAATTGGTAACTAGAATAAGATTAGAATAGAATTTGAAACTTGATAAACACATAAAACTACTCACAAGACCATTTGAGTAAACTTTGTAGCAAAATAAGGTATTGACATCACTATACATCACAATATGAGTTGTTGAGCTATTTTTCTATTTTAGAATAACCTTAATCAATCCATCCTTTCTTGGTTGATTTTTGGCATTATGAATATCTCATAATCTCACCAAAAATATCACTCACAACACTTGAAGGAATAAGGCTCAAACTTTATAAACACTCAAGTGCAGCTATCTACTGATATATAGAAAATAACATTACTTAACAGATAGAATTCACCAGCTGTCACTTGTTGTCAGGTAAATGATTCAACCAATCATGATGATGAAAGAGTGCAACCAATAATATGGGTGGTTGGGTAAACATATGTTTTTATAACAGACAATGTTTCATTTCATTTATTTTGTTTATATATATATATATTTTTTAAAATGGAGCCCTTCTATCTAAACCTCGGGGTAGATGACATTGACAGACATGAAGGAATTTCTCTTCAAAAGTGGATGGTGTTTTTTTTGTATATTTTGGCAAATCCTCTTCAATTGCAAGTGAAGGGTGTTTTAGTTGTATATGTCAACAAATCCTCTTCAAATGTGAAGGAAAGATATTTTTTTTTGTATATGTCAGCGAATCCTCTTCAAATGTGAATGAAGAGTTCTGTTTTTGTATACTTTAGCAAATCTTCTTCAAAGGTGAATGAAGGGTTCTGTTTTTGTATATTTCAGCAAATCCTCTTGAGAGGTGAAGGAATGGTGCTTTTTTGTATATGTCAGCAAATCCTCTTCAAATGTGAAGGGTGCAGTTTATCCCACCAATTTTTTTTTGTAACAGTGGAGGTTATGAAAGAGTTATACATGTAAATGCGGATAGATTGTGGAAATGCCTATTCAAATAAGACAATGTATTCCACCAATTTTTTTGCAATAGTGGAATATAATGACAATGATAATGCAATGTTAGAAGTTAACTTCAAATGACAATTTTATTTTCTCAAAAGAAGTCTTTTATAGATATGTTACAATGCTTTTGACGGATAGATATACATGTTATCTGTAGTATAATCTAACCCTTATTGCTAGCCTTTTGGTTAAACACATTCTTTGATTCGGCAACTAGACTGGTGATTGGTGAAACACATCGAATGTCAGCACAAGCATTGTTCATTTTGTAAGTCTTCCAAGGATGGATATATGTGCTTCTACATAGTCTTAATTTCCAATGCATCCAATTCTTGATCCAAAACTTAGCAGAGATCCATTATTATACTCTAATGAATCTACTACACTCAATAATCTTCTGTCACAAATGGACGCGAAATATCTGAATTAGTGACATATTCAGATTTGGTATTTTTCCATGTATGAATATCCCAATAAAATCTAATTTCACTTGAAAATTAGATGCAATATTAGAAGTAGTTTTTCATAGCATAACAAAGCATATGTAAGATAAAACATTTAACATTTTTATTTATTGATTAACAAAAAGATAAGTTCAAAAGACACCATATTTCAAAAGAGTAACTTCCAATACATTAAACGTCATCTTAACATTTAGACATTTAGACAGAAGTTAACATTAGATATCATCCTGCCTTCTACGACTCCCACCAGCATCTTCTTCCCTATTGCCATCTTGATAAAATGCATGTGAATTAGGATAATTACGAAACTTTTCATGAACTTCCATCCTAAGAACGTCAATTGAGTTGTCATGATCTTCATGGTGTTTCTCCATCAAACGTCTCATTCGTCTCATCTCCCTGTAAAATTCACATTTCGTAACCAATGCATTGCCCTTATCGCCATTGGACAATGGTGGAGAAAGTTCATGTTCACGTGTTGGTGGCGACAATTTATAACCAAGATCCATGTCATAGCTAGTTACTCTGTGAGCACTTTTAGACTTCTCCCAAGATTCCAGATCAATAGTTCCTATTAGTTTAGAGTACCTGGCATGCTCAGAAATTTTCTCTCCATATTTTGTAAGTAACTTTGTGACAAGTACACCAAAAGGCAAAACATAACCTTCTCATTTTTTTTGTAGCATCTATGATCATTGTACGTACAATAGTTGCAGGTACATCAATGGGATCGCCCTTTCCAATGTGGTATAGTAAAGCTTGCATGTATTTAGAAATTCATCTGCTAGTGTCATGTGGATCAAGGTTGTAACCAACCATCTTATTCAGAACCATATAATCCCTTGTCAAAAAGGCAGGTTCAAACTCCTTTTTATTGGGTGCGCCTAAATGTTTATGAAAAAATTTGAAAAAAAAAACATAGAAAATAATTGGTTTTGAGTGTGTGAAAAATAATTGTAAGCTTTTGGAAACTGACTTTATTGGTGTGAAAATGTACTTTAAGTGTGTAGACATCTGTGCTATCAATGTGAAAATCAAATCAATTTGAGATTAATATGTTTTTTCGATTGTACCCATAAATTTAGCTTATCTAATATATGTGAATGGTGATATAGTACTCTTGTTTCTTTCCTTTCCACTCTTCAAATGTTATGTTTTAATTGTGTGAAAAATTATTTGAAATATTATCTTCTATTTGTGCATAAACTTACTTTAGGTAATATGTTCTAATCACATGGAAAGACACTAAGTGTTCCTAAATATTTTAAAAAAAAATGAAAAGAAAAAACATACAAAATTATATATTTTCAATGTGTGGAATAATACTTTAAGTGGGTCGAAAAGGACCTTAAATGTGTCAAAACGTATTTTAGTGTGTGGACATTGACTTTTAGTTGTGTCGATATTTGTATACAAAAACAAATGAGAGCAATTTGTTTTCACCATTGTAGCCATAACTTTAATTTATCTAATAAATGTGTATGTCAATTTTGTAATTTAAAATTTTCATAGTAGCCTTTTTTCTTTCCTCTCCACTCTTCGAGTGCTATGTTTTAAATGTGCCTAAATATTGTTAAAAAAATTAGAAAAACACTTTAAGTGTGTGGAAAATACTTAAAATGTGTGGAATCTTACTTTAGGTGCGTGAACATTGACTTTAATTGTTTGGAAATGAAGCCTAATAATGTGACCATTATTTGTTATGATAGTAATTTTAATTAAAATCTTCATAGTAGAACTCCTATTGCTCCTATTATATAGAAATTTATATATATATAATTGTATATATTTATTTGAGTAGTGTTGTTCTATGATCCTGAGATAAGAGCAGGGCTGCTTGCTAGTCTAGCAGCGCTGCCCAAATAAAATTTATAAATTTTTTTGGATTTTTTAGTAACTGCTCCATTTCTCTCTCTCTCTCTCTCTCTTTATATATATATATATATATATATATATATATATATATATATATATTCTCCTGTGTCTAAATTTGATTTGAATTCATTATTATTGAGATAGTACTTAAATTTTTTCTTTATATGATAAACTTATTTGTGTCTAAAAACATTAAGTTAGCTAGCTTTTCTTTGGCCTAATTATTAACTTAGAAATATATAAAAATAAAAAATCCCTTTAAAAAGCCAAAAAGAAAGTATATGGGTAAGTGATTCTAATAGCTAATCTGCAGAAAGAAGCCAAATTCTAAACTAACAAGTACCCAATACTTACTGATTCATTTAATTAGAAGACCATGCAATATATTTGTTTTGAAGTTCGAGACCTTATCTGAATTAATTAACTAGAAAACCCATCATTCCTGAAAAACCCATCATTTTGTTCATTTTAAATCCTTCAATTACAATAGAGGTTAATGTGCTCAAAATTTTAGCGGACATAGTTAAAATGAATTTCATTGTTGCAGAATATCCCAAGGTGTAGGACAAGTATTGAATTGATTGACAAACATTTTCCATAATCTGTGGGAAACGTAACTAGTCAAAATTGCATATACATTGGTGAATAATTCTAACATTACATAGAATATCACCAAAAATGAAGTTTACAACTTAAGCTTCAACTTTCATCTACAATATTTTACACAGAATTATAACATTTGTCAATTCAACAACAACCAACAACCATCCACACAAAAAATTAGTTATTTCCAACCTTAGGGTAGTTCAAAACTCCAACTTTCTAATCCTCGTTGACAAATTTTTCTCTAAACAGGATCGACATTTGTTAGTGTCTTTTAACAATAGGTCCAATGTAATTTGGTTTCTCATTTCAGCTAGGCATACTTGCAACTAATATGAGCAAAAATTTTACTACATATAGACATGAATTTTGATATTTAACACAAGTCACCACAATGGATGAGAGCTTATTTAATATACTCTTGGCAACTTGGTCTCCAATTGCCCATTAAATTTTTGCATAAACCTCATCGTTGCTAAAATTCAAAACATACAATACAATCAAAGTGTGTTATGGATTTAAGTTTTATAATAGTGAAAAATAAAAGATAAGGTAAAAAATAATAATAACTCATGCCCATCCCATTGTTGTGGCACTTTAACATCGACTTTTTTGAAATATCCAAATTTTTCTTCAAATATAACTTCGAGGAATTCACCCTACAATTCAAAACAATATGCATAGACTTTAGATTACAATATTGAAACTTCATTTCCTTAATTGATTAAAATTTCATTACCTGTAAGTAGTTTAATAGCCTTCTAGTCCCAAGGTCTAGTGAGTTCAAGTAGTAAAAGGATATCTCGTCAAGATCGACAACAAAGAGACACCAATGTTTCTTGTATGACGTAGGAAAAAATAACTGGAACACATGATAATGGAATAAAATCAATTTAAACATTTTAAACTTTTATCTTCATTTACATGAAAAGCAATGATGCATATCCGTCTACATGACAAAACTTAATCTGCTACTAGCTTTAAGATATCTATGGCGTAATTCCACATTTTCTTTAATGCAACTTTCCTCTCATAATTTGGTTTGCCATCATGATCGCAAATTGTGGACTGCACACCAAAATATTAGTAAGAACAAATATAGATTCATGTGAGGCAAATAAAAGAGTGTAATTAACAACCACATAATACTTACGACAATATTGGAATGGAAGACCCAATCTCTTTCCCTACTATATGTCAACACTCTCCTAAGCATGTCAACGATTTGAAAATACATAGTTATTCAAGTTTTTATTTATTTTTTTTAAATGCATTAATAACACCGAAATGTCAACAAGAACACTAACCAGGCTGTCAATCTATTTATCACTCAACAATTCCATCATTTTAGAGCGGTTGAAAGTATGGTCACAAATATTGACCAATAGTTCACTGATAATATAAGAAAAAAAATAATATTAGATAATTATTATACATAGCAATACTTTTTTTATGACATTTAGACTTACTTGTCAGGCCTATCTTCAAGTGTTGCGTACTTCAAAATATATTTTTTGCCATTTATTTAAATTCTTCATCTTCTTGACAGTTCGATATGCCAAGGGGATTTTTTATATTTACTTGAAAATAGTTCACGTATCGGTCTAGAAAATTGGAGAATCTTTTATGTGAACAATTTGTAAGAGTTTACCAGGAAAAGTTTCTTTTGTTCGTTCCTCTTTCTCTCTCTCATTCTCTTCCATTTTCTCCTCATTAATTGCTTTAATGTGATGAATTATTTTGTCTTCAACTACCTTTTTCTCTGTCAAAGTGAATACCAAGTCGCCTATAGAGCTCTCAGTTTCTTTATCTTTCTCTTATTCTTCCTTTATTTCATTCTTTTTCATAGTCATATTTCCAGTGTCGTGATAATAATAATAGCCTTCCTCTCTTTCATTCTCTTCCATATTCTCCTCTTCTGTATTCCTTTCCATATTCTCCTCCTCTATATTATCTTCCATATTATTCATTTCAGTACATCTATTTGTCTCAGACATGTTTCCTCTCTTAAACATTGAATCAAGTTTGGATAAAAAAAATTTTTAACCTAGACCTGATTGCACGGGCCTCTTGCATATCCGACTCTATATGACAACTTATTATATGTTCTTCTTTCAAGTCCCTATTCAATTGCTCCAATAGAACCTATGTAATAAAAGTAATATATCAATATATTAGTTAAGTTTCAACTGCATAAAAAAGTATATATTATCATAATTTATTACGTCAACGTCAACATCACCATCATTGCCCTCATCGCCACTTCTCACAGAATCCTCAGTCTGCTCACGCAGTCCCTCGATCATTAGGATCTGTTGACATGTTGAATATATTGTCTAATCTTGAATACATTATCACAATTTATTAAAAGTAACACATATGAAACAATTTCTCCTCGGTGGATATTAATCCGGATGAGCCATCGTGTCACCACTAAATTTCTCCTCCTCCTGACTTATCTCAACAATATGTTGACAATTTGATTTTAGCAAATAATGACATATTGTTAAAATAATGTGGTTGTGAATGGAATATATGAGGTGATGTTACTTTTCCCCGTCCAAATCGTACATGTGTTTCTATTTCATATTTTAGACGATTCCGAATAAATTGGTCATTCCAAGCTGAAGCAACTCGATGGGAAGGACTAGGTGGCTGTGGACCATTTCCCTAAACACGAACCAAATAAAACAATTGCATGTATATGTAGACACATTAGCAAATTATAGACCAATCATCATAACCATATATTAACAAATACTTTTTCTTCAATTAATTACATTTAGAACTCATACCTTTAAAAAATAGAGACTACCATTACAATTCTTCAATGTCCTATTACTCTTGAATTTCTCCAGGCCCTCCACCAAATCATTGAGAACACAAGCAGCCCTATTGTATTGGTCAATTTTTCTCACATCATCCATTATTTTAAGAAATTTTTTCTCTGCAGAATGGGCAGTGTTAGGAGAGAGAAGGCACTCGCATGCATATAGTACAAATAACCTCTTGAAATCATCGTTTGCAGGACTGTCACCCCATTTGCGAAAACTCTCTCACCCAAGTTGGATACCTTTAAACCATTATCTCTCATGAAATCACCTCGTATGACCCACTCTGACTTGCTCATATTATTATTTTCTTTGGAGGGCTCCATTGCTACCGAACCATTGAGTATCCCCAGAATAACCTTGACGTCTCTGGGGGTTATCTCAATAAATTCATGACAAAGCTTCAAATCGCATTTATTGATGTCAAATCTTTTAACTAGTTACTCACAAATGTTTTGGTTCAAGTGAGTACAGTTCAACTTCAAGAGATCGTCAAACCTTAGTTTGTTTACTGCATCCATCTTTTCTTCATTTAACATTTTGACAGTCTAAAAGAACTTAGACATTGTTATTGTGGCCAATCTATTGTCCTATAACAAGTAACAAAGAGAAGATTAATTATTTGTATATGTTGAATATGTTATTATTTCTATACTTGAATGACTATAATGTAAAATTCCTTACCTTCTTACGTTATTTTTTTTTATGTTTTTTTTAGAATGATAATCCGCCAATAACTGATTGTATTCATCTTCATACTATTTTTTGTCAGCATCCGTCATGGATTTCCAGATTTTGGCAATTGTTTTTCCTCTTTTTTTTTTTTTTTGCCCTAAAAACATGATATCAAATCAAATACATTAAAAAAATAAAAATGTATACATATAAAAATTCAACAAAAAAAATATGCTATAAATTCATACACATATAGAAAAAATTTGTTAGGCAGCTTATATGGATTAGAAAGTTGAACACCACTAGAAGAATCCTTCCTTTTCCGTTTGGTACCACTTGACCGTCCCATAATATGGAATAATAATATAAATTTTAATCTACAAAAAATATAAAAAAAAATGACTTATATTAGATATATTGACAAGATTAATGTGTACTAGCATACTAACAATTCAATAATATTAGATTCATGAAAACAATGGATGGGATGGAAACAACTATTTACTCTACAGAGGATTGAAAAAAGCAAAGAAAGAGCGATAATGTAAGGCCAAAAAGTGAATTAGCAAGATGCCACCTTGTGCAGTCGGAAAGTGCATCTCCATTTACAGTGGTCTCACTAGGTGCATATACACACATGAAGTAAAATGATACAAGAAGTAATAAGGAGTGAGATAGTGCAAAGTATAATTTCAAAAGCCACATCAACAGTAAAGGGCAACACTAAAGTTTCCAGTACAAGTAAACTAGATGGCACTTCCTGAACTTAATCGTCCACATATCTATATGCAACATTAAAGAAATTTATAATAAAAATCGATATATATATCTATATTACATTAAAGCTTGGTCTAAAATGTATTTGCCTATCTACGGTTTAAAATCACTCTATCTAACCATCTAATGGTCACAATTTCAAGTGCATTACAGTATCGTAGGGACAGGCATACACTAGTGTGTGTGTGTGTGTATAGATGTCATATGTTAAGCCAGTGCCTGTAATTTCAGTTATTAAACATGTCTACATTGCATAATTTGTGTGAAAAATTAAACTATTTGTGTGTAAAATAGATTATTTGTGTGGAAATACAGGAACCGAAATATATTCAACGGAAAATGCAGAAAAAGAGAGATAACTGAAACTAGGGTTCACTATGCTTTGATTTCTCCATTTTTTCTGTTGAAAATTAAATAGTTTGTGTCAAAAATTCAGAAATTTGTTTGAAAAATTAAACTATTTGTGTGAAAAAAGATATTATTTGTGTGGAAATAAAGGAACCAAATGTATTTGCCAAAAAATACAGAGAAACAGAGACATACCTGAAACTAAAGTTAACTTGTGCTTCGATTTCTCCTTTCAACAAATGACCACCCAAGTGAGTGCTTTGATTTCTGCCTTCACAAATGATGACCCAATTGATTATAGAGAGTGAGAGATAGGCGATTCGCTAGAATTTGTGTCAAAAATTCATAAATTTGTATGAAAAATTAAACTATTTGTGTGAAAAAAAAATATTATTTGTATGGAAATAAAGGAATCAATGTGTATTCGTCAGAAAATACAGAGAAACAAAGACATACCTAAAACTAGGGTTAACTTGTGCTTTGATTTCTCTCTTCAACAAATGACGACCTAAGTGAGTGCTTGATTTCTGCCTTCACAAATGATGACCCAATTGATTACAGGGAGTGAGAGATGGGCAGTTTGCCAGATTGACTGCAAAGAGAGAGACGAGAGGGAGAGGGTGATGTCGCCGGATGGAGAAAGAGAATGAAGTATTTTTTTTTTTAATTTGTTATTGTTTAACACCGTTTTATATCGTTAACCATTATAAAAATAATTTTAAAAACAAAATGCATATTACTGTGTTGTTTAACTTTATCACACAAGTACATCATCACCCGTTACGAGAGATGATCTCGCACTATTATTATATTGAACTTTGAAAAACAGGGAAAGAAGTATATTCTTGAATAGTAAGGAAGAAATATGTTTTTTGCTCTTTGTTTGCAGCAAGCAAAAGACTATTAAAGACATGGATGTGATTCCTCTTAAAACTAATACCAGCATAGACTCTATGGGCAAAACAGAGAAATTAGCTTTATGTTTATCCTTGCATTTATGAATTCCTTTTGCTCTTTGTTCACATCCAGCGAAAGACTATCATGTATATCATAATTGTCATTGTCCTAAAGCATTGGCTCTATGGCCAAAACACAAAAAAAAAAAAAAAAAAAATGCTTTGCTTTGATGTTTATCCTTCCACGTTAGAATTCTGCTCAATTTTTGAAGTGCTAATGTGAGGGAATTATTTATTTATTTATTTTATACAATATTATACATACAGAAATATTATAATTTAAAATTTTGACGTATTCAGAAATTAAATTTTATAACATGAATAATAATTATAGAATATAAACTTATAATGAACTAAAACAGAAGAAAATTTTTAATGACTCAGTAGTAGTGATGAATGCAAAATCATTATATCTCAATTATGGTTAGTCTTAATCATATTTGTATCATAAATATGTTAACCTTTTTAATTAATTGTGTTATGTTACAGTAAAATCAATCATAACATAATCATGTCTAATTAATCCTATTAACTCATAAAGTGTTCTAACTCAATTACTATCAACATTTCTATTATTTTAATATAAATTGGATAAAGTGAAAAAAAAATTCATGTGATATACCATTTGCACAAGATGACCCTACTTTTTATTTTGATTTTGTCCTTTTATTCACTTGAATTTATTTTTTTAATATGCAAAAGTGCATCTAAAAAAAAAACTCTGAACTTTCTCAGATATGCAAATTCACTCCCAACTATTTTTGAAATAAGTCAATTTCTCATCTTTCAAAAGTTGACAACTTGAACCACCATTTACTATGTCCATTATATCATTTTCTTTATAAATATTGTATTTTTTAAATAAAATTTTTTAAAAAATAGTTAGATAAATTCATAAATAATAAGTTTAGAAACATAAAAAAAGATAAAAAGGCCAATAGATTTTTATTTAAGAATTTTATTTGAAAAGGTAAAAGGCCAATATATATATAAGTTCTAATTTTCTCTCTCTTATATTTTAAATTCACAAAAAGCGTGTCATTCTATTATTGTGCCATATCGGTGATGAGATGGAGGTTCATACTCACTGGTGAGCTGGCAAACATTGTCTTAAATAATAGGGTAAATTACACTGACCTCCCCTGAGGTTTGCCCTAATTACAACCAGCATTAAACTAAAGAAATTTATTACAATGACCTCCCCTCTAACAGAAATTGACTAACAGAGGTTAATTTTTGGGTGAAATGTCTATTATACCCTTATTAATATTATATTAATATATTTTATTAATATCACAACACTTGGATGCTAAATCTGACAAATCAAAGCTGAATTCTAAAAAACAGACTTCACAGTTGCGTCCGGAATGGTCCATTTAGCTATGAACCAGTTTGAGTTGGTAAAAAATGACCAAAATTGACTTCCCGGAAAGTTCGCCGGAAAAATGA
Organism: Cornus controversa; assembly: GCA_026545225.1. Classification (NCBI taxonomy): domain Eukaryota; kingdom Viridiplantae; phylum Streptophyta; class Magnoliopsida; order Cornales; family Cornaceae; genus Cornus; species Cornus controversa. Next base: position 101,252,619 of record CM048845.1, read on the forward strand.
AGGTGGCCGAAAATTCGCCGGAGAAGATGACCGGAACAGAGCAACTCGCCGGAAATTCCCCGGAGAAGATGACCGGAACAATGCATCTCGCCGGAAATGCGCCGAAGAAGATGACCGGAACCGTGCAGCTCGCCGGAGAAGATGACCGGAACCCGTGAAAGTCGCCGGAAATTCGTCGGAGAAGATGACCGGAATAGTGCACATCGCCGGAGAAGATGACCGGAATAGTGCATATATATGTATATATATTATAATCTGAAATATATATATATATATATGTGCATATATATATATATATATATATATATATATATATATAAGTTGATGGGTATTTTGGTCTTTTCAACTAAAATTTTTGACCAAATTAACGGAATTTTGGACGGAGGGGGTCTGTGTCATAACGGAGCAAACCTCAAGGGAGGTCATTGTAACAAAATTCAATAGTTTGATGCTGGGTGTAATTAGATCAAACCTCAGGGAAGGTCAGAGTAATTTACCCTAAATAATATTGCATTAGAGTAAATGAAAAAGTTATAATGTGAATTCGCTCACATTAGAGTAAAAGAAAAAGTTACAACGATTACTCTCTCGCAAACTCAATTGTTGAATTAACAGATTTTGAATCTGAGACCAACCATGTGTATGCATGTGTCTTCTCTTTTTATTTTGTAAGTCCTTTCATAAACTTTGCACTAAACGGTGAACTGTTTTATATTTCTATTTTTTTTCCCTTCTATTTGAATGCTATTTACAATGTCATAGACAAAAAAATAATTTTACCTGTGCTTCAGTCCTAACAAGAGTGAGAGATATGGTTCAAGTTGGAACCCAGACCTGTCGGGCCCAAGCTCACCGGGCTTAAGGCCAAGCCCATATTGCAGGCCTTACAAATAACGGGATGCGAGCCTCTTGACGGGTTGGGCTTCGGGCTTCAAATGAGTTTTTAAACTTAATCCTTTATTCTGGCCTCACTAGGACGGAGTTGAACTTGAAAAAATAAAATAAAATAAAAAAATGAAGGATAGTGAATATATACATTTGGGGGTGATAGGTAGCCTGGGAAAGTTAAAAGTAAACAATATTATAAATATATACAGTATACTACTTGTATAATTTTAGTAATACAATACTAACTTGTTTATTTTAGTAATATAACTAAGTGATATATAAGTAAGTAATAAAACCAAGTGATGTAAAAGAGTGAGGAAAGAGTAGAGTTTACGTTATTATTAAATTGTGAATTAGTTATTTAATTGATATAGAATTCTTAGAAATAAAATTTTTATTTTTATTAAATTTGTGAATTAGTTATTTAAGTTTTGAGAGTGGTTAACAGGGGAGGAATTAGGATTTAGGAGTCTATTAGTGCTATATATATAGAGAGAGAGAGAGAGAGAGGTTAATATGATGAATTTTTTTACTTTAAATAGTAAAATAAAATATAGATATACGTGTTTTAGTTCTTCATTTTGGAGAAGATCTACAATACACCGGTTGTATTTGAATCGAACATATTGTACACATGCAATAAAACTTATCGTGCATATTTTACACGCATGATAAGAAAATCAAAATACATTTATCATTTAAATTAAAAATATATATCACTACTCATATTGGGAGTCTGAATGTTGTGTGATACACTGCACGGTATTGTACCACAATAGACGATTGTGATCCCTCATGCGAAGTAACAATAGAAGATCATAACCGTCCGTTGCATTACAACTCCGAGCCCAAATTCTCTATTGCAATTGTACCAGGGCTATAAAATTTTCACACTTTAAATTTAATTTCCAACACATTAAAATTTGGTTTTCTAACACATATATTTTATTTTTTCATACAATAAATTTATTTTTCAACACATTAAATCTAACTTAAATAAATAATGCTATTATAAGAGCCTTAATATGGAGAACTATCGTGCTCTTTTGATAACATTAATCTAGATTAATATGTGAAAAACCAATTCAATTATGTTCACCAATCTATTTTGGTCAATAACCAGTGCACTGACTAAAACAGCATCGAGTACGTTATGGTCAACCACGCCACGTGGTTGCATCACAAGGACGCTTCCAGATCCCTAAACTTACGACACACGCACTCTATGCCACCTCAATCCCGTCTCGTTAATCTCGAGTTATCACATCTGTACCAGAATCACCAAGGAATTGCAGAGCCAAGCCATGGATCTCTGGCAAAGAGCTCGAACCTTCGCCGAAGAAGCAGCGAAGCGATCTCAAGAGCTCACCAAAGAAGCCGCCAAACGCTCTCAGGAACTCACGATAGGCTCGTCGAAGATCTCCGACATCGTCTCGGAGGCGTCGAAGCGGTCGAAGGAGATCGCAGCCGAGGCGTCAAAGCGAGCCGATCAGTTCAAGGTCGAGGCATCGAAGCGAGCCGAGGAAATCAAGGTCGAGGCACTGAAGCGAGCCGACCAGATCAAATTTCAGATTCCCCCCGCCGCCGCCGCGCTGTCGTCGCTCGTCGAGCCGTCGGTGGAGGGGGCGGAGGTGGCGGATCTGGAGAAGTTTGGGGTTACGGATGAGTTGAGGGAGTTCGTGAAGGAGATTACGATGAATACGTTTGAGGATTTTCCACTGGAAGGTACTTGATCCGGTCATCTCTGTTTTGAATTTTCGCCCATGCGTTTGGTTTGTGAGAACATGTAGTAAATTAAAAGGAATTAGTTATTTGAATCTTAGTTAATGTGAATTATGCTACCAATTGCGGCGAGATTTCAAGGTTTCTGCTCTTTCAACAATCAAAACGAACTCCAATGCGAGTGCTTTTTGTTCTTTTGTGATCGTAAAGCTCCGTTAGGCTGCTGAAAAACGCGAAGAAAGAAAGTAATTACGGTTTTGAATCTTACGTTTTGGGGCCTAAGAAATCAACAATATCAACTGAATTTTGAATTGTACAATTAATTATGTAGCTGAGACTATACAGACACAGACAAATGCACACATTTGTTTTCTGGAAACAGAAACATATTGTTTGCTCATCTGCCTGGCATTGCACTGTTCTTTATGTTTTCTTAAGTTGGATCATATTGTTGAAGGGATGCAGGGGAAAGCAAAAGTTTAAGGGCAGTGCACTGTTCTGTATGTTTTCTTAAGTTGGATCATGTTGTTGAGGACTTGAGGGGATGCCGGAAAAAAAAAAGGTTGTTAAACTTTTTTTTCTAGTTAGGTACCAAGGTAGGAAGCATTGACACTTCTTCCAGGGATGCTGTGATAGACATGGAATTTGAATATTGCCTTTTTCCAGATTAGACATGGTCGGGACTGTCATATTGCCTTTTTCCAGATTAGACATGGCTGGGACACAGTAGGGACACGATTAAGACACTTTCAAGACACAATGAGGTATATTTGTAATTATTTTACTTAGAAGAATGTGATTCTAATACAAATTTAAAATATATTGTGTTAATTATAACGAAAATAAAAAAGTTGTAAAAAACAGAAGCAACACCCATCTAGTTCTAAAATGATGTCTGGTATGACTTGGTCTGATTGTGGTTCCGTGCTTCCTAGGTACCTAGGAAACAACGAACTTTTTGCAACTGATTCTTATATGACTTGTTGACTCAAAAACTCTCAATTGGTATTTTTTGGTCTGATTGTGGTTGTATTTTTTGCAACTGATTCTTATATGACTTGTTGACTCAAAAACTCTCAATTGGTATTTTTTCTTATCCTTGTATCTTGAAAAAATGGAACCCACGGAGCAGTAAGTTTTTAAAAAGAAAAATGATATATATATATAATGTATCTCTTTTAGCTCCTTCATGCCTACTATAACTAGTTGTTTTACTTTTCTACTACCGGGTTATAGATAGATACAATAGAAGAACTATAAAAGGTATCTTGCTAATGCATATAATAAAAGTAGAACATGCTACGAGAAACCTTCATAAGGCTAGAGGACATTCAAGGGCTTCCGCTTATACGAATCACTCGGCCCAGGTCTCCGCTTTTTTCGATCGGGAGGAGGTAGAGTGAAAGGATAGGAAATGTTGCTGTTTCGGAGCTATTATCAATTGTGGTGTCAGAAAAGCATCTTTTGAGCCTTCAGTTCTTCTTTCCCCAGTTTCACTATCCTTTCAGTGCCGCCTTCAATTTCCCTTGAAGTAAGAGGGAACCTTCTCTCTACTTTTAATGAAATATATATATTTTTATGGCTATGTTCAGTTGCTAAGAAATTTAGAAAATAAAAATCTATGTAAAATATGATTTTCAACAGTTTTCACTGTGTAGATTTTCATATAGCATGAGCATCAACTCTACTGTGCATACTTTGTATATTAGCTTGCAGATTCTGTAAGATTTTTAATGGAATTCATAGGCTATGAATTGGTTTCTTGTTATAATGTTATTTTTTTAATAGTTTATGTTGATAACATGAGTTCACCATACTCGTACCTTTACTGGACATTTTGTTCTTGAGAATGAAATGAGTGAAAGATATACCTGAATTTATTATTGCTGTTTACAATTTTCAAAAATCAGAACTGGAAAATATGCATCCAGTTCAGCAGTTTGATGGATGTTTTGACTCTTGAGTTCAGACATTTTTAGTTTGATACTGGTATTGGCCCTTTACTCATAAAGTTCCAACTCATACAATTTTTTGTTTGTTTGCAAAGCTAATTATCAACTAGTTTTAAGAAGTGAAGATCAGATTTCAAGTGATACACCAGAGTGGAGGTTTTAATTATCCAATCTTGATTATTCATAGGATAGGGAAATATATTAATCATATATTCATATATATTATTATGTATATATTGATAAGTGAGATTCTAGCTATATATTTGAAGTAGTGTTAAGAACATTTTTGGTAGATTGTATAATTAATGTATGCATATATAGTTGAAATGAAAATCTTATAAAATAGTTATAAGACCAGACATATTTTATGCAAATAGTTTTTGAAAACTAAGAAACAACATGTTCATATATATATATATATGAACATGTTGTTTCTTAGTTTTCAAAAACTATTTGCATAAAATATGTCTGGTCTTATATATATGAACATGTTGTTTCTTAGTTTTCAAAAACTATTTGCATAAAATATGTCTGGTCTTATAACTATTTTATAAGATTTTCATTTCAACTATATATGCATACATTAATTATACAATCTACCAAAAATGTTCTTAACACTACTTCAAATATATAGCTAGAATCTCACTTATCAATATATATATATATATATATATATATATATATATTTATCAGGTAGTACTCACACACTTTGCCCACGCCTGGGCTCAACCCTCCCCTCCTCTTTGAGGTTGGGGAGGTTATACCACTGGGCTAGAGGCCCTTCGGTACATGTTCATAAAAGAATAGTGGTCCGAAAGTGGATATTGAGCTGGATGTGTGATTGCTAATATAAGAAAGGATGAAATTAAAGGGTAAATTTCACTTACCACCCTGAGGTTTGCCAATATTACAAGTACCTCCCCTCTAGTTTGAAAAATAACATTGACCTCCCTTTTTGTTTGATACAAGGTGAGTGTTGGAGAGAAAGGAATGATGGATGGATGAGGCATCCCTCCCAATCCAATATTTTTTGCCCCTTTAGAATTGGACGGAGTCACAAAAGAGAGGAGGGAAGAAAATGATAAGTATAACATATGTAAAGTGAGAATATTACCCTTCGTCAATTTTTTTCAAATTATACAGTGGGGATATGATGGTAAAACAGATATAAAACCTCATTCCCTTCCCTCTTACCAAATGGGAAAGGTCTCACCTCCTCCTCCTTCCACTCAACCAAACAAAAAGGGAGAAGGCATCATCACTTCCCTGGTGATGTCTTATCCCCAGTTCGTACCCTCTCTTCCATTCTTTGTGCCAAACGAAGCATTAGTGCAGGGACTTACCAGAGAAAACTAATTTAGATTCATCTTATTTATTTATTCATTTACTTTTTGGCATTTTTCAATATTATTTGTAAGATGATTTGTGTGTTCTCTTATTGAGTTGTTTTATTATTATTCTTTGGGAGGGGGAATATGAAGCTTAAATTCCTTATCATGGTGCCAGGGCACTGTGGAAATGCAGATATTGTTATTCAATATAATATATAAAGATCATATATATTGTTATTCAATGTATTTATATTTTTTAGATTTGTTCACCATTGCCTCACGTTCCATCAGGTTATTAAATTTTATCTTTGATGTGCAGATGATTCAGAAATGTCAAATATTCCCACAGTCTCAAATGTTCGGCAGGATCTTACTGAGTGGCAAGAAAGACATGCCAAACTTGTTCTCTTGACAGTCAAGGTAGTTACTCCTTTCTTTTGACTAAAAGCAACCTATTGCTTACATCCAGTTCAAGTATAGAAACGTACTGGATTTGAACTAGTATTCTATGGTCCGCTAACATTGAACATATTGTTGTCACCTTCCAATTCCCCTCATGGTTCTTGGATCTGGTGCTCCATTATGCAAAGGGAGGTGACCTACCTTGTAAAAATTTTCTGGTTCTTGGTGATTATATGGCAACTCATTTGGTTTTTTAGCCATAAAATCCTAGGCATAAGTTCTATCATGCTCCTCCTGTGAACTAATATCAAAATGAAATTTGTTGAGGAAAAGTACCAAATTTATTTATGAAGTGGAATAATATGTGCTTCATCCAAATAGTTATCTGCTTTGAAAAATATTGTTCCAGGAAAGTACATTAAATGCATTCACAACTATTAACTTTGCCTTGTAATCTTCACTTTTTGTCCTGTGTTATAGGTTTTTGCTTTTTCTTTAATTTATACTGCAATGAATGTTATAGTGGAAAACTCCATATCGAGTACTCAATAACTTTTGATAATGGGCAATAATATTGGAAGTCAAAAAATGGAAAAGCGGACTATAATTTTGGACAAAGACAGTATACATGTGTATATAAATCTTATGAAGATTTGGTGTCTGAACCTGCACAGTTTAATCCGTTTTGCAAAATCTTCCATGCATTACCAAATAGGTAGTGTAGAGCTCGTACTTGCTTGCTATAATGCTTTTAGTTGTGCTTCAGAATTACTGTTTTATAGCCTTATCAAAAAATAAAATAGAATAGAATTATTTTGTAATAATATACGAGTGATATGCTGTGCAGGAAATCTCAAAGTTGAGATATCAGTTATGCCCGCGTGTGATGAAAGAAAGGAAGTTTTGGAGGATATATTTTATTCTAGTCAACAGTCATGTGGCTCCGTGAGTTACTTATCCTTTGGGGAAAACTTTATTTTTGTGTTACTGATTGATTGATTTTCATTGCCTTCATAATCTAAATCAATTTGATTATTATCTGTTGATAGGTATTCTTACTGCATTAGATCCATAGGCAGTGTCTTTAATAGGTTTAATTTTCCAAATATGAGGATTTGTGATTATAAGAAGTGTACACTGATTATAGAAAATCAATCCCAAGTTGGATAGATTGATTTTGTTGCCAAAAGTTTGGAAGACCCATCTCATTTTTTTCTATGGGAAGCAACATAAGTTGCAATTTTTTTTTTCTTTTCTAACTAAAATGTTTCTAGATTTGATCTGATACAATAGTATTCCATTTGTTTTGTTTATTTCTCTGGAAGGCATTTGCTTATTGCTTTCAGTTCGTGATTGATAAATGTCAATTTATGTGATTACCAAAATATTGATTACATGGTTTTCTATGCCACATATCATTCGGAACTACCAATAGAGATCTCAATGCCATTTAGTTTGGTGAACAGTACTTGCTTTACATGAAAGATCAGTGCTTCCAGCATTTTGCATAAGAAATATTGTTTTGTTGTTATGTTTCTTTGTGTTGTGTTGTGTTGTTTCTTCAACTATTTGTAGGCGCGTCCTATGTGATTTTCCCTTGTAGCCTGTTTACTTGCTGACATCTTCAAAAGTTTATCTGGATTGGTACTCTCCCAGGAATGAATTTATTCCTATTGGACTCCTTACCACAAAATTGTGTAAGATATTTTAATTTGGAATTATTGGATCCATAACATGCATGTGTACTTTAGTATTCACAATTTTGAGTTTAAAGTCTAAACCTTTTCCAAGAATAATAACCAGTCCCTCGTTCAATCTCAAATTGACACACTGGGAGCAAAATCTTCTCCTCCTTATTTCCAATAAAGTCAGTTGCATGGATCATAGATTCTGCCACCAGGCTTCAGCGCAGCTCACTTGTCTGCTTGCTCCGATCTAAAAAATGTGAAAATAATAAATCCTGGGAGTCCTTGCAGTTAATGTTGGACACAGTAAGACAATTTGGATCTACAACTGTTGAAATAACGGTTCATTACTCAGTGTGTTTTGAGTGTCTGTGTTGCGTGCATGTGTTTCACATACATTTACGTAGGTTTCACTACTCTACTGGCTATTCAGGTTTTGTAATTTATTTTATCTGATGGTTTTAGATATGAAAAGCTTTGCATGGAAGAGGCAAAGCTAAAATCTGCTGAACAAGTGAAAGATGACGAAGTGAAGGAATCTTCCACTGTCGGGACAACTTCTAAAACGGAGGTGAAGGGTGTGGACCAGAAAAGTAAGAGTGTGTCCTCATCAGCCACTGATCAGGACTTGGATGTATTTCTACTGGGAGACACTGGTGATAGTGATGAGGGCCCAGGTATATTATAGTTGCTTCTTGACTTGTTAGCTTGTGTGCTTTTTTTTATTCAACAAAAAAAAAAAAAAAAAATTGAAGCTTTTGCCATGAACCATGTGATCATGCTGCTTAGAGCAATGCAAGTTGATGAATTGCCTCCTTGAGCTTAGTGTATGGCACCATAAAGGTTGCATAAATCTCTTTCTGTTCAACTGCTACGCCTATTACCCAAAATTGTTCATAGTCAAATGAAGGAGATGAGCTCGGACCCAAAAAAAGAACAAGTAAAATGACTAATAATAAAATGACTGGCCTGTTCATTGGTACTCAATTATGGTTATATTTTAATATTTTACTATTTCTGTAAGGCTTGTTATATATTTTTTAGATATGCAGTTCAGGAATTTCAAGCATAAAATCTTTACTTTTTAATTTTTATATATGTTGAAGAACTAACAGGAGTAACTAGTTGTTGAATTTTAATTTGGCTTTAAATTGTAGTGTATTGATCATATTTCTGGTCTTTCAGATGTTGGAGATGACGGCTTTGATGATGATTTTGATAAGATATAGGTTGGTAAGCACAAATTTTCAATTTTTTACCTTTTATTCACAAGGTGCATCGTATCTGATGTACCAGTCCTCTCTCTAAATGGAGTACAAATTTTCAAATTTTTACCTTTTATTGATAATGCACTTTACCTGTTGATGAATATGGTTTTTGATTTAAATCTGACTCGAACATGGTTGATAGCTGTCCAATGTCTATTGTTGATCCAAGTTTTATAAACCAATTGCTATTGATTCAAGTTGAATAAAATCCAATCCAATCTAATCTGGAAAGAATGAGAATTATATATACATCTTTTGTGTTGGCAAACAAGCATACAAATTTGTTTACTTTCTGTTGAGAGATATCCCCCAGTTTTCTAAACTATATTCATATTTTTTTAGTTATCGTACTTTCTGAATCTTATCTATTGACATGTCACTGTGGAACCTGAAATTGGATTTTGAGGCTGGCATGATTTATCTAATTGCATAATGTAACTAATGTTGTTGAGTTGATACTAAACTTGTAGGTATATTGGGATTTGGGGAAGACTAAAAAGGGAAGACAAGTGAAGGACATTACCAGTGGCTGCATAACAGATCAAGTCTGCCCAGGTTGGAAAGAGGTAATGGCACTTTGACAAATGGAGAAAAAGACCAACCGACGACATTACAACTGCTATTTCAAAACTTCTTTAACAGTTTATTCCTATTGTTCCCCTTTCCTTTTCTTTTCCCGTTATTTTAAAAGGGGCTGGGGGTGGTTGGTGTTGTAAAGTTGTTAATTAGGTTCTTTAATTTGGATTAAGCGTTACCTGTTCTTCGTATTATATTATTAATTCTTTGCCAGAAAATCTGAGTATCCGATTCCTTTTTCCCTCTGCAAACTTGCTTCAGTTTAACGAATTCTCAAAACTGGAGAGGATTTCATGTTTTCCTTCACTAGATGTTTTCCTTGATGCAATTCTTGTGAATGAGAACGCTTTGCTCTTCTAGTCTATAATCACACAAACAATAAAATAAAATAAAATAAAATTGTACATGCAGCAGTGGTCGGTGGTCTTATTGGATGTTATTTGGTTGCTTGATTTTGACTGTTTGTCATAGGCAGGATTCAAGCTATGAATTCATGATTTTTTTTTTTTTTTTTTTCTGTTTAAGAAGGAAGTTAGTCCATTTTTCAAGCGATTTATCAAATATTAATTTTTGCTAATTCCAGTATATGTGTGAATATGAATCCACACACTTTTTATTCAACTTTCAAGCAGGTGCATAACATCTTAATATATATATATATATATATATATATATATATATATATATTTCTGTAACGGCAAGTAACTAACATATTAAGGGATACGACTGGACTAGGCAAGGGTATTAGCGTCTTCTTATTTTATTTTATTTTATTTTTGGCGTCTTGATGTTTAAGCTGTAAAAAAGTGTATTAGATGAGCTCGTATTTACATTGAACCTCCAATTCGTCATTTTGTTTGAAATCAAAACATGTCTGCCTATGTAAAGAATCTGTTGGTTTGACTTCGGAAAAGCCACGAAAATAATTCTACCTGCTACGAACAAACCGGGGTTTGGTTCAAGGGTGTAAAAATGACCCAGAGACTGCCGGGCTTTAGTCCGGTAGCCCGGGCCAGCCTTATATAAGGGCTGGATATAGGGTTTAGCTCTTGGTCCGGCCCGTCAGCCCTCCCACCTGTTCAACATTGAGCATTATATTTACAAATATGTTTTAGTTTCCTGAACCGTTAGATAAAATTGTACACGTATTATATATATAAACTTGTTCCCCACTTATATACATCGTGCACTACATAGCATGGTAGCAGTTAGAGGCGTTTTATTTGTCCCACAATAGATTCGAATGAAAAAAAAGAATGAGTAGACAACATTATCCAATAGTTTAGATTTTGGGTTATTGATAAATACCCAACCTGTTAAAGTTGGTATTAGAGTCAGGTTCAGTTATTGATTCGATACTACGCTATCACGCCTAGCACCCACTTGGGAGAGTCTGGATCCGAATTATTATTGAGTCCTTCCGTTGTTAAAGAGAACGAACAAGGAAGGTGATCTGGATGAAAAAGAATGTTAGAGGTGTCTTCTTTATTAACATGGGATCTAAATAAGTGCCAATGAGAGCTTGTTTTGCAAATTCTAAACACGTTGCTTTTCAACGCTCAACATCGAGCGCTAAATTAATAAAATTCGTTATAGACTATATAGTTTCCTGAGTAGCAAACCAATTAATTCCAACCACCTTTTTAGTAAAATTGTATTCCGGATATATAAACATGTTTGCCGTCAATTCATTCCAACAACAAATCAACACCTTGTTTCCAGCTCATCCTCACATTGACCGTTGAACAGTCAAAACCCAATCTTGTATAATGATAATTCATCTTCTTTTAAAGGAAAAATATCTTATTTTATTTCAAAGTACAAAGGGAAAGGGTTCAAATCTAAGAAACACAAAAACTTTATTGAGGGTGCCGTACTTTTGTCAGACGCTTCGTTTCTGTGTACAATTTTTTTTTTTTGTACACTGCTTGGACACTCAGACACGTGTCAGACATTTTATAATAGTAATGTATTTAAATATTTTGAAAAGAAATTATATGTGACTGATTTGTGATGAACAATCTGAGCTAAATATACGCAGTGAACTAAAAAATTGAAACATCATAGCTAAATAAGTCTTATTCTTTAATTTATTTGTCTATTTTTGTTTATAAGTTTGTTTGGTTCTTAATTGCTTGACGATGAATTGTCTTTTTTTGTTGAATAATGAATATATAATAATATATTATTTTATAGCTCTATTTTCGCTTTGTCCGTATCTGTTTTTTTTTTAATTTTTCGTGTCACCATATTCATGACATATTGTACCCGTGTCTGTATCTATGCAACCTAGGTTCAAAATTTTCAAGTGTAAGAATTCTTTTTCAACACAATATATATATATATATATATATATATATATATTATTAAAAGTACAAGTTATTTTAAATCATTCACTTTTATAATAATTCTTCAACTAATACACTTCTATCTCCACTGTAACTCTCAACTCCTCCTAACATCACTTTTATAATAATTCTTCAAATAATACACCCTTATCTCTACTCTAACTCTCAACTCCTCCTCACTCTTTCAATCAATTAAATTGCATGCAAGAATCAAAATTTCTTACAATTTTTTTTATGTTATTCTGCTATCATATTGGTAATTAATCATTCAAATTATTCACTTTTATAATAATTTTTCAACTAATATACTCATACTTCCACTCTAACTCTCAACTATTTCCATCAATTAAATTGCATGCAAGAATTAAGTTACCTCACAATTTTTTTGCATGTTGTTCTACTAGCATCTTGATAATTGATCATAACCCTCTATCAGGTAATCCACCTAATTTGAGAATGAACTTCAATTTTGTCCCTCTTTTGGAATTTTTGTATTGTAACATGACTAAATTGTATTATAATATATTAACATTGTTACTAAAGCTAAGTTCGGTGGGAATGTTGATTGGTATTCTGATTGTATTGTAGGGTATCATTTGTTGTCGGGCTGACACAACCAGGGGATTGAAAAAAATGACTATCTTGGATTTTGTTATCTTTATACTCGGGTTATAGATGTATTTTCCCCATTTTTATACATGTTATATCTTTCATTCTTGTCGTGAAAAAAATATATGTATATCTATTTGGTCTAATATGTCATGTTTATGAAAACAATTCGATAACATCAATGAGATATGTGGATGTTAAATATGAGAACAATGAAAAAATTGATGTTATGAGAAAATTGAAAGTTCACATTTTTTTTGAGAAAATAATAACATTTGAATTTGACACATGGTCTTGCTTTTACTAATTCTTTAATAGAAGTATGTTTTTTATATTTATTTATATTTTAATAAATAGTAATTTTTGCATTCTATTTGATTCTCACACCATAAGTACTAGAGTTTTCATTATTAGTATATTAGATAAATAATAGTTAAACCTAATGAATTATTAAAGATTCTATTTAAATTAAATAATTAATGGTAATTTTTATATTAGATAAATAATAGTTAAAAGTAATATATTATATATATTAGATAAATAATAGTTTTTTTTATAAAAGTGTATTAATTAGATAAATATATAATAGTTAAATAGAGTAATAGACTTTTAAGAGGTTTATTTAAATTGAATAACTAATTGTCTATCCATTTCATTGCCTGTGAATGAATCTAACAAAGGCAATGATGATAACTTAAAAACATTTGAAAGTAATTATTTTTATATATTTGTTGCTTGTGTGAGATTTTTTATAATTATTATGTCTCTTTTAATTGGTGCTTATAACTTAGAATTTCTATACATTTTCAAGAAGTCATATCTATATTTTTATATAAATGTACATAGAATTTTACATTTTTTTAAAAATTGTTTTACTATAATTATATAATATTATAACTAATAAAATATGTATTAAAAGTATTTTACAATTAAATAACTAATGGTTATTGATTTTTTAAAAAAAAGCTATATATATTAAGAAGTTGTTTTAAATTTAATAATTTGGTTATTGAGTTATATTTTAATATAATAAGATACGACGAGGAATAAGTAATTCAATCTTATTATCTGATTTACATAACTTTTAAAAAATATATTTTAGAAAAATATATGTCTATGAGAGAGGCCAAAAAAAATAATAAATAAAGAAAAGAAAAGTGGATGAAGTAAAAATAAAGATCTTTATGAGAGAGCGGCTATGAGAGAGTGAGATAGAGTTGTTGAATTTGAAACCAAAAGAAAAGAAAGGTCTCAAAACATGAGAGAGAGTTAAAAAAGAGAGGAGAGAGATAAAGACTTTACGACAGACAAAGTGAAAAGAAGGAAACCAGAAGGGATAAAAATAATAAATAAGAGAATAAAACTAAGACTGTGTTTGGTGATTCGTTGCAGTTCCACTAAATATGAGTATGCTCTCCTTCTTATATATATATATATATATATATATATAAATCATAGTCAATTGATTTTTTTGTTCCATCCCTGCACAACATGTTGCTATGAATTTTCGTTACTTGATTCTACAAGAAATGATTATAATAAGTATATAAATTAATATAAAAAATTATAATTAAATTTTTTTTTTGTTACAATAGTTTTATTTATATGTTGATATCACTAGTGTAAATATTTTAAAACTAGAATGACATATTATTACACAAAAAAATATTAATTACTCTGATTAGTTTTCACTAATAAATAGTAGAGCGACGGGCAATCATTTAAAGGACTGTCCCTAGTACTCCTCTTTTACTTTAATACCAATAGATGTAACTATTTAAAAAATTGTGGTCAACCTCCCTTTAAGTTTGGCATAATTAGTCTGGCGATCCCCTAGTGTTAATTAATAGTGAAATCTGTGGGTGAGATATTTAGAAAATGCCTAAACTACCCTTAACTAAAGTAAAAAAAAAAAAAACCTAACCCTTAACTAAAGTAAAAAAAAAAAAAACCTTACATCAATGTTATATACACAATGATATAAGTATATATATACGCACGCGCATGCACACATTATATGTAACTTGGGGTGCAATCACTAACAGAAATATTTTTTGTTTTTCTGTTTCTATTCCCTAAAAAGGTAAAAACAAAAAAAAAATAAAAAATATGTTTATTAAAATGTTTCTGTTCTCTGTAATGAAAAATGTTTCTCATTTTTGTGAAAGAAGAAGGAAACAAAAAAAAGATGTTTCTTTTGTTTTTTCACTGTAGCAGATAAATATTCTCTCCACTGTAACGGGACCCATTTAATTAAATAATATATAATATTAAACATAACTTTCACTATCTATGATTTTTTGCACAATTGTTTTCTTATTTACATATTATAATCTTTTTGTTGTCTACTTAGCCAAATAATATATAATAAATTAATATAATAATATATAATATGCATAAATTATCTATATTAAAATAAAAAGCAGTTTGAAAATTCTCTTAATTTTATCTTCTTTTAAAAAAAATTCACTTATAAATAATAACTCTTTATAATATACATGTTATGTATATTATTATCATTTAACTTGTATCATTTTTTTAATTTAATTTAATTTTTACGTATATATGATATCAATTTTAATTTAATTTAATTTTCACATATATATGATATCATACTTATGGATGACTAATTCTGTTAAAAAATTCTTTTGTATTGTCTAATAATTACAAGTTTAAATATGAAAAAAAAAAAAAATGTGTAACAAATGTGTTCCTAAACACTGTTTTTTATTTTTTGTTCTCAAAAATGTGAAATAACAAGTTTAATAAACGTTATTTCTATTTTCTGTTTCCACTCATAAAAAATAAAAATATATTTATATATTTTTTTCGAGTACAAAAACAAAAAAAACGTCTTCATCAGTGAACGCAGCCTTGATGACTTCTTTAATACTCTGGTATAGTCTTTTCACATACGAAACCAAAACATTCAACAAGTTTTTGGACATATAAACCACCGACTCATTCCCATATGCTTGGACCACTCTTCAACCTTAGCCGAGAACGCCCTAATAATTTGGCCGATGCATTATGATCGCCGACGGTGAGGAAACTCACAGTAGCTTTGTTTGAAAAGCAATAGATGTGTAAGGGCTAAATCGAAGGCAACACATAACAAAATCAGAAACAGAGAGTTTAAAAAAAGAGACAAATGCACTCCAACATCGAGAAGAGAAAAGGTAAGAGAGACCCACAATTAAAGCAAACAAGATTGTAGAGATTAGATATTCAAATGGGATTCTGATTCTCTGTGCCATAATAAGCAACACGACGAATATTTCTCCAGTGATTTCCTGTTGGGTCTTTGATGGAGGTGATAATGATGATGGCAAATTTAGTGCCACCCTGTAATTCCTTCGCCGGTCGAAGGATATACCAAGAAATCGAATACGTCTTGAGGAGAGATGGAGAGAAAACTGATGGGTGGTTCAAGGTTATCAGGGTAAAAAATAATTTTATATTTTTTTATCACATCAGTCCTAACATAAGTAATTTTATTTATTAAAATTGAGGGCAAAACAATACTTTCACATTTTCTGTTAAAAGAATTCTTTCTGTTAACTATTACAAAGGGTGTTAGAGTGATTTCACAAACAAATAGTTTTATGATTTTATCTATCGGAGTAATTTATATATATATATATATATATATATATATATATATATATATATATATATACGTGTGTGTGTGTTGGTAGGTGTGCTGTTACTATTTCAAAGCGTCATTCAGATCTATTTTCGTACTAATCATTATTAATCTAAAAAGTAATGACTCATTTGATTTGCACTCCTTATAATTTGTGAAATATAAAAATGTCTGGAATGGCATAACATTGAATTTGATATAAATAATTGGTGGAATAATTAAAAAAAAAAAAAAAAGAGAGAAGAAGAGACAATTCCATACAATTTTCAAAGTTTCACTTCTATTTTTGACATTGTTAAAAAAATTATAACTATTTAAGTATTATGTCAATACCTTCTATCAATTTACCTATGGATAACGTTTATATGCATTAATGAGAAACAAATATTTTTAAATTTTGAAATGTTTGAGTTCGAGTTAAATTCAAGGATCTGTTTGATAACGGTTTATATTTAATGTTTATTATTTAAGTGTTTATATAAATAGTGCTTATGTTACGATTTTGTTTATCCATAAACATAAGTGTTATTTGATAATAAAAAAAACGTTTGGTTTATTTTTAAAATCATAAATAGAAAAACATGTTTGTTAACTCTTAAACTGTTTTTTTTTATAAAAAAAATCAACACAATAAACTGCATAAAAAATTAAGTTTATGGTACAACAAATCTATACAGTAATAACTAGGGGTGCACAAAAATCCGTCCAAACCGAGAATCCAAACCGGACCGGACCGGACCGGACAATTCGGTCCGATTTTTTCGCGGTTCGGTTCGGTCACGGTTCAAATTTGTGGAACCGTATAGTAACGGTTCGGTTACGATTTTCGGTCCCTTAGGACCGAACCGAACCGGACCGAACCGTTTCTATATATATAAATATAAAATATGTTATATCTAATATTTAAATATTATATACTTATAGTATTATAATTATACTATAATTATAATATAATTGCAATCTTTGTTTTTGAAATATTATACTTATAATATACTTATAGTATTATAATTATAAGTATTATAATTATAGGTTGGTGAACCGTGGAACCGAACCGGTTCTTCGCGGTTCGGTTTGGTCCGGTTCCATACGGTTAAACGG
The DNA here is from genome assembly GCA_026545225.1 of Cornus controversa. Classification (NCBI taxonomy): domain Eukaryota; kingdom Viridiplantae; phylum Streptophyta; class Magnoliopsida; order Cornales; family Cornaceae; genus Cornus; species Cornus controversa. The sequence goes on from CM048845.1 coordinate 101,270,144, forward strand.
TTCGGTCCGGTTCCATTTTTAGTGGAACCGGACCAAACGGTTTGGTTCCAAAAAATGCCAGAACCGGACCAATCCGGACCGTGTGCACCCCTAGTAATAACAGAGTAAGAAATAGACATAAATAATAAATAAATAATATTGGATTACATATATATCTACACACTGCAAATTATACTATAAAACTAGAATGAACCACAACCCAGAAGACCCTAACAAATAAGGGGATTCACACGATTCGGTTCCTTACAATTATTGGGAGAACCGGAACTAGAACCGTTTCCAATGGTTCCTTAATTTTGAAATAAAATAAATGAGTTCGGTTCGATTCAGTTATTATAGGAGTTGTATTTAATCTTATAATAGTTATAATAATTTCATTGTTTAAATTTTTTTACATAACAAAAGGTCATTATAACTATTACAATGATTTATATATATATACATATATATATTCAACAGTTCCAGTTTCGGTTCCAAGGCTTTGAATCGAAATCGTAGTGAACGTTTCCTAAAATTTGGAGCCGGAACGGGAACCTAAACCATAGTGAACGGTTCAGTTCGATTCAGCTAAAGTTCTTTATAGTTCTATCGGTTCTTTGTGCACCTCTAGGTCCCCTATCAACAAAACAAAATATGTATAACTATGAAAAAGTTGAAAGTTTTTCAATTTGTATGGAGTGAGAAGAGGGATTTGGAGGACATATTATTTTTTTTGAACTTTTTATGCTACTACTTTCTTTTTCATTTTTTTTATTTCTATTTTTCTTTCAACACCAAAAATGAATGAATGATATGAGTACAAAATACCATTCTTATTTCTTTGACAAGGAGATGTTTAAAACTTCTTTATTTTTTTTCCTCAAATAAGATTTTTTTTTTTAGCATGGGTGTCCCTAAGTAACTATTTCTTATTATCATGTATATTAGTAATTATTCATATTGTACTCAATATTTTTTTCTCAAGGCAATTGATACTCTTTAATTCTGTCTACACTTGATAATTCTAATATTTTTATTGTTGTATCAAATAATAGTCTTTTATAAAAAAAATTCTTTTCATTTTCTCACTTTTAGTTTTAATTTTTAATTAAAATAATATAATCACCATTTTAGATGAAAAAAGAAAAACAAATTTTTTTTTAATAATAAACATAAACAATAAACATCATTTTGGTGTTTAGGATTTGAATGCTTAGCTACAGTATTGTTTTAAAAGCGTTTTGATAATTTATAAACAAAACAAAAATTATCAAACATGTTTATCCTAAAAATTTGTTTTTATAAACAATAAACACTAAACATAAACTGTTATCCAAGTTGAAAGATTTAAGTGAGTTGAGTACTATGTTCTTCACCTTTTCAAAGATTGAATGGTGAGAGTTCAAGCTAAAACTCCAGTTATGAAATACTAAAAAAATACTGTAATAAAGAACTTTTCAAACAATAAACTATAAAGACATAAAAAATGACTCTCATGAAATCATGAAACCATTGCCTTTAATAAGAGTGGTGAACTAGTGATAGGCGTGGTTGAAGAGAAATAAATATTGAGTGTGCTCGGCACATGACGTGTCAGGCAATTATAACCTTATGTGTTATGCAAGTAGGACTGTAATATCCGATACACTGTGCGTTGGACGTACCAAATATTTTTCTGTTGAAGATACGAGCTAAAAATACTTCAAACCCATTACATTGAACGAATGCAATGCGGTTCAACTTTCCTTTTGACAACATTTTTTATTAAACAATTTTTTTTTTCTATTAATAATAGTCCTATTATGGAATGCGTGTGCATATACCTTTATCAATTACAAATATATGTTGTTGGAAACTAGTTCAGACTAGAATTGGTAGCATGGGTTAAAATTAGAGTGGGTGTCACTAGTTTTTGAGGTGGGTCTGTACTAGAATACATTCCTCCACTAGGATAGTTGAGTATGATATATTTACTTTCTCAAAATCGTTTCTGGTTTAGAATGAAAAATTAGATCTAAAGTAAGATATTTGATGATGATATCAAGATGTGAAAATGAGTTTGTCCCACATAAAGATTGAGGAAAACTTGTTATGCATATATACACCGCGATTGACTCTTAGGTTTATACTCAAGTGATATAGTGGGTATGGACCTAGCCAAGATTGGGTCCTAACTTATCTAAACACACACGCTCCATCCTTCCAAGTTCAATGTGTTCAAGACTAAAGGTGAGACTTGAGTTTGAGTCTTGTAAGAGAGAGTATAAAAGAGAGGTGATTTAAAAGATAGTTGTATTTTGAAGTCTTAAGGACATGAGATCAAATTGTAGCTCATATTTACAAAATTTTTATTACTTATTATTTTATTATGTTAATTTGCATATTAGTATAAACATATATTTTCACGTTAAAGTGAGTTGGTAAAGGACAAGTGCTAGTTGATTTGGATTGTTCAATATCCATTTGAATTTTCCACCTGAATTTTACATCCAATGTTAATTGAAAATTCTAAATATTACAATCTAATTCAATGAAACATGAATTGAATTTGGATTAACCCAACCGTACAATGGCCAGATTCGAGAATGGGTCCAAGTTGAGGCACTCATTCCTCTTGCGTGATTACCGCATAAATCAACTTGCTCTCTCTCTCTCTCTCTCTCTCTCTCTCTCTAGTTGTGTGTGTATATATATATATATAACAGACATAATGCACTTTTTCCGTGTCAAGTGTCAAACAAACGGTCACAGATAGTGAGTGTGATCGTCCACCTCCAACTCACCCGTCACCACTCACCGCTATGTGATGTGTGGGTCGCGAAAATATATATATATAAGTATATATATACATTATTATATACTCCGTATTAATGGTACCAAAAAGCGTCCAACAATCTGACACCTGACTTGTGTGATGCCTCCAATCACAAGCTTCATATTCTCGCACCGCCATTATAACGGCGCAATGCCATTTTAACGGAGCCTAATAAAGGCACAAAAATAGCCAGTTGTCACTTGTCATGTTACATTACTCGCCAATATATCCGAGATGAAAGACAGATTCAGTTCTTTCAAATCTCAGCTGTTACCGGCGAAAGTTTCGCGATATATAGAGGGCTTATCTCGACAACAGATTTAGATGGGGCTCAGTATCTAACGGCGTGAGATTCAGAGACACGGAGTTTTACTTACTATCCAGCTGGCAAGGCCACGTGTTAGACCGGCATGGTTCTGATGTTGACCCGTCTGACGAGGACTTAATGTTTGTGGGTCCATTTAGATTACTATATAGTTGGCTCGCATTTATTGGCTCTTTTTCACTCACCTTTGCTTCAGCTAAAATCTTGTTCCCAAGGATAGTTATTCCATGTGTGTGTTCCACACCTACAAAATACATTAACGAATAACATCCACAAGATCAATCCAATCAAATCAGGTACAAAATATGTATTAATATCAACCAAAAAAAGACCAATTCTACCAACCCACTTTAAATGCTGTGAATCTTGTTATTGTCATGGGATTCACACAAACAAATATTGAGATGTCACAAGTATCTGAATTACGATTGCCTTCGCAATATAAAATAAATAAATAAATCATATACCTATATTACAATTGCAAATTGCAATAACTAACAAAACTATATGCCAAGAAAATATTGATTAAGCTAATAAAGTGAAGTTCCTGAGTGAGAGATTTGGAACGATAAGAAATAATAAGAACGGATAATTATCTATCATTTTCTCTTATATCACATATTCTCAAAAATGAAAAAATTAGAAAGAAAATGATAGTATTTAAGTAGTACTTTTATAATTTTGAAACTACCCTCATCAATTAGAAAAAAAAAACTGTTATTCCACTCATGTTCTATAAATATAAAAGAATATAATAGTGATTTGATCGTTATCCTTTCTCTCCCCTATCTTATCCAAACAAGAATGTTATCATCTCTTTTTTTTTTCTCTCATATTTATCTAAATGTGAATAGAGTTTGTTGCTATCATCTCCTCTCATTTCTTTTATCTCGTGCATATTCAAACAGAGCAAAGAAAGAAGGGTCGTGGAGACTCTTTGATTTTGATTAGAGATGGCAAAATAATCTGTTTCAATAAATTTTTATCTCGTCATGTCCTGTGCCGTTTAAAGTTATTTTTAAAGAGTTTGAATGGTTTTTGACTAATTAGAAAGAGTGAGAGAGGAAAATCTACATGATTGCAGGATGGGCACTGAAGATACACATTCGTCCCGTTCTATCTCATTTATATTATATATTTACCATATTATCCTCACATATATTATACAAAAAAATGTGAAGACAAAAAAAAAAGGTACAATTACAACTATAAAAATATTCTCCTAGCTCGGTCCGTCTTGTCTAATAAACATTTTTGGATAGAAATGAAGAGAGCTTTGCCAAATGGTGGTGGGTATGGAGTTGGGATATTTTGAACTAAATTTTTCTAATTTCACTAATTTTATTTTCAATGCACCAATTTCATGTAATCGAACATAGCTAAAATAAACAAGTAGTAGAGGATTTAAAATTCAAAAAAGTATCAACAAAATTTAATTTATAACTAAAATAAAAATAACATCTTAATCAATGTAGATATTAATTTATAACAAATACTTGAAATTTCAAAATTTAAAATTCAGTTATGTTAAATAGCATCTTAATCAATGTAGATAGATACAAATTTAATTGCATGCGTTTAAAATTTTCAAAATGGTAGATTATTAATATCTTAGTTGGCAGGAAGCTTCAATGAAATGAGATAAGTTGAAATCTCAAATGTTAGATTAGTTATACAAGTTGAATTTTCCTTTCCTTTTGACAAAATCCAGAAAATTTTATCAATTACAGATTAGATTGGGCTCTACCAGAAACACGTGAACAAGTAGTAAATTTTCAATGAAAAAAAAAATACATTTTTCATTTCAGGAAAATTGTAATAATAACTATTTACAAGTATATCATACCTTGAATAGTAAAATTTTAATTGAAAAAAAAAACCTTAAAAAGTATATGATACCTTGATGAAATTAATAATTTGAGATCTTAAAAGAACAAAAAAAGAAAAAGAATGTATCTTGAACATTTTAAAATCACAGTTTGACACGAAATTGGTTGGCAAGAACTGTCAATGAATTTTCTAATTATTTGCATACTTTTCAAGGCAATTAAACATTGAACCCACGTTTTTAAAAAGAAGAAAAAAGAAAATTGTGGTGTACAAACAACACTCTTTCCAATCCAATGGTTTCTAATGAAAGAAATATATTAAACCATGGTAGTAGAGTGGACCATAGTACAGCGGATAATGGCTCGGTAACTAGCAATGGTTTAGAAAATTAGAAGCGATCAAGTGTTGTATATTGTACGACTATTCGCTCCTCTGTGCGTATTTGAACCCACGTCGAGGTGCTCTCTCTCTTTTCTATCTCTCTCTCTCTCTCTCCACCGGTTTTGACATCGCCGGCGTCGTCCGATTCCGGCGAATCCTCGATCCCGAAGATTACCCAGCATTCACTGGGGAAAATTACATCAGATTTCCGAAGAGCCTCAGATTGGTTCGGTTCGAAAAAATTGCTTTAGAAATCGAAAGATCTTATCCATTTTTGTGTCATACCTCCCTGAAAAGTGGTTACTTTTCCGATTAGGGTTTCCTGATCGCTAAAGGTACCAGCTTTAAATTGAAGCTTTTGGTAATTTATGACAAAATTAGGGTTTAGTGCTGTTTCGGGAACGAATCTTTGAGTGGAGTTTTCAATTGCATTGTTGAGTGGAATTGACTTGTAATTTTGCCTTTTATGGTAGTGTTTGGTGAGATTTGAATTTGAGCTCAGTTCGAGTTTAATCTCATTCCTTTTTTAGCAATCTTGGATCTTGAAGATTCTTGCAATCAAAAGTTAATCAAATACCGTCATTTTCAGTTTATTTTCGACTGATTTGGTCACTTCTGGTCCTTTGCCTCACACTAGTCTGGTGCGGCATTGATTGTTGAGACAGGTTTGTACAATTTGAATCTGTAATTGATCGCTGTGTGTGAATGCATGGGGGGATAGGATTGATATGTGCAGGGTAGAGAGAGAGAGAGGAGCGAGGAGAGAGAGGGGGAGAGGAGGAGGTGGGGAATGGGGTTGAAGACATTGGGAGGGAGTAGAGTTGAGAAGCTGAAGAGTTCGATGGTCTCGCGGTCAAGAATGAAGCTCTGGATGATTAGGGCAACGACGTCAGTGTTATTATGGACTTGTTTTGTTCAGTTGACGGCATTGGGAGAGATGTGGGGACCTAGGGTTTTGAAGGGTTGGCCTTCCTGTTTTTCCAAGGATTCCGCAGCTTTGGACGTCAAGTTCTCGCCGGCAGTTCCACCTAGAGTTCTTCCACCGAAGAGTGAGTTTCTATATTGATTATGTTTGTGTATTATTATCTGTTCTTAATTTACATTGGAGAAAATTTAATTTAAAATTGTTGATGAAAAAATGATAGTTTTTTCTAGTATTTACAAGTTGCATAGTAATAATATGATTCAGTGGACAAAAAGAAAGAAAACAGAACAAAACAAAACCTAAATATTGTTTAAACTGTATTGCGAGTATTTGTGGAGATAATGTAACTACTAGAATATATGATTAAATTGCACAAGCATTTATGTAATTGTTGCAATTGTGTTATCATTATGAACAGTCATGATGTGGATGTAATATAGCCACTATATACTGAAAGGAAATGATCATTTTATGTAGTTGTTGTAATCTTGAGAAAAATAACCTCGCACAAGCTTAGCACTATATGTTGTGATTCCTTCTTATTTGAGAAATTGATAAGTTATGTGATTAATTTTGATGGGGTATGCTACTTGCTTCCCTAGAAAGGTAAATGGGTAATTATCCCATGTCCCCCTTCCTGCCAGATATGCATCGGCTAGATTTAGAAATTACAGCTGTTCTATTGATTGTTTATAAAAATGAATTTCTGTCTCTCTATCTTTACCATTGATATTCTTCCTACTCCAAATGAAAATTCTAATTGGCGGTTTTTTATTATGATTCATTCTGTATATTTTGTGCTGCCATTAGGGGTTTATAAAAACAATGGATACCTCATGGTTTCATGTAATGGAGGGCTTAATCAAATGCGGGCAGCGGTGAGTGGTTTTTGTATTGGATCAGGCTGTGTATCATTTCTTTCAGTTTTATCTGACTGCTTAATTTGTTATTAGTAAACATAGTGACTTATTAGCTTTAATTCTCTATTCGCTGTTCAGATCTGCGACATGGTTGCAATCGCAAGATATCTAAATGTCACACTCATAGTTCCTGAGCTGGATAAAACTTCTTTCTGGGCTGATCCCAGGTGTGTCAGTTTCTCCTGTATACGTCGGAAATTACAGAACTTCTATAAGTTCTGGATGCCTGTTATGTTTTATATATATGTATATATACACATATATACACGTGTGTGTGTGTGTGTGTATTCTCTTATTCAGCTCATTTACAATGAACCCCCGTTACTTGTGTTGCAGTGAGTTTCAAGACATATTTAATGTTGATCATTTTATTACATCCTTGAGAGATGAGGTTCGGATATTGAAAGAGCTGCCTCCTAGGCTTAAGAGGAGAGTGGAGCTAGGCATGATTTATACCATGCCACCCATTAGCTGGTCTGACATGTCATACTATCATAATCAGGTTAATAGGTTTTTTGTTATATTGCTTGAATTTCTTGTCCTTCACTAGGCTCCTTTTCTAAGAGCAATAGTGGTGTTCTCATCTGTTGGATGCAGATACTTTGTCTGATACAGAAGTACAAAGTTGTGCATTTAAATAGAACTGATGCTCGGCTTGCCAATAATGGTCAACCGATGGAGATTCAGAAGTTGCGCTGCCGAGTAAATTTCAATGCTCTGAGATTCACTCCTCAAATAGAGGAGTTGGGTAGGAAAATTATTAGGCTTTTAAGGCAAAATGGTCCCTTCCTAGTACTTCATCTCAGATATGAAATGGACATGTTAGCATTTTCTGGCTGTACTCAGGGCTGCAACACTGAGGAGGTGGAAGAGTTGACAAGAATGAGGTGAGCGTATTTCCTTTTTACATAAATAGGCAGTTGAAAACATAGATTTCCTCGTCTATATTTTTGTTAACTTTGTAATCTTGTCAGATATGCTTATCCTTGGTGGAAAGAGAAAATAATAAATTCTGAGTTGAAAAGGAAAGATGGTTTATGCCCTTTGACACCTGAGGAAACTGCTCTTACTCTAAGGGCACTGGACATTGATCACAACATCCAGATTTACATTGCAGCTGGTGAAATATATGGTGGAGAAAGGAGAATGGCTAGTCTTGCAGCAGATTATCCAAAACTGGTTAGTTGATTAAAGCAGAACCAACTCCACATAGCTTTGATACTTGGCCATCTGTCTTCTTATTCTTACAGTTTACTTTTTGGATTTGTTCCAACAGGTCAGGAAGGAGACACTGCTGGAACCATCAGATCTTAGGTTTTTCCAAAATCACTCATCCCAGATGGCGGCCCTGGATTACCTTGTCTCACTGGAGAGCGATATTTTTTTCCCTACATATGATGGAAATATGGCTAAAGTTGTTGAAGGACATCGCAGGTACTGCTCTGCTAACCGTTTAGTTGTTATTTGTTTTTGTCAAATGGTATATCCTAATAGGTTAGCTATTAAAACTGGCCTTTTGGCCTTAGGAAAGGATAATGGATATCAGTTATGACCCATAATCAGATCCTTTAGCTTCACACATCATCTAGACATCTTCAGAAGTTAGCCATATGCCAACTTAAATGAGGAACCAAGTAGCATTTTTTTAAATGCACTGAATGTGTTTCTTTAACCTTGATTTGTAGTTTCCATCTGAAGAGAAGTTGTCATGATTTAAGCAGAGGTTGACAATTAGCTTTAGAAGGTTTCTGTCTTTTGGTTATTGTTTATGTCCAGTTTATTTGTTTTGGTCTATTGTGTTTCTGTTTCCAAGTCTTCAGTTAATGATGTTTAGTGGAAGTATTGATTGATTGAACTATGTTGTTTTGTCTGGCCGACCCCATTCATATGGGACTAAGGCAAGGATGATGTTATTTTGTCTGAAATGAGAGTTACTGTTTCAGATATCTTGGGTTCAAGAAGACAATTCTTTTGGACAGAAAGCTTGTAGTTGACTTGATAGACCAATATACTTGTGGATCACTGAGTTGGGATGAATTCTCATCTGCTGTCAAGGAAGCTCATGTAGAACGCATGGGGAGCCCTACGAGAAGGTTAGTGATCCCAGATAGACCTAAAGAAGAAGATTACTTTTATGCCAACCCGGAGGAGTGTTTACAACCACCAGATGAATTATTGAGTGATACATGAACTTCTGGAAGTGGTTGCTTTTGATTATTACTTTACAATGCAATTCTGCAACAGATTTAGAGATTGTAGCCCTCAACACAGCGTTATACAGACGGGAAGGATTTTGTTTTGAGGAGAGGCAATCTTGAAGATGATTGGGGTGAGACATGTTGACCAAGCTCGAGGAAAGCAGTCGAGTACATTAATGTCTTTATATATTTTAATAATCCAATTCATGTATAGAAGCAGCCCTGCCATTGCAGGGTGATGTGGAATCAACTGCAGTGTAAACAGAGGGATGCAAAAATATAGATTTGATTTACTGAGATATGCATTCTTTAAAGGGTTAACCTTTCAGCCTTCATTTTGCAATTTTTTTCCATTTTTGATCTTACGTGATCCTATGATTTTCTAGCATTACATGCCCACAATTTATTTGTTCTGTCAACCCCTCTTCATTTGTGCCGAGGACCTAAATTTGCTTGCACCGATTTTGCGCTTTGGAATTGAAATTGAATTTCAAACTAGTTTTCCTCCAGTTCCAATTTTTTAAGGCAGGAATTTCATACTACCAAAGGCAACAAAACTACAATTGCACAAGCTAGTCAAAATTTGGTGTTATGGATTATGTATCAGCATTTGGTGTTATGGATTTTGCGCTTTGGTGACCTGAATGGTTGGTTCTTAGAAGTGACCGATATTTATCTACTTTTTATGGGAAGTTTAGACTATAATGATAGTCCATAAGTCTGATTGTGTAGATATTGAGTATTTCATTGTACACTATGAAATTTATGGTGTATTATCAACTATTTATTATTTGGTTCATACAAATGGGATTAGGAAGTTGCTACTTCCATGGTCTAAGCCAATGACCCTTTTTCGTTTTGTTTTGGTTCACATACCCTCCATGGTCCTTTTTGAGTTGTGTGAAAGAGTCTGTCCTGAGAAATTTTGATTTTGGAAAAACATCTTTAGAAGTTGCAAAGATGGTGTGTGTGTGTGTGTATGTTTGAGAGAGAGAGAGAGAGAGAGAGCCAGGGACCACTAGCTACATCTCATGTGAAGTGCCAGGAACCACTAGGTACACTTCATGTATTTTAATAATGCTGAGCCACAAGGGAAGGACTATTAAAATAGTGGTTAGGATAGGAATGAGGAGGTAGGTGAAGTGAGTGAAAATAAAAGAAGGGATGTGAGTCATGTCATGTGTATACATACATAAGGTACAAAGGTGATGAGAGAGAGGTAGAATTAGGAAGAGAAACACAAGTAGGAAGTTTTTGTACTCGTGTGCCTATTCCCCTAAAATGATTGGCTTATTAATCAGTGTTACACATATCTCCTAGCCCTTGATTTGGTGCCTTCTCTCTTCTTTCAAAGAGCAAGTCAGTCATGGTTAGAGCACTCTTTGATGATAGATTTTTTAAAAAAATTGCAGATTAGTCTAACTTTTTCACTCTAAAAACAAATAAATCCTATAAAAGTTTTTTAGGGTGCCGAAGACATACTTTTTATAAATATTTCTAACAAAGTTCTATAACTAATACAATTTTACTTTTATCCTTTTCATGTGTATGTTGTTTGACTAATTTTCTCCAAACAATTGTGCTAAAATTTTGTTTGAATAAAAACAAATTTAAAAAAAAAAATCTTCATTTCAAATTCACATTATATTTGATAATTTGATGCACTTATTTTAAGATAACATCGTCTCAATTTTATAGAGATCTGTTTTTTATTCTTGAGATTTTTTTTCCTTCTAAAGAGATGAATTGGAAAATTAAAAAATAATGAAAATAATTCATTTATTATTTATAAATGTAATGCATAAAAAGTATTCATTGTATTTTAACATATCGAGAGTAATACTGTGTAGTGGTTTTGAAGCCAATAATTTATATATATATAAAAAAGAAATATCAAGATTTACAATAAATGGTTAGGCAGCATGCCTTTGGAGACAACTTCCTTGTAAATTTCAAATAAGATTTATGTATAAAATCGAGATTTTATAGATGACAGGGCTCATGAACATTATTAGAAGATCAATCCCAAGACATCATTTTGTTGTTTATCAATTTGAATGATCCAAGAAGTCGGTCTTAGTCAGGAATTTCTCTCTATAGATTATTACATAGGTACTACCAGTCCCAGCACTCATAAGTTCTACATAGAATTTGGTAAAAGCAATCCCAATACCGTGTTTATATTTATTTTTATCAATTTGAATGATCCAAGAAACCACCATCGATCAAGAAGTCAAGAGTGTTGGATAAATATATATATATATATATATACACACATACATTACAAACACAAACATGTATTCATGTAGTTTCAGAGGAATTTAGTGGTTAGTGCTATAGCAGGAGTGGATAAGTGAAAGCCATTTAAAAAGAATTCAACCGTCGCTTTCGCACCACTATCGTGCCAGATGGTGTTTGGCTAATCGAGGTTGAAAGGTCCTCAATATGCAATAACAAATAGAATATAACACTCCATACACAAATGCTTATAAAGAAAGGAGTGGACCATTTCCATTCATATGGGCAAAATTGTTTTTTCATTGACAAACCTTCAAAAAATTCAATCAAGTGTAAAGATAACATTTCTTTTTTCTTTTTTAACCTTTAGTTACAAAAAAATAATTTTTCCTTTTCATTGGGTTTCTGACAAAATTTCATTGGAGGCACAGACATATTTTACCTTATCACACCCCTTAAAATATGTTGTAGATAGTATTTGATTTCATAAATTGACTCCTTCATTGAATTCTAACATTTCAATATTACTATTGAGATTCAAGAGAAAAAATCAAATAATAAAATACTTTAAAATTATGTAAAAATCTATATGGTCCATGTTAATCAAGTCATTACATTTTTTTTTGTGATTTATATCATGAAAGAATTTCAAATGAAAAGGGTTAAATGTTTCTAACAAAGTAACTAATATAATCCAAATCATACATTTCATGTCTCATGGAAAATGGAGAGAAATTAAGAATAATGGTAGTGATGTTTAGAAAGACTTACCCTAATTATTTCTTCTTTCATTTCAAAGTCAAAGATAGATGTTTAAGTCTCCAAGAGTATTGTTTGAGAGAAAAAAAAAAAAGAAATTGTTTGGAATGGCCTTACATGCAAATAAAATCTTTCGATATGATTTTTAAAGTTTCATCTAGATAAATGAATGAAATTGAAATCAAAGGATTTAAGTTTAGATAAAAAAAAAAAAAAAGTGTAGTGATGTTGCATTTCAAAGTCCAATGTGTACCTTGTTATTTGTAAGCGACACATACAGCCCTTCCAAATCAATGCATACATGATCTTAAAGTCAGCGTGTATAACATTGTTATATATATAATTAGGGTAATGCTACTCAGGCAGAATTTGTAGACAGAAACATTTACATCCATTGGATGCATGTAGTGAGTGTATGTGGTGGGGCCTATCACATGCATCCAATGGATATAAATGTTTCTGCCTAACATTACCCGTATAATTATCTTTACTTATTAGAACCACATGATTGTAACTACTTTTTATTTAATTCCCGGTAATAGGATTTATTTTCTGATCTGTCCATTTCCTTCAATCAGTAAGATAAATGTGCAGGCTGTTACTTTAGAGAAAAAAAATTAGAAATACAATTTTAGAGATCCAAAACATGCAATAGATAAGTTCTGAAGCTAAGCAAATTACATATAATAATAATAGTACTTTTTATGTTTGGAAAGCCAAATTTACAAAAGTTCATAGGAATGGAAGCCTTGAATGAAAAAACAGCTTCGCAATCTCAATCTCAGAATGGAAGCCTCTATAAAGATAAACAAATATAAATAAATAATACATATTTGTTAGGAGAGAGAACCTGTGCATCTCAACAATCTGTAACAACATTTAAATGTACAATATGTCATGGTCTCAACTAGGTAGTTTGTACCAGGAGAAGACATGAATAAGGCCCTTCCACCCATAGTAACCCACCCTAAAGAAGGAAATGGGAACCCAAAAAATTGAATAAATCAGATAAAAATAAATAAAAAAAAGTATTATTGACTTGTCATACTAGCTTTTGCCTGTCTTGAATCTCTTTAGGGCTTGATCACACTCCTCCCTGCAGTATGCAAGTCTAGAGCGTGTCGGAGCTTGATTGTCTGAAGGAACTTCATCATCCTACGTAGACGAAAATGAAAATTAATTTCTCAATTCTGTGATTATCTGTGATGAATATTCAATCTGAGGCTAAAAGTTCAATAAATAATATTTGGATGAAAATCTCTGGAATCAGACAACCTTAACAGTCGATGTTGGAGCAGTCGGTCTACTATTTGATCGCTTCCCAAGATCAATTTGCACCGAGATGCTGGCCTGTGACAAGTCCACTCCGGAACTCTGAAGTGCTTGTGTCAATGTATTTAACAACCTGTTCGATAACAAAATAATATCTTAATGTAAGTAGTTCAAATAACTCGACTAGCAACCTCAGGAGAAGAATTCAAAATGCTGTAATGATGCCAGGATTGTTCTCACTAACAAAGATTGAAAGAATTACTAGAGAGAATAGGATGTCCATTGTGTAGCCAACCTATAGCGGACAATACCAGTTAGACCAATGCGAGTAATCAAACAATCACTCAATATTGATGACAAAGCTAAAGTCAAATAGAATGAATTTGTTGTGCCCTCTAATAAGTGGCGAAGATACCAGTAATAAAAAAATTTGAACTTTAAAAATGTAAATGAGTCCTAAATCTAATTCTCAAATGTTTTAAGACCCTGCACTTACTAAGAGCTTCAAATACTTTCCAACCATGCTGTAAATGTGGGAGAAAAGTAATGCATACTACATCTTGAGGTTGTCAGACAGCAGAATAAACCATTTCAAATGTTAAATTTGTTAAATTGTCATGTGAAGTTATCTTCATGCAATACTTATTGTAATGAAGATAGTAATCGATTTGAATTTTTCTGCTAAAAATTTGGAATGCAGTGAAGTGATCGAAGAATCTTAATCACGCATAGACAGTCATCTGAAATAACATTACGATTCTTAACCCCTTAAATTTTAATTTTTTCCAAAACCACCCAAGAGATATTTATACTTCCCTTCTGAAAACATGCACCAACGAGACAAAGAAAGAAAAAGAAAAAAAAAAGAAAAGAGAGGGAGAGTAATTATAAATAAGACTTACCCTTGGGAGTACACACTTGAGATGCTAATTGTACCGCTTTCAATAGTCAGCTCCTGTTCTTTCAGCTTATCACTTGCAACAACACAATTGTTGGTACATGATCTGCTCTGCCATAATTGGGATTGAGGATGAGATGACGTGTTCTCTGTATCAGAAGCCAGTCGGGGTGCAATCGGTGCTATTGCACCACTGCTCCCACCAGGAGTGAAGATGTTGGGGTGCAAGGGCACAGGAAGCGGCACTACCTTATTTGTTAATTCAGGGTGGTAATCCATTGCTTTGAAGGTTGTAGCTGTGCTCATGTTAGATTCTACTGGGTTATGTGCATTCCTAGGAATGGCTGGGGACACAATTGTATTACTCTCCTCAAACTTTTCAGAAAATTTTAACGCTGGACCAGACCCACTATTCATCCCTTGAGATTGATCAACATATCCTTCTCCAGCCTTGTGACTGGTTCTCTGTTTCAACAAAGGGAAGTATGTCATTGTTCAAGTTACAAATGATTCTCATATATACTGCATAAATGCAATTAAGTCGCATTTCTCTCAGTCCAGTTCTTAGCTACAAATATGAACCATCCTACACCCATCTGGACAGCGTTCATGTGTAGCTATCCACTATTCAGGATTGCTACTCTGTTTAGAGCCACGCTTTCTGTTGAATCTTACCAGCACCTCAACCATGTTTTTTTTTTATTTTTCTTGGCGCATATAGCATAGAAAGAATGCCGAATTATATGATTGGTTATTCTGGATTCATGCTGGTAAAATTTTAAAGTTTACAATAGCTATCAACTTCCTAAGATAAAACTTTTCTTTTATCCAGCCCTGGAAAAAGATTCAATACACGGAAACTCTATTACACCAAGTATAGGATTTACCCATGGCATCAACTTTGCTGGAAAGTGGTTCCACTCTTGGTATGACCCCTCATATTTATGAACTCTCTCTTGCAAAAATTGAATGTATTCTATAACCTGCATATGTATTCAGATATTTAATTCCGAGTAGTCAGATCATTTTCATAGAAGAAATGAAAGACACATATTACCATGACATATGCACATACCTCTAATAAGAATGATGCCTTGTCTCGCTTTTGGTCACTATGAGGGATGATATCTCTCAACATTTGGAATCTGCATGAAAATATTCAAATTTCAGTATCTTGAAATGTGGCCACTAAAGATGCCATTTACAACCCTGCAGGCCCAGCATCAAAGGCCACATAAAAATCAGGTCCCATATTTTATTACCATGACCAAAATTCGCAAGACATGGGATCATCTCAACAACAAAAAATTGATTCACTATAGAGAGACACCCATCTCTTTCATCATTATTTACCTTTTGACATTAAAAGGAAATCTTTCCCTATTATCTCATTTCCTTTTTTCTTTTTCACTATAGGTAATTAATGAATTGAAAAAGAAAGGACTAGCTTAAAAAGTTCAACCAAAGGGCACTCTCTGACAATTTGATATGTGAAAACAATTCTTATCAAAGAATTGTAACCATTTATAAATTTCTAGTACTTTGCCCCTTCAGAGTTTAGACAAGAATAATTTGCTAAATAAAATTTTAACATTAAAGATGATAAAGTATATTATATTTTCTCAAGAAAATTTATAGAAGAACTAACTCATTAGTAACTGCAACAGAACTGCCATTTTTGTACATTAAAGTGGTTATCTGTAGAATAAGATGGAATCAGATAAGTGTTACCAAAAATCAACAATTGTATACCCTTCTCTGCATCTAAAAGAATGGAAGAAATCCTACGAGATAGAATTTAGGAGATCTCAATGTGGATTAGGCGTCAAAACTTATGTCACACTCAATCTAGTTTGTTTTAGTGTGTGAAATATCTTAAGCGCATAAACAAAAATTCTAACAGAAACTCAATTTCAAAGATCTTTGGGTTAGAAAATTTTGCAAGTGTGCACGCAGACACACCCCCTATGCAGAAAGAGGTTACTTTGAGAGTTATAAATGAAATGAGAATGACAGTAGCAGGTAAAATAATAATAGATAAATGATACTTTAATAAAACCCGAGTTTATGGCATCCTTAGAACACAATTTTGATCAGAAAACACAGCCAGATTGATCTAGTTTTTAAAGATAACATATTTTTTACTTGCCTGTCATTAATCTTGCTCCTCCTACGCTGCTCCGTCGCAGAATGTTTTGATCGCGGGGTGTTAGCCTTCTGATCAGTGCTCTTCCCATCCACCTTTACTGTTAGATTTCCTGACAAAACTTATTGACATTTTTATGTTCCAGAAGATAGAAATGGGGGAAGAAGAGAAACCAGTATCACAAGCATGATGCATGCATATAAATACATATACATATATAGTATATGAGAGATATACCTTTGTAGTCGGATGAAGGCTCTTTCTTGAGAAGGAACTCTTCATCATCATCATCTTCTTCCTCTTCGTTGGTACCCTTGGCAGATTTAATCATATTCATGAAACTTTGATTCTTGTGGCCTGATGTTGTTCTGTGAAAATTATTTAAAAGCCCAGTTTTAATAAATTAATACATAATCCTTATAATTGAAAATATATAAAACATGAAGAGTTAAGAAGGAAGGAAGCAAGTGAATGAAAAAGGCAGAGAAAAGTGTCTGACTGAGAAGAACAGAGAGAGCTGAAGGTGGTGTTATTGCGTTGGTTATTGGAAGAGGAAAGTGATGGTCGCTCTGACGAAGTCCATTGCCCTCCTATCTTCGCACCTGCCTCTGCCAAAACAAAATCGGCGGGAAGTTTTTAATTGGTGTAGAAGGCTTCAAGATTGTTCGTTATTGATGATAATTCATAAGTTCAATATGGCCAATTGGGTTAGCCTACCAGGTCTTGGATAATTCAGCCCATGTCTGGCCCAGACCAGTCGGTGTATGTGAGACTTTTGGTAATACATTCTCCTTTACAAAAAAATAAATTAAATGTTTTCTAGTTCAATTCATTTTCTTAAATGCCATGATATTTCAAAATTATATTGGGAAAGTTGAAAAGGTACCACTGCTAGTACAGGCTGTGCAGTACACTAGGAAGAAATTTGGAGATAGACATGTTTTTTAATACTAATTTTTGTACAAAGTTATTATTTTCATACTTAAACCTGCCTCTTCATTTGTAAATTTAAACTTTTGTGGTAAAATGATGAGCAAACAGCTTTAATAATGGAAAAGTTAATAGAGGAAAAATATCCTATCCCAATTACCCAACCACAAAAAGATGAAAAAACAAAGAGCAACACTACCACCATTGATCCCAGCTTCTTGAGTTGGCCAAACATCTATATAGTCCGCGGAGACAAAAAAAAGACTCTTACCTTGACTTCATTTCATGTTCATTATAATATGCAAGTCTTCCTTGTAGCATTTTCGTCTTGAACCAAATTGTTTTGGATGTTTACTATTGAGCAAGACACCCACACGCACAAACGGAAATAAACAAATATAATTTAAACAAAAACAAAATGGAACTTCACAGGATAAAGGAATAAAAATCAGCTTTTATCACTAGAATCCCTGATACTGTCAATTGATTTACTTAACCAGCACATGAAAAACTCCAAATCATCTTTGGAATCCGAATTCTGACTATAAATCATTATTCATAATTCTGGTAAGAGCCTGATCGTGGAAATGGTATTACTAGTTTTGTATTAGTATATTCAGTTTCCTTATAATCATTATGTACGTGCATGCACATGCAAATACAATGTAAAACAATATTGGAAGGTTAATTGCCATTTTCCTTGGGACATCTAAATTTAATGTCCACTAATAATTTGGTTATGACTTTTGCATGCACATGCCATGATCATGCTTGGTGTGTGAATGTTTCAAAATGATATGTAGCAAAGGATATGCCAATTTACCTCTTAAGACACATCTGTCCCCAGAATTATTCTCCTTCCCTGTCTTTCCCCTCTTCACCGCAGATTCTTCCCACAGTGTGAAACCACTTCCAGTGTAAGAACTGCAGTTAGAGTTTTCCTCATTTCTGTCAGTGCTACTTGCTTGTGCCACTGTAAATATAGCACCCTCCGGCTTTGGAACCCTCTGATTGAAATAAGAAACGTGGCTTATGCTATAAGTCCCAATCCCTCCCGGGAGAATGTGCTCAACTGAAGGCGGAGGAGCTGCCGGAGGAGGCTTCTCCAAAGTTGTTTTCTCCATGACATTTACCTCCTTGGCACTGTGTTTCCCTACTTGTTCTAGTGGTTGTAGGAAATCATGAGTTTTTAGGTAGCTACCTGCTTTTGTATGTCAAATTGAAAAGGAAGAAAAAATAAATTTATATACATGAGACATCTTTTTTATATCCAAATGCTTAACTATATATAAATATGTATATATACACATGTATAAAGAAGATGGATCTGAAATCCATAGCAATCTGATGTCCATATCATTCATTCTTCTCCTATAAAATCAGATCCAGACAAGGTGCCAAAATTTTAATGTAAGGCCAAGAAATTATAAGAAAATTCTGCATAAATCTGTCCCATCACAATCAACGCCCATAAAATTGGTTTCAAACAATAAAAATGATTCTCATGAAATTGGTCTTTTGTAGGATTTAACCTGGCAAACAGAAACAAAAAATAAAAATTATACTCAGAAAAAACAGTTGTTACCTACTTAGACCATATTGAATTATACCCTCTACAGCTATTTTCTTTTACCTTTTTTACTACAATCTTCGTATCAGACTTGACACTACTGATTTGTGATTTTTCCATTGAACAAATAACTCATGACGTCTCAGCCGTTGGATCTAGAGACTCGAAGCGAGTCCAATGATAGCGTCCTCGTTAAAACTTTCTTTTTTTTTAATGTGATTGACAATTTAATTACTCCGTAAAAGACACACTAGTGGAATCGGTGACTACAGAGAATCCATGCATCGAACACGATATAAGAGACAACAGAAGATGATTTCTCTTACCAAAAACATCAGAGTTGTCAGCTAGTGCACACTAACACTATCTCATGAATCGTGTGCCTCTCTGTGGGTGCACAGAACTGCTTTGGATATCTGAATACCATGCACCTGCATAGGGCTTGATGATGTCTATTTCAATCGTGTCTGACTCTTATTGGGCCCCCACCTAAAAACCCTGCCAAACTCTATTCCAATCCAATAGTGCATAGTCCCAACCCTCTCTCCTTTTTGGCCTTGGCGATGTCAGCCCATCCAAGATGTGGCCCACTCTAATACATGACCCAGATCTATATCATTTAAATGGGGTCACGGGTATATATACACACACACACTCATTGAGTCATCGGTAATATAATATAGATATTTACATCCCAAACATGAACATCACAACATTATTACACTTTTGTTTCTTTATTTTGTTTTTTATTTTATTCTTTATATTCTGATATCTTCACTGAAAAAAGAAAAAAGAAAAATGAAAAATGAAAAAAAAAATTACCTTGAGAAGGCCTTGGATCTTGTTGAACAGGTGAAGAATACAAGGAAAGAAAGTCATGTGTTGGCTTCCTACCTGTGAAAATTGTTGCAAAAAAAAAAAAAAGGTTAAAACTTCAAAAAAAATTACGTATATATATATATATATATATATCACACAGAGAGAGAGAGAAAGATAAGTATGGATATAGTATTGTGTTTTTCTGTTACCTTCGGTTCCAAAGGGACGGGGTTGAGGAAGCTGCATCTCGAATTGAGATATTTGATTGAGATTTCGTTGTAATTTGATCGAATTTCGATAATATATACCCTCCAGAAGAAATCTACTATCGGAAATTACTGAATTTTCCGATGAATCACGAATAGAGTGTTGAATTCTCCAAAATTCAGAATTCAAAAGCGAAATTGAAGTTTTAGAATCGAACACTTCAAGTGCTTCTCAGATCTGTTTATACAGAAAAAGTGGAGTCTTCTTTGACAAGTTTGCGCTTCCAACTGAAGATCGGAGATGCACTCTCTCTTTTGCAAAGAAAACGAGAATTCTCTGCGCAATCGACCTATAGCTTTAGCGTTGCGTTTCAGATGCAAATTGTGGAAGCAGTGTTTGACACACAAGAAAGAGCTTCACTGCATGTTTCCCGAGAAAATTGGCTTCACGGATAATTCAAACGTGAGATTCAGAAATTATCTACCAGAACTTCGTTGCACAGATTTATACGAATCTGCCATCAAAATTCACCAATATTGAAGATATTAAAACGAATAATTACAATCAAATTACTATAATTCAACTCAAACTCATCATGAAAATCAAAAATATAAATATATATGTGTTTGGGTTCATAATTGTCATACAGAGAGCATTACTAAGGAAGAAAAGGTGGAGATCCAGAAGAGTGGCTCTAAAGATGAATACCTTTGATGTGAATTACGATGAACTTTGCATAATTCAGCTCAGATTCCTCTGAAAAACGAGACCGTCTCTGCAAGAATTTCGAAGTGTACTCACAAAGCAATCACAAACAGTAACTTTTGATAGTAGGTAGGTCCACTGGGATCAATTGGTTTTGAAAGCGCGAAATGTTGCAGAATTTCCTTCCAATTCTCTCTCTATACACATATATGCAAGAATATATATGTGATGATATATATAATATAACGAGCAGTGCGGCGAAAGATGGGATTGTAGGTCGGAGAGGACTCTCTCTCTCTCTCTCTCTCTTCTCTTTGTGCTTGTTTAGAGATCATTATATATACAGTCTTCGTTTCCGTTTTATCGAATTTCATTGCCTTTTCTTTTCCGTTAGATTGGCACGCCGTTTTCTAACGTCGTTGCGGCGGAGCTGACGGCGTTAAGATTCTAGGTAGTGTAATGGATTTGGGTACCCTGTTCGTGGCTGTATTGGCAATCCCGATTAATAATATTAATTAATTAAATAAGATAAGTAGCTTTTCGGAATCTGAGCTAGTAAGGAATTGTAATTTTCACATAACAGTAATTTTAAAGAACTTGAGAAATGTTTTTTTTTTTTTTTGAAGAATTAAAAAACTGATTCTGAAATGGTATATTTTAGTTCAACTTTTAGAAAATAAATTTGAAAAAATATTAATGAAGTGAATTTTCAGATCATTTTTCACTCTTCAGTTCTCAAAATATAAAAATAATTTTGTAAAATCTAACCAATTAAGTAACATTATTATAGGTGCTATAATAGTAACAGGCACATTACTCCTTATGATATAGAGTACAAATGAAAAATGATACAAATTGTTCTACGTAATTGGAGATTGTCATTGTAATGTTATCCACTTTAATAATATCATCATTCACATAAATTGAATTCGATTGTGGGAGTCTGTATCACTACTCTAACAAATTTTAAATTTTCAAACTTTTCTTTGTCTTAAGAGTATTTAAATTGTGTATTAAATGCATTTATGGCATAATTGTATCATTTATTTATAATTAAGTACTGAATTGAGTTAACAAACATATATATATATATATATATATGTATGGTAGACCAGTTTGTTTCGCACGTGTTCTCAGCCTAGCATTTAGAAGGATTAAAAGATACCACCTGAGCTCATGCTTGGTGGATGGATTTATATTAGCATTTGTAAGTTCATGTAATAACTTACAAAGTATTGTTACACTGGAGTGAAGAAGGATGCAACCACAAATGAAAGCTTAAGAAAGAGAACTGTACGTGTTCAGTAATACACTGTGTGGTGTTCTAAGAAATTCGACAATGTCATGTTAAAAAACAAAATGTATTATTAACTATCTAATTTTTCAAAAAAATTACTTAATTAGGTCAGTCGAGATACAAAAATCATTCGTGATATATATCATTTTCCTATTCTTACTGTGTAACAATGCTATATAGTTGTTGGAAAACAAAAATGTTCTAAATTCCATTATCTGCTAAAATAAAAACCATGTATGAAACAACCAACAATAGAGAGAGAGAGAGAGAGAAATGCTACTTAATTTTTTATTTTTTTTTGTGCTAGATTAGAGAGAGAGACTCTAAATTGTTTCATGAAATATGATCATTAACATCCCTAACCGCGTTTGGGGGAAAGAACTGACCATTTCACTCTATATAAAAGTCCACTCTACCATTAGTTAAATATATATTGCTGATTAGAAAATTTGATCTAATCTTATTTTAACACACAATCTTTTTTCTGAAAAAGATTTGTGACACTGAACAAGGCTGGTTTTCCTACTTAAAAATTAATACCAAGACAACCCACTGAGCCATATAGCCACATTAAGTACTCTACCACCTTATATTATCGCTTTATTATTATACAAATAAACATGTATCGAGCGTGAAATATATATATATATATCTTCTTTTTGAAGAAAAAATAAATTTTTTAAAAAGGATCCACTGTTTATATGTATTGCATGGTTTCTATGAGACAGATCATTAAACGATTATAGCAAATTAGCAATTGAAGATCTACTGGTGTTTTTTTTATAGGGTACAACCACTTGATCAATAAAGATGAACTCGCATGGGTTCCATTTTACTATATTGTTGCCTATGTAATTTTTACAAGTAAATTATTACATTCTCAAATTAAATTAAATATATTGCACGATTAATTATTGCATTAGCATCTTCAATTTAAAATATATAGAGAACTTTTTTGTATTTTTTATTTTCAAAAAGTCCAAGTGTGTTACACTGTGACAATAACATCTGAATCCTTTTCCGAATGTGAAGTTTAGTAGTGAGATTTGGGTTACTATCCGGTGTTGGGGAGCTCATTGACTCATCTGTCAGGTGAGGGGTAAACTAAGGGTTGACTTAAAATAGTTACTAGTTGACCATAAAAAGTTTAATTAAGAAAGGATGATAAAAATAGATATAATGATTAGTGCACAGATCCCGATTACTTAATTATCCCTTATTAACTGTTAAGGTTTTTGGAGGAGAGAGAGAGAGAGAGTGAGCAGAGGATGTTGGTGGTAAAGGAGGAAAAGGCACGTGCTGCCCGCTCTCTCTTTAGTTTCTAATGCGTTTTCTGCTGTACCGGGAAACGCGGGCCTCCCTGTTGCATGTGCGTCAGATTCTCTCTCTCTCTCTCTCTATATATCTATCTATCTATCTATCTATATATATATATATATATATATATATATAGCTATCCAGTAGACACACAGATACATATATCTATATGTGTATCTATAATTTTGTATTGTTCTTCTGCTTTTGTTAAACAGTAGGATAAAGGTCGGTAAAGTGTCTCGATGAACATTGTCTCTTATATCTTACTGAATGTTGCTCAGGGATGATGGATGGATGTATAGAAGAGTCCTACAAAAGTCTTCACTAAATGATAGAAATGAGGTTATAAATCTACTGCATTTTTTTATAATTAAATGTATTTTATTTTTAAATTTATCCTGCAAATCAGATTTAATCACCTCATTATTTTTTTAAATTTTAATATTTACCAATTCATTTATAGTAAAAAATTTAAATTTAAATTTAAATTTAACAAAAAGACTATAATGGGATTAAATTTGACTTACAATATTAAAGAGGACACTTCTCCTATATTGTATTCTAATTCAATTTACGACAACCGGAGTCATTTACATAACTTTTCCTCCGACATGGTGTGAAATGTCATACAAGAGAATTCATGATTGTGGAGGTGATGAAAATGGCACTGATATAATTTAGACAGTGTTTTGATTTCACTCATATATATATATATATATATAGAGAGAGAGAGAGAGAGAGAGAGAGAGATTATAAAACTAAAACTTCTATGATAGGAGATTGTCACCTCACCTGTCATCTTCCCCTAATATTGTATAGTAATTTTCAACTCTGTTCATCCTCTCTCTCCCCCCAATTAAATACACAGCTCTATGTTTGTTTCGTAATTTGTCACTTTTTATCCATAAGGAGCAAAATTTATAAAGACAGATGTTCATCCTTATGTATTATAAAATTAAAGTATATATTAAAATGTTTGTAAATGCATATTAATAAAATAGGTTATGCTAAACAAATGGGTTGTTTATCTCCGACAATCACGGCAACCATTCACACCAGGGTACAAAGTTACAAGTACCCAACAGCTTGGATTGACAATATTATTTTCTTATATCATTCTTTAAACAACATAAAATAAAATAAAACACAGGAAGTGGCAGAACATGGCTCTTTAAGCCCAGAGTGTAGTGTCTACCATATTTCTTAGCATTTTATTTTCTTTAATTTAGTTTAGTTTGGACACGTGGAATCCCTACTTTTCACTGCCCTAATGAATTAATTGATTAATTTTTTCATCGATTATTGGATTATTTCAATTCTTAACCAAATCATCTAATGTGTTTTAATTAAGCGTTAAATTAAAAATCGAATTACTTTTACAATATAATTCAAATTTTAAGTTCATATATAAAATCCTTCTATCTCAAGACCTCCTTTATTGGGAATTTGCACTGAACAATAACTTTTATTTGAATTGATATGAGAATTTAAATTCAAAGGTCAAAAAAGACCAAAAATTAAGTAGATAAAGATAACCACAACCCCTCGTACACGATAAACCCTCCGAAATAAAAAGGAGTTTCTTACTTAAATGCAACTAACCAAACACTCTTCTAAAAAAAAACTCTCCCATCAATTGTTACGTGTTGAAAAAGATAGGAATTACTTGTGGGAGAAATCAAAAAAAAAGTCTCATACTTAAATACAACTAATTACAAATAAAATTACTTTATGTTCAATATCTTATTAAGTACGGACTTAAACGTAAGTAAGTGGTCTTAACTCATCTGTTTGGTCGTAAGTCATCTATTTTGCTAATGAAACTTTTTTTTCTCTTAACAATAAGACAATTAAAAATTGAACTCCTAAATAAAACATAAAATCTGTAAAATTCAAATAGAGTCCACAATTTTTGTATGCGGATTGTTTGGTGATTCGATTTTCGACCACAATTATTTTTCCTATTTCCAAACGCATATTAAATTCGATATTTGAGGATTTCAGGATCATCACACAAAACCAATGACTAAAAAACAAAAAAAATTATGTTGTTGGTAGTCACGTGACAACCACGTGCACTTCCTGATCACCTAGGAATGATAGCTCAATACAATTCGGTGATGTAGCGGTGCGTTGAAAAGTGATGTTGGGTTATTTTTATACAGTATTTTGTTCGATACTCGGGTGTTGTGCGATATTCCCCCACAACATTTATATTTTTTGTTTTACCCTCATGTAAGTTGTTTAATGGTTAAACAAAAGTTACATATATATATATATATGTATATATACATATATGTGTGTGTGTTTCCGATGAAATTATTTTCAAGCATAACTGGTAGAAATTCTAGAGATGGTACGTCTGAATTATACACACATAAGACTGATTTTAGTGGACAAATGTAGCCCCACATGAAACATTTTCAGGGACCATATTAAGTACCCTCTTATCTGAATAGATTGCGGTCATTGGCTCAGACTCAAAGTTGAAAAAGGTATACATTTATTGAGTATCCCATTCTGAACGGGTTGGACGTATTAAGAGATTAACTCAATTAATTGACCTGTAAAATATTAGATATATATTCTAGAGTATCGACTATAATTTAATTAATTAAAGAAAAAAAATATTTAATATTTTAAAAAATCAACTATATAATATTCCACCAATTAATATTTATTTATTTATTTTATAATAAAAAATAATTACCTACTGTTGTAGTACATTAAGAAAAAATGCTTTGATAAAAAGTATTACATATTTGGAAGTTTTCATTTGATACTAAGGTGCACTTTGATAACTTAATTCAATATTTAATGTTAAACATATTAAGTACTTAATAATACAATTTGAATATACTGAAAATAATAAATGACACTTAAAATTTTAAATAATAAGACATTACTTATCACTGAATGCTAACATCGAAAATTAAAAAAGATATTAAAAATTATTATTATTTTTTAATTTTACCAAACAGAAAAAATCTGAAAAGTTAAAGTAACCATGGTCACAAATCCTCTAATAATTTCATCCGAAAAGCTGAGTTTTTTACGTGGTAATCAATGTTAAAAAACTTAGAAAATGGTCCTAAGGAAAATAATATATAGTTGTTGAGGTGGGTCCAAGAAATAAAGATGAATGTGACGTGATTTAACCTCTTTCGCAGTTATGGAATTTTTTCTTATAAGATTTGCTCGGAGTGTCTGACATTATTATTAATTTTAAAATTTATTTACTCTTGATAAAACCAAAGGAAAAAGGTAATTTGAAAGTAAAATGAGAATTGTAGTAAGATTTTAAACTAAAACCGATTTCATACGTAGGCAACCCTTTATATATTACAGTTGTAGTGTTTAACGTTTTTTTATCTTAACTTTTTCTGTAATTTCTTCTAAATTTTATACTGCTACAAATATTAATAAATCAGATGGAACAATAATTAAAAATTAACAAAAATAAATTCATTGTGATTATTGGAAAAGTGAGTATATAGAAAAAGAAAGAGTGAAATTTACATGCATGGAGTAAAAAACATCCGTGCATTTGAGGCACATCGAAAACCACGTGATGGTCATACTGTTGTTTGAAGACATGAAGTGATTGTAAAGCAGTGCTACTACACTAGACTAGAGTCCTGTGGCTATCAGCCAAAGAAGATGAGAGAGATAGAGATAGAGAGAGAGAGGTTACGTGAGAAGTGAAGAGAGGTCATATTCAAGCTTGTCGTGACGGGTGCAAATGGTGGGCCACGTGAGTTGACCCCGCAACTCACGTGCAAAAGAACAAAGGACATTTTAAATTGATACTTGGGACGGCCCAACTAAACAAACCATATACACCTGGGCCGGGCGGGTCCCACTCGTGTTAGGATAACAAATATCTCTGAGAGAGATAAAAAAAAAAAAAAAGACAAAGCAAAAATAATAGGATAAACCTGATCAGTCAATTTGTAAAATCTCTGGTTTAAGTATTAGATATTTGAAATGTACCACAGATGTGGCCTTTTCTTGGGCCCAAACCAGTCTCTCTATTGTAGCAAAGGGTGGAGCTATATAGCAACGGCCCCTAAAATTATTACTCTATTTTTTTAATTCTTATTTATGGTTATGGCATTATTAGCTATCTTTAGAATAGTCAAGACATTTTTTTGCCATAATGGTTATTAATGGTAATTTTACAATAAATAAATAATACACGTGGCTTGTTGGCTCCCCCAAATTCTTTATTTTTTTCAAAATTCCATTGAATCTTTTTAGCCTTGCTTTTAAAAAACCAAATTTAGAGGGATAAAATTGTGTATTAAATTATCTTAATCTCTCATACAACATATCAATACTTCATTTATACAATATGTTATGTGTTATCTAAGGGTTCAGTGGTATGTCTCTACGTTCCAAAGTGGTAAGTGAAGGTTCATAAACCTAATTCAATTTGTGATTTACGAATTTGTAAAATCTCAATTCATCCCGATCCGTGAGAGTTACATATTGGATCGAATTTGTGAAATAGATAATTGAATCGGATCAAATTGAATAGATTGGACTTGTTCTAAATAGTCCAAAATTTTTATTTCTTAACCATGATCAGTGGTCTAATATCAAATTTATAATGACTATAAGTAAAAAAATTCAAATTATGTTATTGATGAGAGTGATATGATGCAAGGATAAATTAATGAAGAGAGAGAAAATGATTTTAGTAATGTGTGAGAATGAAATGATCATTCCATAACTCAAGAAGAGAAATGATTTTGTTAGTACGAACATTTTAAGTGATGACTTAGAATGAACATTCTATTTCTAATGTAACACAACAAACAAGAGAATTAGAGGTGTCATTTCACCTCCATTCTTGCGGATCAAACTAGTCCTAAGTGACATGACATATTACAACTCGTCTAAATTTTAAGTTACGTCAAAGTTAACCTAGAGATTCTAACTTTTTTTAAATGTATTTCATAAAGTTAAAGTCTCTCATTTAGTAACACAAGCATGCAAGAAGTTCAAAAAGGGAAAAATTGACATAAAATTGTTCAATTTGTACACAAAGACTGTTACCCTAGTAGGGAAAGGTTTTAAAGCAAATTTACCCCGACAATTAAATTTTATTCCCCATCTAATAATGATGATTCGAGTTCCTCGTAAGTTTGTGGGATTCAACTCATTCAATAAATGGCGTTAAAAGTGAAGTGGGAATAGTACTTAATAAGAGAAAGTAGGATCTCAATGAGCTTTGAAACTATAGGGTTAAAACTATTGTTTTAAGTAGTATTATAATGATGTTACTCACCCATATAAATTATGATATCCATTAATATCCAATCATCTGACCACTACAAAGTTTAATTATTTATTTAATCCACCCATAAGATAATAGAAATAATAATTAAAGTGAAACACCACCCATTACTTGTAAATGTAGAAACACTAACTGAAAGCTGAAACCACCACCTATGACCTATCTCTATCCCTCCCTAAGAAAAAGAAATTAAAATAAAAGATAAGATTCCAATACAGAAAGACATTGCATCAAATTCATGAACACAGGTTGGATTGCTTTCATCCATTTATATTCTAAAGTATAGCTTGTGATGAGGAGACAATTGCCTATATATATATATATATATATATATACACTTCTTTATGCTTGTATAAAATATGTTTCATTACATAACAAAATAAAATTTTTAATAGCATGAATAATTTGTGTAACATGGTTCCCTAAATCAACAACTTTATGCGATTAGTCGGCAATACTTGAAATTGTTATTTTATTAAACTAAAAGATTTAATTCTTTTTCTCAAAACTTCATTAATTAAATTTATACTTTATTATATTTCTTCCTATTAAATGTTATTTTATGTGATTTTTTATACTACATATATAATTTATTTCCTAGTTGATAAAACTCCTCAAGAAACAATCCTCATAAACAAATTGTCCTCTCTTCTTTCTAGTTAATAAAAAAGTTAAACTAGTAATGAAATAAAGTAGAAAAAAATTGTTTTCACAAATTATATATATATAGAATAGAAACTTCCTAGTAAGAAGGACATTCTGTCCTTGGGGTATCTGTTTAGGGATCAGTTAACAATCCGTTTTTGCGTGTCTTAAGATAATCTATAGCTATATACTTTCTTTAATCAACGAGGTATGCTAAATTTTTAACTTTTGTTTTAAAAAACTATGGTTGTTGGACACGTGGCAGTTAGGCCGGTTAGAACGGGGAGGGTCACGTGATTTAAAAATGTCTGCCTACCACATCGTCCGCCACCCAAATCACGTGGACAACTCATGCTGTGATGCGGTGGTCCCACCATTATACGCGATCCAATTTCGTAGATTAATCTAATCTCTCTCTCGAACAAGAAAATATTTTAAAAATTAAAAACTAGGATGACTAATTAATATGAACGCCACGGAATCTGTTAAGGAGTTTTTTTATTATTAAAAAAAGTTAAAGTTTAAAATTGATAAAAAAAATTCAATAAAAACGTAAGGTTTAATTAATAAGAAATTCAATGTATTTGAGCACTTAATAATTTGTATAAATTTAGCCAGCTTATTAGAAAACCCCCCTCCCCATTTTTTATTATTTTATCAAGTTTGAAATGCGAGGATTGAAGTCGAGATTAATCTACGAAATTTTCATAAAAAAGATGCACTCCATGTAAATTTTTTACATAGTTATTAGATTGATTTTTTATGTAATTTTTTCCCTTTATATATATATATATATATATATATATGTGTGTGTGTGTGTGTGTAACAGTATATATATAGAGAGAGATCCATATCCTTGTTTGGGAGGCGTGGTAAGAGGTTTAGTGAGGGTGGGTGTTGGAGGCATGTGAGATTGGGACCCACAACGGGAGTGGCGATTATAAATAGGTGGGCGTAAGAACGCACGTGAGGAAGAGTGATGCCAGCCGCTCACGTGCGCCCATCCCCTGCCGTTCATCTGCCACACTGGTTGCCGGCTCGCGTGCGGTGGGGACCCCTCACTCACTCACTCTCTCTCCCTCTCTAAAACTCTCTCTCTGTCTATGTATACATAGATATATAAAGCTCTCTCTGTTGTATAATTTGTATGCATGTCATTGTTTGGTGAGTTCCGTCTCAACGGAACGACGTTAACGGACGTTTGCTTGGCTTAACGCCTTAACCCTCTGGTGTCGCTGTGGGTCGTTAAAGTGGTATTCAACTGAAATGCCCAACCTATCCCTAATTCCCATACTTTAGCATAAAGTCGGGAAATGAAAAAAGAGCTCATTTTTTTCCGTTGTCTATTTTAGATTGTGTTATATTATATATTTTTATTATATATCTTTTTTTAATATATTTTTTAACACCTTTTTCAAAATCATTTAGAATTAAAATTTTTTATTTTAAAAATTTACTTAGCCTTCAAAATTATGTGTTTTTAAATAGGCATTTATGTATTCTTCATAATTCAATTAATTCTATCAATACAATTCTCTTTTTTCGTTTCTAATATGGTTGCAAAATAGGATCAGAACTGGAGCCTATTCGGACATGTGACGGATGACGTGCACAAGTCCATGAGAGATATGACAGTGAGGACGCTGACTCCTAAAAGGGGGTAATTGTGATATCTATCGCTTGGGCTAAGGTAAGGGGAATGTGTTTATTTATAATGTGTTTTCTAAATGGTACGAAATCTTTTGGAGTAAAACTTAAGAATAAAACGATGCGAGTTTGGCCTAAAACGGACAATACCATACCATATGGAATGCACCTCCTAGATAATGCTTTTGATGTAATGATGACATGGTATCACACAATAGTTAAATATTGACCCTTGTGAGCAGGTGTGATGTAGGCAGGTGCGAAACATTGAGCGAGCTACCACATTAGCAAGTTACATGGTGTTTAAGTGTTTATATGTTCGATTTTATCTTCAAATTGTATGAAACCTTTTAGGGTAAAATCCATTAACAAAATTATGCGGGCTTGGCACAAGGAGACAATATCATACCGTATGAAGCAAGCCATTATATGGAGACATTGTGGTATTCTGCCTCTTGCTTATTTTTGGTCCAAAGATAAAATTCTTGATGATAGTTGGTAACATTCACCAAATATAAGATAGATAATTATATTCACCAATTCTTGCTTAGCATTATTTTCATCGATCGGTTGGAACCGACAGCTCAATGGTTGGAAACTATATTACTTGTAATAGCCATTATGGTCTGCTTTCCTATTGCTAGCGTTATCTTTCCTTTTTTAGTTTTAGTTATTCTCTGGATGTGCTCGAAGTTAAGCCATGTGGCGATACCCACAAAAAACAAAGGATTATTAGTTTTTTGGATTGGGCCCGTGCTGACGAATAATCAACCCGCTATGAACAAGGAAAGTATATTGAAGTTATGAATGAATCAATATCAACTAGTAATCGCCGATATGCTCATAGTGGTGATGTTATTGTTGTTGTAATCAAAGAAATAGTCAAAGCCCTTTATCGGATTTGAACAGATGACTTTAGTCACACGTTACCATGGTGTTACTTTATCACTTAATTAAAAAAGCTAATTTAATTTAATTCCTAAATAAGTCACTATGTGGATAAAATAGATCTAATCTATGTATATATTTTTTGATCATTTTTTTCTTCTCATTCATTCAAGATATCATGTGAATGAATCTATTGCTGAATCTAATGAGTTAAAATTAAAGCAAAGGAAGAAATATTATAGGGAAGCGATATTTGCACTTCCATTTTCTACGTTTGTACTTCCATCCTAAAAGAAATGTCACTTCTAACCTTAACTTCACACGTGAATGATTACTTTTTTTCAAAATACTAAACTACTCTTTCAGATATTTTCCTCTATCTCTAATTTTTAATATTTTCGGTCCCTTTTGATAGAATTAAAAAATATATATATCCAAAAAAAATAACCCCAAAAAAGATTTCTTTTTACAGAACCCAAAAAAAGTTCTATGTTCTTTTTCATATTTTAATTCTCTTTTGACAAGACCAAATTTTTTTTTATCTCTGTTGAATAAATTATCTCTTTTGGCAGGAAAAAAAATTAAAAAGTACTCAAAAAAAATTATCCTTATTGAATAAATTATCTCTTTTGACAATATCCAAATTCTTTTTTACTTAAAAACAATTTATTCTTGTTAAATAAATTAATCTCCATTGAGAGGACCCAAAACATGTAATCTTTATTGAATAAATTATCTATTTTGACAGGATTAAAAAAAGAAATTATCTCTTTTGGAAGGAGCCAAAAAAAAAAAAGTTATTTTTGTTAAATAAATTATCATTTTTGATAGGACCGGAAAAAAAAAAGAACTTCTCATTTTACAAGAACCCAAAAAAAAGTATTAAAGAAAATAAAGAAGGTAAAAAAATTATCTTTTTGGAGAGGATCCAAAAACAAGTAATAAAGAAAGTAAAGATGGTTAAAAAAAAAATATATGTTTATAATATAAATGATAGTTGTGGTAATAGAATATAAGGGATGATGAATTAATTAATTTAGAAAATTTCTAGTCATTTCTTTTAAAAGAAAAAATCAAGTGGAGTGCAATCGTTGAAAATGAGACTACGAATATTATCTTCCATATTACAAGGTCAAGGTTTGTTCTAAATTATGAATTCGGTTTTGAAAAATTGTATCCACAGTTTCTTGTATCAATTTCTCTTCACACATTACTAATTTTTCTGCGTAAATCTACTTCTTAAAAAAATAAAATTATTTTTTTATTTTCAATTATAAAATAAAAGAAAGCAAACTTAGATAATTTCTTATGTATACCCAAGTACAAACTTGTTAAAAATAATTTCTTTCTGATCAAAACTAACGAGATTGGATTAAATAATTAAAAATACAGCTCAATCCGTAGCTTCGGTCAAGAACTAGTTTTAAGAATTGACTTTAAAAAATTAAATACAGTACTAAAAAACTTACTTGTGATAGAATAGGTGGAGAAAAAAGAGAATTTATGTGATTATTCTATTCAGATAATATAAAATTAAGGATAATGATGATAAAACAAAATAAAATTAAAAAAACATTTTTTTCCTTTTTGTTTAAGAACAGTTATAAAAAGACACTAAGATGGCAACCTCGTTATTTTAGATGCATGCATTAATGATTTTACATTCAGTGGGGATGGATATTTTCATTCATATTGTGTCCCAAAACGTAATATTTAAATTATATATACGTATGCATATATGGAAAAAAAGATATTCCTAATTTTGCATACATGGAATTGGTAATTCATGTAAAAGTGAAATTATAATGAAAAGATAGGGGTATATTCGGTAGAGTAAAAAAGTGTATGGGCATCATTTGGGGAGATTATAGGAGGAAGCCAAGGGTTACGTGAGAGCACGTGGTGGGAGGTAGGACCTGCCGGTGCGTCGCTCTCTTTCTCGTGACGGTGTCACGTGGGGATGAGAGAGAAAAGCGGGACCCACCTAAAAACCCGTCGAAAAGAAGGCAACTTAGTGGGGGCATGTGCTTTCCTTTCCTAAGTGACCTGTCGTTTCGGGGTCATTGAAGTCCAAAAGCTGTCTGACGTGGCAAGTCTCACGTGCTCCCCCTCTCATCCTATTTTGGCTGGTCCTCGTACAACATACGTGCTCCCTCATGTTGCTAGACAAGTGTCAGCTGCTATGTGGGGGAGCTTTTTCAATTGCTCTTGTTCGTGAAGGCCTGGCCCACAATACAGCCCCTTTGGAGTATAGTAGAATATTGGGCTTTATAATATATTGCCATTGATGGGTCAGTTCATGACATTGGATCAGAAGACGATGATCCAAAATGAGTCATTGATGGGTTAGTTCATAATCGGTATTGGACAGAAACTAGAATGCAAGGGGAGGAGATTCATACTCAAGATTGTCATTGATGTGAAATGAATAATAACAAATACAAATTCACAAATTTGGTTATAAGTAGCATGCATAGTTTCCTAAACTATTGCCAAAAAAAAAGTATGAATGATAACAAATACAAATTCACAAATTTGATTATAAGTAGCATGCTATATATATATCCCTTATGACGAAAAGAAACTTGATTGCTCTCTTTGTACGATGCACTGGTGGGTCTCGACGCGTGTACTATGCCTAGGCCTGTGATTATTCTGGTGCAACGAGAGTAACCAAAATTTTCTCCCTGTGACGAGACAAATGTTAATTTACGAATGTTAAAGTTCGGGTGTAACTTAGATAGATTGAAGGAGTCAACTCAAGCTCAATAAAAAATTGTAGGACCTTGCCCAAACTATCTAACCCAGCCAACATCCTTTCAATTTATTTACTTGAGTAGAGCTTGAGCTATAAAAATCAAAAGTACAGTTTATCTAAGATTAGCCTTACAACTCATAAAAATTCTAAAAACTAAATATAAATATATAAAATACTAAAAAAAAATCTTAAAGAATTAATTCTCCAAATGATTGATATACATTACATCAATATTTAAAGAAAAATAAGCTGAAAAATAAAATTTTCAACATGATTATAAATATATGCTATATATAATAGTTAAAATTATAACTTTATAAGGCAATGTTAAAATTCAAGTTTAGGGTAGGTTTGTGTTGTCGTACCTGTAGTAACCCTTGTGGACGGGTGTGAGTAGGCGGGTGCAAAGACAGACACTGGGCTGAGCTACCACACTGACAGGGTACAAGGTACTCAATCCCACATCTCCTGGGTGTGAAAAAAGAGATGTGCTTATATATAGTATGTTCTCTTCAAATGGTATGAGGCCTTTTGGGGTAAAACTCAAAAGCAAAACCGTGCGGGCTCAGTCCCAAAGCAGACAATATCATACCATGTGTTGGAGCAGGGTATCACAGTTGGTATCAGAGCTTGAATCCAGCCGGAAGTGTGCCAACGAGAACGTCGGGCCTCGTAGGGGGGTGGATTGTAGTAACTCTTGTGGACGGGTGTGAGTGGGCGGGTGCGAAGACAGACACTGGGCTGAGCTACCACACTAACAGGGTATATGGTACTCGATCCCACATCGTCTGGGTGTGAAAAAGGAGATGTACTTATATGTAGTATGTTCTCTTCAAATGGTATGAGGCCTTTTGGGGTAAAACTCAAGAGCAAAACCGTGCTGGCTCAGGCCCAAAGCGGACAATATCATACCATGTGTTGGAGTGGGGTATTACAGTACCTCAGTTTGACCCCAACCAAAATTAAGTTTAGTTTATTTTTCAACCTAAGTCCAACTATAATTTTAAAATTTATTGTCCACAACAGTGACAAATCGGATTAAACTCAAACTAGGTTCGAGTTAGCCTGGCCAAACTAAGTTAAAGACCCCAAACTCAACATTTTCATAAACCAAAAATGATATTAGACCCAGATTATGTTATATATATTCTAAAGGTAGTCTAGCCCATTAGTACTTCCTTATTTTTCAAAGTAGAAGGTTGAGAGTTCAAGTTCTCATCGAGGCAAGTGGGTGTGTGAGTGTGTTTCTTGCTAATGTTAAAAAAAAAAATTATAGATCAATTAAGAGACGATTTAGTAATTGAAATAGTTTTATGTTTTGTAGTCACCAAAAGGTAGTGATTCTAATTTTCTAGAGTTGAAATAAAAAGAAAAATCACATCTAGATTCCACAATCCCTTTCATTGTTTCTTCTGTTCACCTTGATTCCTCTCTAGCACTATTAGTAGCCTGATGTTGCCATCCACTTAATTTTAGAGCTACCTAATATGTAGATTTGACCATGAATGAACCATTCGCATTATAAATCCACCATTGCTTGTTGTCACAGGCTTAGATTTTCACGCGCCCGGTAACCCTAGGTGTTTAGCACCTACGCCAGGGCTCAGCCTTACACATTCTGCCTTATCATAGATCACATGATGAGTAATTTTAGCCTCTTCAGGAACAACTCCAGTTCTCCACCAGTTTGTGCAGGGATGACCAACTCCCTTCATAGTCAAGTCTCTGACTAGTGACAAGCTCCCTATGCTGCAAACTTGGGTCGCCTTGCCTAACCCTAAAGTGACACTCATATGCCCCTGCACGCCTCTTTTCTGGAACCACTCTCAGCCATCTGAGTCCCCATGCTAGCCAACATGTGCATATACTACGTTGTCATGACAGGCTGAAGCAAACTCGTCTAACATTCTCCCCCACTCAATCCTGTGAAGCCCTCGTCACAACAGTTCAATAGCATCCCAACTCCCTCAAAAACTACAAAATTCCCTTTCCCTTGAATCTTGTATGCTCGCCTTCACTCTAGACCAAAGGGGATGTTCATTGCCTCAGGCGTGACTCTATGTTATGCCACCCGTGCGGCATCCCGAGAAATCAATAACTTCTACTCAGTTAGAAGCTGGTGAAGACTTGATTCCCATCACTCACAATTAGCTTACATACCCCTCTTCTCGAGTTCGAACTTTGGTACACTCCTCCATCGCTTTCTTGTGCAACTATTTTCATGCACTCGCCCAATAGAGATGGTGCCACATCACCATAAAGCACTATTTTATGGAATGCATTGTGCTTCTTAGGGATAGCACCCTTGTGCTTTGAAATCTTTGCCTCGCCTAGATTGATGATAGGCGCACCCCTGTGCTTTTGCGCGGCACTCTTCTTGCGCGTTTGCCTAACATCCAAGCTCTGATACCATTTGTCATGGGCATAGATTTTTGTGTGCGTGGCAGCCTTGGGTGCCTAGCACCTGTGCTAGGGCTCAACCTTACATATCCTGCCTTGTCATAGATCACATGCTGACTGGTTTCAGCCTGTTTTGGCCTCTTTAGGAGAATAGCTCCAATTCTCGATCAATTGTGCAGGAATGGCCAACTCCCTTCATAGTCAAGTCTCTGACTAGTGATAAGCTCCCCATGCTACAGACTTGGGTCGCCTTGCCTAACTCTGAAGTGACACCCTCATATGCCCTCATACACCCCTGCATGCCCCTTCTCTGGAACCACTCTCAACCCTTTGAGTTCTCATGTCAACCAACATGCGTATAGACTGTGTTGTCATGAAAGGCTGAAGCAAACCCGTCTAACACTTGTCCACTCCTTCTGTTACTCTAAGTTGAATATGCAAATTTCTCTTCTAATCTTGCCTTCTGAAAAACTTGTTATATCAGATTTAAGAGATGAGATCATACCTGTTATATATATGCATATATAAAATACCATATATAGATATATAGAGAGATGGGGGTTTACAAAAAAATATCTATATATATATATATAAAGTCATGTTTGAGGAGGGCAAGAGAAAAAGTGTGATAGAAGAGGCTGGCCACAAGCCTAATCAAATCTGGCAAGAGTTGTAGCTACGCTTGTGTGGGCACGAGGCCCAGACCAAATATGTTAGCTCGCTAGCAAATATTAGTTATAATAAAGTATAACCCATAATGATATGCATTTAGATGACATCAAAGAAAATACACATCAAGTTAATTATAAAAATATGTTAACAAAGAGTAGTTTGTATTTTAACATCTTGTTTTGTATATGCTTGCAAGAAAGAGAGAGCATGTCACGAAAATATAGAATGACTTACAATCTCTGACAAAGGTACCACATTCTTGGCCCCCGCCAACTATATTATTACATTGCATATCAAATTATCAGCCAATACTAATTGAAATCGCCTGAAAGTTTCATGAATTAGAGCATCCATAATGAACTCTCTAAATTTTTACTTTTCAAATTTGTCACGTCAGCATTTTTCAGAGTCCCGTCAAACATTTTGGACTCTTCGAATTTTAGCTTGCCAAGGCACTACAATTGTGTGCTTTTGCTAACGAATAATAATAATATTTCATTTTTTATGATAATATATAGTTTTTCACTAAAAAAGAGAGATGATGAATTATTTAATTTTGTATTAATTGTACCGTAAAATTTTCCAACAACTATTTAAATTAAATTTGTGGCTTGCTTTGACTAGCGTAGAGATGTTTAGCTAATGTCATCTAAAAGAAAAATTAACAATAATTAGAAGCCAAATGTATAAAATATTTACGAGTTAAATTTAACATAGTAAAGAACTTATCCTATCATCATTGTTGTAGCTACTGATCCAATTCATTGTGATCGTAGCTATGCATCCAGAAAAAGCATTGTTATTTCGAGAAGATAGAGCACGAAGATGTTGTGAAAAAATTTCGTGAATTTCATTCCATAACTTTGACATCTGTTTGTTTGAACTGGTTATTGCATCAAAGCTAATGGTTAACCATACATAACATAAAATCTCTATTAAGAATTGTGTTTCAAATTTCTATTGTAATTTAGTTTTTATTTTAGAGTTGTAATTTATTTGGTAATTTCTTGTTAGGTATGTCTTAGAATTCAAGTAATTGTAGTTGTTTTGTAACAAGAAATGAGTTTAGAGACTCTATAAATAAAGGTAGGGACGTTAACAAAAAAAAGAGAGTGAGAAAGAGAAAAGATGTAAGGGGTTAATCAGTGCTATAAAGAAAGGAGAGAGCATATGTAATTCTGAAGGAAATATGTCAAAAGAAAGAATTAAAGAGTGTGTGTGGTATGCATGCTTTCCGTATGTTGTATATTCTTTTCTGAATTATAGTGAAATCTATCTTTCTCTATTGACGTAGTCCTAAAGTTGGGTGAACCGTATAAAATATTGTGTTGTGCGTGAATGTGTTTGATTGTAATATCCATACATGCGTGTATGATTTTGATGTGATGATATATTTTCGCTATGCCGAACGAAAGGTGATTAATTTCCAATAGCCTCATCTTCGACCGTGGACTAATTGGGATACCGGATAACAGTTTGCTTTCTGGAAGGTTGGGAGTTACTGGATTGCAGCACTTCAATGCAACAAAATTGGTATGGTTGATGAGATATAAACTGAGATCCTCCATTGGAAAATCTGTAAAGTTGGTTCAATAGTGGTTGTGAGTGGGATGCAAATCGAATATTATCTTTGTTAAATTATGAAAACACATCGTTTGAGCTGGGGGGTTGTAGTTGTAATATAGTGATCAAGAATCCATGAAATTGGATTGAGTATTAAAAAAACTAAAGAATGAAAAAATAAAAAATTTGTAACTTAAAGGAGTAGAAAATATAGATAATTTGGATGTGAGATAAATCGTGGTACGAATTGATAAATTTATAGAGATGAAAAGAAAAAAATATTAAGCCAATTTTTTTACAATAAAGTTGTTTAGACATTGTTTATGTCAGTTGCCTAGCAGATCTTATTTCCGAAAAAAAAAAAAAACACTTTTTGGGTTTCGATCAGGTTAAGACCGTTCCCTTTAAATTTTAATTAAAATTTTTTTTTTTGACAACTGCGGACTCTGGGAAAAAAAGGGAAACAGGCCCACAATCGCGGGCTGGGTATTCGCAGAGGTGGGCTGCGAGCTGGCGATTGGTCTCCACCATCCGCAAGGCGATTAGTGTCTCTTACTCGCCCAAAAGGGCAGCCCAATCGCCAAAACTGGGTTTCGCGATTGGGCTGGAAATTCTCCCATCGTCTTGGCACTTTTTCTGGTGCATGTTAGAGGAGGAAGAAATTTCCTCGAAGTTGCGTATCATTTTATATACAGTATGTATATATATTCGAATCCCTGTGGCTTTCACAAGCTCACAACTGCGTCTTCCTCTTCTATTATATATAGATTACACTGGTAAGATTTTACTCCCATAAACCCTTAAAACTCTCTCTCTCTCTCCTCCCCAAGAGAACCCTGCAATTGGGGCTGTGTACGAATTGTACGATCCGTGTGTCGGCAAAATCAACCGAATGGCGAAGTTTTCGATCTCTTTTTCTCTCTCTCAATTCCGCAACCCCTTTCACAAACATCATTCGCTCGTCGCCCTAAAATCTCTGCTTCTCTCTCATTTCCTCCTCTTTCTTCTCTACTCTCTCCAATCGGCCGGCGTCTCACCGCTGTAAATGCGGTTAAAAAACCTTCATTTTTGTGGAGCTTCTGCTCTTTAGCTTACAGACACCATCAACGCCCCAATAATCGGTAGACGCCCTCTCTTCTCTCTATCTCTCTTATAGGATCGGGCGTTGTTCAGTTGCTCCTGGTGTGTGGGAGCAACATACGCGAATTCAATTTCAGTCATTAGATTTCATCTAATCATCTAATGACTGAAATTGAATACTACCAATTAAACACAAATTCTAATTTTTTGAGTACAAAACCACCTAAAAAAGTATTTTAAATGAAAAAACTCTCTAAAACAAATAAGAGAAATTATTATATACCACGGAATTCTGTGTATTGGGGGAATACTACCATTAATAAAATTTCACCTTGTATTTGTTCTTATAATAATGGAAAAGGGAGTTTTATTATTGGTCCTATTTGTTTTGGATTTTTTTTTTATTTGAAATACTTTTTTGGTAGTTTTGTGCAGTCAAAAAATTAGAATTTATGTTTAATTGGTAGTATTCAATTTCAGTCATCGGATGAAATCCAACGATTGAAATTGAATTGCGTATGTTGTTCCCTACACACTAGAGAGCAATTGAACAGCGCTTTATATATATATATATATAATAGTATTCAACTGTTCCTGATTACCGGGAACAGTCTACTTACTATTAATCCTAACCTTAGGATTAGATTCTAATACTACAATTAAATAGGATTTATTTTCTTTATTTTAAGAAACTTGTAATTCTTTCTATTTTTATTAAATTGAATCCACAAACTTGCCATCCTCTCCTGTGTGTGTATATATATAACTCCGTCAGATGTATTTATTATAATCAGGAAAGTTCGTAGAACACCTATTAACTTTTAAAAAAAATAATTCAATTATGCAACCGCAATTATCTAAAATGATTTAAAAATCAAGCAAGAAATAATTTACTCAAACAAACAATTTGATGGACTATCTTTAGTTTGTCACTGTGTGAGATTAAGGTATATTTGATGATTTATGTGAATAAATACCTCTCAAATTACTCTTTTATTTCTTGAATTTATCACAATATTTCATTAACAAAAGAAATCTGATATAATCCACGTATTTCAGTATTTCTCAAGATAAATCTGGATCACCTCCAAACTATATATATATTCAGATTTGAGAAGTAGTTTTATGTCTGCTAGAGGCTTTGTGGTTCCTATTATTACCTTTTGTTTTTGTATTGTTCAGTATGTTTGCATCTAATTTTTGAAAAAAAATGCTTGCAACTACCAGCGGCAGACATGCTTCTGTTACACTCGATCTGATCTGAATCTATATTGTTAACAGTGTGAATGAGAAGGAGAGAGAGAGAGGCAGAGGAAGGGCAAGTTTGTCAATTCAATTTAATAGAAAATAAAATATTTTTTAAAATAAGAAAAAAGTCCTATTTAATTGAATTTCTAGGATCTAATTCTAAGGTTAGAATTAATAATTAGTAGACTATTTCTTACTCACTAAAGAACAGTTGAACACTATTTTATATTTATATACCTATTAGTTGTAAAGAAAAATTTTCTTACATGTTTTTTTTTTTCTTTCTTGTATTTATTCTGAAGATCCGTTGCTAGGAGATTTTTCGGGAGTGATACTGATATGCCTCCACGGTCCTCAGTTAGCTAATTCCATGCATTCTTATGATTGTGATGTTAGTATATGTTATCAATAGAATACTTCAACTATTGACGTCCAATTTCAAAAATAATTTCATGTTTTCTTCGTTTTAACCCAATTTAAGTTTACTTGCGGGAAGAGAAAAATCTCAATGGATCAAGTGGAATCAGAAAAAGTATTTAGGTATGTTTTTTAATTATTTTTGTTAATTAAAGATCTACATTTTATTTATTGTTTATATAGGTATGTTTCCTAGTTTTTTTTATTTTTTTTTGTTAATTAAGGATTTACATTTTATTTAGGGTACTGAAATTTGCGCTCTAAAATTATACGTAGTCGCTCTACTTCTATACTTTATTAAACATAATAACAAAAATAACCTTAAACAACACAAATACACAAACACAATACCTATCGTCTTCTCTTTTCTTTTCTTTTCTTTTCTTTTTTTCTCTCTCCTCTCTGATAGATAAGGGCTCACTCTCTCTTCCGTATCTTCTTTGTCTCTCTGCTTTCTCTCTACATACTTCCTCTTTACTCCAATATAACTATCAAATGACCATGCCCACCTTACCCAAAGGCAGCGGCGATCTTGCCATAACAACCAATTAACTGAACCCACGGTGCCATGCAAACTGTAGCGTCCAAGAATGTGAGGAACAGTAGCGACCTATCGAACACAAACTACAACAATTCATGTTAAATAGATTCAAATCAATAAAACTAGTTTGGAGAAATAAAGGGTAGTAGAAGGTACCAAACTACCAATCATCCTCGCTGATATTTTTTTTGTTAATTATTAATGTATAATATTGACAGAATCATATATTCTCAAAGTTATGAATTACACTAAATCAGGGATTGCACCAAATTTTTAGGCATTTGTTACAATTTTATTTTTTCTTTACATGTAAATTTGCATACTTAGTTTCATTGTACACCTATATATTTTGTAAAGTTAAATACAGAAAATATACTGAATTATTCAAACACTTCTCCCTTCTCTTTTAACATAGTATCAGAGCAAGAAAAAATAGATCTTGCATCCCTCTCTTCCCCTTATCTTCTTCATCCCTCAGATTCACCAAGCTTAATCCTTGTCAATGAACTTCTAACCGGTGACAACTATCCCAAATGGCAAAAAGCCATGACACGGGCTCTCAATGCCAAAAACAAACTTAGTTTTGTTGATGGTACTCTCAAAACCCCTGAGCCTAACACACCCGCATACACCCAATGGAATCAAATAAAGGATATGGTTCTTACCTGGATCCTCAATTTTATCAGCCCCTCTCTTGCCAATTCTCTTGAATACCATACCAACCCACGTGATGTTTGGGTTGATCTTTCCTTCCGTTTTTGTCATAGCAATAATGTCTGAATTTTCTAACTCAAACGGGCCCTTTCTTCCCTACAACAAACCACCAATTCAATTCATGATTATTACAACCAAATAAAACAAATTTGGGATGAACTCGGTCACCTCCAACAGAGCACTGACCTCAAAGCTTTACAGCAGCAAGCCGATGATGAAAGGGTGTTCCAGTTCCTCCTCGGCCTCAACAATTCCTTCGCCTCCCTTCGCACTCAAATCTTGGCCATGGATCCACTTCCACCCATAAGCAAAGTATTCTCTATTCTGTTTCAGGAAGAGCAACAAATGATGCTCCATATTTAACCACCTGTGAGCTCACTTGGCTAAAACAACTTCTCACTGATCTTGGCATCCCTCATCCCGAGCCTTTCAATCTCTACTGTGACAATCAGTCTGCACTTCATATTGCCCACAATCTAGTGTTCCATGAACGTACTAAACACATTGAGATCGATTGTCACCTCATTCGCGATAAAATTCGCTCCGGTCTCCTCAAAGCAGTTCACACTTCTTCCCATGAGCAAATTGCTGATATCTTCACCAAAGCTTTAGGCCAAGACCTTTTCCATCATTTCTCATGCAAGTTAGGCATTACGGATCTTCATGCGCTAACTTAAGGGGGAGTATTGACAGAATCATATATTCCCAAAATTATGAATTGCACCAAATCAGGGATTTCTTATTTTTAGGCATCTGTTACAATATTATTTTTTCTTTATATGTAAATTTTCATACTTAGTTTCATTGTACACCTATATATTTTGTAAAGTTGAATACAGAAAATATACTGAATTATTCAAACATTTCTCCCTTCTCTCTTAACATTTATTCAAACACTTCCCCCTTCTCTCTTAACATATAATTTCAGCAAACCGACCACTGTCACAAAATTTTCTTGCCAAATCCCTTTTCTCTAAATTTTAGGATTAGATGCAAAAAAAAAAAAAATTTGAAAAGCATTGAGTATACAATATACATCTCTGTCAAGAGAAGAAGCTATCAAAGTACGAAAGCTATACTTAACAAAAAAAAAAAAAATTGGTAAGCTATTGAAGAAAGAAAATACTATTTAGAATTATGATTATAGTGGATTTGATCTAATTAATCTTTATTCTTTATTTCAAGTTGATATAGTGTTTACAATGATTTCTGTTTGACGTTTTAAGGGTGATCTAGATGTTAGTAGAAGAGGGAATACGGTAGGGAGAGAGAGATGTTAGATA
This sequence comes from Cornus controversa, assembly GCA_026545225.1. Classification (NCBI taxonomy): domain Eukaryota; kingdom Viridiplantae; phylum Streptophyta; class Magnoliopsida; order Cornales; family Cornaceae; genus Cornus; species Cornus controversa. The sequence goes on from CM048845.1 coordinate 101,314,833, forward strand.
GAGCATAGAGTAGAGAAAAAAGGAATGAAATAAAGAGGAGAAAATAACAAGGAGATTTTTCCTCTGAAGTTTTACGTTAGGAATGTAATGGGAAGAAGGTAAAAGAAGAGATGGAAGAGAGGAAGAAGTATTGTATTAAGTTAATTTAAGGTTATTTTTGTCATTATGTTTAATAAAGTATAAAAGTGGAGCACCTAACTACATTTTTGGATTGTAAATATCAGTTCCTTTTATTTATTGTTTTTTCTCATGTATTTACGAAAATTTGCATTAATTAATCAAATCTTTTAATTTATTGGACAAAGTAAACTATGACCCTTGCTCGAAAATCTTTTGAATTGAACTTTTCATTGAGTCTCAAGTATGAGATGGAGGCTTTTTCTGTATCCTGTCCATCCTACGAAAACTGCAAACAGCATAAGCTGGTGACATTGGGCAAATACACTTGTTAACATATAGTGTGGGCCATGGATCAAGCCCTCTATATTTAACTTTAATTAGCTTTATACTACTCTATTTACTATTTGTTTTATTAAAGGTTTTTTATTTTCTGTCTTGAAATTTTTTATTTAGAATGTTTGGATTGGTTGTGTTTGGTTTTCTAATTGTATTGAAGTTGACTATCGACAACTTAATTATGAGTAAAATAACATTACTTTGATGTTTGGTTCTTTATAATAAATTTGGCTCTTTTCTTTCCTTTTTGTGATTTATGGTGCTAATTAATGGATTAAACAATATTTTTTTATCGAAAGAATGAAAACTCCTAACTCAAAAAGGCTTTGTTTTGTGAACCTACCCAATAAACAATTTAGTTGTTAAATTAGGTAATAGTTGGCTGGTCAATAGAGTGAAAGCCAACTTACTTAGAATTGTTAAGAAAAAGAAATTCAATAAAAAAATGAGTGATTGTTTATGTGTTACTTTAATGTTATTTATTCTGCATGTTTTAGTCAAATAAATTTGATTAATTATTAGTGATGTTGGATTGCATACACATGAATTTGTTAGATGAATTTTAAAATTTTAATAAATTTTGTAAGTTGAAATTTGTGTTTTGAATCAGTTGGAAGTTCAAAATTTTTTGAACTTTCCCTCTTCAATTCTAGGAGTTAAAAACACTGAAACGGAATTTTTTCTGAACTAAAAAACTAAAACAGATTTATTTTTTCTCTAAAAATAGAAATTTATCCCTCTGTTTTCAGAACTAAAACTGAATTTTAGTAAAGTGAAAACACTAAAACAGTGATGTTTGTGCCTCTGTTATATTCCCCTTTTGTTCTGTTTAGGTTAATTTGTTAATTTTGTATTTTGTTCGATTATTGTCTCGGAAGCATGGACACGCTTAAAAGGTCGAAGAATCCGTGTCTATACACATGAAAATACGTGTCAAATTTTTTTTTTATAAAATTTTTGGACACACTGCGGACACAGTATAGACACTCCATGGACACGTGTCTGCCATGCGTGTCATATTGTTAGAGTTTTAATAAAGTTTTAAAAAGAAAGATATGTTAAAGTGTAAATATGATGACTTTGAAATTTTTTAATAAAATATGGAACATATAATATTTTCAAGTTTTTTTTGTTTAAAAAACAACTATTATTATTGTTGTGAATTAGATTCAATTGTGTAGTTTTTTAAATGATAAACTAATTATTTTTATAAATCATTAATTATTATGATTTGTGAAATTTTTCATTGTTAGATTGATGAAAAATAATATTATTCTTAAAATATAGGATTATATATATAAAAAAAAATATTTATTATGAAATGTGATGTCGGATTTTCAATCCAAACTCACCGACATGCAATCAAAATTTTGAACTCGGGTTAAAAAATTTGGGTTAGATAGTCCAAGAAAATTATTATACCTCAAATATTATGAAGTAGTAAAAAAGTCTTTCAAAATAATATTTATGACATTAGATGACCGAATAAGAATTGGACTAATAGATCCCCTAAATTATTAATTATTTCAAGTATCGGAATAAATTCAACATCCAACCATGGACAAACTTTATAATGAATTGTTAGGATTACTGTTCAATCGGAGCAAATACTCCTAATTTTACTGTTCAATACTTTTTGATATAAACAATTTCAAAATCAATGCACAAAAAGGCTTTTTTTTATATGTGGGATAGACTTGTGAGTCCCAAATTAATGTAAAGGCAGCTTCGGAATACTTTTAGGGTGTGTTTGTTTATGTAGAATAGGAATTGATTTGGATTAGAATTCCACTTAATTAGAATTCTATTGTTTGGGTCAAGCATAGAATTCATTTGAAACTGAATCCAAAATCCAATTTTCTCATTAAGATAAAATTTTATTATATTATCCAAATCAAAAAATAAAATAATAAAAAATTCTAGAATTAATGTTACCATTATAAAAAATATTCTTGTTAACTGACAACATAAAAAAAATTGTATGTGTGTATAAGAAAGTGTGTGTATGTGTGTTTTCTTTATATATTTATATATATATCATGGATTGCTCTAGGTTAAGTGAGGAGAAAATTTTCAAGCAAATTACTAAAATCAAATAGTAGTTGGAAGTGGGGGATCAAACCATGGAGTATGTTACCAACTCATCCACATTATGTAGTGAAGATATGGTTTCTTAAATCTCTACGAAACCCCATCTTTAAGATGGTTAAAAGTTGATAAAATCTTGTAATTAAACAAAATAAATAGTGCCACAGAGAGAGGGGATATAATTTGAAATTTTGCTGCACACAAGGTGTTATTGGTATTATATATATATATATATATATATATATATATATACACTTGTGTAAATATACATAATTTTTTAATTATTTGCTTAATAATGACAACCCGATTTATATATTGACAGGTTGGAACTTTAAAAACATTTTGTAAGAGTTTGAGAGCAAGAATGGTGGAGTTATCCATGCAGGTGCCATTCGCTACGCGATTGTGGTTTGGTCGGGTCCAGCCTAAGTTCCTGCCCAGCCCACCACTTACACGGACTGCGACTCCTGAGATTCACCCCTTCTCTCTCTCTCTCTCTCTCTCTCTATATATATATATATACACACACACGCACACAAGTGATGCATAGGAATTCCACTGTCGGAGAAAGCTTCATGTGGGAACAAATTCGTTTCGCCCCCATTTATTTGGAAATGTTGCCACTTTTGAATCATATTTACATCAACCAAATTTACTTTAGTATTGCACCATATTTACTAATGTAATATTGTTCAGTTAATATACCACTGGTTCATGAGCATTAGAGAAAGGAGGATGCAATTGTGCAATTGAGTGCACCACAGGTAAATATATACAGAGAGATAGGGTTCACAACTATATATATATATATATATATATATATATATAAAGTCATGTCTAAAGAGGAGGAGGAGGAGAGAGAAAAAGTGAGAGAAGAGGTTGGCCACAAGCCTTGTCAAATTCGACGAGACTTGTAGTTAGACTTGTGTTAGCGAGGCCTAGACCAAATATGTTGGTTCCTAGCCAACAGGCCCAACACCATCTACAATATGGTATAACTAGCGGATCCCATGATGATGTGCATTTAGATGACATCAAATAAACTACACATTAAGTGAATTATAAAAAAGATTAATTTAATTTATGAGAGTGGTCTAATTACAAATACGTCAAGTTTCAAATAATATTATATAGTCAAAAAGCAACTTATATAAAAGTATTTACGTATTTAACACTTTTCATTGTTCCTCAATACATAGAGATCAAATTACCCAATTACCCCTCTATAGTGCTGAAACGAATCAAATTTTGTGCAGTAACACTTCATCTTAATAAAGTTAAAATGTTACAACTATATAGTGAAACTTTCACATTTTGCTTACATTTTGCGCTTTACATTTTCATAAAGTATAAAGTGATTTGCCAAATTTAAACATGGATGGTTATAACAAGACGAATACAATGAATCTGAACTATTCACATATGCAATAAAACTCAAATATCACATGTGATGAAGCAGAAATCGACACACGATCAATTAATGTTAGACTCCCAATTCATCTAGAAGTAGAAGAGTTTCGTTAAGATTTACTGCCACTGTTCTTCCTCCACGTTACTCATATGCAATTGGACAACTCATACACATTTCAACACGTACTAATTCTGTGAAGTTGCTGAACCATTGGTAATAAAAAGTGTCTAATATTAGTTCATTTAACAATATTGTATCAAAATTCTTCATCTGTGCACATGACTGTATTACTTCTAAAATGTTTCAAATTATATGTAGTAATACTTTTACCTAATGCACTAAAATTTGTATATTTATACCATAAAAATTTAACATACTGCAGTTAAAGTCTTACATTTATTCTGTAAAAATAAAAATTTTAATAAAATAACTTTACATCTACACATTTTGTGCACATTCACTTGTTTTTAAGGAGGTCAACGAGAAAGTTTGGGACAGGCACCCCTATCTCAAACTCACCCCATGAGTAAAAATTTCTTTCTCAAACCCGTTTCGAGGCGCCCCGATATATGAAAAATACAATGCAAATTTGAACGAATTTATGATGAATTTTGTAAAAAAAAAATTTAAATATAGACAAATACTTAAAAATGATAGTAAAAAAAATGTTGTTAGAATTATCATAAAAAAATGAAAGAAAAATAAAAATTATAGCTAATAAAAGAATATTTATTTATATATTTATCAGGCGAGTTTGAGACTTGACATGTTTTAAATTCTCTTTTCAAACCCGTTTCATTAGGGACGGGGTGTAGACAGAACTGGTTAAATTGGCATCTCTATTTGTCTTTTCACTGCAATTTATACCACCTAGTGACATTCACTTATTTTGTGAACCATATAATATCATAAAATGCATAAAAATTCATGAAAAAAGGAACTACACATTAAAAAATATGCCGACTGCACATTTCATGGATATCACACTTCGTATGTATTGGTTATTACCAAGGGAAAGTTAAGATTCTATGGGTTTGGTGCTGCCTAGGCAGCTTATCCTCTTTGGTTATGTTAAATGTATGTAGAAATTAACAATTTTGTTAGTGTAGCTGGAAGCATTTGCAGACGACTTTCTCAGCTTAAGATCAGATATTCTTCCAAGTATAGAGGAATTATATGCAGATGACTGCCGACCATTAATTAAAAGCCTGGCTGATCTATCTAATGAAGTACGGTTCATTGCGGAAGCTAGCTTACATTCACTAGCTAATTGCTTTACGCTGTTAGATGATCAATAGAGTGATATTAATGTGGCTGGTTGTTGTAAATGGCCGAGTTAGTATTTATTTTACTGTAAGAATGATTCCGGAGATAAGTGTAGAATCTATGCAACTGCCTCAAGATTGGTGTAACAACAGGTTTGCTGTGTGTCCTAGCTGTTTATGATTTTGGAACTGCAAGTTCACATCCTCGTATGAATCTTAAGTTTAATTTAATTTATATATAATCGGGGCGGCTCAACATAATTTGAGGTCTTATGCGAAAAATATAAAAGTAGCTCTTCAACATATAATATTTTAAAAATATTAGTTAATAGTGTTTATATAAAAGTTATTCTTATTGAAAATATTATATTTAATTGGACCATTTTCTACTAATAAATCTTTTAATTTTTAATGATATTTTTTTAATAAGATCTTCATTATTTTTTTACTTGGTTCATTTTCTTTCATTCTTTTTTCATGTTATTCGCAAATAAATTTTTTTTTATCACACATTTGATTATGGAAAAACTACGCTTATATAATGTTAGAAGGCCTAAATTACAAAGTGGTTTATTTTAAAAATATATTTTTCACTTTGATTGAATTAAGCAAAATAATTATATATACATTGAAAATTATTATTCAGGTTCAAAATATCTTTTAATCTCTTATTCCAAAATATCAAATTATCCTTCTTAAATCAAATAATTTTTTCATTCAAGAAATTAAGAAAATATTGAAACTCCATTTGGTTTATGAAAATTTGTAGGAATATAAAAATAATCGAGTAAAAGTGAACAAACTCATAAAGAAAAGAAAAATATAAGTTATACAAGCACTTGTGAGCATGCTATTATGTCGTAAAGTAATCAAAATTAGATCGTCAGATATGGCCTTGAATGGCAGTCAACTTCTTTTTCCTCTTAAATTAATGTAAATGGATACACTTGTGGTATTACAACACATCAACTATATCTCGATTGGAATGAAGTAGATTTTTCAGATGTGTCTGAGTAACTTTTCGGTCTAGCTAATATGCCTAAAAAAATATGAGCATCAAGAAAAGATATTGCATCAAAACATGAGGCACAAAAATAAGGAAAATCCAAATTTCACAAGTAAACTTCTATAAACTTCAAGTATGCATGATTTTGAACTTTATTAGCAAATAAGTTATGGGTCATTCTACATAGAATATGTTTGTTCACTAAATCAAATTAAGAATATATTTGAACAAATAAATATGAATTAGATAGTTGATAATGATAACTTAAAAAAGCGACTAGTGAAACTGTTCATCACAATTAAAACACCTCAAAATTAATAATCATTGGCACATATAAATTTTTCATACAATTCAAAAATTAGTTCACTAATTTATTGTTTTTAAAAAGTAAAAAACCAGTTCACTAAAGCAAAATAAGAGACCATATTTTTGTGATAAGGAATAATCAACGACCAATAATTTATTCAGGTAGTAGTGCTTTGTAATGAATTCGATTTTCTTCTAGTGAGATGAAAAGACAATGATCTGTTGAATTTTCTTCAGTCATGCACAACGCTCATTCAGTCGTACAGAAACCCAATAGAGTTTAGTGTGGGTTGAAATAAGAGATTGAATGACATTTTGGACTTGAATAATAATTTTCAATGCATTTGTGATTATTTTGTTTAATTCTACCAAAGTGAAAAATAAAGTTTTAAAATAGACCACTTTGTAATTTAGTTCTCCTAACTTTATTCAAGTGTAGTTTTCCCTTTGATTATCGTTATGAATTTAAGTCGCTAATATATTTATCTTTCATTATTGTATTATCTTCTAATTATTCTTTTAGATCACTTGGTTATTCATTTATTGATTTTTCACCTAAATTACTTGTTATTTTACTACTAATAAAAAATTGTTGAAATGAGAGAAGATGAGGAGTGACATAGAGAAAAAAGAGGAAGGTTTTGAGATAAGGATAAAAGTTAGAAGTTTTAGAATAAATTAAATTATTTGGGCCTATTATTAAATTTAAAAAAAAATAGATTTAAGTGACTAAAATTAAAGATAATTATTCTATAGTGACCATAAAGTTACAAAAGACGAATAATTACCAATTCTAAAACTATATTGTTCTTTAATCACCATTTTAGACTCAATTACAAAAATACCCTTCCCCCATCTCTCTCCCCCAACTGAAAACATTCCTCATGCACATACCCTTGTACTACTTCCGTCCCATAATTCTAGTCCATTATTCCATTTTAGGATGTCCCAAAATACATGTCCATTCCTAAAATGGATATACTATCTTTTATATGATTCCTAAACTACTATTTTCAAACTTCACTACCCTAAAAGTTAGCCCCCACCATATAATACTAATACTAATATTTAAATAAGGACTAATGTGTAAATTCATTCCTTACCACAATAATAAAATACATTAAAACTCCACTACCATAAAAAGTTGAATTCTCCGAACATCCCAAAAATTATAAGACGGAGGGAGTATATACTATGTATATCAAATAGTAATAATATAAATATGGTGAATATAGATTCTATATACGACTCCAAATCATTCATTTTTTTAACTTTCACTCGTATGGTACTTATCCATTATTAACTATTTCTTGTTCAGTTAAACCTTTAAATATGATAAATATACAATGAGGATTTCTGCAATTTTGAACTATCGGCCTTAACTGTGTATCTCCATAAAATATAATCAAAACCCTAACTTTATATATATATTTCTATATTTTTATAATGCAGAGTTGGGTTTAATTATGGTTACAGTTTCTAATGCTATTTTAGGTTAGATGCATAATAGAAAGTGAGAAGTATTAGGTTTAATATGTTTAATTAATTAATTTCTTTAGTAACTATATAAAACACTTTGACAAAACTATCCTCAAAAAGTCATTAAAGAGCAATTTAGTTTTAAGATCGGTGACTATTCATCTTTTTATATCTTTAGGGTCACTTTAAAGCAATTACTTTTTAATTTTGGTCACTAAAATATAAATTTTCCTTAAATTTTTATCATTGGTTGAAGTTTATCACTACAAGGAACACAACATTTTTAGAAAGTCTAATAATATTAGAAAATAAAAAATTTAGGAACTCTTATTAAAGAAATAAAATAATTTGAAAGCCTTCTATTGGCTAGAGTCTTAGGCAATCGCCTAATTTGCCTAAGGATTTAGCCCACCCTATGTATGACCCGTGATCATAACTAGGGAATGTACTTTTTCTTATACTTGCTGTAGATTTCTTGCCAAAAGGAACATTGATTTTGATCATATATATATATATCTGGCTGAGTTATACTTCCGACTGTTCACATTCAGCCAATTAACACCATGATGAAGCAGTAGGCAATGGAAATGCCTCCTGCATGTGATGATATACATAGTCAGTAGGTAGTTTATATATGTGTAGGGGCTGTTTGGTAATGATGTAGGATTTCATTTTTTAATTTCTAAAAAATAAAATCTGAAAATCTACTGTGCTGTCATTTTTGTCAAAAACATAATACGTTTGATACTGTCATATGCTGTTGAAATTTTGAAAGCACAAATCTAAAAATATGTTTCGTAACTCAAAATTAATTTTTTTAAAAAAATAGTAGTATCTTTGACTAAAAGTTGTGTTTGAGTAATATGATTCCAACTTATTTTAACCAACATAAATGTAATATTACATATTTTATGTATATTCTTTCCTCCGAAATTATATTTGTTAGGACTTTATTTTAATTAAAAAATTATTTTTAAGCATTTGCATGTTTTTGGTAATTGTCATAAATTCTAACTATTTATATGTTTTTGGTAATTGTCATATATTATTATACATACTTTTTTATTTACTTTTATATTTTTATATTATATATAATTTATTTATATATAACTCTTATTTTATTGTATTTTCTTCTTATATCTCTTTATATATATTATATATATTTACATTTATATATTGTTTTATTTATTGTATTTTATAAAAGTTTTATATTATATATAATTGTATTTATATATAACTCTAATTTTATTGTATTTTCGTTTTATATATATCTTTATATATATATATTATATTTATTTATTATTATATATATATATCTTATTTATTTCTTTATATTTCTATATATATATATATATATTATTCTATTTTATAAAATATTTTTATTCTTATTGACTTATAATTTTGTATTTATTGTATTTTATTTATATTATTTTATTTATATTTATATTATATTATTTTTATTTATAATTTTTTATTTATTGTATTTTATTTTTTTATATTTATATTTTTTGAGTAACCAATTTTTTATTTATTGTATTTTCTAATTTTTTTTATTCTTGTTTTTTATAAAATTTTAATTTATTGTATTATATTGTATTTTTAAGCAAGCAAAATTTTTATTTATTATATTTTATAAAAAAATCAGAAATGAAAAGTTGAACTGAAAAATGAAATCTGAAACTGAAAGCTTTGTTACGAAGCTTTCAAATTATGTCTGAGGATTGTTAAAATTTTGACATCACTTTCATTTTTTTCAGAAATAAAAATTGTGTTACAAAATGACATTTCTGCTGTGACTTCCAAAAAAGTAAAAACGAAAGTTAAAATCTAGAATCAAAAGTGTTATCAATCACGGCCGTAGCATTCCAGTTCCCGAAATGCTTCCTCTGTTATATCAGAAAGATATTAAGTTTTGATTACATTTCCATACAAGGATAGTCAGTGTAGGTAGCATATACAACCTGTTACTAATTAGAACGTTCATGCTTTATTGTTTTTCTTTTTCCTTTTCCTTCTCTTCTTTTATTGTTACGCTTGAGAAAAAATTGATGGGCCATTAATATCTTTCTCTTTTAATTAGTTTGAGGATATGGAATAATCAGTACATTGTAATATATGGGTTTTGTAATTAAGCCCCTTCAAAAAAAAAAATGGAAATGGGCCACAAAAGGAGGTTTAATTTTACTTTGGATAAATATCATTGACACTCCCTGAGGTTTAAGGTATTATCAGGCTGCTACAACTCTGTGCAATTTTGTCACCAACACCCCTATCATAAATTCTAATATTTAATAAATGAAATGTCCTAATTGCCCTTGATTATTCGAAAGGACACCTTGAAATAGTCGAGCGAGGTGCCTTATGGTGAGGAGCTCGAACTTGGACTCCGAGGTGTGTACGAGGACCTACATGTAGGACCTCGCACAAGGGGGCTAATTGTTGGTATGAGCCATTTAGGGTTTGCCACATATGTCTGCGTGGCAATGAGCCCACTTTGACTTTTCTACCATTTCAAGCTACCTCAGCATGTCTACGTGGCAATAAGTCTACTTTGACTTTTCCATCAAATCGAGTTCCTTCTCGGGTAGAGGATTCTAATTGAGCTCCTCCGAGGAGAGAGGGTCTTCATCGAGCTTCTTCTCGGGTAGAGGATTCCAATGGAGCTCTTCTAGTAAGAGAAGTTTTCCATCGAACTTCTTCCCTCATTCTGTACGGCACGCCTTAGGGGTATAATCGCCCTTTTTCGCGAGTCCTTCTCTACTAATACAACTTCGCGAAGGTCAGCTCAATGGATCAACCTCCATTTTTGTAAGGAAGCACTCCTCTCTACAGATAAAACCTTGCGAGGAGTTTCTCTATATGGATAAACCTCAAACGAGCCTCTTTCCTTTCATTTGGATAAGTCTCGGATGGTGATGAGTTCCTCTCTACGGATAAACATCATGGGAAGTCCTCTCTACGGATCAACTTCTTCGAAGTGAGGAGGCACTCCTCTCTATGGATAAAACCTCGTGGAGGTCCTCTATACGGATCAACCTCCATTGTGCAAGGAGGTACTCTTCTCTACGGATAAAACCTTGCGAAGAGTTCCTCTAAAAGGAAACGAAAGATGAAACATAAATCATGGATCAACTAAGCCCTCTCGGGGACTTGCTTAAGAATAAGAAAGAGGAACCTCATGTAAATACCATCGAATAAGGTAGGTCAAGCCGACACAATAGCCATTGCGATGCCAAGAGCTTTGCTTGGAAAAATAGAAGGAACGTAATGGATAAACCTTATGGCATTCCGAGCTCTTATGGGGGGGGGGGGGGGTAAGAGCTTAGATCACTACCTTATGGGAACCAAGGGTTTAGGTTTGGTGGCTTAAGCCCAAGGTACGCTGAATCCATGATGAACCCCATCTCTAGCTAGGATGAGGTCATTACATCTTTGATTGGCCTGTTACAGAGGAAAGAAGAGAACCAGGTGAGGTGAGTGGATCCCCCTTCTTTCTGTCAGTGTGATCTCAGCCCTTGCTGAGTAGATATTTACCAACGTAAAACCTCGGCCATTGGTGAGAGGGACATTCCTACCTATAAATAAAGAGAGGAAAGTAGAAGTAGGAGGGGAGGAGGATCGGGAGAAAAACATAACAAAAAGAACCTTTTTTTGAAGCCATTCACATCAAAGATTTCCTCTTTTCCTCCCCTCTTCTAAGAATCCACATAGAACAGTGGACCCTTTTGTGACAGCTTGGACTCCTACTGGGACCTGCACTCTCTGGTGACTATCGTGGAAAGTTTGACTTTAGTTTAACAGAACCTACCACAAATATTTGGCGACTTCACTGGGGAAGTAATCTTTGCCAATATGAGTCTGCGAAGACAACGAGTGAGCCAAACGCAGCCCGTCGACCACGGGAGGTGCTTATTTCTTCAGTAGATGGAACGTGGGTTCAGGTTGATATGTCATCGATTGCTATTGCCATGGGCTGTCCTCATGAATGCCCGACTGATTTGACTAATATCTACACTCCTCTACCCGATGATTTGTCGGTGGGTAACTTAGTTGCACGTTTGTGTGCTAACCAATTCTCCGGGCCAAAGCGTAATGAAGCTTCAAAGTCTTTTATGCCAAATTATTTATAGTTTTTTGATGCTGTTTTGTTTAAGAATATATGTCCCATTAGATATAAAATTGAGAGACATCAAGAGTTCCTTAGAGCTTTATATGTCATACATTTTGGGCATTGGCTATCATTCCCATAGATTTTCTGGGGTCAGATTGAGAAATTATATTCCAAGGTTGTGGCCAAGGCACCGGACAGTGCAAATGACTAGGAGTTTCCATTCCCTACTATCATTCATTAGTTACTCATTGCACAGGGATATGTAGTCGAGGAGGACGAGCTTGCTTTCCCACGTGATATTCATTATGGCACACATGACTGAAATTTGAGCTGATCTCATATACATCAAAGAGTCATAGTTGCGCCAAGTGAAGTGTCTCGATTGGCTCAGGGAGGGGAAGCTGTAGATATACCACCACCGGTGGAAGATCCAGAGGAGATGGAAGCAGAAGAGGATGTCCATGCACAAGCTGGTGGCCATGATTATCCTTATTTAGAAAGGCAGATTGCTGGATTGACCGCTCAGTTTGGCACCCTACAAATAGAGGTTTTCACACAGTTTGGAGATATGCGGATAGAGATGGCGCATCACTTTCGTGAGACTCGCCAGGATCAGCTAGAGATGAGGAGGATGCTGCGTGCACTGATACGCCAGGCAAACTTGGATCCGGATGCTCAATCACCACCACATCCTTGACTGGAAGGTAACTCTCTTTTGTATTTTATTTTTTTCTTAGTTTTTTTTAATATTTTTTTATTATTTTAGTTTTATTTTTTTTTTCTGTAATTTGATTTTTCTTATTAAAAAAAATTATATATTTTATTTTTTAGGATTTTCTTATTTCATATTTATTATCACCCATATTATTTCACTTGGTTTTTGGGGTATAGTGGTTTGTTTTGACAAGTTGTAACTTTCAAGTTTGGGGGTGTGCTTGCATTGCCTTCAGCCCATTAGTGTGCTCTATTTTCTTGCCACTACTCTCCAGATTCCTGGTATTCTCGTTCTTACCCTTCTCTATGTTTCAATTGGTAGTACATTGAGGACAATGTACAGTTTAAGTTTGGAGGTGAGGCAATGCCTTATTTTTGTGCTTTATTGCAATATGGGAAATTTTTTTGTGAAATTCTTCTTGTTTTAGGATTTTATTTTATTTTATTTTCTTAGTTTGTTTATTTATTTTCTTTTGTTTCGTTTTTAGGTAGAATGTTTTTACATTATTCAAGGGATTAATACCTTATGTAGGTGCATAACTTACAATTTTTGAGTATGTTTTAAATTTTTTAAAAACTGTGGTTTAAATTAAGTGATTTTAATCATGGTTTGCATTGACATGCCTTGGGGTGATTAGTTTTAGTTTCCTCACATGCACAAACACACTAGCATAATCTTGTGAGGTATAAACTTTGGCTTTGAGTTTTTGAGTTACATATGCTTGATATTAAGTAGTATCTCTTGAGAATGAGTACCGATGATGTGTTTTACTTGACTTCAATGAGAAAAAAAAAGAGAGAAAAAGAAAAAAAGAATGTGATGAATAAGCAAATCAATTTGATCCTTTTCATGAGTAACCGGGCCTCTATGCCTCAGGAAGCACGGAGTATTCGCATCAAAAGTGAAAGGGTAAGAAAAGATGAGCATTGGTTGTCTTGATTTATAGCCTGACTGATTCGAGTAATTAGGTTCTTCGGGGTGTCTTAACGCTTAGTGCCCTAAAGTCATCTGGTTTGGGAGTCACTGACTAAAAGTTTGCTACATGGATCTTTTAGAAAGCTTAATAGATTAAGACATTGCACAACCAATAAAGTAATGAAAAAGAAAAAAAATGAAAAAGAATGAAAAAAATGGAAAAGTCATGTAATCATGTTTGGAAGTATGATTTCAATAAGGGGAGCTAGTGAGTTGAAATGGTATGTGCCTTAATATATTCGGAGTTTGGTTATTGTACATGAGATGACTGTTAGTTCACTTTACATGAGGGAGCTAGAGTTGATTATTTTGAGATATGTTGATGTGAATTATGTGTGGGGACCATTGCTTTGAATTGTGGAATTTGAAAGTTTTGAATTATTCTTGAATGCAGGTTTGTAACTATGTATTGTAATCTTCTTCTTGATTAATGTTTAAACAAAATTTTGAATGTTTGTGGGTAACATTTCTAGAAACCCTCACGAGACTATAACTCGTCCACTAGGGGGAACCTAAGGATTTAAAGGCTTGTTGCATATGCTAAATGCAATCATTTTTTCCACGGAAGTGGAGTTTGGGTAGTTTAGTTAGTATTTGTTAGTTTCTTTCGTTTTAGTTTTATTTTATTCTATTGCTAAAGGACTAGCAATATGTAAGTTTGGGCGTGTGATCGGCGTTGAATGTTACACATTCTAACCTCTTAACTTACATATTTTATTCTCTTAAGGATAGATTATTTTGTGATTTTACTTCATTTTAGTGTTTTCTATATTTTCAGGGTCTTAATGATTATTTTAGTTAAAACCATGATTTTGGGCTTTTAAAGATGACATCCAAGAGGGTTAGATGAAACTTACATCAAGTGGATCCATTCAACACCTTATTTTAACTCAAAACAGCTCAAGGAAGAGGCCCAAGAGAATTATAACTGCTGAAGGGTATTTCGGGCTGAAATTTAATTCTGCGCGTAATACAGTTTTAATTTCATTTTGGAAAACAGCACGTAACTCTTATTTTCGAGCATCAAATTGACTTAATTGTCACAAAGGTTGAACAAAATTCGATTCTGGACACTTTTATATTTCATGTAAATTTTGTGAATCGAACTTCTACTGGGTCAAACTTTGGGCCGAAAGTCAGCAGAAAAATCCACCTGATTAGGGGCTGCGGGAAATCCTAATTGTCTCCTAATTAGGTGGGGACTCTTCATATTCTCTTGGCTATTAATAGTGACAAATTGGGGCTATATTGAGGAGACTTAGCAGCAGATTTGAAGAGCTTTTGGAGTAGAGAATCATTGGAGAACAAGGCGTATCATGAGCAGCTAGTTCAGCCACCAGGGTTTTGATGTAGCCCTAACTAAACATCACTGGTTTGATTGTTCTAATCATTGGAGATTTTTGTATTCATTCATAGATTGTGTAATTTAGAGGATTCTTATTATAGAATTGAGAAATAAAAGTCTTATAAATTCAGTTTTAATGATTTCTTATCTTGTCTTAGATACTTGATTGTTGTTATTGAACTCGTCCCTCTTGTTTTCTGTGATCATGAGAATGATTATTACACAATGGTTTTTATTGAATATATCATTAAAAGCTTTGATGGATTATGTCTAGAAAAGATAAACCATACTGCACCCTAGAGTAGAGTAATTAGGCAGATGGCCCATGCCAATCGAAGATAGTCCATGACTTAGCCTTAATCATATGTTATCTTCTTGACGGATGAAGGTGAGCTTGTAGCCACCGACACCACTTATGCATGATATGATTCCCCATAGTTAGTTTAATTGACCATTGATTGTGAAGTTAGTGGTGAAATCAATAACCCTAGATTTATCTTATATTCTCTACACTCAATAATTTTTCTTGCTTTTGTTCAATTGTTTCATTAGTTAATTTAGTTATAAAAATCATAATTCTTTTCTCTTAAATTTAATTAGAATTAATTCCGTATATCCAACTTAGTCAGACCACAGTCCCTGAGGTTTGACACCCCTTTCAATAGCCCTATTCTGCAAGGAATTCGTTCTATTGCGAAGTGTAGTAATTTTAATTAAGACGCACTCACACACGAATCACCCAACTTCCCTTCCTCATACTGGAGGGCACCACTAGCTCTGCACGGGCCATCACCAAGAGTTCGGATTGACTTTCCAAGAAGCGAGCTAAGGCAGATGAGAAATTCTGAATCTCGAGCTCGTCGTGGCCCCTGGGGATGGTCTGGTCATAACCGAATTGGCGAGCTACCCTATCAGAGCGATAAATCTTGCTAACAGTTGTAGCAAGAGTGGCAAAGCCAGGAAGGTTTCCAGGGGTAATGAACGCCAGGTTGGTGAGGGCCTCGTTGGAATATAGGTTATCTCTTCTGAGAACCTAACCAACGGTCGAGCTATAGAAGGGACGAGGGGGCCTAGTAAAAGCAAAAGCTCTGAAGTGATGCTCTTTGTCAATAAATTGTGAGAATTTCTTGCAAGGAACGACCACTTTGTTCCACCTGGCCGAGCGGTGGCTACCACTTTCGGGATTTATTCGAGGAGCATAAGAGGGAAAATGTTCATATATGAACATTTGTAGGAAGGTGACTGAACCAAACTAAGCAATATGAAGCTTGGCCATGCTCTGTTTATAGCATGTGTTAAAATTATCCAAGGCATGGTAGAGGGTGCCCAAGAACAAAGGGGCGAGGGGGATATGTACTCCTCAAGCCAGTTTCACCACGAGCGGAATAAGGTCAGGGCTCGAAGTGTCCTCGGGAGGTTCGGGAAAGATAGAGCGAGACAGCCAAGAGAGGATATAGGCTGCCAAATGTAAATGATTCTCACTTCGAGGCCCTGCCACCCACTTGCTCTTGTCATTGTGGGAGAAATCTCTAAAAAAATGGTGAAGAAGAGAAACCCAAGTACACTTTCCCCCAGTTTCAGGAAGGGACTCATGAACCACCTCGCCCTTTTTGTTAAAGCGAGTTGCCAGCTTGGAGACAGCCTGAATTTCCACTTGAAGAGCTGCCACACGCTGCTCCTCGACCTCAGAGAAAGCCCATGTGGAGGGGTCAGTTGTGCCAAAAACATTAAGTCTCAAGAGAACGTTAACATCTTCGAGGGTAGGGATGAACTTACCCCAGGAAGTAATGAAGGTATGTGAATGAGTACTCCACCTCGAAATGAGAACTTGAAGTTCTATTGCATCCCTGTTTATGGTGAGGCTTCGAGTGTTCTCAATGGCCTCGAGGATCCCAGCATTAGTTAGGCATTTTACATAGTCAGAGACAGAGAAAATAAAGTCTGTCCATTCTTCCCACCCTATACAGGCAGTGGTGGGGATGGGAAGGTAAAGGAAGGAGTAGGGAAAATCGCCACACACGATCCTAAAACGAAGAACAGAATCTGAGGGAAGTCGAGGACCTTCTATGACGGGAGGTCTTGAGTCAATGGCCACTGGCTCGCCCACCAGCTCGTCAATGTCTGTTAAGTTTTGTGTTTGATCGCAAAAAATGTCATCAGAGCATAATGGAGCTATTCTCCAATCCTCGAAAGGAGGTACCTTGAAAGCATCGTGGGAGCTAGTCTTCGACTTGTCTTGAATAAGTTTGAAAGGAAGGGGGAATTGAGAGCTCGAAGTTTGCTCTAAGAAAAACAGAGACTCAAGGCAAGAAGTGTGAAAAATGAGATTTCTCTAAGACACCCTTTTATAGTAGAGGCCTTTTAACCGACAAGATATCGAAGCGATGCAATGCTCCAAATTTGAGGCATTGAATAGTCTCAAAGCACAAGAAATAAAGTGACAAAGCGCTGCCTGAATCGTTATCAGCCATTAATGACGATCTGAAGAGACGCCGACTTTGCAATTTTTGAAGAGGTCAAAAGGACACCTTGAAATAGTCGACCGAGGTGCCTTTTGGTGAGGAGCTCGAACTTGCACTCTGAGGTATGTATGAGGACCTACACATAGGACATCGCACAAGGGTGCTAATTATTGGTATGAGCCATTTAGGGTTTGACACATATGTCCTCGTGGCAATGAGCCCACTTTGACTTTTTTACCATTTCAAGCTACCTCAGCATGTCTACGTGGTAATAAGTCCACTTTGACTTTCCATCAAATTAAGCTTCTTCTCGGGTAGAGGATTCTAATCGAGTTCTTTCGAGGAGAGAGGGTCTTTATTGAGCTCTTTCTCGGGTAGAGGATTCCAATCGAGCTCCTCTAGTAAGAGAAGTTTTCCATCGAGCTCCTTCCCTCATCTGTACAACACACTTTAGGGGTGTAATCGCCTTTTTTCACGAGTCCTTCTCTACTAATATAATTTTGTGGAGGTCCTCTTTATGGATCAACCTCCATTTTTGTAAGGAAACACTCATCTCTATGGATAAAACCTTGCGAGGAGTTCCTCTCTGATTCGTGTGTGAATGCGTCTCAATTAAAATTACCACACTTTGCAATAGAACGAATTCCTTGCAGAATAGGGCTATTGAAAAGGGTGTCGAACCTCAGGGATTATGGTCTAAATGAGTTCGTATACGGAATTAATTCTAATTAAATTTAAAAAGAAGAAAATCTGATTTTAATATTTAAAATAATTAAAAAGCAAAATAAAATAAAACAAAGGAAATAGAGAGTGAAGATAATATGAGATAAATCTAGGGTATTTGATTTTCCCACAAACTCCACAATCAATGGTCAATTGAATTAACTATGGGGAATTATATCATGTATAAGTGGTGTTGGTGGCTACAAGCTCAACTTCATCCGTCAAGAAGATAACATATGATTAAGGCTAAGTCATGGACTATCTTCGATTGACATAGTTAGAGAAGATAACTACTCTAATCTAGGGTGCAGTATGGTTCATCTTCTCTAGGCATACTTCATCAAAGCGTATAATGATATATTCAGTGATTACCATTGTGTAATAATCGCTCTCATAATCACAGAAAATAAGAGAGATTGAGTTCAATAACAACAACCAACTATCTAAGACAAGATAAGAAATCATTGAAACTAAATTTATAAGACTTGTATTACTCAATTCTATAATAAGAATGCTCTAAATTACACAATCTATGCATGAACATAAAGGTCCCCAATAATTAAAACAATCAAACCACTTATGTTTTGTTAGGGTTACATCAAAACCCTAGTGGATGAACTAGCCGCTCATTGTAAAAGAAGAAGCTTCAACAATTGAGGAAGAATGCATCATCTTCATGAATTATGCGTAAGACTTCGTTCTCTAATGATTCTCCACTCGAAAAGCTCTGCAAAGTATGTTTTCAATTCTGTCCAAAAGCTCTCTCCCACTCCCCCAAAATACTCTTTAATTCGCCACTTTATTGCCCCAAGAGAATACACCAAAGTTATAATCCAATTAGGAATTAATTAGGTTTTCCAGTAGCATTAATCAGGTGGGTTTTTTCTGCTGATGTTCAGCCCAACTTTTGACCCACTAGAAGTCCGATTCACGGAATTTTCGTGAAATACAAAAAGTGTGCAGAATTGAATTTCGTTCAACCTATGAAAAAATTAAATCGATTTGAGGCTCAAAAATAATACTTTTGGTCCATTTTTCAAAACGGAATTAAGACTGTATTATGCGTAGAATTGGGCTTCAGGCCCGTAACCTTCTTAATCACCTGTAATTCTCTTGGACCTTTTCCTTGGGCTAATTTGAGTTAAAATATGGAGTTGAATGAATCCATTTGATGTAGGCTTCATCTAACCCTCTTGCATGTCATCTTTAAAAGCCCAAAATCATGGTTTTAACTGAAATAATCATTAAGGCTCTGAAAATACAGAAAACACTAAAATAAAGTAAAATCACAAAATAATCTATCACTAAGAGAGTAAAATATACAAGTTAAGAGGATAGAATGCGTAACATTCAACGCCGATCACTCTCTACGGATAAACCTCAACAAAACTCTTTCCTTTCATTTGGATAAGTCTCGGATGGTGATGAGTTCCTCTCTATGGATAAACATCATGAAAAGTCCTCTCTACGGATCAACTTCCCCGAAGCAAAGAGGCACTCCTCTCTACGGATAAAACCTCGTAGAGGTCCTCTCTACATATCAACCTCCATTGTGCAATGTGACACTCCTTTCTATGGATAAAATCTTACGAGGTGTTCATCTCTACGGATAAACCTCATGGCATTCCGAGCTCCTATGGGGGGGGGGGGGGTAAAAGCTCGGATGCCTTATGGGAACCAATGGTTTGGGTTCGGTGGCTGGAGCCCAAGGTACGCTGAATCCATGATGGACCCCATCTCTAGTTAGGATAAGGTCATTACATCTTTAATTAGCCTATCACAAAGGAAATAAGAGAACCAGGTGAGGTGAGTGGATCCCCCTTCTTTTTGTCGGTATGATCTCAACCCTTGCTGAGTAGATATTTACCAACATAAAACCTCGGCCATTGGTGAGAGGGACATTCCTACCTATAAATAAAGAGAGAAAAGTAGAAGCAGGAGGGGAAGAGGATCGGGAAAAAAACATGACAAAAAAAAAACTTTTTTCGAAGCCATTCATATCAAAGATCTCATCTTTTCCTTTTTTTTTCCTCCCCTCTTCTAAGAATCCAGATAGAACAATGGACTCCTCTATGACGGTTTGGACTCCCACCGGGACCTACACTCTCTGGCGACTATTGTGGAAAGTTTGACTTCAATTTAACAGAACCTACCACAAACACTTTATTGTTTTTCCTTTTCCTTCTCTTCTTTTATTGTTACGCTTGAGAAAAAATTGATGGGCCTGTAATATCTTTCTCTTTTAATTATTTTGAGGACATGGAATAATCAGTACATTGTAATATATGGATTTTGTAATTAAGCCCCTGCACAAAAAAATTGGAAATGGGCCACAAAAGGAGGTTTAATTTTACTTTGGATAAATATCATTGACACCCCCTGAAGTTTAAGGTATTATCAGGCGGCTACAACTTTGTGCAATTTTGTCACCAACACTCCCTGTCAGAAATTCTAATTTTTAATAAGTGAAATGTCCTAATTGCCCCTGATTATTTAAATAAATTTTAATATAAAAATATTAGAATTGAAAAATGACAAAATTGCGCTCAATTTTATATGCACACCATTTTTCTCTCTACCTTCTTCAACCAAAATCAGAAACCCTAACCAACACCACCAACCACAACCACAACCACCACCACCACCAGTATACACACACACATCACAAAGAACAAATGACCAATCTCGTAACCACCGTCAACCCTGCTGTAAACCACCTCTTCGCCGCTGTGGACATAGGAACCAACACCTTCAAACTCCTTATCGTCCGCACCGGCCCCACCACGGGAAAATTCTTGGGCATCGACTACCTCAAAGAGCTAGTTGTTCTCGGCTGCAACATCCTCGCCTCTTCCACCATCTCCGCCACCATCATTTTCAACCCAACCATCAACACCGCCACCATTATCACCAAAACCCAAACCCCAACTTGTCATACAAGTAGCGACCGATCTGGTGAGTTCTCATCATTGTTGTTGCAGAGCCGGTAACTCTCGGTCACTTGCGCTTTCGAGAACTCCGACGAGCTGATCCGGCAACTCATCTCTGGTCTCGAGTCGAGTTTAATCGATGATCAAAAGCAAGCGGTGATGGAGATCAGATTCCTCGTGAAAAATAAATCAGATAACCAAATCAAGATTGCACGCGCGACGTGATCAAATAGTTTATTTCGCTGATCTCGTCGCCCGATCCTCAGCTTCAAGAGAACGACGTCACAATAATTCTAATCTCCGGCGCCTCCACCTACTCCGACCAGTACTTAGTCGATGCCAGCCTCAGTTAGGTTGTGATTGAAGTGGTGGTGGTGGTTGGTGGCAATGGTGGTGGTGGTTGTGGTTGGTGACAGTTGGCTTGGGTTAGGTTGCGATTGAAGTTCAACAATGGTGGTGGTTTTGTCGCCTGTGGTGGTGGTGGTTGGTGGGTGCTCGGTGGTTTCCTCCCCCCTCCTCTATATATCTATAAATATATATGTGTATGTGTGTGTGTGTGTATATATATATATATATATATATATATATATATATATATAACAGTGAAATGTGTATGTAATAATAGGGCATAATTGAGGGCATTTTGGTCCATTAGGTAGGGTTAAATAGGTAATTTTAATATTAAAAAATATTATATCAAAAATCAAAGGATAACATGATCTTTTCATCATCAAAAAGTGATACGACATACTTTTAACAAGAGAGAGTGTATGTGATATACGACACAAATTTCAGGAAGTATTTGTAACAAAAAATTATAAAATTATAGTTGCGTGATAATATATCAAACTCTAGGGAGTTTCAATAAAATTTATTTTTTTACTTTTTAAAAGAAAGTCCAAAAAAAACAACAAAATGTAAAAGTCCTGCTACCCGATGGAAAATGATATAGAACGCCCATAGCCGCAAAAGTGGCTTTCATATGAAATTTCTTCTTTTCATACTCCATAAAGTGAAGGACCACCGAATGTTCCGGTCCTTGTTCCCTTTAAATTCCTATCTCTCCACCGTGATTTGCGTACACACCCACAACCTTGAAATTTACCGAGAAATGACATCTACGAGCACACAGAAAAACGTCTTCCTCTTCTAACCCTACCCTTACCCCTACCCCTACCCCTAAATGGAATTAGGAGGTACCAATTAGGAGGTATTCTTGAGCTTCAAGACCATCAGTATTATGTTTTGTATCTTAAATGAATTTACACATTCAAAGATTGTGAAGAACTCAGAATTTGGTATCTAATGAAATAAAAACCAAAAATAGAGAAATTATAATAATCAAACATTAGAAAGATTAAAATTGATAATTTGAGAAATTTATAATTATATGAAAACATGTATAAAAAGTAATAATTTTGTATATAGATGAAATTCAATAAGACTTGTTAGTTCCTAAAAAAAAAGTTGAAATTGTTATTAATTTTATATAAAAAATGATTTTTCTGTTTTACATGATCACACCACAAAGTTGAAGTGAAAATAATTCTATTTTTTTTTTCTTTTTGTAGTTAAGATATTAAATTTTAATGAAATTTGACCAGACTTCCTAGTTCTTATAAATAAAAGTAGAATTTATAATTAATTTGGGGCATTCACGACTTTCATTGAAATTCTTTTTTTTTTTTTATTGTAAAAAAAGCACGCGAAAACATTGAGAATCATACCTTAGGAGGACTTTACAAAGAACTTAGGGGGACTTTACACAGAAATATGTCTTACGCCAACTGACATTGACTATATATATATATATATATATAATGCCATGATTACACGAAGACAAAGTGTCGTGCGATTGAGAAATATGTCTTGCTCGAATATATCTTATTCGCCCAGTTTATATAAAATCAATTTCAGTTCGAATAAGACATATTGTATATATACAAAGGCAAGACATATTTCTCAATCGCGTGAGGCTCTGTTTTCGTGCGTACATATATAAATATATATAAAGTCAATGTCAGTCTGCGTAAACCCACCGTAACCGTTACATTAAGTAACTGTAGATTGTTTTTAGCATGAGACATTTGCCAACTTTAAATGTAATATATATATATATATATATATATATATATATATATAATAGTACCTATTAAATATCGAATGAAGAAATTCCATGATTGCACGATGACAAACTCTCACGCGATTGAGAAATATGTCTTACGCGAACTGACATTGACTTTATTATATATATAAGTTTGTCATCGTGCAATCATGGAATTTCTTCCTTCGATATTTACTATATATATATATATATATATATATATATATATATATATATATATATATACTGACACACAAATCCCTAACAGAAAGGCAAGAACATTCCAAGTGTTCCTTCTACCTCTCAAATTCGTTACACAATCACGAGAATTTTGGTTCCCAATGGCTTCCACGAGCACACACTTAGCGTCTCCCTCCTCTACCCCTAAATGGAATTACGATGTATTCTTGAGCTTCAGAGGCGAAGACACTCGTAAGAACTTCGTAGACCATCTGTTTGCTGCTTTGTCTCAGAAAGGAATCCACACCTTTAAAGATGACGAAGAACTCAGAAGTGGGGAAGAAATTTCACCCGCACTCTTGAAAGCAATCGAAGAATCGATGTTTGCTCTCATCGTTTTCTCCAAAAACTACGCTTCCTCCAAGTGGTGTTTGGATGAACTGGTGAAAATCCTTGAATGCAAGAAGATGATGGGCCAAAGAGTCATACCAGTGTTCTATGATGTGGATCCTTCAGAAGTGCGGAAACAAACAGGGAGCTTTGAATCAGCCTTTGAGATTCACGAGAAAGCTTTCAGTGGGAACATGGAGAAAGTGCAGACCTGGAAAACAGCTCTAGTGGAAGCAGCAAATATAAGCGGATACAGCGTTCCGGATACAGCAAACGGGTAATTACTTAGCTTTGACGCATGTTTAGTTAGTTCCACTTCTCTCGTAATTATATCTGGTTTTCGGATAATTGAAAAATAAAAATCAATTATATATATATATATACACATTAGTGAATAGTGATATCTTGTTCACCTCGAAATTTAATCACATCTTCTATAGTGTAATACCCCGCTCCAACACATGGTATGATATTGTCCGCTTTGGGCCTGAACCCGCACGGTTTTGCTCTTGGGTTTACCCCAAAAGGCCTCATACCATTTGAAGAGAACATACTACATATAAGCACATCCCCTTTTCCACACCCAGGCGATGTGGGATTGAGCACCTTGTACCAGTGTCTGTTTATGCACCCGCCCACTCACACCCGTCCACAAGGGTTACTACAATCCACCCCCCTACGAGGCCCGACGCCCTCGTCGGCACACTTACTTCCGGCTGGGTTCAGGCTCTGATACCAACTGTAATACCCCGCTCCAACACATGGTATGATATTGTCCGCTTTGGGCCTGAGCCCGCACGGTTTTGCTCTTGGGTTTACCCCAAAAGGCCTCATACCATTTGAAGAGAACATACTACATATAAGCACATCCCCTTTTCCACACCCAGGCGATGTGGGATTGAGCACCTTGTACCCTGTCAGTGTGGTAGCTCAGCCCAGTGTCTGTTTATGCACCCGCCCACTCACACCCGTCCACAAGGGTTACTACATATAGTGACAGTTATTCCAAATCTACTCATCTCCTTTTCCAAAAACAACAAAACAACTTTCTTTCTTTCTGTTTTAAATTAGTCCTTACCTAAGAAAAGTAATTAATAACCAAAAAAACATTGGAAAATTTTCATACCTTTATCCCTGGGCAGCCTCAAATTTCAGATTTTGAAAGCAAAATGATTGGATGGATAGGTACTCAATATTTAAATGATAGAGAAATTAGAAATAAGTAGAATTTATGGTAGGGGCTAAACTAATTATATGTCTCACGTTATTTACCGGAAAAAAATATTGTATGTATCACATTCACAAGAAGCAAAAGCTGTAAGATTAATAGCGCTATCAAGGTCTTAACCTTCTAATCAAAATCCTATTCATTGTGATAAGTTTCCACATAGCTTCACCCTGCATCACTAGCAGCATACTTTTATGTCTGAAGGTTTCAAGTTCAATTAGTCATAAATTGAAATGTTGTATACTTGAAAAAGATTCGCTGCATAGTCTTCTAAATGAGTGGTCATTGTTGGCTTGTATTGTTTGAGCTTTTCTTGCTTGATTCAGTGGCCAGAAAAAATATTCTCCTCAAGAATATCATTTTTTTCCTTTTGGTAGATACCAACAAAATCATGGTCCTCTTGTATAATCATGTTATTCTAGTTTCAAATACATAATATATCAAAACAAAGTAAAGAAGGAAGAAGAGGCAAAGAAAATAATTCCTTTAGCCTGTGATTATCGTCTAAGATCCTGAAGTTGGGTTGACTGGATGTTTATTGGGCTTTGCTGGGACTAGACAGATAAAAATCTACCCTTCATTTTCCTTTTAGAAGTATGAAGTTTGAGGTTTGACAAATGTTTGAAATTTTTTTGATGTGTTTTCATCATTATCTTTCTATTTTTTTTTTTTTTTTTACAATAGCATTGGTAATATTAATTTTAAAAATTTAAAATAGGGAGAAATGATTTTATGATTTTTGGAAAGGAGATAAGTGAGTTTGGAATTTGATTGTTAGAGGTTACTATAGAAGGTGTGACAAAAAGAGATCACTATTGTCAGTTGCAGCTCAACATAATTTGAGGTCTTAGCCGAAAATATAAGAGTGACCCTTTAACATGTAATATATTAATATCAAATATTAGTTAATAATGTTTATATAAAAATCATTCTTATTAAAATTATTATATTTAATTGGACCATTTTCTATTAATAAATCTCTTAATTTTTTAACAAGATATTTCCGGTGAATAAATATTTGTGGGAATATAATATGATTTTTGAATAAGATCTTCATTTTTTTTACTTGGTTAACTTTTCTTCTATTTTTTTTTCATGTTCTTCGTAAAGAATTTTTTTATTATCATTATGAATCTAAGTCGCCAATATATTTTTCTTTCATTATTGTATTATCTTCTAATTCTTTTAGATGACTTGATTGTTCATTTGTTGATTTTTTATCTAAATTTCTTGTTATTTTATTATTAATTATAACAAAAAAAAACGTTGTAATGAGAGAAGAGGAGAAAAGGTGAGGAATAGGAAAAAAAAGATAAAAGTGAAAATGAAAAGTTTTATAATTTTCAATTTTTTACAAATATCCGTTAAGTATTATATTCAACAATTCATAAAAAAATGTGAAATGACGAGTGAGATAAGGATAGAAATTAGAAGTTTTAAAATGAATTAAATTATTTGTCCTATTATTAGATCTTCACCATTGGTTGGGGCCTAATCATACGTGGAAACAGAAATTTTACAAAGTCTAATAATATTAGAAAATAAAATTTTTAAGAACTCTTATTAAGGAAATAAAATAATGTGGAGACCTTCTATTGGCTGGGGCCTTAGGCGAGACTCCTAAGTCGCCTAAGGGTCCAACCGCCCTGACTATTTTGTGTGTATATATATATATATATATATAAAATAAAATCAAGTTTCGAAAATGGAATTTTTGGATAACATTCTATAATTATTCTCTCAAAACTTTTTTTTTTTTTTTTTGTCTTTACAAATAACTCCCACAATACTTTTGGAACACTTAAGCCTTATGTTTTTTTACTTTAAAAAAAGAGCAGATACCACTATTACTTTGAAAAAAGCAGGAGATACCATTAGATCTTAGACATTGGTCAAAACTCACATTTTGAATATATATATTCTTGAATTACTGCTGATTCATATTCATATACACGCGACGATAAACGTTTATCCAGATATTTTTACTTTTCACTTTTCAGGGAAAAAAATACACATGACAATATACACTTCAATCCAATTATATAAACATTTACCAATGGGCACTAACCCAGATAGGTTGAGAGTTTTAGCTATGTTAGGGCAATATTATGGATGTGCATTTGCTTTATTTTTTTAAAAAAAACCTATTATATAAACATTTCAATTATACTTATATCTAACTTATTCTGGAAAAGAATAACTAATCAATCTCTAGTTCGGAAACTAACCACCTTTTATTTGTTCTATAATAACGTGAGCACTCCTAATTACAAAAATATCCATAAATAATTATAACTATAAGAAATTCAAATTGAATGGAATATTGACTCTAATTATGACGTCTCATATTGTTTGGAGGGTGGAGGGAGAAGTTGCAGACAATTAATTATATGTGTGGATGCTACACATTTTGAAAATCGTGAACACGAAGATTGTGCAAAGTGTGGTGACAGATGGTATGAGGACTCTCGGTTCCAAGAGTTCATTTGAAATTGAATCTAAAATCCAATTCTCTCACTAGAATAAAATTTTAATTAATTAATTTATTATGTTATCCAAATCAAAAAATAAAATAATCAAAAAATCTAAATTGTTCCTATTATAAAAAATATTATTGCCAAGTGACAACATGTATTGTTTGTGGATACAAGTGTGTGCGTTTTGTGTATATAAACATGTCCATGTTTATCACGGATTACTCTGGGTTAGCTAAGGAGAGAACTTTCAAGCAAAAGGCAAAAGTCAAATAGTTGGAGGTGGGATCAAGATATTACCTTATTTTTCAAGAGTTTGAATGATAAAAATGATTGAAGGAAGCTGACGAAATTGTTGGAACACCAGAAGCAAAAATACATGGAGATCTAAGCACAAATAATAATCCAATCACACAAGAACACAAGGTTTAACGTAGTTCGGCATGACCGACTTGCGTCTATAAATAAGAAGAGATTTCACTATAGGTTTTGTAGAAAAATTATTACGGTAGAGAATACTCGATATGGAACTGTGTACACTACCTCCCGCTCTAGGGTATGGTGGCCAATACCTGAGCTTTTCACATGTACTAATCCACGAGAATTTGTGTTGGTGTTGGCACCTAATCTTGGCGCCACTTGGCAGCCGAGGATGAGGTGGTTGTGACTAAGGGCTGATTAGGAGTCCATTCCTACAAAAACTCTAAGGGTTGAGAGTTGGTAGCAAGGTTGTCCTAAAGAAGGTGCTGGCATAAATATATATATGGTTACTTAAATGCATGTATATGTGTGTTTTTTATTACTGTTTTTACAGATTGGAAGCAAGGAGTCCAGGATGATTTGGACTCCAATTAATTTGGTGCAGAGTGAAAGACTGAATTAGTGCATGATGCGAATAGTTAAGCCTAAAACAGGACTCTGGGCTGATAGCCATGAACGATGGGTCAATTTGGGTAAAGTCTAAGCTGAATATGTGAGTTAGAATGCAACTTGAACTCTACTGGAGTATAACAGATAGAGTCATTCACACCTTAGACTCTAGGGAAGTCCGAGAATTGGTAAATTGTTTGTGGATAAGGACTTTGATGATCAAGCCACTATCGTGAAGTCGGCTAAGCAGAGTATACATGTAAAGTTGTGCATTGACAAGTTAGTATTGTACAAGGACTCCTACGAGCTTGGGCTGCATTGGAAGACTTTGGTGTAGTATGAACTCTTTCAAAGAGGAGCTGATTTGCTACTAAAGACACGAGACATTAGAATAGGGATAGTTCATTTCCTTTTATTTTTTCTTCTGCATTATCTTGTAATTTAAAGTTAGAAGCGAGTAGTGATGTATCTCTCTTTACTATAAATAAATACAAAGGGACTTTGTATTAGGGGTTCCCAACAACCACAATTCAACAATTGCGTCGCTTGCAATTTGTTTCTCTCCCTCAATATTCTCCTAAATATTGCTTTGTTTCTCACTCAATCTACATCTCTCCCATTTTTTTTCTCTCGGCCTCCTCTAATCAGTCTGTTCGTCTATCTCTCTCTCAATTTCTACCTCCCCCCTTGCTCTGTCCCTCCTTCTACCTCCCTCATTGCTACGATTTAGTCTTGCAATTCTTTGCACACAGATAAAATGTCCTCTTGATTGAGGCAAAAAAAGAACTCAATAGGGAGTTTCGTATTCTCTCTTTAGTCAATCGCCTGATCCAACACGACCTTCAAAGGAGATATTTGTATTCGACCATCTGTTTACATCGAGCCGATATCACGGCTTTGGCACGTAAACAATCGGCCTATCTGGCTCATTAATTAAGAACAAACATATTTTGACATGCGCGGTGGGACCCGAAAAGTATTAAAGAATTGAGAATATGCCGCCTAAGCTAAGGTTCGGACAGAACTCAGCCACTGGCGATGATGAGCAAGAGGAAGAAATTCCTCAGCCTGTAGGAGACCCTATGGCTGACCCGTCAGATATGGCAGTCTTGATGGACGCCATGCATGCAATGCGTGTTCAACTTGGTGAGGTTAGCACCAACTTAAGATGATTGGACAAAAGGATCACCTAGATTGGTGTTCAAGCGAATGACCGAATAGACGAATTAATGAGGCAATCGACCATCCAGAATAGATCGATCGTTCAGGGCTCCAATGCCCAAGAGTCTTCCCTCCAACCAAGGGCTCAGCAGATCGACAAGGAACAGAAGGGCCCAATATTACCTCTGCCTTAGCCTTCTGTACAAAGCAATCTGCCGTCTAGCAGTTCTCAGCCCGATGAAGCTGAAAACCAGCTATCAATCGAGACTATGAATAGACGGTTGCCTGAACCTCATCAGATACATGCTATCGAGACCTTTGATCACGGGCCGAATAGGTAAGTGGTCATTGGCCTTGATGGAATTTAACTTTGTTTATGTCCCTCAGAAGTCAGTCAAGGGTATGGCATTGTTGAATTCTTGGCTGACCACCTGTCGACTGATATTGACCCATACATTTTAGACGAACTAGAATCGGCAGCCTTGTTCATGACACCTTGCGTTGATGTTTGACGGTTCTAGTACCAGCGATGGTGCAGGAGCAAGAATAATGATCGTCTCCCCAAACGGAAGAAGGATAACCTTTTCTTTCTTCTTAGATTTCAAGTGCTCCAATAATCAAACGGAATATGAGGCCGTGATCATCGGTCTAGAAATCCTGTTAGAAATGTCGATTAAGGATGTACACATAATAGATGATTCGAACTTAGTCCTTAGCCAAATATCTAAGGATTTTCGATGCCTAGCTTGGCAGTTGAGGCCATTTCACTCATTGGCTCTTCAATTGGTTAAATAATTTGATACTATCAAACTGGAATATCGGCCAAGGGAATTCAACAAAGAGACAAACGATCTAGCCCAAATAGCCTCAGGGGTAAGGGTCTCGAAAGGATTGACTGAGAGACTAATCAAAGTATCACGAAGAAACCTTCCATAGGCAGAAACATGGAATGCAACCATAGCCGATCCATTCGCAGTAGATATCGACTCATTAGAGGATAATAACTGGAGGCATCCTTTGGTAGATTTCCTAAAAAACCTTAATCGGCCTGTGGACAAAAAGGTTAGAAGAAAAGTCGTGAGGTATTTGTTGTTAGCTGACAAGCTCTATAAAAAGAGCACAGAAGATGGGCTCCTGCTCCAATGCATTAGTAAAACAGAATGCTTGAGGATTCGGGTTGAGGTCCACGAAGGCACTCGTGAGGCTCATCAAGCAAGGATAAAAATTTGTTGTCTAATAAGAAGGTACGGGTATTATTGGTCAAGAATCTTGAAAGATTGCATAGAATATGCTAAAGGCTGCAATGCCTGCCAAAAGCATGGGCTGATTCAAAGGGTTCCCGCCCGAGAGATGCAACTGAATGTCAAACCATGGCCATTTAGAGGATGGGCCATGGATCTTATCGGCAAGATCAATCCACCATCAGCTGGCAGACACCATTGGATCATCGTAGCTACAGATTATTTTACAAAATGGGTGAAGGCCATGGCTTATCGGTCAGTGGACCAATGGGTAGTGATCGATTTTATCAAAAAACATATTTTTTATTGTTTTGGCCTTTCGGAGTCCATTGTGGCAGATAACGGAACTGATTTCAAAGCATTAGAGGTGCTGGCCTATGGAGAAGAAATGAGAGTTAAGATGGTAACCTCGACACCCTATTATGCCCAAGGTAATGGGCAAGGCGAGGCATCAAACAAAGTGCTCATCAGGATTATTGAAAAGATGATTGACAAGAAGCCAAGGTTATGGCATGAGTCGTTATCAGAGGTTTTTTGGGCTTATAGGAATTCCAAGAGGACAAGTAAAGGCGTCCCTCCATATCTGTTGACTTACGAACATGATGCCATTCTTCCCATGGAATTGAATGTCCGATCGACCAGGGTGGCACTACAGCAGAACTTACAACCAGCCAAATACATCTTGCCATGCTAATCGAGTTGGAGGACTTGGATGATATCTGCTTGAAAGCTCTGGATCACATTAGAGCCCATAAGCGAAAAGTGATGAAGGCCTATAATAAAAGAGTAAGGTCGAAATCATTTGCTGAAGGTGACCTCGTCTGGAAAGTAATCTTGCCAGTGGGGAAACATGACAGAGCTTATGGTAAGTGGTCCCCAAATTGGGACAACCCTTATTTGGTACACCAGATTGTGAATCAAGGTGCATACAGATTAAAATACTTAAATGGAGGGGTTCATCCTAGGCCGATCAATGGCCTTTATCTAAAGGAGTATCGGCCGACTTTATTTGAGCGGTTAGCAGAAGAGTTTGGCTAGGCCACTTGGTCCATCTGAGAGTAGCCAGTGGCAGGATCTTGAGAACAGTATATGGTTACATTTTTTTTCTGTTTTATTGTTTCTTTTATCTTAAAGTTTGTTTTGCAATGTTTTTTTTTAGTACTTTTCATAAGATAATAATAAAAAAAGGGCCTTATCAAAAGGTCAGTTACAGTCCATAGTTCATAAGAGTACAAATTTTTTTTATGGAAAATAGTTCTATTAATCTTCACAATTCGTCAAAGTTTGACTTCATGTTGTCCCAGAAGAGCCTGTTTTGTTGCAAGACAAGGTCAGCAAGAACTTTGTTCTTCTGCAGCTCTGGAAGTTCAGCCTTCAGAGCAGAATGCTGGGTAACTAACTAGTTAGTTTTCTCTAATAGGGTGTTAGCCCTGGAAGTAACATCAACCCTGGCAGATTGAACCCGGGCAAGCTCTTCATGAAGCTTTTGTTCTTCCCTTCCAAATTCTTTGTTCATTTGATCAAGTTTGCCAAATTCAGCCGCGATCTCCAGAATTTTGGTGCCCAGTATCTTCTCGGCCTCGTATTTCTCTTCAATTGAGAAAGCGCGTTGGTGGCCTCAGAAATGAAGTCGACCATCGCAGGCAACTGTACTTGGAAAGAAGCCACTACAGCTTGCATGACTAGGGAAAGGTCCCCATGCAGGTTGATGTTGGCTAACAGGGTCGAGATCTCATTTGCCATGGAGGGAAGGTCCAGGAGATCCCGTTCAAAGATTTTCTGTAGGGCCCCTTTGGCTTCTACAAATGTTTGGGAAGGAGGAGTTAGAGTAACGGGAGGGTTAGCATTAGACGAAGAACTATCCGTTGAGACTGCGGCGACCAAAGACTGAAGATAATTTTTCATAGCAGAGAAGGATCCGCCAGTAGGTCGCGGAGAGAAAGATTGGACTTGTTTCTGAAAATAGAAGGCACTGTGAGAGAACTAAAGAACCAGGTGAGGCATAAAGAAAGCTTTAAGGGAAGAAATACACACCTCTTTGATAGGGGTAGGAAACTCGGCCACGTTTCTTGTGGTTGAAGTCGCTGGTTGCACTAGTAAAGGTGCTGGAGAAGGGTCCGGGTCTGGGTCCTTGACCGATTTGCCGCTACCTTCTAAGACGAAAGGAGGTAGTTCGGCCCCTTCTGCTACAGGAAGAGGCTGACACTGAAGTCCACCTCTGACATCAGCCTAGAGAAAAAATAAACGGATTTTGAACAAGGATCAACAAACAAAGCAGGAGAAGAGGAGGCAGGAGATATCTTGGTGTTGAGAAATAAGCCCCCAATCATGAACCACCAAATATTACGATGTGATGATAAGTAAACAAGCACAAAGAAATTTGCTAGAATACAACGAGATATCGTGGTTCGGCTAAATAAGCCTACGTCCACAGAGAGCCCGATTTCATTATATAGATTGTAACAAATCAAGTTGAAGAATTGTATCAAGAGTATGCTCAACTCTCGACCCTTAACCCTTATACACCCAATCTCACTCAAAAGGAAATCACAAATTTTAAACAAGAATTCTCTCTCTAAGTGTCCTCTCAATAACAATGAAAGTATTACCTCTACGCAAGAGTTGCCCTCTCAAAACAATGAGAGTAGCCTCTCAAATACAATGAGACTATTGCCTCTTTTCTTCTCACTCCTCTCAACCTATAATATAGGTAACTATTTATAGAGGCCAAAACCCAATTCCTTGGTGGATTAGGATTAGGATTAGAATTCCTTAGAGCCCAAGACTTGCCTAACAAGTACTTTCCTTCCTTGAGACCAAGACTTGCCTACTAAGAAATTACCTAATAAGATACAACTCTATAATAAAAACCTAATCACAATAGGAATTTGAGCCAACCTAACACTTGGGAATGGAGCTCAGCCCTTTTTTGCTTTTCTTGACCAAAGGTTCATAATCTGAACCAGATTCTGGGTCTGGAGTGGGGTCCGCAATAAGCTTAGTACCCTTTAATGAGCCTTTGGTTGTGATCTTCTTTCTTTTTGGCTGAGATCGAGGAATTGTCATGACAGTCCCAGGAAAAGAAACAAACGACCAAAGCTTGAAGTTTACCTTAGGAGGAAGAGGCTGCGGGGCCTGGGTTTCAGGCTAAGGCTGAGGCTGACTTCGAACTTCTTCGACTTGTGGGTCCATGTCAATAGTGAGATCGATTGGTTGATCACTGACGATGTGGCTAGAAGATTGGGCTACAAAGAAGAATAACCAGGTCGAGCACAATGATCCAGGAAACAAGAAGTGAAACGAAGAATCAGCTTAAATAAAAAACAAATATATCACCTTGTTTAAACTTAGATCTCGTCCTGGTGGTGGTTGGGGCACTGGTGATGAGAGGGATTGTGACACCCTTTGCAATGGTTTTCCTATCTTTCTTGTGAGAAACGACTGGGGAGGGATCATCCCATGAGAACTGACTGATGAGAACTTAAAGGAAACGGTAAGACGCTGGAAGAAAGAAGGCTCATCAACATCCAGGGCCAGGCCAAGGCCATATGGGACGCCCACCAGGTGTTGAAGGAGGGATCGGGCTGAGGTTGAGAAGTAAAGGGTTGGAACCGAAATCGGTTTATAGCATTTTTGTTCTTGGCCGATACATCCTGAACGTATTTGGCCTCCTAAAATCTGACCCTTTTGTCAAAGGTTTGGTTGTAAGACTGATAGGGAGGCAGAGGAATCATTTGCACGAGGCCGAACTGTCTTGCAAACTGAGCCGGATTGTAGAATTCCACCCCCACCCAACTGTTGGGTGAGTATAAGGGGGCAGAGCTGTAATGGAGGTCTCGGCCTATCAGGAAGCTAGCCCAAGAAGCATTGTAATCATCTAATTCCTACTTAGTAGAGGAGCTGGTGGGAGTCTGAAGCCATATGGGGGTTTGGGGCAAATCAGAAAAAGGAAGAAATTGGGAGGTCGATCGGTGACAGCAATGAAGGAAGAAGTCAACACAATCTTTGAATGATTGGGACTTGGGCAAGGCCGAAGCGTACGAGAAAGAAACTAAGGAGTCACTGGCTGAAGGAGATACTTCTGCACTCAACTCAGGGAAGTAAGCCCTCAACCAGATCTATAGTAGCCAGAAAGGACCTCCTGAGTGAACATAATGGGTCCACAAGAGGTCATGAAGACCTCTATAAAGATAGTAGAGAACAAAAGGGGCCAAAGTAAGGGCCTTACCTTTGGCCAAGGCCAGTGCAATTTCAAGGACATCCTTAGTGACTTGGAGGGCTAGTATACAAACAAGGCACTTGTTCAGCCAATACAGCAGGAATGCGACATGCTCGTCATTCTCGACCGGCTTAGTAGTCTTCATGGTGGCTCTCATAAAAGGACTGTAGGATGATACAGTGGCCTTACTGCCTGTGGTTTTGGTAGAATAATCAAACGTCATTGTTGATTCTGGAAGAAGAGAGCTGACCTCAATGCCAGCCGCTTTTAGCCAGTTAGCATACAGACATCTCTGACCGTCGGAGAATGCATTCCACAGGATAAATGGAGAGAGTTGGTCGTAATTGACCAAAACAGGGAAGCGGAGCAGAGAAGATATTTTTCTTGAATCATGGGCATGGTGCTAAGCTTGATGACGTCATAGATGCCGCAAACTTTTCACAGTTTTCCTTTAGAAACAAGGACACGATCTACTTATGCATTCTAGTCAGAATTGATCGAATGCCAGTTCCGAAGTTGGAAGTTAGTGGTGGGAGGTTCGTTGATGGTTGTAAAACTCTGAAACATAAGGTGCTTCTCTGCCAGTGGGTAGAAAGATGAAATCGTGAGAGGCATCTCTTCCATGAAGGCAAGGCCAAGACCCTTGGAGTCGTTGGGGAGTTCAATTAGAACGTCCAAATGAAGCTGGCTAAGGGCAGTAGCGTTAATCGTCGCCTTGGCCTGCTTACCATTAGAGGAAGGGTCATCAAAGGGGAAAGCCAGATCAGCAGATTTAGGAGCCATGGAGTTTGTTGCACAGAGCAAGTGGGATTTTTGTTTTTAGAAATTGGGAGGATTACAGTTAAAAAAGCTGAAGACTTGTGAAAGAAAAGGGGGAAGGTGGCTAAGCTTATATAGCGTTTCACAAGGGTTTTCAAACGACTAAGGTGGTTGTGACCTTTTAATGAAAAAGTGCTCAGCCGATTAAGGCAACAAAGGCTCCCTAACTTATTGGGAAAACCAAACGGCTAAGGCGCTTTTCAAAATTCAAATCCCTTATAACTCACGCGAATGAGGTGAAGAAGCTCATCCTAAGTATTTAAATTTGGGGGGCAATTGTTGGCACCTAATCTTGGTGCCACTTGGCAGCCGAGGATGAGGTGGTTGTGACTAAGGGCTTATTAGGAGTCCATTCCTACAAAAACTCTAAGGGTTGAGAGTTGGTAGCAAGGTTGTCCTAAAGAAGGTGCTGGCATAAATATATATATGGTTACTTAAATGCATGTATATGTGTGTTTTGTGTAACTGTTTTTACAAATTGGAAACAAGGAGTCCAGGATGATTTGGACTCCATTTAATTTGGTGCAGAGTGAAAGACTGAAGTAGTGCATGATGTGAAGAGTTAAGCCCAAAACAGGACTCTGGGCTGATAGCCATGAACGATGGGTCAATTTGGGTAAAGTCTAAGCTGAATACGTGAGTTAGAATGCAACTTGAACTCTATTGGAGCGTAACAGATAGAGTCATTCACACCTTAGACTCTAGGAAAGTCTGAGAGTTGGTAAATTGTTTGTGGATAAGGACTTTGATGATCAAGCCACTATCATGAAGTCGGCTAAGCAGAATATACATGTAAAGCTGTGTATGGACAAGTTAGTATTGTACAAGGACTCCCACGAGCTTGGGCTGCATTGGAAGACCTTGGTGTAGTATGGACTCTTTCAAAAAGGGGTTGATTTGCTACTGAAGACACGAGACATTAGAATAGGGATAGTTTATATCCTTTATTTTATCTTCTGCATTATCTTGTAATTTAAAGTTAGAAGCGAGCAGTGATGTATCTCTCTTTGCTATAAATAAATACAAAGGGACTTTGTATTAGGGGTTCCCAACAACCACAATTCAACAATTGCATCGCGTGCAATCTGTTTCTCTCTCTCAATATTCTCCTGAATATTGCTCTGTTTCTCACTCGATCTATATCTCTCCCATTTTTCTTACTCTTCCTCTAATTAGTCTGTCCGTCTATCTCTCCCTCAATTTCTACCTCCCTCCTTGCTACGATTCAATCTCGTAATTCTTTGCGCACAGATAAAAGTCCTCTTGATTGAGGCAAAAAAAGAACTCAATATGGAGTTTCTTATTCTCTCCCTAGTTAATCGCCTGATCCAACATGACCTCTAAAGGAAATACTTGTGTTTGACTATCTGTTTACATCGAGCCGATATCACGGCTCTGGCACGCCTGCAACAGGCTGAGAAATTTCTTCCTCTTGCTCATCATCGCCATGGGCTGAGTTTCGTATAGACCTTAGCTTAGGCGGCATACTCTTAATTCTTTAGCACTTTTCCAGTCCCACCGGGCGTGCCAAAATATGTTCGTTCTTAATTAATCAGTCGAATAAGCCAATTGTTTGCAGGCGTGCCAGAGCCGTGATATTGGCTCAATGTAAATAGATGGTCGAACACAAGTATCTCCTTTGGAGGTCGTGTTGGATCAGACGATTGACTAGGGAGAGAATACGAAATTCCCTGTTGAGTTCTTTTCTTGCCTCAATCAAGAGGACTTTTATCTGTGCACAAAGAATTGCAAGACTGAATCGTAGTAATGAGGGAGGTAGAAATTAAGAGAGAGATAGATGGACAGACTGATTAGAAGAGGCCAAAAGCAAGAAAAATGGGAGAGATGTAAATCGAGTGAGAAACAGAGCAGTATTTAGGAGAATATTGAGGGAGAGAAACAGATTGCACGCGATGCAATTGATGAATTGTGGTTGTTGGGAACCCTTAATACAGAGCCCCTTTGTATTTATTTATAATAAAGAGAAATACATCACTACTGTTTCTGAATCTAAGTTAAAAGATAATGCAGAACATAAAATAATAAAAGAAAATACATTATCTATATTCTGATGTCCTATGCCTTCAGCAGCCTATCAGCCTCTCTTTGCAAGAGTCCATACTGAACCAAAGTCTTCCAATGCAGTCCAAAATCGTAGGAGTCCTTGTACAATACAAACTAATCCGTGCATACACACAGATCATGTTTATACGCATATTCTGTATAACCAACTTCACAATAGTGGTAACTTGATTACAAGAGTCTTTATCCATGAAGAGTCCATCAGTACTTAGACTTAATCTAGAGTCCAAGTGTGAATAACTCTATCCCCTACATCCTTATAGAGTCCAAGTAAACTCACTCTTCCACTTTGTATTAAAATCACTGGAGTCTAATTTACACTGGACTCCTTGCTTCCAGCCTGCAAAAAACAATTATACAAATATATATATACACCCATATGTATACGTGTAACCACACATGCATTTATATAGGTGCTAGCTACTTTTTAGGACAACTTGCTAAAAGTCCTCAGCCCTTAGAGTTTCTTTCGTGATAGACTCTTTGTCAGCCTTACACATTCATCCAAATGACCCCTAAAGTGGCTGCCAAGTGGCGCCATATTTGGGTGCCAACAGTTGGTCATCAGTGTTCTATCCACTAGATTCCACTCCACTAACCACTAACAACATCTATACAGACTGTGCAAGGTAGAGGATTAGAGACCTTCACACAACCATCAACTCGCTCACAAAGCTACATCTTTCTCAATCTCAAAACTAAGTGTCTATTTATAGAGTCCTAAACCAAGGATTATAATTCTTTTGAACCTATGTATACCTCCAACAAAAATTCATAAACAAAATATAAGTCTAAACTAGAAATATGGAATGCCTTTAAATGCAATTGACCACGTGACAGTGGAGAAGAACTTTTAGAAGATGTGTAGACTTTGTTAGATTTAAATTAACAAGGGTAAATATCACCGACACCCCTTGAAGTTTGATGTATTGACACGCAACTATAACTTTGTGAATTTTTGTCATCAACACTCCCTGTGGTTTGTGCAATATATCACATATACCCCCTCCTGCTAAAAATACACCATGTCAGAACACTTTTTGACGGTGAAATGACTATGTTGCCCTTTGACTTTTGACCTAACCCATTTGAATACTAAATTTACCTATTTAGCCCTATCTAATGGTCCAAAATACCCCTTTGACTATACCTATATATATATACTATAATATATATAATTATTTATTTTCATAAATAATAATGTTTAACATAAAATAAAAAAAGTAATTAAATTTCTCTTTCTTTTTCTCTATCTATCTATATACACAATATACTATAATATATATATAACCTATATATAATTATTTATTTTCATAAATAATAATGTTAACATAAAATAAAAAAGTAATTAAATTTCGCTTTCTTTTTCTCTATTCATCTATATATATACACTATAATATATATAACCTAATATATATAATTATTTATTTTCATAAATAATAATATTCATCTGTATATACGCTATAATATATGTAATTATTTATTTCTATAAATAATAATATTAACATAAAATAAAAAAATTAGTTATGAATGCATATTATCATGAAGGGTATTGTGGTCATTTTTCTATTCTCATATTTTTATATTAAAATACATTTAAATAATCAGGGGTAATCAAGACATTTCACATATTAAAAAAATGAAAAAGCTGACAGGGGGTGTTGGTGACGAAAATTCACAAAGTTGTATTTGCTTGTCAATACATCAAACCTCAAGGGGTGTCAGTGATGTTTACCTAATTAACAATTAACTTGTAGAAATCAAGAATACATCAATAATTAAAGAGGGGATTTTAGCAATCATACTTGATTAATGATTAAACCTTTAGAATACCTTTAGTTTTGTGCAAGAGATCCTTAGAGTGCACTACTCCCTTTTTGAGAGTTGTCGTATGATGGGATTAAATAAGGTTATAAAGCACTTATATATGACAACAACAGGGGAGACGATTTCTCTACAAACAAACATACCAAATTCTCTCTTTTCATCATGAAAACTTATATACCAATAGCTAATAATAAATCCAACCAAATAAAGTTGGAAAACCACGATCCAATAGTAAAAATTACTGCCAATCAAATTATTGATAATTACATTGCAATCCAGTTTTTAAAAAATATAGTACATAGGACCACAAAAATAATTTTATTCATTCAAAATTTTCAACAATCTCCCACTCGGTTCATGCACTTTAAGTTTTATAAAAATGACACTATGGATTGCAACACTTTAGAAAAGTCAAGTGACCACTAATTTTATTTTAGAAAAAAATACAATTATCGAAATAAATGGATTGAAACTTTAAAACACTCTCTTCCATAGACTTCTTCAATAGTGGATCATGAATGCTTAGATAAGTAATATATTAGTTTAAACAGTTTCATGGTCTCAAATCCGATTTCATCTAGGATTTAAGCAAGTATAATGTGGTTTTTATTGTATTTCATGAGGTGTTCAAACTGCATGTGGTCTAAATGCGTACCTCATTATCCATCATATTTTTTACCATCGGGGTATGTCACCTGAATATATTACGACAAACTGCCAACCTTCTGTCCAGTGTAAAGGTTTACCAATAGGACTCCAATCTCATATATAGTCCAAGAGTGTGAAACACTCCCACAGACGCCGACAAACTTTAATAATTATGTTTGGATTTACGGATGTGGTGCCAATTTCACATCTTTTTCATATTTTTTTCCCCGATAACCGGGGTGTTCAGAGCTTTGCCTCGACTAATCTCCGGGACACCGTACAAAGCATCCCCTCCACATAGGTCGGGTAAAGCTCGGCTTGCGCCGCGGGCGTGGCCCCTAAGGAATTGTTTGCACTCTAAGGGAGTCAAACCTTAGACCTGATGCTTCATGAGGTACCAAGGCCAAGTGACATTACCACTAAAGCCAAACCCTTGGGATTAAGACCCGAGATCCTTTGCTTCTTACATTATAGTCATACTATTTTATTTGAATGAAAATCTCTATAGTTTTCCTCCACTCTCACTCTTTTTTTGGTTTTTTGTTTGTCCATTATCCTTTTTTTCTAGAAAATAGTTTTGAGTATCGACTGATATAAATTCTTCTTATGATTAGACACCTTCACATTTTGAACTAACATAAATTTATAGTAAGCATATAGATTTATATATGTATTTTATATAAAGTCTGTCCTACAGTTGGTTCAAAACTAAAATTTTTCATAATTTTATAAGCTTTTAGTCACGTGCATTGCACATATACTTTTTACTAATATTTATAGAAGGGCATCTCTAACACAAGTTTTTTCTCTCCATGTGTTTCTTCCGGTCACTGAATTACTATTATTAAATCATTCAACACTTGAATTTCCAGACCTACATTCAGATAAACTTCAATTTTTGTTTATTTTATCCGAAAGTATGATATTCTAATGTCGTTTGAAAGGTCTCAAATAATAGGCATATAACAATTCTTTTCAGTGTGCTCAATCTTTGGACAAACTAGAGATGCTTTTGTTATTTGTAATAAATGTACTTCCCAAAGTAAGATATCTAGAGTGTGAACCGGGTCAATGTACCTACCTAAAACCTAATTACATAGGTGTCAATACACTTAGATCTATGGTTCTTTCCATTACTCTAACCATCCAATTTGTATTCAATTTGGGTGTGTTTAGTTGCAAAAACGAAATTTAACTATCACTACATCAATTAATTCTCTCTCTCATTATGATTTATTCCAACTCGTCATATATGTATATGCAACTTTCTGACTTTGCAGGCATGAGTCAAAATGTATCCAACAAATTATTGAAGAGATATTTAGTAAATTGAACCATTCATCTCCAATTGTTGCCGATGATCTAATTGGGATAAAGTCTCGTGTGGAGGAAGTGGAATCATTGTTACATATGGAGTTGGATGATGTTCGCGCTATAGGTCTATGGGGAATGGGGGGCATAGGAAAGTCAACTATTGCCCAAGCTGTTTATGACCGGATCTCCCATCATTTTGAAGGTAGCTGCTTTCTTGCAAATGTTAGAGAAGTCGCAAAAAATAAAGGTTTGGTAGCTTTACAAGAACAACTCCTTTCAGAAATCTTAATAGGAAGTAATATAAAGATTACTTCTGTTGGTAGAGGAGTAAATACGATAAAAGACAGGCTACGTTACAGACGGGTTCTTGTTGTTGTTGATGATGTGGATCAGCTGGAACAACTAGAAGCATTGACTGGA
This sequence comes from Cornus controversa, assembly GCA_026545225.1. Taxonomy (NCBI): domain Eukaryota; kingdom Viridiplantae; phylum Streptophyta; class Magnoliopsida; order Cornales; family Cornaceae; genus Cornus; species Cornus controversa. Next base: position 101,357,082 of record CM048845.1, read on the forward strand.
AAGCTTGATTGGTTTGGTTTGGGGAGTAGAATCATCATAACAACAAGAGATGAACATCTTCTAACCACTTATGGAGTGACTAAAATATACAATGTGAAGCCATTGAAATGTGGCGAAGCTCTCCAACTCCTTTCTTGGAAAGCCTTTAAACAAAGTTTTCCTTCTGAAGGTTATTTTGAGCTCTCAAACCAGATTGTAGATTATGCCAACGGGCTTCCATTAGCTCTTAAAATTTTGGGTTCCTTTCTATGTGGCAGAGAAGTGGAGAAATGGAAAAGTACATTGAGAAAGCTGCATAAAACTCCTAATGAAAAAATTCTTCAAGTGCTTGAGATCAGTTACAATGGACTGGACAAAATGGAGAAGAAAATTTTCCTTGATATTGCATGTTTCTTCAAAGGAAAAAAAAAGGATTTTGTAACGAGAATACTGGACAGTTGTGATTTCCACCCAGACATCGGAATAAGTGTTCTCATTCAAAAGTCTCTCATAACTATTAATTCAGACGATCAATTTTGGATGCATGATTTGGTACAAGAAATGGGCTGGTATGTTGTTCGTCAAGAATCTGAAGTGTCTGGGAAACGTAGCAGGTTATGGCTTCGAGAGGATGTTTCTTATGTGTTGGCAGAAAATACAGTAAGATGTCTTTTGAAAAAGTAGCATTTTTACTAACAGACATTTTATTCACGAAACCACATTTTGTAATCCTAACAGACATTTTCTATTTTACTTGTGTTTTGTGCTACTGATTATTAGGGGACTGAAAAAGTTGAAGGCATAGTTTTGGAACAGTTTGAAGCGGAAGATAATGCCTTTAGTACTGCTGAAGCCTTCACAAATATGAACAAACTAAGGCTGCTCATATTCCACAATGTGTCATTTTCCCGTGGTCCTGCATATCTTTCAAATGAGTTGAATTGGCTTGATTGGCATGCATACCCTTCGAGATGTCTGCCAACAAGTTTTCGGGCAGAGAATCTTGTTGAACTCAAAATGTGTTATAGCCAGATTGTACAGCTTTGGAAGGAAATAAAGGTAGTATGATCAATACTGTCATGTATTTTAACTTTATTGAATACTGTCATGTTCGTGAGAGCCAGTTATTCTAATATTAATTTCGATTTCTTTCAACAGCCTCTGCCCAAGTTGAAAGTCATAAACCTTAGTCACTCCCATAGGCTATCCAGTACCCCGGACTTCACAGTTGTTCCAAATCTGGAGCAACTGATTATTGAGGATTGTACGAGTTTGTTGGAGGTTCACCCATCCCTTGGAGCTCTCAAAAGGCTTGTTCTCTTAAATTTGAGAGATTGCACAAATCTTAGGAAATTTCCAAGCAGTATTCACTTGGAATCTCTTGAGACTTTTATTCTATCAGGCTGCTTGAAATTAGGAAAGTTTCCAGAAATCTTGGGGGATATGGTATGTCTATCAGAACTTTATTTGGATAGGATTGCCATAAAAGAACTGCCCTCGTCAATTGAACATCTCACTAGCCTTACTTTGATGGATTTGAGTGAATGCAAAAACCTTTCGAGTCTTCCAGAAACCATTTGTAGGTTGAGATGTCTGAAAACTCTTGAACTCTCTGGCTGTTCAAAACTTGAGGAATTGCCAGACAACCTGGGAAATATAAAATGTTTAGAGGAGCTTCACGCAAATAATACTGCAATCAAACGACTACCATCCTCCGTTAATCTTTTGAAAGACCTCAGAGTCTTATCCCTCAGGGGATGCAAGGGAACAGTATGTAAGTCGTCATTTGTTTCACTTTTTTTATCTTGGTTTTTACCAAGGAAATCGGAAGATTCTGTGGGTTTGGTGCTTCCTTGTTTAACAGGTTTGTCTTCCTTACGACTACTTGATCTTAGTGATTGCAATATATCTGTGATCCCCAGTGAGCTTGGCAATTTATCCTCGTTGCAAGGGTTGAATTTAAGAAGAAACAATTTTGTTAGTTTACCTGCAATCTCCCGGCTTTCTCGACTTTCTATGCTTGATATAGATGGCTGCAAGAGGCTAGAAGCATTACCAGAGCTTCCATCATCTATTTTTCACTTAAGTGCAGTTGGTTGCGAATCATTAATAAGCATTGGAGACTTGTCTACAAAGTATTATAGATATCTGTGGGAGATCAGTTTCGCTAATTGCTTTAAGCTATTAGAAAATAAATGGAGTGAAAACGTGATTGATATGTTGCTGAGATTTGCGCTGAAATTTGCATTTCAGGTTACTATCTCTCACTCTTTCTATATATATATATATATAGATAGATATATGCACATGTATATATGAATGAATGGCATGTTTTCTTGGTACAGGGGGACGTGTTTGCCTGTTATAGATTTAGTATGCTTTTACCCGGAAGAGAGATTCCAGAGTGGTTCAGCTATCAGTATTTTGGTCCTAAAGCATCTCTGCAACTGCCTCCAAATTGGTACAAGGAGAGAATTTTGGGGATTGCCGTGTGTGTTGTTTGTGACTTCATAACTAAAAAGTCACCCTTTTTTATCTCTTTCCGGTTGGCAGACCATAATAATAATTCATATTGTGTAACCCATGAATCCTGTGTTATGCTTGAAGGTATGACGGTTGATTCGGGACATATCTGGCTGTCATATTTTTCAAATCGCTGGCTTCGGCTTCCTCGGGGTAAGAGTCTAAAGGATTTGTGCCGATTTGAGGTTTACGCAGATGGTAGAAATGGTAGTCCCGACGAGACGTTGCGAGCAAGGGAGTGGGGAGTTCGTCTGGTGTACGAGAAAGATATATGGAAGGATGGGTGCGGGAATTTGGGAATCATTGAAGAATTAATTGGAAGTGGTTGCTATGACAATGTCGATAAAAGCTATCATCACTCTGTTGATGAAAGCTATGACAATGTTGATGAAAGCTATCATCACTCTGTCGATGAAAGCTATGACAATGATGATGAAAGCTATCATCACTCTGTGGATGGAAGCTATGACAATGATGATGAAAGCTATCATCACTCTGTTGATGGAAGCTATGACAATGATGATGAAAGCTATCACTCTGATTATGACCATGAATCCCCACATGACACCACGCTATATGAAGCACGAGGCAATGGAAGTGTCTGCTCTGACTCTGATTATGACCGTGAATCCTCACATGATACCACGCTATATGAAGCACAAGGCAATGGACGTGTCTGCTGTGACTCTGACCATGACCATAACTCTGATTATGACCATGAATCCTCACATGACACCACGCTATATGAAGCACAATGCAATGGACGTGTCTGCTCTGACTCTGATGATGACCATGACCATGACCTCCCACAACACCACCACGATGAAGCACAAGGGAACGATGTGTGTGAGGGGCATGGGCATGGAGCACCAGTGGAAGACAAAATTAATCATCTTAAGAGAAAGCGTGACGACGACTATGACCACGATGAAGCACAAGACTCTTGAAGTGCCTGCCTCTTCAGATTGGGTTTGTATCTATTTGACGGGCTTCTTCTGGCTGAAAATCAAGGCTGCAATAAATAAGGGAGGTGCATCCCACAACAATTGTCATAAAATGAATCACCTTCAGTTTATCACAGTTTTGAGTTTCCCACTGTAACTTTTCTCTTGGTATATATAATAAACACGCCTTTGGCCACAATATCATTTAGTTGATAAACCCGATCCTTTTAGTAGTAAATTCAGGCAAAAACTTCATGACCCGCCGGAGAGATGCGATTGCGATGTAGTAGTGGATGCATTCCATGGATATATTAATTTTTAAATTATTTTTTCCTCGCTAGAAAAATTCTCAAATAAAGTAACTCCTTCACGGAGAAATTATTATATACCATAAAGATTCTATGTATTAGGAGAATCCCACCACTAATAAAATTTCACATTTTATGACCCCTTCACGAATAAGAGTAAGGTTCAATCTTTTGCACGTATTGAAATTGAGACCCTCATGGTGTTTAACCCTTCAACGAAAGTGTTTTAATTTAACGTGTTTCAGCCATTAACGTTATCGGCTGAATATCTATTAAAAAATAAACTGGATGGGATGTACAAATTTTAAAGTGCTGCCATCCAAGGCTTCTCATATGAGCAAAGTGAGTGTGTATTTTTTTGTCAAAATAAAAATAAAAATTTAAACTGGTGGATTGTTCAAATTTCAAACGGATTAAAGAATTTACCCCGCAGCTAAAATTCTCTCCATATGGTTCTCTTTTTTAACACAAAATTGACATCTCTAAATATCAAACTAAAATTTACTTTATGGTTTATTCATCCTCAAAAATATTAGTAATATTTATGCGTCGTTTGACAGGAAGAAAGGAAGAGCGTGAAGGAAAGATATGAGGGATGGAACAATTTTTTTTCGTTTGACAGAGAGTAGGCAAGGAGAGAGGAGAAAATAGAGTGACTGATCCTTTCATAAATTTTCATCTCTCCAAATTTGAACGGATCGGAAGACATGAAGAAAGAAAGATAATGCTATTAAAAATGTTTTAAATTACAAAACTATCCTTATGATTGTTTTGATAAACTCAAACAAACAAATTAAAATGAGTATAATAGTAAAAATAATTTAAAACTCTCTTTTCCCTTCTCTCCTAACAAACAAACTTTTTCTTATAGATGTCACATCCATCACTTATTCCCTTCCATCAAACTAAACGAAAAAAAAGAAGAACACAATCTCTTTTTTAGAGATGTCTCATGCATCCCTCGTGGTGTTTAACCCTTCAACGGAAGTGTTTAGAAGTTATGATAAGTGAAGAGATAACATCCTCGAAGTAAATTTGTGGATGATCATGAAATCCTAAAAGCATAAGGATGAGACTCGACTCGACTCGGGAGTTAAAAATAGAAGAGGATGAGAGAAATAAAAAATATAAAACAAGTGGTTACTCTTTAATTCGCCTATGAGACTGGATTAAAACCCTCTTCGATATAAACTTTTTTTGCAATACTCAACGGTGCGAAGGCATTGTTGGTGGTGCGTTTTAGTTTTAACGTGTTTTAGCCATTAACGTTATCGCCTGAATATTCTATTAAAACATAAAAAGAAACTGGATGGGATGTACAAATTTTAAAGTGGCACCACCCAGAGCTTCTCATATAAGCAAAGTGGGTGTGTATTTTTTTGTCAAAGTAAAAAATAAAAAATAAATAAAAATAAAAATTTAAACCAGTGGATTGTTCAAATTTCAAACGAATTGAAGATTTTATCCCAAAGCTAAAATTCCCTCCATATTTTCGTCCTCACTCTAAGTAAAAACCTTGATAAATAAAAGTTCGATAAATTAATAACCTCATTTAAATAATAAAATCTTCTCGTCCCAACTCGATCTAGTATACTAAATTAATAACCTCGTTATGTGATGGAGCAATTTAAGTTGGATACGTCAAACAAGGAGTGGTGTGGGTAAAGTCACCTTGGACACCGTGGAAGTTCAATCAACATGGAGTCCTGCTATGAGTTTATCATTATCTATCTCTACTATAGTTTTGATTATGATCATTTCATTCTCTCCCTTCATTATAGACTGGTACCACTAGGTAGGTACGAACAAATAAATCCATCTCTACTAAAGTTTTGATTATGATCACTTCATTCTCTCCCTTCATTATAGACCGATACCACGTCGGTGCCCGAATTATAGACCAGTACCACGTTGGTGCCCGGAGGATTGCCGTTTACCTTTCTCAAAGCTTCCATCGAGCCGGGTCGGAACAAAATTCATCATCAAAATGCAAAAGATAATAAGTTTTTTTTTAGAAATCCTCAAGGACCCAACCAAATATAAATTAATAATGGTAAAAGGATCCAAAACCCCTTGTGGTTTTAAAAAGGTGCAACAAATCTCCTTATCCTATCTTTTGGACCATATCACACCCTCACATTTGTAAAAGTGAGCAAACTAGCCCTTCAAACTAGGGGTGCACACGGTCCGATTCGGTCCGATTCTGATCTTTTTTGAACCAAATCGTATGATCCAATTCCATTAAAATTGGAAGCGGACCGAACCGTTCGTCTGTATGGAAGCGGACCGAACCGAACCGCGAAGAATCGGTTTGGTTTGATTCAGTTCCATGGTTCACCAACTTGTATCAACCTGTTTTAAGCCTCAATTTCAAGCCTACTACAAACCAATTTCAAGCATCAATTTTAAATCTTTTAAAGTTATTATTCGTCAAGTGTCAACCTAATTAACTCATGATATAATTTCTTTAAATAACTACTAAAAACTAATACAAATAACAGTAGAGTTATAGAATTGTTAGCAGTATCAATTATGGCCTAAAACATACTACTATATATGTATATATATATCTAATTCATGAAGGCATTTGCTTGGAGAAGATCTTGGACCATTAAGTGTGAAAGAGTTGCAAAATCTTGAGAAACAACTGGAAGGAGCTCTTGCACAAGCTAGGCAAAGGAAGGTAATTAAAATGAGTTTGTAAAACCTCTTAATTCTGCATTTTTTATATATCCATAGAAACCAACTTCAGGTTATAATTTATATATCCATAGAAACCAACTTCAGTACTCTTAATTTTGCACAAGTTAGGCATTTTTTATATATCCATATTTAAGTATTAGATATAATATATATTTATTTTATATTTATATATATAGAAATGGTCCGGTCCGGTTCGGCTCAGTCCTGAGGGACCTGAAATCGTAACCGAACCTTTACTACATGGATCCAAAAAAATGGAACCGTGACCGAATCGGACCGCAAAAAAACGGGACCGAATTGTCCGGTCCGGTTTCGTTTTCCGATTTGGACGGATTTTTGTGCACCCCTACTTCAAACACGATTGAAGACCACTTTCCGGTTGACAGCCTACCACATGAATATATACTTTTGAAATATGGCAAAATTACCCTTCAATGTGACCGTTTTACCCCAATTTGCCTATGAGAACCCATATTCAACTTTTACTCAATTTTCTCTCTATGTGGTCTGCCCAACTCAAGTTCCCTCGTACAACAATTTTGTTTGCTGATTCCAAATTTATTTGTGGGTCTATAGCTGTAGTAAAAATGCCCTTCAACTTGTCATAGTATCTTTGAATTTTAGAGAAAAGAAACAAAAAAAACAAAGCACTAAGATGAAACAGAACAGAAACTGTTAGCTTGGACGATGTACAAAGTACTATGAAGATTCATCCCATGACGAAATTCTATTCAAATCATCCAATGGATAGTTAAACCAAGCGAACAAATGATATTATTCTTAATTATTTATTACAAGCAAATATAATATGCCTGTCATTCCCACTGTCACAAAATCTGTTTCATTCTGTCGCAAAACAAGCCAAGTCACTCCAACAAGGTAGTTTAGTCATTTCATCCGAATTAAATTTTTCAACAATGATAACGTCTGAGAGGGAAATAGTGTAATTTTGCAAAGGTGAGGAGTCAAAGTAAAATAAAAGCAAATCACGTGGGGTCTAAATGTAAATTACCCTATTTCCTAACCTAAAGCAAAAGGGTCGTTAAATATGCATAATTAGTTTATGACTAAACTATTAGGGTAAATTACACTGACGTTCCATGAGGTTCAGTCAACATACACTAACCTTTCCTCTTGTTTATTATATTATACTAACCTTTCTTGAGATTTAAATAAGAAATAACACAAACCGCTATTCCGTTAGTAGTCAACAAAGTCAATAACGAAAAATTATAATGTTAGTAATTTGTATATTTTAAATTTCAGTTATACCCTTAAAAAACATGTAAAGATGTAATTATCTTTATGAAATCACATGAAATACTTAGATGCTTTTTTTAACCGAATAAAGTTGACAAAATTATCTTGTTCTTCTTCTTATCATTTCAAAAAGTCAAAATTTGATCTCCAACGAATTGGAGATTTTGGGTTCAGTTTATGTAATAATTTTTTTTTTCTTTTTGAATCTTGTTTTATGTTTTTAAAAGTCACAGTACAAAAGTTTGTTATTTTGATTACATACATAAATATATATACACATATACTAGTATACAAAATTACAGAGCCAATGAAGTAGCCAACCAATATATAAAAGCTAATAGTCAGTCAACTCATTTATGCTTTTCAATTCACGGCCACATCTCTAAAAAATTACTGTTATTCTGTTACATACATAAATACAAACTCATTTCACTTCATAGATTTGTTTGTTAAATTTGTGCATAGCAGTCTTTCACTTATGTATTTAAATTACAATTGGGTTTAAGTTGTCAAAAATATTTTATTTTTTAAATGAATTGTTAAACTCACCGGTGTTGTTAATGACGGTGGAAGGAAAGGAGAAGGGTGAGTAGACGTTGGAATACAATTAAGGTAATTTTATTTTTTTGCTTTGCTTTGGTTATGAACTAAAATTATATTAAAAAAATAAGACAAAAAGGTAATTTTGTTACTTTCGTTAACGGCATCTACCAAATAAGTCTAACAAACGAGGTCAGCGTAATTTGATAAATAAGAGAGAAGGTCAGTATTTATTGACTAAAGAGTCTAATTTATCCAAACTATTATTATCCATAATATGATCTCTCTTTGATATTGATTTTGAGTTATTGTAATGATTTCCCAAAAATTCTCTTTTTCCAAGTATACATCTATAAAATATAATGTCGGTGCTGTTGCTAAAATTTGATAACTACACCGATCATATTACCAAACAAGTTTTCTTCAAACAAATTTTCTTCTCTACAAGGACCAAAACTCATAAACTCACAGTGAAAATAAAAGTTTAAAGCATGACTGTTACAATTTGCAAGCTATAAAAAATGCTGTTACTTTTTAATTCTATTTTTTACTTGCCTTCAACATTATCCATTTCATTTCCCTCAAGTCATTCCATAAACACGCTTCTAAATTCCCAACATCTATTACCATTTTAAAGCAAGATTTGACATGTCTTTAAAAAAAAAAAAAAAAATCTCTTCAAACTAATAGATAATAAGGTAAACATGAAATCACAGTATACTTGGAAACTCTTATTCAAAGAAACTCCTCACAAATTATGACCATTATACCACAGGAATGACAATCCTCTCCATCTCCAGTTCAAAGAAATTCCAACCTCACAATTTCAGTTTGTGTCAATCATTGCATGTCACTTTTTATCTATAGTAAAGTAAACATCCCATTAGAACTTGGTGTAGCCACAGCTACTATTCCAATTTCGGGGTACACAGTTCATAACTTCAGCAAATACATACTATTGTATAAGTGCTTTCAATTCTCTAATTTACATATAGATATTCATATTGTATGTGTGCTATCAATTCTTTTATTTACATGAACTGGTGGAGAAGAGATTGCAATTAGAACACCCATCACAGCCACCCACTCTTTGTTCACCACAATCACCACCGCAGCCGCCACCACATCAGCAATCAAACCTTCCACCAGGGCCGGCTCAATCCTTAAGCGAATTAGGCGGTTGTCTAAGGTCCCAAGCCAATAGAAGACCTCCAAATTATTTTATTTTGCTTAATAAGAGTTCCTAAAATTTTTATTTTCTAATAATATTATTAGACTTCCTAAAAATTTTATTTCCTTATAGTGATAGACCTCAACCAATGGTAAAAATTTAATAATATCCCAAATAATTTAATTCATTCTAAAACTTCTAATTTTTATCCTTATCTCTAAACCTTATTCTTTTTTCTCTGTCACTCCTCATTTCACGTTTTTTCTCTTCTCTCATTACAACATTTTTTTGTTATAATTAATAGTAAAATAACAAAAAATTTAGGTGAAAAATCATTAAATGAACAACCAAGTCATCTAAAATAATTTCTAGAAGATAATAGAATAATGAAAGATAAATATATTAGCGACTTAGATTCATAATGATGATCAAATGTGTGATAAGAAAATTCTTTGCAAATAACATGAAAAAGAATGAAATAAAGTGAACAACGTAAAAAAAAAATGAAGATCTTATTCAAAAATCATATTCTATTCCTACAAATATCTCTGTACTTGAAAAATATCGTTAAAAATTAAAAGATTTATTAGTAGAAAATGATCCAATTAAATATAATAATTTCAATAAGAATAATTTTTATAAACATTATTAACAAATATTTAATATTAAAATAGTATATGTTAAATGCCCATTTTATTTTTTGCCTAAAGCCTCAAATTATGTTGAACCGTCCCTGCCCTCCACCACCACCACCAAACAATTATTAATCAACAGAATCAGTCAGCACCCCTGTATACTTCAACTCGGACCAACCCAGCTAAGTGAGAAATGAGTCTAAAAAATAAAGGGCAACCGGGTAGCCTTTTTGTCTCGCCCAGCTAAGTGAGAAGTGAGTCTGTTGTAAAAGAACATGAATGTCTTGCCATAACTATGCAATAAGATTCAGAAGGCGCAGTAGCATCCACAACAGAGTTACAATTCCCCTCATAAATTGCAAAATTAATACCCCACTCAACTGCCCATTTGAGTGATTGTCTATCCACCGAAAATTTTGCCATAAGAGGTGAGTTCGCAATTGGAAAAAAATACATACATATATAGATATAGAGCAGCCTTTAAGACCTCACTCATATAATTTCTAATAACCACTCCACCAGCAACCTCTCTTGTAGGTTTCTGAAAAGCAGCATCATAATTGGACTAAAGAAAGCCTAAAAGTGGAGGATCGCAACCTTGCTGTTAGTACAAGAAATTGTTTGGCTAATTTTCTCAGTTGATTTATTGCACACACCCAAAAAGTTTAAGAATACAATATCTTCCTTCAAAGAAAAAGAGAATCATTTTTCATTCATCTTTTTCAAATTTTTATACAAGTTGAAATTTGAATCTTTTTAGGACTCAATTTTTTTTATTTGTAGCTATCTTTTCTCTCAAGCAAATAAATTTCTAATAAAGTTTGGACTGATGTCTATGTTGGGCCGCTTTGGCCTTGAAAAGGGCGGCCTGACCTATTCTTTCTTTTGAGACTATTCTTTAGGGCTTTTTATTGAAATTTGGGCTTGATTCCTCTTGGGCTCAACCCGTTTGTGTGTCAGTAAGCCCATATGAATAGTTGGGGAATTTTTTTCCCAACATTTTGTCCCCAATTACTTTCAATATGAGCTTGCCCAAATTGGAGGAAATTTCTATAGACACCAGCATCATTTTGTTGCTTGTGTCTCATTAATGCTGAGGTACCAACGACGGCGCTAAGCACGTAAGTGACTCTTTTAGGCTACCTTTGTGTTTTTTGTCTTGACACTTCATTATTTTCAGCATAAATCTTCTGCAACTACTTGTTTTCTCTTTCAGATTCATTTTCTTTGAGTTTTTTGGTACCAGTTCATCTTCGCAGGTCAGTTTTCATTCTTTTACCCACGTCTTTTTCTCTTTACGATGTCTTCGAGTGATAGTGACCGTACTCATTCTGACAATCGTGAGACCAACATGTCTAGTTCATCTCTTCAGATCATAGAAACTGCCCAACCCATCACTACTGTTGAGAAAACAGTCACATCCGATCAGGGTGTGGTCATTGCTCCAGTGACTAGACAGTTAATTGATATTGACAAAATTTGGGAGAAATGTTGGATTCCCAGTGATGTCACAATCGAGGGTTACCCTTTGAATTCTGACTACAGTACTGGTGAAGGAGTAAAAAAAGGCGAAATCCTTTTCTCGGCTTTTCACTTGAAAACTTTTAGGTTTCCTCTTTATCCCCTTTTCAACTTCATTATTTACAAACTGACGCTTGCACCACTTCAGTTGAACCTTTCTTTCGCATCATTTCTTGCCTGCTTTATTTAAATCTTGTTTACAAACTGAACTTAGGTCTAAATGACCTTTTGTTCTGCTATTCTTTCCACCAAGTTAAATTGAAGGACAACTGTTATCATTTGTTCTCTAATAAGAATAGAAAGATTTGTGTTGATACCCTCACTTCTGACAAGTTGTGGAAAGAAAAGTTTATTCTGGTGAAGGGAGCCTGGAGCGTTAAGGCTGCTCAGCGCTTTCCTATTCCCAGTGCATTCGGCGATGCTATACAGACGATAAAAGTAATAATATACAGATGATAAAAGTGCAAAAAGCCCTAATTTTCATAATACCTAATATATGTATCACACGCAAAAAGTGCTCGATTTTGACAATATACAGTACTAAACAACTTGTGTTTGCATCCAGGTGATTTAAGCTACAAAAGTCCTAATTTTTTATTTTCTAACAATTTCTCAAGAACATTCAAAAACTAAACAAAACCCTAATTTTATAATCACAGATTTTCAGAATACCTAATATATGTATCACATACAAAAAGTACCCGATTTTGACAATATACAATACTAAACAACTTGTATTTGCATCCAGGTAGTTTAAGCTACAAAAACATTAATTTTCTAATGATAGAAAATTAACAATTTCTCAAGAACATTAAAAAATTAAACAAAACCCTAATTTTATAATCACATACAATAATAAATTCGAAACATACCAACACATGGACCACCACCAACACTTGTCTGTTGGATCACTACCCAATTTCCTTGTCTTCTTCTCAAAAAGGGTCACCACAGGGAACAACACCACCTCAAAAAACTCAAAAGATAGCAACACTTCTAATTTTTACTGATAGTGCACTTTGAATGAAACAGAGGATGCGTAGCTTCATCTACATTCAACATTCATCTACACTCAAATTTCGTTTGGTGTGCAATAGATATGTTGCGATGTGTGAGCTTCAAACGATAACAATGGCTATGGTGTGTATACAGAGATACAAGTAGCGCAGATACATAATGATTCTTGGTTTAGAATAATGAGATCACAAAATGACGTCATTTCGATTCTATACCACGCTAAAAAAAATATATGGTAAAACACATGTCCAAACAGTTCGAAAGGAATATTTTAGTGATTTAGCTTTATCGGAAATATCTTTACCTCCGTAACCCCCTTATAATAGTTGGAGGATTCTTTTTTCGCAAAAGCAATTCATAAGGAAGTAATTTGCAAAACGATAATTGTGGGTTTTTTTTTTATTTATAAATTCACCCTTTAAATTTTCTCATTCTAATTCCTAAACGTGATATTAGTAGTTCCAAATATAACATTAGTATTTTTCTTTTCTTTCAAAAATCACTATCACTTACTCTAATGAGGACTGGAATCCTCGATGTTCGATTTTATAAGTTGAGAAGTACTGCTAAGATGAATTTAGTGTTCTTCAAAAAAAAAAAAAACTAATATCATAGCAGACTTGAAATATAAATTTGATATCTTGAGCATGTTAGTCGTGTAATCAAAGATCGGAAATTTATTCTAGAAAACAAAAAGAAAAGAAAAGAAAGAACAGAATACAAATGGAAAAAGAAAAGGAGAAATAATAATGCATACCAGCATAGGTTTTCCAACTTTTTTTTTTCACTTTTTTAATTAAAAATCAAGTTTTTGTTAATTTTCGGACGCTACTTTAATCGATATAGGACTATAGGAGATAACCGGCTAAAAGTGAACACATCGGATGATTATTTTTTTGGTTCCCGACTCTATGACTCTATCAACACAGCCAATTAAGAGATTTTTCTGACTCTATTAAAGTGATAAGGTCAACGGAGAATTTATCCATCTTTGCCGACAGAAAATGTGTGTTTTAAGAAAGATTAGTATAAAATTTGATTGCTTTTGTCATTATCATTTTGATTGCATAGATGGGTTGGTGTGAAATTGAGAGATTTGGTGCTGGTGGGTTTAGTGGATCTAAAATGACAGAAGTGTGGGTTTGGCATGATGATAACAGGGCATTAATCACTAGTCGGATATGCTTTGGACATTGCATGAATGCCTCACATGGTGGGACACAAACTATCTAGAAAAGGAAAGAGCACCAAGTGTTCCTTCTATCTTTCAATGGCTTCCATGAGCGCACACAGAGCTTCTTCCTCTTTCGTCCCTAAATGGAGATACGATGTATTCTTGAGTTTCAGAGGTGAAGACACCCGCAAGAACTTTGTAGACCACCTGTTTGCTGCTTTGTCTCAGAAAGGAATTTACACCTTCAAAGATGATGTAGAGCTTAGGAGAGGGGAAGAGATTTCACCCACACTCGTGAAAGCTATAGAAGAATCAAGGTTTGCTCTCATCGTTTTCTCGAAGAACTATGCTTCTTCCAAGTGGTGTTTGGATGAAGTATTGAAAATCCTCGAATGCAAGAAGAAGATGGGGCAAACAGTTGTACCAGTCTTCCACGATGTGGACCCTTCGGAAGTGGGGAAACAAACAGGGAGCTTTGGATCGGCCTTTGAGGTTCATGAGAAAGCTGTCAGTGGGAACATGGAGAAGGTGCAGAGATGGAAGACCGCTCTGATTGAAGCAGCCAATATAAGCGGATTTAGTGTACGGGACACAGCAAACGGGTAATCACCTTTCTGTTGCTATATTGAATTTCCTCATTCATCAAACTCTTTTTATAGACACTAGACACTAAATTTTCTACACAATTGTCTCTCTAGTCTTCATCTATGTTTTATACATGACAATAAACACTCACTTACACCCCATTGTGTGGACTTTTTATATACCTGTTTCCAGTGACGGTCCCAGAAATTTATGTGAGCGCAGGAGGGGGCCTCTAACAACAAGATAAAAAAATTATGTGCTTGTGCATTGTGCATAATAAGTAGATTGAGTTAGTTTACCATTAGCCATTTGATTTCCACCGAGAGATTTTTCAACAACACTTCAATTGATCCAAAAGGTGCAGATGTCTTGATGTCACAACTCTGCTCTATGATGATCTGGGAATTTATTGCACAAGCTAATCGCTGTGAATAACAAAAAAAATAAACAAAATTAGAAGAAATTTCAATATTTAATTTGACTTAAATAAAGCTTGATTGCTAGTAGTGTTTTCAAATACTAAATAACTCCCAGACCAAGCCTATTATAAATGAAAGAATCAGCAAATTTAAGGGACATGTATAAATGAAACCTGTCAGTCATATTAATTAAGTCTAATATAACATAAAATTATTTTTATATATGGGATTCAACAAGTCGTCTAAGCTACAGCAACATATATGATTAACATAAAGAAAGCCCTGTATAATTTCAAACACAACAACACGAAATATGATTAAGATAAAGAAACCCAACAAAGATAACAGAATATTCAAGTGTAGATTTGTTGTTTGTGTTAGTCTAGTTAGAGAATAGGACTTGGGATGCCAAGATATCTGGGTGACCCGAGTAAGATCAAATGGGGCAGACAAAGCACCAGTAATCATTTTAAGGGCCGGACCTTCCCTGAGATAAAACAACAAAACCAGCTATGATTTATGTCCTTTAATGGCGAATTACAAAATCACATAGAGCGAGAAAGTAGAGAGAAAAAAATACGTTTGCCTATCTCGAGCCATCTTTGAGTTTTAGTGGCAGCAAAAAATGTTACAAGATTTACATCAACTTGTGTAGTCGATTAGGATTTTAAAGGATTTTGAAAGACATTTTTTAAGTGACAGATTTATGTGAATTCATGGATTTTTATAGACTTCTATTACAGACTTTCATTGATTTGTATAGACTTCTATTAGAGACTTTGATGGATTTTTATAGACTTGTATTGATTTCTTCAACATATATTATTTATTTGTATCCTTGAATTCTATTTTTGGGTACAAGTAAACCAATGGCTTAAGGAGTAGTTATAATGCAAAATAGATAATCTATCATCTGATATTTTGTCTAAAAATTATTTTGTAGTGCAAATATCCTAAGAAAGAACGGGGATAATAAAGTAACTCACAGACATTATGAAAAAAGAGAAGAAAAAGTTAAAATTTTACTTATAGGGTCTAGGTTAAATCATTAGATAGACAATTGGAGAACCTTGAACCTAGGTTATATTGGATTATTAATTGGACTTCCTGATCAATTCTTGTGGCTTAAGGGATTGATCCCAGACAAACAGTGTACAGGGATTAATCCCTCCCATAGTGCAAGAGATTGATCAACTTGTCTGGAAACTTGAGTTTTACAAGTTTTCCTAATTCAATAGAAAGAGAGAGAATCTGAGAAGAGAGAAAAGAGAAAACCCAAGAGAGAAAAAAGGAGTGTACTTGAGATGGAGAAAGGTTGTTCGTATTCTGCAGAAAAAAAAAAAGTTCACCAAAATTTATGGGGGAAATGTTGGATTTGTTATAGGCTTCGGTATTTATACCTTCCACCCTTAAATCTACCGAAATCCACCACTTTATGAAATTCTTCAAAATATATGACTTTTTGAATACGCCTAGACTTTTGTAGACTTTTTTAAAATCCTAATTAAATACTGCCAGATTTGTATGGACTCTTTAAAAGTCTATAAAAGTCTGGATTGAATACACCCAGACTTTTAAAGTCTTTTAAAATCCTTTACAATCCTAATTGAATACAACCTCCTAAGTGTAACCCTAAAAATTAGGGGCATAGTGGGGGCAAAGTCTGATATTTTATAAAAATATAGGTATATAATATTAATAAAAAAAATTCAGTCCCCCACACACCCCTCTGTCGGTCTGTGCCTGCCTGTTTCTAACTAAACCATGACTATAATAACCAATCAAACTCTAATTCCTAAACTAGCCACCACCACGGGCGAGCCTGGATTTCATTTCAGGGGGCGTATTGTGCTTGGAAAAAAAATAACTAAACGAACTTACGATGGTGTGGTTGAATATCTAATAAAAGGATGGTGTTGTGGTTAAATATTGAGCATGTTGGTTTGATTATGGCCTAAGAAATCAACCAAGGTATACAATTTGTTCCATGGATGGAGCCAAGAATTTTTTCAGATGGCATATTGAACTTGATAAAAAAAATTTAAGAAAAAATCAACTAACATAACAAATATATATAAACTTAAATTACCTAGTATTTAATATAACCTATTTATATCCAAAGGATATTAGAACAATATGATAGTCATTATGCCACAATTTTTAAGAATTAACGGTCTTTCTAGCATCTTCATTAACTGTGCACCGTAAGTACTAGTCTGATCCTCAAAAGTAAGATAATTAAATTTGTCAATGGTTAACATTTTCTTGCCCACAAAACAAAATAATCAGATATATGACTATATACAAAACAAATTCTTGTGTCATAATGAAATGTAATCTAGCAAAAATCAACAGATTTAATGGAATTAAAATCATTTTTGATTTGAGCATAAGCATCTTTGAATTTAAAGTACTGAATGGGGTTATGAATAAAATACCAAAATGCATATATTCAGTAAAACACATAATATTCAACTGTTCATCCATGAGATTTTTATATTTTCATAACAATACATCTGAGGGGGGGGGGGGGGGGGGGGTGGTTGGGGAGGGAGGGGGGGCAATTTGGAAAAGTTCATAAAAAAATATATATCTAATAAAGAAAAAAAAATCAGGGACCCTAGGCACACACTAGCTCCGCCCTTGGCCACCACTTTGTTAACCTAGAAAGCCATTTATATGGGTTCTGTTGACGGTAAATGATAGAATGGGAACTCTCATTATCCATAATATTTGATGTGCAAACCATGGATATAGGTTATGTTGTTCATGTTGCTCGAGAGGAAAACATGGCTGCCCACAAGTTAGCTAGCCCTGCTAGAACTAATGCATTGACATGTGACAATGTAGCTGATCTCCCTAACAATGTTCATTTGGAGGTCTATTGAGTCATTTCTGTTTTAAATTGATATTCTATAAAATTTCTCTTTGCCAGGAAAAGAGAGAGAGAGAGAGAGAGATTTTTTTGCATGAATAGTACCTATTAAGGATGGAGTTATGTGGGACTTAGCAGGGCCGCTGCCCTACTCAAATATTCCTTTTTAATTTGTACATGCATCTTCTTGGTAATTCTAAAGTTCCTCCATCTCAAAATCCATGGCATCTTTACTGCTATTTTAATTAAAATTTTCAATTTTCAGATCAATTCAAATGACCAACTAAATCTACTGTTATGAACCAAATGAACGTAGCTAAAATGTGGAATATAGATTTTTAGTTCTTTCAGTTTATCGTGATACGAAGAAAAATAAGATTCATAAGCTGACCCCAAGTAGTTGGGAAACGGTTTTATGAATTATGAGTTTCTCATCACTTGTTCAGTTTATATTCTAATTGGCTATGTTTAGTTGCAACGACAAAATTAACTATCACTACAAATTGTTAAAGAAATTTTCAGTAAATTGAGCTATACATCTTCATTTGTTGCTGAAGATCTGGTTGGAATAGAGTCTCGTGCCGAAATAATTGAATCACTGTTAAATACAGGGTTGGATGATGTTCGCTTTGTAGGGCTATGGGGATGGGGGAATAGGAAAGACCACTCTTGCCAAAGCTGTCTATGACCGGATCTATCATCAGTTTGAGGGTTGCTGCTTTCTTGTAAATGTTAGAGAAGTATCAGAAAAAAAAGGTCTTGAAGCTTTACAAAGACAACTCCTTTCTGAAATCTTAGTGGAAAATAACATAGATATAACTGATATTGGTAGAGGAGTAAATATGATAAAAGCTAGGCTACGTTATAGAAAGGTTCTTGTCGTTCTTGATGATGTGGATCGACTAAAGCAACTAGAAGCATTGATGGGAAATCATGATGGGTTTGGTTATGGAAGTAGAATCATAATAACCACAAGAGATAAACATTTGCTAACTACTCATGGAGTGAATGAAATACACGAGGTTTGGGCATTAAAAGAAAATGAAGCTCTCCGGCTGTTTTCTTGGAAAGCCTTCAAACAGAATTTTCCTTTGGAAGGTTACATGGATCTTTCAAACCACATAGTACTTCATGCTTGTGGCCTTCCATTAGCTCTTAAAAGTTTGGGTTCTTATCTATTTGGTAGAACAATTACTGAATGGGAAATCACATTGAGTAAGCTGCGCAAGATTCCTAATGCAGAAAATTTCAGTTACTTAAAATCAGTTATGATGGGCTGGATGAAATTGAAAAGGAAAATTTTCTTGATATTGCATGTTTCTTCAAAGGGAGCACGGTGAATTCTGTAACAAGAATACTTGACTGTTGCGGCTTCTATCCGGAGGTCGGAATAAGAGTTCTTATTGAGAAGTCTTTGATAACAGTTTTAGGCAATAGGCTTTGGATGCATGATTTGATAGAAGAAATGGGTTGGCATATTGTTTACCAACAATCTCCTAAAGAGCCAGGAAAACGTAGCAGGTTGTGGCTTGCTAAGGATGTTCGTTATGTGTTGGCCGAAAGTATGGTAAGTTGTCTGGTAAAAAAAAAAAAAATAGCAGCCTATTTACACTACATTTTATTGAAGTTGCTGCATTTTAGTAATCCTAATAGACATTTCATATGTGCCATTTACTTATGCTTTGTGCTATCGATTGTTAGGGGACAGAAAAAGTTGGAGGCATAAGCTTGGAATTGCCTGAACCGGAAGTCATTGACCTTAGTATTGAAGCCTTCACAAAGATGAAGAAAGTGAGGCTACTCAAAGTCCACAATGCAATGTTTTCTTGAGGCCCTTCACATCTTCCAAATGAGTTGAGGTGGCTTGATTGGCATGGATACCCTTCAAGTTATCTGCCGGCAAGTTTTAAGGCGGAGCATCTTGTTGGAGTCACAATGCATTATAGCCGCATTATAAAACTTTGGAAGGAAACAACGGTGTGATAGTTATGCTTTTTTTATTTATTGAATATACTGCCATAGTCGTGGGTCCCAATGTATTCTAATATTTTCCCATTGTTTTTAGCAGCATCTACACAAGTTGAAATTCATGGATCTTAGTCACTCCCAAAAGTTATCTAGTACACCAGATTTCACAGATGTCCCAAATCTTGAGGCTGATTCTGGAGGATTGTTTTAGTTTGGTAGAGGTTGACCCATCACTTGGGGTTCTCAAAAGGCTTGTTTTCTTAAATTTGAAAGACTGCAAAAATCTTAAAAGAGTTCTGAAAACAATTTGTAGGTTGATGTAGCACAAGAAAATCGCCGCATAACACGTGTAATCAACAGGATACGTGGCAGCCATGTCATCCCCGACAAAATAACGTAGACATAAAAGAAATTCCGAGATCTCCTCCCAAATTGCCAACATTTGAGCACTGAATTCCGGCAGCCAATAAAGGCATAATTTCATCCTATTAAACGAAGAAATTAAGGGCACAATCAATGTATTCATGACACTATTTAAATGATGGAAAAGAGAATGAAAAGGGGATATTTTTTGGAGAGAAAGAAAATTTCTCTGTTAAGTGTAGTAGCATTTTTTCTGTACCTACACTTTGGCGCCGTCTGTGGGAAACGAAACAGTCTAAAGATTCCTGAGGAGTTTATGCCTGTACAGCTACGTTCCGGAACCATAACGGGGCAACCGTCACCCTCACCAGATCACTCGATGGACCAGAATCAGACACAAGAACAACTCCTGCAGGAGATGCGGAAACAGTTGGAAGAATCCAACCGAAGGAACGAACTACTACAGGAAAAGATCGCCCGACTCACTGAAAAAAGACCGGAGAACGCTTCCCCTGAGAGGGGGGCATCGGTAGAATATAATTCTGCTCGAGACGAAGGACGGACAGCTGAACTACCAGGATCCCAAACCACCAGACCGGACGTCAGTTACGACGCACTGACCAAGCGACTGGAGGAGGTTAACGCCGATATCAAGGATCTGAAGAACCTGACCCCCGCGGATCTGGCAACACAGGTCGCTAGCAAGGTGATACAGTCTCCTTTTTCAGACGAAATAAGAAAGTCTCCTAATCCGAAGAAATTCACTCTCCCGAGCTTCATCACCTTCGACGGCACGACCGACCCTGTTGACCACCTCTTTCATGTGCAGCAAAGAATGACTCTGTACGCTGAGGACGAAAACCTCATGTGCAAGGTGTTTCCAACTAGCCTGTCCGGAGCGGCTCTAACTTGGTTTAAACAACAGCCTTCAGGAACAATTCCCAGTTTCACAAAACTGTGTGAGCTTTTCATCGCTCAATACATCGGTAACCGGCGACAGAAGAAAACAATTTCTTCACTTTTTACCATGAAGCAAACAAAGGGGGAGACCCTGAAATCCTTCATGACCAGATTCAATCTGGAAATGTCTCTGATAGACGGCTGCGACCAGGCCGCGGCCGTGGAAGCCTTCAAAATAGCCATGATCCCCGGTTCAAAATTCCACTCATCCTTAGTCAGGAAAACTCCCAAGACTATGGGCGATCTAAATGCCAAGGCGCAGGGATATCTCAGCCTCGAAGAAGATGAAGCCCTGAGACAGCAAAGGACAGCACTGATCAGCGTGGGGTCCATGCCCAAGGACAAGGGCGATAAACCAAAGACTCAAAGCAGGATACCCCTCGTACCTTCTACATCAGGGAAACGACCCAGGATCGAAGAAAAGAACACGCCACTGAAATGCACCCTGGCAAGATTATATCAAGAAAACAAGGGCCGGGGCATATTCCGAACACCTCCACCGATCCGAGTCCCAGCCGAACTCAGAGATAAAAGCAAACACTGCGCGCTACACCAGGATTACGGCCACACCACTAATGAATGCCGGAATCTCAGAGGCCAGACAGAGGCGATCATCGCCAAAGGAGGTCTAGCGGAGTACGTGGTGAAGGGACAACCTATTCAGAACGAACGCAGTGCTCCAGACCGAAGAGAGAATCTGAACCAGAATCCAGTCAGGACGATCAATACAATACACGGCTACGCAACCAAAGTGGACCAAGGATCGAATCGATCCGTCCTTCGCCAAGCAAAAAGAATACAGAAGATGGTGGAAATAAATTCTATTCAAACCACAGGTTCCGCCACCCAGATTACATTCGGAGATCCAGACCTAATGAGGGTACAACTCCCTCATGAAGATCCACTGGTGATTAGTCTATTGGTGGCCAATTGTTGGGTCAAGAGAGTACTCGTCGACGCAGGGTCGAGCGCAAATGTAATGACACTGGAGGTATTCAAGCAGCTAGGAATTGGAGGCGACCAGATCAAGCGAGCCGAAGGTCCGCTAGTAGGATTCGACGGAAATAAAGTACTCCCAACTGGAACAGTAGCACTGTCTGTGACGGCAGCGCTAAGGACGCTCAGGGAATCATTTGTGATAGCAGACGTACACTCTTCGTACAACCTTATAATGGGAAGGGGTTGGATTCACAGAATGCAAGGAGTGCCATCAACCCTGCACCAAGTGATGAGATGTCTAACTCCTAATGGCAAAGGAACAGTGGACCTTCGGGGTGATCAGGTAGCCGCGAAGGAATGCTACTCGCTCACCATCAGGAGCACACCGAGAGATGAGAAAACTTCAGAAGCCAACAACCAATAGCAATCACAGAAACCCAGTGTTCCCGAGGGACGGGAGGTCACGGGCATAGCACAACCAGTCGAGCCACTTTTAGAAGTCCAACTAGGCGACCCAGGAGAAAGCAAAAGTACACGTATCGGGACCTTACTATCAAAAAAGGAGAAGGAAGAGCTGATTGAAGTATTGAGAAGAAATAGAGATGTGTTTGCCTGGACCCACCTCGACATGCCAGGGATGGACCCCAAATTGGCAAGGCATACATTGAACGTGGACCCTAGCTGCATACCCGTTAAACAAAAGCAGAGGAGGTTTGCCCCGGAGAGAAACCAGATAATAGCCGAAGAGGTACAACGCCTGCTCCAAGCAAACCTTATCAGAGAGGTAAAATACCCAGAGTGGCTTTCCAACGTAGTGGTGGTTCAGAAGAAAAATGGGAAGTGGAGGGTCTGCATCGACTTCACCAACTTGAACAAGGCTTGCCCGAAGGATAGCTTCCCACTGCCCAAGATAGACCAGATGGTAGACGCTACCGCCGGCTACGAACTACTAACCTTCTTGGATGCATACTCAGGCTACAACCAGATCCCAATGGATCCGAGGGATGAGGAGAAGACCTCGTTCATTACCGAACGAGGGACTTACTGTTATAAGGTAATGCCTTTCGGCTTGAAAAATGCGGGAGCGACGTACCAACGAATGATCAATCGTGTCTTCAAAAAACATATTGGCAATACTGTAGAGGCATACATTGACGATATGGTGGTCAAAAGCAAAATGAGACTACACCATCTGCAACATCTACAGGAGATATTCAAAACCCTTAGAGAGCATCGACTGAGATTGAACCCATCAAAATGTACTTTCGGAGTATCATCGGGTCAATTTCTCGGTCACATGGTTAGCCAGACAGGAATAGAAATAAGTCCTTCCCAGGTGACAGCACTAATCCAGATATCAGAGCCGAAGACTCAACGAGATGTCCAAGTCCTAACCGGACGAATCGCCGCACTCAGTAGATTCGTATCACGCCTATCGGATAAATGCAAGCCCTTCTTTGATGTTATCCGAAAGAAAAAGGGCAAAGTTTGGGGAGCAGAACAGTCGGAAGCTTTAGAAAGGCTGAAATTATACATGTCCTCGGCACCTATACTAGCAATACCAAAGACGGGGGAGAAATTACATCTATATCTGGCTGTGTCCAAAGTATCGACAAGTGCCGCCCTAGTCAGAGAAGAGGACGGAAAGCAGTATCCGGTATACTATTCCAGCAAAACCATGACTGATGCCGAAGGCAGATACTCGAAAGCCGAGAAACTGATTCTGGCCTTGGTGCACGCAAAGAAGAAGCTAAGACACTACTTTGAATCACATCAGATAGTTGTCCCAACCAATCTACCGCTTAAGGCAATCCTTGGCAAGCCAGACATGACGGGGAGAATGATGAAATGGGCAATGGATCTCAGCGCTTACGACATCCTCTTCATTCCTCGAACGGCTCGCAAGGGTCAGGTGTTGGCCGAATTCTTGTTGGAATACGACGACCCAGATGAAGAAGCAGAAAGCTTGTCGCACTGGAGAATATATGTAGATGGATCGTCAAGCCAGAGCGGGGCAGGAGCCGGGGTAGAAGTAGTAACCCCCGACGGGATTACTTTACACCATGCCGTCCGATTTGATTTCGATGCCTCTAACAATGTAGCAGAATATGAAGCCCTTCTCGCCGGGCTCCGGCTAGCAAGGTCATTACAAATCAAAAGGCTAGCGATACTCAGTGATTCACAACTAATAGTGAATCAAGTAAACGGGGAATTCCAAGCTAAGGAGGATAAGATGAACGCGTATCGAGAAGTCGTGCTCGAGATCATGAAAGAGTTCGACGAGGTAGCCTTAAATCACATTCCACGTGAGGAAAATGAGGCAGCCGACAGGCTGGCGTACTCGGCTTCTAGCGCGGACGAATCTTTAACCAGAGTGTCATCCGTAGAAGAATTGACGGAACCGAGCATCGGGAAACCATCGGAAGTATTCACAATCCCCAGAGAATCAAGCTGGATTGATCCAATAGAGGCGTACCTAAGGAACGGAACCCTTCCCGAACAGAAAAAGGAGGCAAAGAAGCTGAAAATGAAGGCTCTGAGGTACACAATCGTCAACAACCACCTTTACAGGAGATCATTCTCAGGACCATTATTAAAATGTCTAGCACCATCCGAAGCCAAGAAGGTCTTGAAAGAGATTCACGACGGGGTTTGTGGAAACCATTCTGGGGGCCGATCTTTAGCTCACAAAGCCTTGACAATCGGATATTTCTGGCCATACATGTCCCGAGACGCAGCGGAATACTCCCGAAACTGTGACAAGTGCCAAAAGCACGCCCAGCTGCTACACCAGCCACCGGGAGACTTAAATCCAATGACCAGCCCCTGGCCCTTCGCCCAGTGGGGGATAGACATGGTGGGACCCTTGCCAATAGCAGCGCAGAAGAAAAAGTACGTTCTCCTAGCAACGGACTACTTCACCAAATGGGTCGAAGCCGAAGCATACGCATCTGTGACCCACGTGCAGGTCATTAAATTCATTTGGAACCATATCATATGTCGCTTCGGCATCCCCTCGGCAATCATCATGGATAACGGAAAAAACCTAGACAATCAGTTCACCCAGGGATTCTTTGTCAAATACGGAATCAACCAACGACTCTCCTCAATATCATACCCACAGGGGAATGGACAGGCAGAGATTACAAACAAAACCATTTTTGAAAATATAAAGAAGAAGCTTGAGGAAAGGAAAGGCCGTTGGCTGGACGAACTACCGAATGTCCTCTGGGCATATCGGACCACCCCTCGAAGACCTACAGGTAGCAGCCCCTTCAATCTGACTTACGGGATGGAAGCAGTGATTCCGGTCGAGCTAGGCATCCCAACCCTAAGGATCGAATCGTTCGAAGAACACCAGAACGATCAACAGATCGGACACGACATCGACTTGATCGAGGAAAAGAGAGAAGTTGCACGGATTAGGGTGGCGGCCTACCAGCAGAGACTTCGCAAGGCGTACAACAAGAAGGTCCTACCTCGATCGTTCGAACAAGGAGATTGGGTTTTGCGCAAGGTGACCAGCAACACCAGAGAACCAAACGCAGGAAAGTTCGCGGCTAAATGGGAAGGTCCATTTGAGATAATCGAGGTTATTGGAAAAGGAGCATACAGGTTACGAAGGGTACACGGCAGTGAGGCCATGGTCGAAAAACCTTGGAACGCAACGCATCTAAAAAGGTACTACGTGTAAGCCTTTGGGCATTTTCTTTTTATGAACCTGGAAATCTATTCATTGATGTTGTCCCACACCGGATGAACATTGAATCACGGTACTCTTAATATAACGGGATCCACCCATCCCACCCAAAGGCAGTGGAATTGAGCGGCAAAGCCAAAAATTTGCCGCGCAGTGCCACTGTCTTAAATAATTTTGGCAAACACCTTCACATGTATGGAGTGAACTTCGGCATGACTAGCCGAACGTCTCAAATGAATAAAACTGGCCAAGGCATGACCAGCCGAGCGCCACAACTGAACGAGAGACCTCGGCATGACCAGCCGAACGTCTCAAATGAATAAAACCGGCCAAGGCATGACCAGCCGAGCGCCACAACTGAACGAGAAACTTCGGCATGACTAGCCGAACGTCTCAAATGAATAAAACTGGCCAAGGCATGACCAGCCGAGCGCCACAACTGAACGAGAGACCTCGGCATGACCAGCCGAACGTCTCAAATGAATAAAACCGGCCAAGGCATGACCAGCCGAGCGCCACAACTGAACGAGAAACTTCGGCATGACTAGCCGAACGTCTCAAATGAATAAAACTGGCCAAGGCATGACCAGCCGAGCGCCACAACTGAACGAGAGACCTCGGCATGACTAGCCGAACGTCTCAAATGAATAAAACCGGCCAAGGCATGACCAGCCGAGCGCCACAACTGAACGAGAGACCTCGGCATGACTAGCCGAACGTCTCAAATGAATAAAACCGGCCAAGGCATGACCAGCCGAGCGCCACAACTGAACGAGAGAACTCGGCATGACTAGCCGAACGTCTCAAATGAATAAAATTGGCCAGGGCATCAAATGAATAAAATTGCTCTTTAGCATGAAATACGCCATTAGAACGGCCAAATATGGATGAAAGTGCAGAATACAGAAAGTAAAGAGCAATGCCGGAAAAACAACAGAGATACCGAAAGAAAAAAGTTGTATTCCATTATAATAGAGTCTTCAAGAAATACATATACACAAAAATAAGAATACAATGGCAAAATCAATCCGCTGAAGGGGCCGCTGCAGAAGCATCGCCCTCATCAAAAATACTGGCGATCTCTTTCTCTTCATCTCCCTCCTCTGGATCTTGATAAGGGGGCCCTTTCAGATTCATCTCTCGGTCATATTCGTCGGGTCCACCCGGATAAGAGCGATCGTCCTCGGGAGCCCCCGCATCATCAAAGCCTTGACGATACGCTTCGGCATTTCTGATCTGGACAGTACGAGACAACCTATCAAACAAAGCTTTGGCACCTTTCTCCAGTTTGATTGATCGTTCTTGCAAAGAATTAACATTCATCTCCGCCTCAGATATTCGGGACTCAATCAAAGCCCTCTGGAACTCAGCCTCCTCTTTCCTTTTGGAAAGATCTTCCACCTGAGACCTCAGTTGTTCATTCTCCAGCAAGAGAGCCTGAGACTTTGCCTTCTCACTGCTAACTTCGCTCATGGCGGCCCGAAAATCAGCTTCAGCTTTCCTGACCCGAATATCGGCCTTCTTAACTTTGATGGTAGCTTGCTCCACCAACTTACACATAGTCATGACGCCGAACATATTCTGCGAAAACGCAAAGTTATTAAAAGAAAGAAGACAGCAAGAAAACACGAATCAGAGTTAAAAGCGTTTTCACCACCTTCAGTGCCGCTTCAGGACAAGACTCCAGAAGACTGCCAACGGAGAGGTCTAGCATCATCTTTGCATCCTTAGGAGGCCACATCTCCTTCAAGAATGCCTTCATGGACTCCCTGTTTTCAAGTAAGGAGTCCTCAACAGATAGGGGCATACCGTTGGTTTTCACCATTCGATGGACCCATGGCTCCGAAGCCGAAGAACTTGGGATATCCGATCCCACCACTGTCGCCCCAACGACGGGGGACTCCCCAGGTACAGAAGTAGAAGGGGAAGCCAAAGTCGTCACCTTCAGAGATTTTGGAGGTGGGGCAGCCTCCTCCAACTCAATCACTTCGGTGGGGCATGACCTCTCGGCCTCCACTTCCTCGGAATGCCTTTTTCGCAAGGCCGACGCCACCACCATCTCTTGCTCGGTCGGCGGATCACCAAGGTTGTTCACCTCGGTCGACCTTCTGGTCTTAGTGCGTGTAGTCTTAGGAAGCTTCATCTCAACAGCTACCGCACCTTTAGAGATAGCTGCGAGTACACCCGAACTCAAAAGAGAGGAAGACTTGGGAACGCTTTTCCACACCTTCTCTCTCAGAGTCTTCAATCGCGCTGCTAATTCAGAGCGGGGTAAAAGATCCCTAACTGCACCAGCAAAACACCGAATTTGATTAAACAACGAAACATCACATATAATGCAGTTACAATGAGGGTCAGAAAGGAAATCAGGGGACGGGATACCTAATCCACCAAACGACCAGGAAATGGGGGTACTTATCAGAAGAGGGAACTCTCCATTTCCCCCCAACAACCACAAGCTGAGCCTTCCAGCCCTTGTCCGATGAGGGATGACCAGTGCAGAGCGACCTGCCTGGGCGGGGGAAGAAATGGAAGCGATTCCTCTCGTTCTTGGTAGCACAGACTTGGTAGCAAAGGAGAAGATCGTCAAACCCCAACTCGAGGCCACGAGTATAGTTAAGCGCAAGGACGCTGGAAACAACCCTAAAGAAATTAGGGTTAACTTGCAAAGGGGCCAGATGCAATTGGTTAAGTACAAGGTGATAAAAAGGATGAAGAGGAAACCGAAAGGCTGGGAAATGCCTAGCCGAAAAGAGCATTTCACCCTTGTTCAAATGCTCACCCGATCGAAAATCGGAATCAAGAGGGTAATTCCTAAGAGTGACGTCAGACGGAACCTCACAGTCAATTCTGAGTTTACCCAAATTTACAGGAGTCCTAACTAGGTCCCGATCGACGTCCTCCAAATCAGAGTCTGAAGAACTCTGATCCCCGGAAGGATGAGGTTCAGCTGCTGTCGAAGGGACAGAGGGATTCTCCGGCGGAACCCGGCCATCAACACCCTCAGCCAAGAACTCGTCAGTCGACTGATAACGCTCCAACGGCCCAAATTTATCAACAATCTCTACACCTTTCATCCTACCCATACCTCAGAAGTAAAGAAGAAGAAAGAAACAGTAGTAATGAAGAAAAGGATGGTCACTAACCTCAACAGGCGAGAAGATAACCCTTGAAATGGTCCAGAGTCTACAGCAATCCAGGAATAGGAAATCAAGTACAAAACATTTATGAGGAAATGACGTTAAGGCGGCCCAACGAGGGCACAAAACCCAAACACGGTCTGGCGGTGCAAACGAAGCGGCATCCATAATGGAAAAACCCTTTCAAATTCCTTCCAATTCAAAAGGGGTTTTTGGGGCAAAGTGTAGCACAAGAAAATCGCCGCATAACACGTGTAATCAACAGGATACGTGGCAGCCATGTCATCCCCGACAAAATAACGTAGACATAAAAGAAATTCCGAGATCTCCTCCCAAATTGCCAACATTTGAGCACTGAATTCCGGCAGCCAATAAAGGCATAATTTCATCCTATTAAACGAAGAAATTAAGGGCACAATCAATGTATTCATGACACTATTTAAATGATGGAAAAGAGAATGAAAAGGGGATATTTTTTGGAGAGAAAGAAAATTTCTCTGTTAAGTGTAGTAGCATTTTTTCTGTACCTACAGTTGACATGTATAAAAATTATTATTCTCTCTGGCTGCTCAAAACTTGAGAAATTGCCAGACGACCTGGGAAATATAAAATGTTTAGAGGAACTTCTCATTAACGAAACTGCTATCAAACGACTTCCGTCCTCCATTGAACTTATGAAAGACCTCAAAGTCTTGTCCCTCCATGGGTGCAAGGGAACAACATCTCAATCATGGATCTCACGCATTTCATCTCGGTTATTACCAAGGAAATATGAAGATTCTATGGGTTTGATGCTGCCTTCTCTAACAAGTTTATGTTCCTTAACAAACCTATATCTCAGTGATTGCAATCTGTCAGAAGGAGCCATCCCCAGTGACCTTGGCAGCTTATCCGCATTGGCCCTTTTAAATCTAAGCAGAAACAAATTTTCAAGTGTAGCAAGCATCAGCCGTCTTTCTCAGCTTAAAATCCTTCGGTTGGTAGGATGCAGGAGGCTAGAAGCATTACCAGAGCTTCCTTCAAGTAAAAAGGAATTATATGCAGATGACTGTCAATCATTAAAAAGCCTCACTGATCTACCAGCGAAGTATGGATCTCTGTGGAAGCTCATGTTCACTAATTGCTTTAAACTGTTAGATCATCAACAAAGTGATGATGTGGCCGATATGCTTGTGAAAATTCTGCTTCAGGTTGCTCTCTCTCTCTATATATATATATGTGTGTGTGTGTGTGTGTGTGAGTGTGTGTATACATATATATATGAATTATGATGGAAAATACGATTTTCATGGTACAGGGACTGTGTTGTAAATGACGTATTTAGTATTCTTTTCCCTGGAGGAATGATACCGGAGTGGTTTAGCCACCAGAATTTGGGTAGTTCAGCATCTATGCAACTGCCGCCAGATTGGTGCAACAAGAGATTAATGGGGTTTGCTGTATGTGCTGTTCGTGATTTCTCAACTGCAAGTTCACATCCTCGTAAAAATCTCAAGTTTATAACCCATGATCATAGGGAATGTACTTTTTCTTATACTTCTTGTTGGTTTACCAAAGATACAAGCATTAATACTGAACATATTTGGCTGAGCTACGCTTCAATGGTTAGTATTCGCCAAAGAATTCAAGAGTCCATAATTCGGCCAAATGATTTTTGCCGACTTGAGGTTAGTTTTGAAAGTGATCTTGCCCGAGAGGTTAATTTTCGAAGTGATGATGACAGAGAGGTTAGTTTTGAAAGTGATCATGTCCGAGAGACATTGGTTCCAAAGAAGTGGGGTGTCCGTCCGGTGTACAACAAAGATTTGAAATGGAAGGATCAAAAGACGGTACGGTTTTCCATTATAACTCTGAACCTGAGAACTTGGGGGTCATTGATGGAGGATTAGTTGAAGCAGCAGCGGTAAAAAGTAATCTTAAGAGAAGGCATGATGAGCCAGCCCCCCCGACGACACTGACGAAGCAGAAGGCAGTGAAAGTGCCTCCTCTGGCTCTGATGATGAAATCCCATTTCAACTTACCAGCACGGTTCCTCGGTGACACATTCGAAGAGCAATGTTTCATGACACCAAAAGGTGTGTGTCCGTGGTATTGTTACATTCACAGTATTGTTCCTAACATGGCTCAAAAACTTAACATTCTCTTTGAAGGGAAGAGATTATATCATCTACGCTAATATCCATTGATAATTTGCTACACTAAAAAATTCAATTATCAAACTCAGCTGCTCCATCTCTCTCTCTCTCATGGGAGTCGGGACAGACTCAAGTCAACCAGTTATGCATACATGTTTTGATAAAAAATTCGATCTCAATTAAATTTATATAAAGTTTTGAAAAAATCAAACTATAAATTAATATTTAATGAATATAATAAAAAAATTTCTCAACTTTGTCACTAAAATTTTAAATTATTGCTATAAAGGCCATAACTAATACTACTATAAAATATATTTATTAGTAATCAGGCAGTTTGTCTATTTTCCCGAAGTTGGTCGTAGCTCAATTAGAATCGCGCAAACCCGGGATGGAGCTGGGCACATTTCTAGTTAAATTAACCTTTTTTTCTCCACCCTAAAACCTAAAACTGTACTATTTTTTACCACTTACAAGAAGTTAAAATTATTCTAACATTTAATTTTTGGAACTCAATTCACATTGAAACAATATTTGAGTCAATGGTTCATCCAAAACTTTTCTACTATAACTCAATTTACAATATCGTTTCCTACAGAAAGCAAGCGTGTGGTTTTGAGTCTACGATTCATTGAAAAAAAAATTCCTTTACGAAAGACTGTAGATTAGTGATATCTTCTCATATTGTATCTCACCTCTCACTGTGAGAGGAGAAAAAATAAAAAATAAAAACTTTTTTCAACTAATATGATAATTCACAGTGCACCAAGACAGCAAATTTAAAAATAAAAGTAATCAAAATTCAAATAGTGAGTCATTATTCCTAAAAAATTGCCGTAAAAAAATTTAGAAACATAAAATATAGGCATTAAGGTCACAAAATTGCAGAAATAAATTTAAAGAAGATTGAAAACGCAGAATAAGAAGAGAGAAAAAAAAAATGTTACTGCACGTATATCATAGACGAGTGCAAGAAGAACAAATTTTAAGAATAGGGAATAAAAAAAAGGAGGAAAGGAGAAGAAAAATGAAAGAATAAAAAAAAGAGAAATGAGAGAAGTTTGAGGGGAAAAAAATTATCTAATGATATATATAAGAAAATATCTTCTAAGTCAAATTATGCCAAATCATGTAAATATTGTACACCTATTATTTTTGTATCTATAATTCTTGAGTGTTCTTTTAGTGCATGTATTAATTGTTTGACTTTAGGTTAGCCATTTTTTGCATCTAAAGCTGCAAAGGCCAGCCACAACAACAGCCTTCTGGAGTTCAAAGCTAGAGCGGAAATTACAGTTTTTTTTTTTTTTTTCATGCGGAAATTACAGATGATTGTTAGGATAGTTTGTAGGGTTATGTTCTTAAATACGTTATTTTAGGAATCAGATTATTTGGTAGTTTTTGCCATTTGATTGTTTGGTATTTTTCGTTATTTCAGAACAACCTGTACAACAATTGTGACACACTAATTAAACACTGACACACACGTATGATCCGATCACTATCTGTTTAAGTGCAGTGACCGCTGCATAGCATGGAAGTTTGTGTGTGTGTGTGCAAGCACGCACGCACAAAGATATATACATACATATATAATCAACGTCAACGTTACTTTGTTCAAGAATCAAAACGCTTATCAACATTCCATACGTGAGAATTGCAAAGAGATATTAGAAACCGAAACTAATATTTATGGTCTTACTTTTGGAGAGAGTAATTAAGGACAGCAATTGTTACAGAAACAAGTTAATTAATTAATTCTCTTACGTAAGTTTAGCCTAAACAAGAAACTACAAACGTGTATATATAACCCAACCCAGAAAAAAAGAAGAAGAAAAAAAAAAAAAAAAATATATATATATATATATATATGTATAACCAGCACTGCCTCAATGACTACCTCCAACAATGGTGCACACGTTCTCGTCTTTCCTTACCCTATGCCGAGCCACATGATGCCCCTCCTCGACCTAACCCACCAACTCGCAACTCGTGGCCTAACCATCACCGTACTCATCACCCCAGACAACCTCCATCTCCTAAACCCTCTTCTCTCCATACACCCCTCCATCAAAACTCTAGTCCTCCCTCTCCCTGCCCACCCTTCCCTTCCAGCCAGCGCACACAACCCTCCCAGAACCTCCTCCCATGTTACAATGTGCAGCATGCATGAACTCCACAATCCTATCCTCCAATGGTTCCGAACCCATCCATCGCCGCCGGTGGCCATACTCTCTGACATGTTCTTGTGGTGGACCCACCACCTTGCTTCCCGGCTCGGCATTCGTCGGATCATGTTCTCTCCATGTGGCATCATGGCCATGTCTGTTACTTATTCCCTGCGACGCCACCGCCTACCACCACCGGAGACAGACAGTCCGGACAAGCAGTCAGTTTCGGTGCTGGGAATCCCGAATTCCCCGGTATACCCTTGGTGGCAGCTCCGTTTTTTGTATTGCCCTAGCTATGTTGAAGGAGACCCAGTTTCGGAATTCATGGAAAACGGAATTCTAGCTAACATGATGAGTTGGGGAATCGTTTTCAACGCGTTCAGTGAGTTGGAACGGGTTTATTTGGACTTTGTACTAGGGGAAGCTGGCCATGATCGGGTGTGGGCAGTGGGACCGTTACTCCCTCATGACCATCATGATGATTTATCTGGGTCCACGCATAGAAGTTGGCCCATTTCAAATTCAGAGTTTGATTATAATACATTTTCCTGGCTTGACACGTGCGATGATCAGACGGTCCTATATGTGTGTTTTGGGAGTCAAGTGATTCTTCAAAATAATCAGATCGAAGAGATAGCACGTGGATTAGAGAAAAGTGGGGCCAAATTTATATGGGTAGTGAAAGAGGCTCCAAACGGACACGTGGAGGGAGATTATGGTATGGTCCCAAATGGGTTTGAAGATCGTGTGGCTGGGAGAGGTCTAGTGATAAAGAGTTGGGTCCCACAGAAGAGAATACTTAGTCACCGAGCTGTGGGCTCGTTCTTGACTCATTGCGGGTGGAACTCGGTCATGGATGGACTCGTGGCTGGGGTGGTATTGTTGGCATGGCCCATGCAGGGTGATCAATTTGTGAATGCTAGACTATTAGTAGATGAGCTTAAGGTAGCAACTAGAGTGTGTGAGGGCTTGCAGACTGTTCCGGACTCGGACGAGTTGGCTCGGGTGATAGTGGAATCGGTGGGTGGTAATGCAATCCAAAGGGTACGAGCTATGGAACTACGTAAGGCAGCTTTGAATGCCATTAAAGAAAATGGCAGTGCATACAAGGATTTGGATAAGATGGTTAAGCAGATTTGTAACCACAATTTACAAGGAAACAAAAATTAACCCCTTGAGAAGGCGTGAGTTTCCATTAGAGCTGCTTCAACATTATTTACTATCACACACAAACATACGTGTGTGTGTGTGTGTGTCTCTCTCTCTCTCTCTCTATATATATATATATATATATATTACATGAAGCTGCTTTCACATTTGTTTTGTTAATTGTACTAGGACTGTAGTTTTCATTAGAGCTACTGACGAATAGAGTATAATTAATTTAGGACTATAAGACAATTCTTACTCGACTTGTTCATTTGCAAGTTCAGTTTGAACTTTGAAATCATGACAGATTATGAGTTAGAGCTTGAACTGAGTTGGCCTGTCATCGCGTCAATATATTATTTTTATTATATTTTCTTATTTTAGTAATAATTGTTTTTTCACGTTCTTTATTAATAAGTAGGTTTCAAAAATTATAAAAATAATTAATAAGCATGTGTTTATGAGCTTACACAAATTGAATAAAGAGACTCAACTTTTTTAAATGAGTCCATAGTTAATGTTTGAACTTGTCTCGTTCACTAAATAACCAGACAATTATACAATTTTAATAAAATCCAATTTGATCAAATTGTTCGATCCGTAACAAATCGATTCATTTTCAATCTTAGTTCTCACTACACAGATAAAAGATCGACCTTCACCAACTCAAATTAATGACTACTTGTAAATACACTATATTTTTCACATTTATACAATTTCAATTTTAATATGTATTAGAGGCAAAATGGCAAAGACACCTTGAATCATCCCGGATTACCAAATAACCTCGGCTGGTCATTTATTGTTGTTAGCATATAATAAAATTACATAATTGACTTTCCGAAAAATATATATATAATTGAAATTTTTTATTAGTTAAAAAAATGGTTTTGAAATAAATTTTTATTTTCAAAACCCTATGATGCACTATTGAAATAACTCAACCCATTTTCCTATATTTGAATCCTAAAAATTGATCCCTTCACATAATTTTGTTCAAAAGTAATTGAAAAATACCTTTTTAGCTTAGCATTTGAAGTGAAATGTTGGGCCTATATAGCATGACAAAGTAATTTTTAGTCTACGGAAAAGACATTTTGGTCAAAATATAACATTGACATTTCAGCCATAAATTTACGGCACCTTTAAATTCCAAATTCATTAAAAAAGTAAGGGTAAATTACACTGACCTCCCCTGAGGTTTGCCCTAATTACAGCCAGCATTAAACTAAAGAAATTTGTTACAATGACCTCCCCTCTAACAGAAATTGACTAACAGAGGTTAATTTTTGGGTGAAATGTCTATTATACCCTTATTAATATTATATTGATATATTTTATTTTATTAATATCACAACACTTGAATGTTAAATCTGACAAATCGAAGCTGAATTCTAAAAAACAGACTTCACAGTTGCGTCCGGAATGGTCCATTTAGCTAGGAACCAGTTTGAGTTGGTAAAAAATGGCCAAAATTGACTTCCCGGAAAGTTCGCTGGAAAAATGAAGGTGGCCGAAAATTCGCCGGAGAAGATGACCGGAACAGTGCATCTCGCCGAAAATTCGCCGGAGAAGATGACCGGAACAGAGCAGCTCGTCGGGAATTCGCCGGAGAAGATGACCGGAATGGTGCATCTCGCCGGAAATTCGCACGGAGAAGATGACCGGAACCGTGCAGCTCGCCGGAAATTCGCCGGAGAAGATGACCGGAACCCGTGAAAGTCGCCGAAAATTCGTCGGAGAAGATGACCGGAATAGTGCACATCGCCGGAGAAGATGACCGGAATAGTGCACATCGCCGGAGAAGATGACCGGAATAGTGTATATATATGTATATATAAGTTGATGGGCATTTTGGTCTTTTCAACTAAAATTTTTGACGAAATTAACAGAATTTTGGACGGAGGGGGTCTATGTCATAACGGAGCAAACCTCAAGGGAGGTCATTGTAACAAAATTCAATAGTTTGATGCTGGGTGTAATTAGATCAAACCTCAGGGGAGGTCAGAGTAATTTACCCAAAAAGTAAATCAGTAATAAGATATAATGGACTGCTTATATGTTTTCCAAAGTTTGACATATTTTGGGTTGACTGGGGGTCCATTTCAGGCAATATCAGCATCAAAATAGGATGTCAGGACCAAATGTGCTTGGCCCAGCCCATATTCAAACTCGGGCCGTCTTTAGACGAGTTTTGTAGGCTACTAGACTCACCCTTGGGGGCGTACACTTTTGTGCAAGCGTGCAGCACAATTAAATCAATGTGCTCTTGATAAAAAATAAAAATTAAAATATTTGAAATAATGGAATTGTTGGAAAAAATGATTATGATAAATCATAAAAATTACTTGCACATAGGAAATAATTGGAAGCGCGTAAGGACTTGTTAAAGATATTCGAAGCCTCGCACATGTCGCAAGAAATCTTTTCAACTCTATTTCCAGGATTCAACCAAGTCTCGATTCGATCCAATCATAGTGTATTTGTATGATACACTATTGAGTGCAACACTTCTCTTTTCAAAATATCCAACTCTAGAGTAAGAAGAGAAATTTATGTAATAAATTATTCTTTAATTTCTTGCACTTTGTGAGAGACTTCGACTATTTTCAAAAAAATATTTACGAACCTCCAAATTATGGTCCAAATTTTCTAAATATTTTATTTCTGTTATATTTGTAAATGAAAGTAATTTTCTTGATTTATCATAACCATTTTTTCTAACATTTGTTGTAACAACTATTAATCATGTTATAACCTCAGTGTTGGAGAGGATCAAATCAACATGATAAATCGAGACTTTACAACTTGATAGGTCAATAGTATTCATATGATTTGGTGTTGGTCAATCAACAACAAATGTTCCTTTTTATCTCACTCGAATAAAATTGAAAAAAGAATGTTGACACAACTATAAATAAATTTATTTACCTATATATATATATATATATATATAATGCAAAAGAGTAAGAGAAGGCATATATTCCAAGGATATCTTTTTGTCGGAAGGAATGATTCAAAACCAAATGCAAACACTAGAATGAAAGTACGTAAAAAGACCTAGTGTATGATGTAGACACTATTCCCGTCATCTTTTTCGACAAATTTTCAGCGAACTTGCACTGTTCTGGTCATCTTCTCCAGCAAAATTGAATTTT
This sequence comes from Cornus controversa, assembly GCA_026545225.1. Taxonomy (NCBI): domain Eukaryota; kingdom Viridiplantae; phylum Streptophyta; class Magnoliopsida; order Cornales; family Cornaceae; genus Cornus; species Cornus controversa. The sequence continues at coordinate 101,394,419 of CM048845.1, forward strand.
TTTAATGAACTTTCTGACAAATCAATTTTGGCCATTTTTGATGGGGTTAAACTGATTCCCCGCTAAACGTAGCTTCGATTTATTAGATTTAGCATCTAAGGTACCGTGATATTAACAAAATGTATCAATATAATATTAAAGATATAATAAACATTTCAACCAAAATTAACATCTGTTAGTGCATTTATGTTATTAGAGAGATCATTATAACAAAATTTATTAATTTGATATCGGGTGTAATTAGATCATATTTCATAAAAGTTTAGTGTAATTTACCCTTATTATTATTCTTTAATTCATCCAATTTTTAACGTAAAAACAAGCCTATGGGAGCAAGCATTTAATCACTCACTAACAGCATATATTTCGAAGAGCATTAAAGTCCATTAACTCTCAACGCCATAAATTTACACCACCTATAGATTTCAAATTCATTAATAACTAAAACGACTTCGTATGGGATTGAGAGCAATTGAAACCCGACATATAAACATGGTACTGCTACCTGTGAATTTCTTCATCTTGTACGCAGGCCATGACGTAAGCGTTGGTGATAAAAAAGATCTTTTGGGTAGCCAAGGAAAGAGGGATCAAAGCCAGTCTCTGCTTCATGCAAAAAGATTTCACAACTCCATTTCTGATCACTTATCACTACCATACCAAACCATGTCCACTACCGGCGTACACATCTTCGTCTGTCCTTATCCTGAGCCTGGCCACATCATACCCATCCTCGATCTCACCCATCTGTTACTCACCCGCGGCCTCACCGTCACCGTATTGGTCACACCCACCCATCTCCCTCTACTCGAACCACTCGTCTCCACCCACGCGTCCTCTTCTATCCAAACCTTGGTTCTCTCCGCTCCAGATGGACCCGCTTGCCCAAAGTTTCCATTTATTTCTAAAATGCGCGGCTTGAGTGAACTCCGTCAACCTATCCTCCATTGGTTCCGATCCCACCCTAATCCCCCTGTGGCCATCGTATCTGATTTCTTCCTGGGCTGGACCCACAACCTGTCTCGCGATCTCGGCGTGCCACGTCTAATCTTCTGGTCGATCGGTGCCTTTATGTCGTTGATCAGTATTAATTAGCACGTGGCGTGACATACCCAAAAGAGATGATCCCGACGACGACAACTGTCTGATCTCTTTCCTGGGTGTTCCCAATTCTCCGATTTACCCCTGGTGGCAACTTCCTATTCTCTGTCGCGAGTATAAGGAAGGAGACCCAGATTGGGAATTTTTCAGAAATAGCATGTTGGGCAATACAGCGAGTTGGGGTGTTGTGTTCAACTCGTTCAGTGAGTTGGAACGAGTTTACATTGATCACTTGAAGAGAGATTTGGGGCACGATCGTGTTTGGGCTGTGGGACCACTGTTACCTCCCGATGGTGATGAATCAGTGGGACCCAGTAACCGTGGTGGATCCAATTCAGTGCCGGCTGATGAGGTGACGGCTTGGCTAGATGGCAAAGGAGATGAATCGGTTGTGTATGTGTGCTTTGGGAGTGCCTTTGTGTTGACAGATAAGCAAATGGAAGTTTTGGCGGCTGCGATAGAGTGTGTAGGGGTTCTTTATTGATAACAGTAAAATATATAATAAATGGGTAGTCAACACAACTATGAGGGAACCGGAGAGTATCTAGACCAGAGGGGAAACAATTAGAGCTAGTTAATGGGGAAGATAGTGAGGGTAGGACCTTGCCTTGCCATCATCACAAAGTTCTCTATTTATAGAAAGTCGCTGATCTCGGGTTACCCTAGGCGGGTCGAGAGTGTTTAGGTCATGAGTACCCTAAACACCTAACGTGTCACCTCATTTCTTTTGCATTGAATGTCTTCAGACATCCTTTAGCGGCGGTAGTTGGCTACATTAATTACTCTTTGTCAGAGCATTAATGGTGATGGTAAGAGTCTCTGTTATGACAAAGCATCGCTCACTGTTCCACTAACTAGGCCCCCTTGATTTAGTTGGGCTTCCTCTGTTGTCCATCCTCCAATCCAAAACCCTTCTAGCATCCCATTTAGACCCCGTTATGTGGCTGAAAAGGATGGGACCTACCAGCCCCTATCCCTGTTGCGCTGTAGGGTTTGTTTGTTCGTTTGTGGGAATGTTCCTGCACCTATAACGTTTGTGAGTGACGCCTGTGCTCGAGAGATAGACCTCGAGGCTTGAGCGGCGGTGCTCGAGAGGTAGACCTCGAGGCTTGGGTGACTGTGATCCAGAGATAGACCTTGAGGCTTGGGTGACTGTGCTCGAAAGGTAGACCTCGAGGCTTGAGTGACTGTGCTCGAGAGGTAGACCTCGAGGCTTGAGTGACTGTGCTCGAGAGATAGACCTCGAGGCTTGGGTGACTGTGCTCGAGAAGTAGACCTCGAGGCTTGGGTGACTGTACTCGAGAGGTAGACCTCGAGGCTTGAGTGACTGTGCTCGAGAGGTAGACCTCGAGGCTTGAGTGACTGTGCTCGAGAAGTAGACCTCGAGGCTTGGGTGACTGTGCTCGAGAGGTAGACTTCGAGGCTTGAGTGACTGTGCTCGAGAGGTAGACCTCGAGGCTTAAGTGACTGTGCTCGAGGGGTAGGTCTCGAGGCTTAAGTGACTGCTCGAGATTTTGTTGTCTGTGCTTCAGAGGTAGGTCTACCTCTCAAGGCTTTGCAGTCTGGGTTCGATGGATGGGCCTAATGGTTCGATCCATGGTGTTTGGGCCCTTTTGTCATGGGCCTCTTTTGTTTGTAACGTGGTTGCCATGTTGGCATAGGTTGACTTGTCAACCGTCTTCTTGAATCCTATATTGACACTCACATTTAGTCCCCCTGCGCGCGTGATAGGGACGGTAGTTGGTGTCGCGCGTGCATACAAGTAGAGGTAGGGTTAGGGGAGTTGAAGCGACATTTTGACGGCGCAAGCTATAATGACAGCCTATTGTGTTTGTCGAGGCGTCAAAACGTAAGGCGGCAGTTTTTTCTTGGGTAGTGAAACGAGGCTGGTGTAATAATGGGGCTAGTGGTTGGAAGCTTAGCAGTGTAGTTGGTGGTGTATAGTGGTAGTGAAAGGAAAGAAAAGCTAAACGTATCTTTTTGAAACTCTGATCTAGATTATTCAGGGAAGAAGAACACTGTGTATCACGTTGTCCATAGTGGGAGATAGTGACAATGCCCAGAAAGGAACTGAGCAAGAAGGATGAAAGGCCACCTCGTGTGCCGCCGGAAGAGGAGTGGCGGCGAGCACCCTTTTTTGCCCAAGGGGATATGTTCTGGCGTGTGGCGGAGCAGTTTGGGGAGGAGGGCTCGCCATTGCCGGAGGTGAGCTTGGTGGAGGAAGAGGTGGAGTTGGCAGATTCACTGGCTATTCCAGCGATTCATTGCTCCGTTTTAATGTGGAGCAGGGACGGTACCCGTACTCGTTTATGGAGTTTGGTGACCATCGCACCCCGCCGCTGGTGTGGGGGGAGTGGACGGATCATGTGCTGAGTACTCCGGCGTATGTGGAGGTGATGGCGAGAGTGAGAGTTTTACCCGTCGTACAGTTATTCAGGTCATTGGTGGTGCCGCGAGATCTGGAGGGCCTTGGGGTTCTAGTATCGCGATGGAGTGTGTCGACTCACACATTTGTGACGGCATGGGGAGAATTCGCGCTAACTTTAGAGGATGTAGGCCACTTGTTAGGACTGAGTTTACAAGGGGCTCAGAATCCCTTTACTTGGGCCTTGACAGCAGAGGAGGAGGAGCTGTTGGCTGACTTGCAGTCAGCGGAGATTGCGTCTAAAACGTTTGGTTCATGGTATGAACGAGACGGCTCGAGGCGTGCATCTAGGGGAAAGGGTGGTAATAAATGCACTTTTGGGTCTTGGGCCCGCTATTTTTTTGAAGATATCCAGCCACCTAAAAAGGGGGTAAGAGAGGAAGATCGCTCTAGAGAGGTGGGACCTCGTTTGGGGCACCGCTCGCATTTGGCAGGATACTTGTTGTACTGGCTATCCCGCTTTGTGTTAGAGGGGTCACCGGAGGATGCGCCGCACGCTCGTTACATGGAGATGGCTGTGAAGCTATCTCGCGGAGCGATGGTACCCTTAGCCGCAATCTTTTTAGGGAATTTATATCATAGGTTGGACATGCTGGTGGAAGACTCAGCGCGTTCTGTGGGGCGTTATCTGGTGCACTCGTATGCTTCCACAGTATTTTTACAACTGTTTATGTATGAGCGCTTCAGATCGTATGCTCCCGTTCCGCGTGTGCTCGCGGTGGGGGCTGGAGAAGAAGTTATTCGGAGTGAGCAATGGCATAGGGGGAGTCCCAGACGGGCATTTATCCATGTAATTGATCTAAGTCATGAGATCGAGTTACGTCCATATGCCACGCCATTAAGTGGGGCCCTCACCTTGCCTATGTACTTTGAAGAAGATATGTGGGTCCCTGCAGGTACTGCAGGGGACCAGTTCTCCGATATGATGTTGGTGCTACTCCTAATTCTATCGCCAGGTCATCTGCCAGTCTTCTATGAGGGTGGTCGCCTGGTGAAGACTTGTAATCCTCTAAGGGTCGCGAGGCAGTTCGGATATGATTTAGGTGTGGCCCACAATTATCGCTTTGTGGAAGGGGCGGACTTGGAGGAGGGAAGTGTGTTGAGATTTTTGATTGCACGCAGAGGATTGTTGACAGAGGGTGTTGGCCTCTGGTTTATTCCTTCGCGGCGTAGGAAGGGGGGTCTAACAACAAGTCAACGCACTTATTGGCGCTTAAGGCTTGAGGCGTTTAGGGCCTTCTGTGAGGCGCCTGCGGTGCCGATGTCAGCGCGAGTGGTGTGGGCGGGTGATGCATCCTTGAGGCTAGTAGCCCCTACAAAAGATAGAGGGCGAGCGTGCCTATTCCTAAGGGGACAGCAGCGCGAGCAGGATAGACAGGCACGCGAGGCCTCTGATATTGCGGGAGGGGCTGAGCCAGGGGAACAAGTGGTGGGCGCAGATCAAGCGGAGGATGCTGAACAGGCCATGGAGAGGGTTAGTCTGGCAGAACGACTATCCCAATTGCAACGCAACTCCTCCTCGCGAAAGCGCAAGGGTCCGGTGACACGAGCTCGTACGTGCGCGAAAGCTTTGCGGGTGATGGCGGAGATAGAGGAGGTCAATGTGCGTGCTGTCATGGCAGAGGGGGAAGCTAGCAGTGGGGAGCGAATTCCTGTCTTGGGGGGAGAGCAGGCTCCCATGGCAGAAAAGGAAGGAGTGTCAGCAGATCCGCCGGTGGTTGGGGCAGTGTCAGATGCTCTCTCTAGCAGTGGGGCGGGCAGTGCTTCACTGGCGGACTTTAGTGAGTATGGGTCGATGCGCGAGCTATTTAATGCACCGCGAAGGGTTGTTTTGGCTCGCCTTCGTCGAGAGCAACAGATTCCTGTTATAGAGATTGAGGATTCTGAGGATTCTGCCGTGGAGGCAGGTATGCTAGAAGAAGTGCCCAGCTACGATTATTCGCGGGTGTTAGTGTGCTATGATTATGCCCGGGATAGGCCTATGGGTGCGGGGGAGGAGGCAAGGCCTTTGATGATTGAACCGTTGAGGGCGATTCATGATGAAGGGTTTGCTTATGGGGGTGTGGGTGAGGTACCTACATCGAGCGTGCCAGAGGGTGGGCTTATTAATGAGTCGCGGCGTGTGTCGCGGGAAGAAGCCGAGCAGTGGTCTGGGATTTGGTTGCCAGGGGGAAATGTAGAGGGGCAACGAGTCGCGGTGCCTGATGTGGGGGGCTTACCTAGGCGAGCTGATCTAGTAGAAGAGCTCGGGGAAGAGGTTAGTGCTCAAAGGGGTGGGGGTGATGATATCGACAGGATACCCCCTATAACATCCCTGGTGGAAGGTTCCGGGACACCGTTCCTGGATGGCTTGGCGGAGTCTCAAGTGCGAGAAATTTTAAGTGTTGGTTCATCACCGGTATTGCAGGCAGGTGGGTGGCTAAAAAAATGTATATGTATATACTCATTTTATCCTTTTTTTTTTTTTGAAATCTAATCAACGTTGTATTTTGCACACTGGTAGATGCGACAGTGGGGGTGGAGGAGAGTATTGGCGCTGCTGCAGTGATACCTCCACCAGAGCCTTCCGAGGTGGTGAGGGGGGTGTGCGAGGAGGAGATGCCCCGGGAGGTGGCATGGATGGGCGTGCATGTGACACGCGTTTATGTGCCTCTTCTGGAGCGAGCACTGGTAGAGCATCCTGACATCGCGCATATGCTGTCAACCAGGCATGAGTGGTTTCACCGCGCAGTCTACGAGTTACTTGGGCGTTTATTGCAGATTTTTAGCCTTGTAGCTGAGGGTGCTGCGACAAGTGTTTACTTAGATGAAGCGCGAGTCATTTTGGATGACCTAGCGGTGCTGCAGGTGGATATACGGTGGTTGGAGCGACGGTATCGAGTTACGGAAAAAGTTCTACGACGAGCGCTAGTCCAACCTCGTGTAATGGAGATGCGGGCTAGGGTGGCCAAAGCCAAAACGGAGCTAGAGTTATGGGAGAGCGAGTTAGGAGTGCTTGAGGCACACCTAGCTGAGCTAGATTGTGATGATACTCTGCTTACCTTTTTTAGAGAGTGATGTGTAAAAATGAAGCATATATCAATGGAAAACAGCTTATGGAATGTTTGTACAGTTCTTTTTCTCTGTGTGTGTTGGTGTGAAGAGACCAAACGGTCTTAGTTTTTGACACAAGAAATAAAAGACCAAACCGTCTTAGTCCTTAACAGAAGTGAGAATGAAAAGGCCAGACTGTCTTAGTCTTTAACAACGGAATAACAAAGACCAAATTATCTTAGTTTTAAACAAAAATGAGACGGAATAGACCAGACTGTCTTAGTCCTTAACAGGAGTGAGAATGAAAATTCCAATCTGTCTTAGTCTTTAACAACGGAATAACAAAGACCAAATTATCTTAGTCTTAAACAAAAATGAGAATGAACAGACCAGACTGTCTTAGTCCTTAACAGAAGTATGGTTTGAGCCAGTTGAAGTTAATGGGGGTTCCCTGGTTGCCCTCGAGTGTACAATAGCCGCTGGGACTAGTGGTCTTGACAACGAAGGGTCCTTCCCATTTTGGGGTGAATTTTGGCGCGGTGAGGTTGCGCATGACATGGGTGGCAGCTTTGAGGACCAAGTCTCCGGGCTGGAATTCACGAAGTTGGACACATTGGTTATATGTTTTTGCCAGCATTCCTTGATACTGTTGAAGGTGTTGTTGTGCTAGCTCTCGGTGCTCATCTAATTCTTCGAGCTCGCTGTATCTGTCATAAGTGACTTGACTACGAGCGGCAAGTTGGGAAGATGGAATAGCAATATCGAGAGGCAGAATGGCCTCGATGCCATAGACCAGGGAAAAAGGTGATTGGCCAGTGGGTCATTTTTTTGATGTGCGGTGGGCCCATAGTGCCATTGGGAGCAGATCCACCCAGTTGCTTGCATTTTCTTCGAGAGTGCGACTTAAGATCTTTAGCAAAGCTTTGTTTGATGCTTCAACCTGTCCATTGCCCTTGGGGTAATAAGGTGTTGATCGGCCATGCATGATGTTGTACTGGTCCAGAAGGTGTTTGACATGGCGATTGATGAATGGGGTGCCATTGTCTGTGACAATTCGCTGGGGGATGCCGTAACAGATAAGGTATTCATGAATGAAATTGGACACTGCTGGTCCTGTGGCCTTTTTGAGTGGTAGTGCTTCGACCCACTTGGTGCAATACTCAGTTGCCACGAGGATCCAAGTGTAGCCGCGAACGGTGGGTCTGACAGGGCCGATGAGGTCGAGGCCCCAGGTATGGAATGGCCAAGGAGTAGAAATTGGGTGTAATGATGTCGCGGGCGTATGGATTAGGTGATCGTGCAGTTGGCACGCCGAGCATTTTTGAACGTGTTGTTTGGCGTCTATTGCCATAGATGGCCAGTAGTACCCTTGGTGGAGGAGGAGTGAGAAGAGTTTTTTGCCACCTTGATGCTCGAGGGAGTGTGTGGTGGACAAGGCCTCTTGGGTTTCATCCTTTGCCAGGCATCGCAGGGATGTCCCGTTAAGAGATTGTCTGAACAGGATTCCTTCGCGGAGAAGAAAACGCTGTGCACGATTTTTTAGTTTGACTGCCGTGGCGCGATCACTGGGTAGAGTGCCATTTGTAAGGAATGCAATGTACGGTGATCGCCAATCACTCTCTTCGAGTAGGCAAACTTCAGAGGAGTCTGGTAGAGCCTGGCAGTCGCGACAGGCTCGTTGTAGTGTATTGGCCTCCTTAGCCATTTCTGGCCAGTAGTAGCCTTGTCGTTGCAGTTTCCTATACAGTGCAACATCTCTGGAGCAGTGCTGTTTATGGCCCATATGGAGTACCTTTTGGGCTTCGCGTGGTCCTAAACAGCGAGCCAATGCGCCACATGGAAGCTTATGATAGAGGATGCCTTGGAGCAGTTGATAGTGACCGAGCTGGGTCAGGGGGATTAAACCGGTGAAATGTAGGAGCTCCGCAATGATTGGGGTTCGCCAATCAGGGTCATCGAGTTCGGGAGGTAGTACCTCGGAAAGTACAGTCGGGTGATGTCGCTGAGTAACTTCGATGTGGGCCTTCTGCTTGTCGATCTGTATTTTGGAAGCCAAAGTGGCGAGGGCATCAGGGTATCGGTTTGCAGATCGGGGAACATGTGCGATGCGAACCTTGTCGAATTTTGCAAGGAGCCTTTGAATTATTGTACGGTATGATGCCAATGCGGGCTCGCGAATAGCGAAGTCTCCCGTGGATTGTTTAATAACCAGTTTTGAATCCCCATTTATGCAAATGCGCGAAATACCCCTTTCGCGTGCAGTTAGGAGTCCCAGGATGAGAGCTTCGTACTCAGCTTCGTTGTTGGAGCATTTGAAATTTAGCTTGAAGGTGGTAGTGGTGTGCCTGTTGGCGGAACTGAGGACGATGCCTGCGCCGCCCCCTGTTGTAGTAGATGAGCCATCGAAGGCTAGGTGCCACTCGTCGTGTAAGTCCTCGGCTGTCGTGACCTGGAGTTCGTCTAGTGGAAATGCATCCTCGATTGGTTTATGAGACCCAAGTGGGAATTGAGCTAGGAGGTCGGCTAAAGCTTGGCTTTTTATAGCACGTGGGGTGCAGCAAGTGATATCGAATTCAGTTAAAGCTAAAAGCCAACGAGCAGTTTTTCCCGTTATCAATGGTTTGGACAGCAAATGCCTGTAGGGGTCACATTTGGTGATGAGACATATCTTGTGAGCAAGGAAATAGTGACGGAATTTTTGAGCGGCGAATGTAAGGGCCAGACAATGCCTTTCAATGTGGGAGTAGCGTGTCTCCGTGTCTCGGATGAGGTGGCTAAGGTAATAGATGGGGCGCTCATAGCCCTCGAAGTCTTGAGCCAGCAATGCTCCTATGGATCGCTCAGTAGAGGTGAGGTAAAGCAACAGTGGGATATTGGCTTTGGGGGGAAACATCATTTGGGGGGAAGTCAATGTGTGTTTAATTGTCTCGAAGGCTGTTTGATGTGTGGACGTCCATGCGAATTTGGGGCCGCCTCTGAGGAGTGTGTTAAAGGCATAGTTGGCCCCCGACAGGGCTGGGAGGAACCGCCGCAGGTAGGAGACCTTTCCCAAAAAACTCTTGAGCTGTTTAGTGGAGGTCGGGGCGGGCATATCAAAGACGGCTCGAGCCTTGGTTGGGTCGAGATCAATGCCTTGTCGGTGAACTATGAAACCCAAAAATTTACCATGGTTTACACCGAAGGCGCATTTGAGAGGGTTCATGCGCAGCTTATATTTTCGACAGCGTTCGAAGACCTGACGAAGATCCTCGATGTGGGTATTCTCTAGCCGGGATTTGACTACCACGTCGTCTACGTAATCTTCCACCGTTTGATGGAGGATTTCATGAAATATTGCTGTCATTGCGCGCTGATACGTAGCTCCGGCATTCTTAAGGCCAAATGGCATAACAGTGTAATGGAAGTTACCAAAAAGAGTCCGAAAGGCAGTTTTTTGTGCGTCTTCAACGGCCATTTTAATCTGGTTATAGCCACTGTACCCATCCATAAAGGAAAAGATTTCGTGGCCGGCCGTTGCATCGACCAGCATGTCGACGTTTGGCAGGGGAAAATCATCTTTTGGGCAAGCTTTGTTGAGGTCTCGAAAATCGACGCAAACACGAATTTGCCCATTTTTCTTTTTGACTGGGACGACGTTGGCAAGCCAAGTGGGATGAAGGATGGGTTGAATGAAGTTGGCCTGCAACAGTTTTTCGATTTCGGACTTGATTTGCAATTCTAGCTCGGGGCAAAAGTTACGAGGGGCTTGTTTGACTGGACGAGCATGTGGAAAGATATTGAGGTGGTGTGCGACTAGGTGAGGGCTAAGGCCAGGCATTTCGGCATAGGTCCAAGCGAAGATATCTGAGTATTTTTTTAGCAAGGCGAATAAGGTCGAGCGAAAGGAAGGGGAAAGGGTTGAGGCTATGTATGTATTGCGAAGAGGTTGACCGGGGGGGGGCGAGGTTGATTTCTTCGAGGTTGGGGAAGGTTGGCTTGGGTGATTCTGTATCGGTTGGGGGCTCAACAACGATGTTGGTGGCTGCTGAGCCCATACACCGTCATAAGCGGTATATGACACGTCCGCAGGGTAGGCGAATCCTTTTGCATTCGCGAGGTGGCTGTGGGAGTTGTGTGGTGGTGGGCGTGTATGGCTGTGGTGATGGGAAGATGCCTTGTGCTGCTTCGACCCATGATGGGAGTGGGGTGCTGATGATAGCAGAGTATTCGGGTGCTTCATTGTCTTCGAGCTCATCGAAGAAAAGGGCATCGGTAAAGTGAGCCTCGAATTTAGCAAATGGTTTATCCGAGCATGGTACAGTGACGACCTTGTTGCCGAGGATGCCTTTGAAGCACTGGTGGTAGGTGGAGGGGACTATGCCAAAGCGATGCATCCATGCGCGACCAATGAGCAGGTGGTAAGAGGTCTCAGCATCGATGACATGAAATTTCGTGGGTGCTCAAAATTTTTGGATTGCGAGGTCGACATTGACATACCCAATCGTGCGGCGTAGGTCATTGCGAAAGCCAGCGATCTCGATGGAATTGAGGACTAGTCGCTCGGCGGGAATGTTCGCTTGTTTGAACACAGTCATTGGCATGATGTTGATCGAGGAACCATTGTTGAGGAATGTGCGTTTGGATTCAATGTCATTGAGCTTCGCGATGACATAGAGTGGCCTATTTTGTGGGGAGGGTACTTGTTTGTCTGAGTCGGAGAAAGAGATAACTCGAGGGGGTTGGGGATGCTTGGACTGGGATGCTGTGTGCTTCGCGACTGCACATTGGTGGGGTTCGTGGGCGATTTGCTCAGCCATTTCTAAGGGATGGTTGGACTCCTCGAGCTCGTCGTAACAGGAGATAGTGGCTACAGCTCGGGTATGGCGTGGGTAGGGGTGATGTCTAACATCTTTAGGGGGGTTAGTTCAAGATCTCCTTTGGCCACATTCTGGTGGAATATGCGGCGGAGGGAGCGACAATCACTTGTGGGATGTGAAATTGATTGATGAAATTTGCAGAAGTTAGGGTGGGCTTGGGCTGCGGCTGTTGGCTCCTCGCGGGGTATGGGGAGGACCACACGTCCATCCTCGACCCATGTTTTCAATGCATTGAGCACCTCTTCCAAGCGGACAGGGAATGGGGGGGGGGTCATTAGTTCGGTGGTGGTTAGGTGTCTATTCATCTTCTCGTCGCTTTTTGGGTCGCTCGTCAGTGAGTGTGCTTAGGGTAGCCCGCCGGGCAGGAGTTTTTGACATCTCAGCTTTGGGAGCAGGTCTCATGTTTTTTATCAGGTTGCGAACAGCGCGGATGAGCTCACCGAAGCTGGCCAGACGGAGGTTGATGAGATGGATGCGGTATGGCTGTGTCATACCGTGTATACAAATGTCCACGAGGTCTCTTTCTTCGTTGTTTTCGAAGCACTCCATGGCTCTGTCGTGGAAGCGCTGTACGAAATGGAGTGGCTCTTCAGTCTCGCTCTGTGCCTCTTTGGTGAGGGACAGTGTCGTCACCCGCTCCTCTGCCTGGGAGAATTTGGTGTGAAATTTGGTGGAAAGGTGTTCCCATGTGGTGATGGAGTCCGGCTCGAGGCTAATGTACCAACGGTATGCCCGATCAGTAAGAGATTTGGAAAACTCGCGCAAGCGTAACGAGTGGTCGTGGCTATGTTGCCCAAGAGACTCGATGAAACGAACGATATGCTCTATTGGGTTTCCTTTTTTGCCATCGAACTTTGAAAATTTTGGTATGGCGTACCCGTTTGGATAGGGGGTTTGAGCGATGCTGTGGTGATAAGGGGGTTCGGGGTTGAAGTTTAAAGCCCAAACAACAGGGTGAGGGATTTTGTTAAGGAGGTCTTGGATTTCTGCTCTGGTGATGTATTCAGGGGCCTGGTGCGGAACTGAGGGGGGCTGCATAGGCAATGTTGGTTTTTGCTGGGCTTGTGTGGGGGGTGAAGCGAACTGTAGTGGTATACCCGGCTTGGGTATGTTTGGGACGAGTGGTGGTGATGGAGGAGAGCTAGGTTGTGTATTGTACGGAGTTTTTGTGGGCAGAGCCCTGAGGGCATCTAAGATGGCCTTTTGAGTGGTCTCGAGCGAGTTAATGCGGGCCAGGAGTCGATTTTGAGCGGAGTGTATGGTTTCATTGGAAATGTCGGGTTGTTGTCTGGAATTGGTTCGTCTGGGGCGTTTGACAGCCGTGGAAGAGTGATGACGGAACACACTTTCTCCCTGGGAAGAGTGGACCTCTTCGTTGGCCAGTACAGCTACATTTGGTGGGGGAATGTCAGGCACAGGGACCTCCGGTAGGGGTACTGGTTCCATCGGCGTGTGTTACTACACCCCAGTGGAGTCGCCAAAATGTAGGGGTTCTTTATTGATAACAGTAAAATATATAATAAATGGGTAGTCAACACAACTATGAGGGAACCGGAGAGTATCTAGACCAGAGGGGAAACAATTAGAGCTAGTTAATGGGGAAGATAGTGAGGGTAGGACCTTGCCTTGCCATCATCACAGAGTTCTCTATTTATAGAAAGTCGTTGATCTCGGGTTACCCTAGGCGGGTCGAGAGTGTTTAGGTCATGAGTACCCTAAACACCTAACGTGTCACCTCATTTCTTTTGCATTGAATGTCTTCAGACATCCTTTAGTGGCGGTAGTTGGCTACATTAATTACTCTTTGTCAGAGCATTAATGGTGATGGTAAGAGTCTTTGTTATGACAAAGCATCGCTCACTGTTCCACTAACTAGGCCCCCTTGATTTAGTTGGGCTTCCTCTATTGTCCATCCTCCAATCCAAAACCCTTCTAGCATCCCATTTAGACCCCGTTATGTGGCTGAAAAGGATGGGACCTACCAGCCCCTATCCCTGTTGCGCTGTAGGGTTTGTTTGTTCGTTTGTGGGAATGTTCCTGCACCTATAACGTTTGTGAGTGACGCTTGTGCTCGAGAGATAGACCTCGAGGCTTGAGCGGCGGTGCTCGAGAGGTAGACCTCGAGGCTTGGGTGACTGTACTCCAGAGATAGACCTCGAGGCTTGGGTGACTGTGCTCGAGAGGTAGACCTCGAGGCTTGGGTGACTGTGCTCGAGAGATAGACTTCGAGGCTTGAGTGACTGTGCTCGAGAGGTAGACCTCGAGGCTTGGGTGACTGTGCTCGAGAGGTAGACCTCGAGGCTTGGGTGACTATGCTCGAGAGGTAGACCTCGAGGCTTGAGTGACTGTGCTCGAGAAGTAGACCTCGAGGCTTGGGTGACTGTGCTCGAGAGATAGACCTCGAGGCTTGAGTGACTGTGCTCGAGAGGTAGACCTCGAGGCTTGAGTGACTGTGCTCGAGAAGTAGACCTCGAGGCTTGGGTGACTGTGCTCGAGAGATAGACTTCGAGGCTTGAGTGACTGTGCTCGAGAGGTAGACCTCGAGGCTTGGGTGACTGTGCTCGAGAGGTAGACCTCGAGGCTTGAGTGACTGTGCTCGAGAGATAGACCTCGAGGCTTGAGTGACTGTGCTCGAGAAGTAGACCTCGAGGCTTGAGTGACTGTGCTCGAGAGATAGACTTCGAGGCTTGAGTGACTGTGCTCGAGAGGTAGACCTCGAGGCTTGAGTGACTGTGCTCGAGAGGTAGACCTCGAGGCTTGGGTGACTGTGCTCGAGAGATAGACTTCGAGGCTTGAGTGACTGTGCTCGAGGGGTAGGTCTCGAGGCTTAAGTGACTGCTCGAGATTTTGTTGTCTGCGCTTCAGAGGTAGGTCTACCTCTCAAGGCTTTGCAGTCTGGGTTCGATGGATGGGCCTAATGGTTCGATCCATGGTGTTTGGGCCCTTTTGTCATGGGCCTCTTTTGTTTGTGACGTGGTTGCCATGTTGGCATAGGTTGACTTGTCAACCGTCTTCTTGAATCCTATATTGACACTCACAGAGTGTAGTCGGGTGCATTTTATATGGTGTGTGAAGGCAGCCGATGAAGGAAACGTGGCAATCGTAGATGGTCTTGAAGATCGAGTGGAGGGGAGGGGTTTTGTGATCAGGGGGTGGGCTCCCCAAGTGGCCATACTAAGACACCGAGCCGTGGGCGTGTTTGTGACTCACTGTGGGTGGAACTCGGTGTTGGAGGGACTCACTACAGGTGTGATGATGTTGACGTGGCCAATGGGTGCGGACCAGTTCACAAATGCCAAGCTATTGGTTGATCAACTCGGCGTGGCAATGCGAGCTTGTGAAGGAGGTAAACGGAATGTTCCTGACTCAGCTGAGTTGACCCGGTTGTTGATCGAGTCTGTGCGTGGTTCTCGGCCGGAGAGAATCCGAGTCATGAAGATCCGTGATGTTGCCTCAGCAACAACTAAAGGAGGTGGTAGCTCAAGTAGAGATTTGGATGAGCTAGCCAAGCGGCTTGGCGAGCTTAAAGCAAAGGAGTTCTGATCAAATCACACGTGCATATCCGTATAGTATGTGTATACATACGTATATGAAAGATGTTTGTGTAAATTCAGCAAAGTTCATTTCTACACCATTTTTAGTTGCCCGGTTGAATTGTAGAATTTGTGGGGTCTCTGAAAAAAAAAAGAATTTGTAGGGTCTTTGAAAAAAAAAAAAAGAATTTGTAGGGTCTTTATTGAGACTTTTTTTTTTGAGAAGGTATTGTCTCTTTCTATTAGTCAATTCAGTAAGGAATATATTAAGAGATAATGCACTGCTTATATATATTTTTTCAACGTTTGACATAGCTTGGGTTGACTACTGGTTTATTAAGAAATTATTGAATAGTGCAGGTATGATACTCTTACACAATCATACTCTTACACGTCGGATGAAATTTTTTTATTTTCTTTAAAAAATATCAATTTACTATTGATTGAACGCGCAAGGAAATATGATATCTCTCCTATTTAAAGCTATACCAACCTCTCAAAATAGGGCGTGATGCGCAAATTTGTTTGTTCCCGTCCATATTTAAAGTTGGGCTGTCTTTGGTGGAGGAGTTTTGTAGGCTACTAGACAAGAGCTTTGAAATAATGGTGTTCCAAAATCGATTAAATCAACCTGATAAATGGAGGATTGAATAATATATTGCACCTCGATTTAATTGTGTACAGTACAAGCATCAAATTCCTAATTTTAGGTACAGGAAGTTATGCTGCTCAGCAAACTAATTTTTGGCCCAAACCTGCTGGCTGCTGTTGGATCTTAGAATCCTGATGTCTATTGAGCGCCTTTGTTCATGCCATTGAAGATGTTGAGACATTGCTATCTATGCATTAATGAGAAGTAAATGATGGACTATATATATATATATACCATGGAATACGAAAGGCATTATAGCTACATTTCAGGTTGAAATTAACTTGGAACAAACAGAAACAGGTTGCATGATTAGGCTGGTTAATTAACAAGTCCACTTCACGTTATGGTTACTTGCACACACAGCTCTACCCCAAATCAGAACAATCTTGATGGCTTGGAATAGAATTCGAACACCATTATTATGATCAGTTTCATAAGTGTAACTTATGTGTATAATCACAAGGGTACATCTTTTTAAACAATATTCATACCTTCCCTCTTCCAAGCTTTCATCATTTTGGAGGGGAAAAAGCACAGAACTCGAGTTTCTCTTACACCAACTAGAAACACATACAAGACCCTAAATGGCATGGCAAAAATTAAACTGGAAAACAATGGAATTACACTGGGGTTTGAAGCATTGTGGCGAATAATTGACGATGTCAGTAATAATTATTATAATTAATTGTGGCATAGGGTTTAATTTATAATTAAAGGCATATGTAATTTTAAGCAGTCTGTTAGTTACTATTATATGGAAATTAACAAAATACTCAACATTAATTCTTGTGTCCATGCATGACTTAGCAAAAAAAAAAAAAGGTAATTAAGTAGTTCTAATTTGTCCACTATGGTTGGTGTCACAGGGTCAATTAATCACCAAAATTTCGCCGTTGTGATGACACTTGGTTGCGCACCAAGTCTCAGTCAAACGCGCACACACAATGTGTATAATAGGCACAAGGGACACACGAATTTACAGAAGGCTTTGCCTTCCAACCTTTTACTATAAAACAATAATAGTTACAAATGAATTCTCAATGGTATTTACACAAGCTTACAAGGTAACTCTCATTAAGGTAACTCTCATTATTACAATGAATGCCAATGCTCACCACCAAATGGAGTTTATATAGGCTCACAAAACCCTATACATCCCACTATTTTAGTGCCCACTATCTTAGTGGTGGACACTCTCATCCACAAGATTGTGACACCAATTGCTAGGGCAATGTTGGACCGTCAAGATCGTGCCACATGTCAAAGGAGGTTGTAACCACTAGCTTTGACTCTCCCAAAATAGCACATGTAGAAGATATCTTTGCCACCTCATGCCAATATATATTGTTGGACATATATGTATATGCCCTAGTCTTCTCCACCTCCCACAATGTTAGTACTAGTAGGGGTGATACTATGAACCACTTGTTGACTAGCCCATTGCATGCCATGTGTCAAGTCAAGTTGGGTCATGTGTCCATGGTTTAACCCATGTATATGCCCCAATCCATGTCCACCAATATTTGAGGCTTGCTGGGTGGAGATTTAGCCCAATGCCAAGTCCATATCTTACATTCTCTTTGTTGTGGACTGAAGCTCGCCTGTATTGACCAAGGCTGCACCATGACTTAGTCTGTTGGATCATGTTGGTGCCATGCCCATGAAGTCTGTCTAAGCCCATGCTTGCGTGCACACAGGCTTGTGAGCCACAACCAAGCCCACTGCCTTTGTCTCAAGCCATCACCTTGCCTAAGGGCAAGTTTGCGCACCCATGGGTCCATATGCATGCGACATGCTTGCCACACGCATGGCTTGGGGTGCACCCACTGGCGCTGCCCGCCCATGAGGCTAGCTGCTACAGACTATGATGTGATGCCACCTTTGGTGAGGTGCACCATTATGCCAAGGCCAATTAAAGACTTCCAAATAATTACCTAAATGCCACCACCGCATACTTGTGACATGTTGACAACTTGTTGTGCACCAGTTGACTGTCAAGGGCTTAGCCATGGGCATGTCATGGCCTAAGTCCTGGCATGAGAGGATGTCGGGTGTAACAGTTGGGGACTTTCTCTTCCTATGGAGCCAAAATGGTGAAACAAACCAAACTATGGTATCACATGTTGTTGATACAAAGCAGCTGGCTCATAATTGTTGATTGGAGGTTTGTGATGACCATTACCTGCACCCTGGTAGTCTTTATTCATTAGGTTCACAATTTCAGTAGTAGCCTCAAGAAGCTTTTGGGATTCATTAGATTGTTGCTCAGTGACCAAGTTTTTTGACCTTGAAGATGAACATGATTCCAATCTGCCCCAACTTGAATCAGCCTTGGAATCATGGCAGCAGATTTGTTTGGTATTGGAGAGATCAATTGATGTTACCACTCCTGCAAAGTCTAATTTCTTTGGATTCAACATGCCTGTATCATCCTGAACAAAATTTAAACAATTATCAAAACAAATCCAGTTGGCAATAAAATGAAATAAACAATGAGATAACATATCAGCCAAAGCATCAATGTTTAATTGTGTCTATGCATTTACATACTTGTGTATGTATAGATATATGAGAGAGAGAGAGAGAGAGAGAGAGAGAGATGAGACCTGATCATGCATGTGCTCTTGTGAGGTTCCAAGTCGCTTTTCTGAAATATTCATATCTTTCCCTGCAGCATCCAAGCAAGTAAATATACAAATTGAACCATATATATATATATATAACCCTTCTTTTGCCCCTATGGTCAACAGCTATGCACACAGTCCAACAGAGTACCAAATTATTAAACAAGTAATTAACCCAAGCATGATCTGTTAAGTTTGCCAGAAAATTAAACAAATGCACTGTAATCATGCATAATGAACTCATCTATTGCTTCTCAAAATGAAAATTGTTTTGAACATTGATAACTCTCTATTGCTTACATACAAGTATGATGATTCGCACTTGTTTTCACTACAACATATCTATAGAAACAAAAGACAAATTAAGAACGACCAAAATTTTGCTCTCTCTCAAAGGGCTTTCACTCGATCTCCTCAGTTATTCTTTGGTGGGTGGGATTTCGGCACATGATAATCAGCACTGAATGATACAAAACCAGCCATTTTTACATTCGCGGGATGATCAGTACTTGAATTGCTCAGTGTATGTTCTACATTCAACTTCCCTTTCCCTTTATACTTATACTTTCCAACAGAATGGGTTGCACCTGAAATCATTGAAGCTCCTTGTTTCGCGCCTTCCTCCTTCACCATCTCTTTTGCCAAGTCCCTTTTTCCCATCATTTTCCTTCCTCCAATTCTGTCTTCAGCAGCAGTAGGAACAACATCAAAAATTTCCTGTAATATTTTTGTTTTAAGACACAAAAATTAAGTGTTGACATATATATATATATATATAATCATCATAATTTTATGAAACAATCATGCATGTGAAAATAATCAATAATTCACCTTTTCTGTAGTTAAAGAAATTCTATCACCAACCTCCATCTTCTCCATAACTACAAAAATTAAACGCAAGAGTTAGATTTTCAAGTAAATTTTATTAGGTTAAAAAAAAGAGAGAAATTTAAAGAGAAATAAGTCAACTTACCCTGGTTGGAATATGCAATAGTGTCCCTTAGGGCAAGAAAAATGCATAGAAGTCCAAGTACAAAGCTAGTAGACCTTATGGACACCATTTTTGTTTCCTTTTCTTCTTTGCTGTGTTTGTTAAACAAGGAAGGAGAGAGAGGAAGCACATGAAACAGAAGAGGGGATTTATAGAAAGTCCAAACACAAGTCAAAGCTAGGGTCTTAACATATATCGAGAAATGTTTACATGATCCGGGACTACATGGTCCCAGTCAATCAAAAAATGACATATTATTAAATGTATCAAACTTTTTGATGATGTGTTATTTTTTTATTAGCCGAGACTATATAGTCCCGACCATGTAATAATTTCTCTCTAACATCTACTTTTTCTCCATTTGATTGATAAAATATGGTGATTTGCTTAACATGCAGTTCTTGGGAAAACTCAAAAGCTAAAGCAGTGTTCAAAGTTACAGTTAAGAAGTTAATGGTTTTCTGGGATGGTTCACAATGTTAGGTTAAAGGCCTGTGATGGCGTGGAATGGAAGATACGAGTGTTCTGCGCTTGTCTGCCGCCATGCATGCAACGAGGAGAGTTTGTTTTAGTGGCCAAGGTTGGCTACACAAAAATCGAAGGGTTTAATATTTATATTACTAGTGAAACTCTATTCCCCGTATAAACACACACACATATATGCATTATGTGTATATATAAGGCAATGCCATGGGATGGTTAATTTTGTATTACTATTAAGAGGTGCTAATTAGTGCCTTTGGCACACTTTCTTATATATTATAGTAGTGGAGGCTACATGGGCTAAGCTTAAACTTGGTTTTATAGGTGTGAAGTGAGAGCTACAGTTCATACATTTGTCTATATGGAAGTCTCAAGAATCGGCTTGAGTTTGGTTGGCTTTGACTGGAATAGCATGGGTACAAGTGCCATTGTATTACTGGGAGAAAGTACATATAAAGTAAATTACAACTTAGAAGAACAAATCCAAAGGAACTAGGGTTGTGCCCCCTGTAAGATATAATAGTCAGTCTTGGCTAGTTCATGTGTTTTAAAATGATCTACCACCTTAACATGTTTTATATATATAAATATACATATATAAGTGTACATTTATGTATTAAAAGTAAACACTACATTATGCAAACCAAAATGAAAAATTATAACATAAAATATCGATAAGGAATAATAGTTTTACAATATATAGTTTATATGTACGTGTATAGACTTAATAACTAAAGCTATATGTATGTTCTCTTAAAAAAAAAAAAGTTAAGGGTTCAAGTCTTAGTTTCAAGCCAATACACTTAAACCAGTGTTGGACTGTGTATCATAGCTACAAAAAGAAAAAAATAATAATAAATAAATTTCACCGAGCTTTGAAATGAGCAGTTGATTGTAATCAAGGATTTGAAATGAACTCCTCTATTTTGTTTGGTTCAAGGTGAAACTGGTGATTGGCAACAGAGATTCAGATAAACAAGTTCAGAATAAAGAGATGAAAGAACATGGGCAATTGGTTGTTGCATTGAATCACTAACCCATCATGATTAATATTTTACAGTTGGGTTTAGTGAGTGCAGAACACGAGAGCGTGCCCTCCAACATTGTATCGGTGCGTACCCTACACTATATACTGTATTAGTCAATTGACCCAAAGTGGGTTAATCCACCAGCAGTGAAACACATGACGGTGAAAATTAAACATAAAAGTTAAAACCATCTTTGCGCGCACTTCAATCAACGTCGTAAATTGTGCGACATAGGAGACAATTTGGACCGTAATATATATTCAAATATTAGAGTCACCGTTACACCTTGGTACTTGTTGCTTGGTAATCGTTGCACATTCCTTACCACTAGGCAGTTTCCAAGAGTGCAATAATTCTTCATTAATGGTCAAATGATAATCAAAATTTGTGAAAATATTGGTAGCAGTGGATCTATATATATATATATATATTTATAGAAGTGCTAGCGAGAGTGATGGACAACCATCACTTCACACTAGCTTGCCTAGTTGAACGTTATACGCATGTAATAATTTTTTTCAACAACTTGCATTTAGTTTTTTTTCTCTCTCTCATTTACCATTATTACCATTATGCTCTGATACTATTTTAAAGAAAAATATTCATTAGTAACATTTTTTCTCTTTCTAAAACCTCACATTTTTTATGTCAAAATTTTTTTAAAAGGAAAAATATTCAGGACCTAATAAAAAAAAGTACACCTTCTCCAACAAAGAAGAATAAAAATACATAGAAATTGTTTGATCCATTAAATAGTTAAGTATGTTTTTATAAAAATATCCAATTTCAATCTAGGAAGGAACAAATGATTGACTGAAGAATCCTTTTTCTGCTGATATATATATATATATATATATATATATATATATATATATGTGTGTGTGTGTGTGTGTGTGTGTGTGTGTGTATTGGTAGAACTCCGTTTTAAAATTTATTACAAGTTGGTCTTCTATAAAGAAGAGATTGTATTAGATGAGGTAAACTTTGGATAAGATTGTATTTTGATTGTGTTTTTTTTTTTTTGGTTAGGACTCTTGGTCATTGTTTAGAAAGAGAAGAAACGTTGGTAATGGTTTTTTTCCCCTTTAAAATAGTAGGAGATAATGATAATTACAGTAATAAATGAGAGATTTAAGAAAATTGACTACATAGTTATTGAAAAATACAATTACATGCTTCAAACTCTCGACTAGCAAGTATTGACTGAGAGTCACCCTAGCACTCCTAATTATATAAATATATCACCTAATACAATGTAGCAGAGTTTAAATATAGTCTTCACTTTGATTTGCAATGCCTTAAAAGGTACAATCATTTTCGAATTTATGGACAATACTAACCTATTCACCAGTGAGTAGGTAAGCCCTCGTTGATGTGTTCCAATAAAAAATAAATACATCAACTTTAATTACAAAATTTAAAATATAATAAATAAGGATAATAAATGGAATTGATCTTGCTTCATTTGGATAATTGACATTCTCACATTCACTCCTCTCTTTTCACATTCACTCCTCTCTAATATTAATATACTGTATACACATAAACACATGTATCAATCCATATATATATATATATATATATATATATTATATATTAGTTCTATTTAAGCTGGACGAGTTCCTCCAAAAAAATTAAAGAGGTGCAGTGTACGTAATAGATATATCATGAATCTGTATATGTGAACAATTAATAGTTTTTTAATATACTATCTCTTTTGAGTGGTGATACAGAGGGTGAGAGAAAGAAGAATAATAGAGAGAAGACATAAATGTGAAAAGGAGCGAAAGAAAGAGAAAAGTGAATATTGAATGTTAATTATTCAAATGAAGTCGATCAATCTCTTTTATTATTCTTATTTATTATATTTTAAATTTTATAATTACAAGTGTGTTGATTTTTATTACTAACATATCATATCAGCGGTCTTAATCAAAAGAGATCAACAGAAAGTATTCAATATCCATACAAGTGTGTCTGTCCTCACTTTGATTTGCAAGGTACAATCGTTTTAGACTTAATTAAAAGACAGGAGGAAAAAGTATAGAATATCCGAGATGTAGTAGCCCAACAAGTGTAGACATGTCTGATTTTAGTGACTGTCTTCTTCCTGAAATGCATGGGATGAGTTTTGTATGTCCTTCACGACATCACATCATGTAATGAATGAAGGTGGACATTCACGAATGTAGTTGTATTGCTCAAAGTAATCCTCTTTCATATATTTGTTTGAAGCAAAGATATACAAACTCGTTATTTAGAAAAATTATTGATTATCTGGAAGTACAGAATCTACAGACTTCGCAGTAGTTTCCGTCAAATAAAAACTCACTTTATTTTAATTTCCTTCGTGACAAGAAAATAGTGATTCGCTGTTGGCTGGGGTACGACAACCATATGATGCATCCTACCCATTTTGTGTCCATTCTCTTTTTTTCACATTATTTGGCGTTGATTTGATGCGTAGGTTACTCTAATCGACAAGCAAATGATATGTAACTCAAATTTTATTAAATTTTAGTCGATAAGAAAGTCTAAACGATTAAAGAATTAAAAGTTAACTTAAGTTACAATAAGACAAGGATAACTATTCCTAGAATGATACTCCCAAATACTTTCTAATAAGAAGGAGAGT
Organism: Cornus controversa; assembly: GCA_026545225.1. Taxonomy (NCBI): domain Eukaryota; kingdom Viridiplantae; phylum Streptophyta; class Magnoliopsida; order Cornales; family Cornaceae; genus Cornus; species Cornus controversa. The sequence goes on from CM048845.1 coordinate 101,417,780, forward strand.
TAAATACATACAAAGATACTAATTTCTGTTTAATATTTGATCCAAAACACTTGATCATCAAACAGGAAACTACAACTTTGACATTTACTCTATTTTGCAGAAAAGGACAACAAATCGGATCGTTTGAATTTTTACACATCTCATATGACATTTCAAAAAACATCATGAAAAGGCAAAAGTCTTTCAACCAGTTGTTGCTGGGTCAAATTGGACACTTGAGATTCAAACCATTGAGGAATGTCTCCAATGGGAAATCAAGAATTAACAGAAAAGCTAGCATAACTATATTACTAATGGTATCATGTTCCTCGTGTTGTTTTTAGTCTTGGGGTTTCTACCCAAAATGTACGGAAAGGAAGCTTTCAGGGTTTGGGGATTCTAAAGTTTATGTAGATATGAGTAAAAATATAAGTTGAATAGGACTTGTAACTAAATTGAGAGTTTAATTTTCAAACTTGGGAGTTTCAAGAAAAGGAAAGTTTGTTTGCCTTTAATGGACATGGTCACATGGTTGCCAAAACCATATGTGGCCTTTATTTTAATATGATAAATAAACAAAAGAATTCCTGGCGGTGTCGCTGATTCGTCTTCAAGACTAAGGTCGTGGTGATATTTTTTTAAAATAAAATGAAGAGAAAGAGAGAGAAGGGCCAAAATATATGAACAAAAAGAGAGAAGAAATTGGATAGTTGATTCTTAGTGAAACAAAAAAATAAAAATAAATCAAGAGTGAAAAAGAAAACTAATAGGAAGAAAAGAATAAAAAAAATGAAGAAATATATTTGAGAGCTCTAAAACTAAACATGATAAAACACTTGGTAAACAATTTTCTTGGTTAATGTTTTCACCAACTGCAAACTGATACCAATTGAATGGTCAATATTATATGTACAATATATTACATATTATATGTGGTTGGATTAGATTATTAATGGATTAGAATGAGTATAATTTATATCGGATTTGTTAATTTAACGGATTATCGAATTCGAATTCTTAACCGATTATGAGATTAAATATTCAATTCAGATTTAAATTCAATTCATTGATAGGCCTAATTAGGAGGTATGACTTTTAGCCTCTCTCATTCTACCCCTCGGATGTGAATGTCCTTTCTTTTTCTTTATTTTTTTCCCTCTCTTTCTCTTCGGACAATGTTCAAATTTCTTACAAACATTTCGTCGTAGGTGTCATGGCAATGTCGGACATGTATCCAACATGACTAGAAGTGTCCATATTTTAAATGATTATTTTTTTAGACGGACATGACAATGACACAACCCAGATACTTCAAGGACACGGGTAGAATACAACATGGTCAATTTATGAAATATAAAAATGGAACTCAACTTGAATTTTAAAAGCTAATGAGATAAAAATGTAAAAATAAAAATTACACTTAAAAGTCCAACAACAACATAAATCCACTCTTTTTTTAGTAGCTTTGTTCTCACCTCTCGTCAAAATGTAAGCCAAATCGGTGAAAGAAGAACAAGAAGAAGAAAAAGAAAAAGAAAAAGAAAAAGAAGAATTGTTGAAGAGGTGGAGACATATCCAAAATGTGTTATTGAAAAATTGAAAAAATAAAAAAATTATATATATATATATCTTTTCCATTTTTGTGTCTTACTTTTTGAGGTTTGTCGTATTTTTATATTTATATTGTATTGTACTCGTGTTCTGCCAGTACTTTGAATTGGAGACTTTGGAATTATGCCATTAATCATGTGGGATCTTTGGCACATCCCCACTATTCGAAATCCCGAGGCACAAAGCATAATTTTACAAAATTTCCTCCAAGCCATATAGAAAATATTTTGGGGAAAGAAAAAGAAAGTAAAATGTTACTCATGTTTTTATTATAGAATAGATTGAGCAACAATTTGAAACACGTTGACATCCATTTACCTCAAAAATAAAATAAAAATTGAAACACGTTCTTTGCATGGTTGATGAAAAAATAGAAGGAAATCAAGAATATAAGTTTATATATATATATATATATATATATATTTACTTTGGTAGTAGAACTTCATTAATAAAAAGAGATTATCGATCAATAACCCCAAACATACTGACCGACTTTGCCATAAAAAAAGCTAGTTGTTAAAATTTGGTTCTTTAAGCAATAGAATGTGAACCAGTGCTGGATTCAGCAGTAGTTGTTCTAAAGCTCGCATCAATATTAAATTTAAGTACTCCAGGTGGCGGAGCCTCCCACTGCTGTTTCAAAGTAGGAACACCACCATCCGACAGCCAATAAAAATAGACTTAATTTAAAAATTGTTATATTAAGTTTTACGACCTCATTCAATATCCAAACTAAAATTAGTTCACGAATAAATTGAACCGAAATGAGTTTCCATCTAAATTAAATCCTAACCAAATCCACAAAATTGAACAAATTTAATCCCAACAATCTTGGGCTCAGCTTGACTGCAAACCCCCTAATTTAACAACTCCCTTAGCAACGGATAGATTGTATTTTCTGTAATTTGAATGTTACACCTAGATAAAGAGATGGTTATAAGGAAGCAAAGCAACGATGGTCAACGTCTCTTCGTAAATACTTGAAAGATAGGACCTCTTCCAGTAATTTCACTCCACATCCACAAAATGAAAATTGGCATCCTCCCGCGAAAATCAAAACCGCCATTTCCCGCCAAAAACCCAAATTTCACCAATTTATCGCTAAAACCCTACCCAATTTGCACACAAACCAAACAGTCGAGCCAAAGTTGTAGCAGAAGAAGAAGAAGAAGGTTTGAGAGAGAGAAGAAACCCAGGAGGCCATGAAAATCCGAGTATTGAAGCTTCGAGAGGCTCACAAGAACAATGACACCGCCTCCTTCTGTTCGATTTTGTGGGACCTCCAAGCAGAACACATCACGACCTCGTCGTCTTCAGACTCGTCCATCTGTATTCACGACCCTCTTTTACCTACGAATACGCCCAAGATTCTTCGAAATCACAGAGATGGGGTCACCGCTTTGGCTCTCAGCCCTAATTCGACCTGCCTTGCCTCTGGATCTATCGATCATTCCGTCAAGCTCTACAAATTCCCAAGTAATTTTATTTTATTTTCATTTCCTTCTCGATCTGCCATATCAAATGTCATAAATATTTGATTGGCTGTTTTCTATTAATGAATTTAGTTTTATTTGTTTCAGTTGCTTTTGACTTTTTATAATTAGGTTAGCAAATAATTTGTGAACCGGAAATATAATTAACAATTTTTTTGGGTATGGTTGAATTGTGATGAGTTATTTCTATGAAAATTACCACAGCAATTATATAATTGAAATTGCGGTTAGAAATAATAGCCTCTTGTGTTTTACATTGATGAAATATTTAATCAAGATGTGGGCATTTAATTATCTACTAAAAATAGGAATGGTTCATTTTTGATTTGTACTTGGTATAATAGACCACTTAACTTTTAAAATCACTATGTGAAGCTCATTAATTCTGTCATTCTACGAATGTAAAGTGATGGATCATGTTTATTTCATGTTTAAAGTTACTTACTTTAACTGAAACTGTATGGTTTAATGGGCAAATTTCTTGCCACCTCTTACAATGTTGGAGAAGTAATTTGACAAATTCAAATAATTCAGAAAGTGTTCTTTGTTTGTTGGTAATTAGTCAAACACTTACATAGTGTACAAGTCCTTTGAATGAAAATTATAGAGCAGTCAAGCAGTATTGCTCAAGGGTCTTACAAATAGAGGACGGGACAAGCTGAAAATCACAAGTCTTTTCACAAGGTTTCTACTATAGTAATTGGTATATTCAATTATTCATGGTAACTCCTATGTTCCAACAGTGACTTCCACCTCTTCTCCTTTATTTTTTATTTTTTATAAATTGTAAGTATGAAATACCAACAATTTTGATCAATCCTTCTGTCCTTATATAGTTGTTAGCAACTGGCAAGTGTAGACTTAATCCATCATTCCCCTGCTGCACCAAGAATTTGGGAAGGTTCACCGAATAGATGAATACATGATCTGGTATTGTGTTGATATTAGAGCTTAGTGATCAAATATCATAAGATCTCTTATTTAGAGACAAAAATAATTGTATCTAGTTTTGTTTAATTGGTGATCTAATAAAAAGCTCTAATTAGTGACTTCTATGCACATATTCAATTTTGCGGTGAAAGATGCTATAATAAAATGGAGTTGCCAATATATTTGAAATTCTAAAGATGATTATATGATGGTCATGAAAAATGTGATTTTTTTTTATTTTGCAAATATGGCAAGAACTTGCAGAGTTCTGTTTTGAACTCTTTTACTGGATCTAAAAACTACTATTCTTTTCTTTTCTTTTCTTTTTTCTTTTTGCAAACTTTCAAATAGATATTGCATGTAAGGATCTACAACAAATTTTATCACTTACATTTTGGATAATTTTTTATAAAAAGTCTCTTCATAATCTCTATCATTATATTACATGGACTCAAGTACGTGTGACACTAGAATTAGAATCCTCAAATCCCTCAACTCAAGGAAATGAGAACATGGCTAAACATTTATTTTTTTAGTATTCTTCTGTTATTTTGTTGTAAATATTTTTTTTGTTGTAAAACATATCATTTTTAAGGTAATAATGTAACAAAAGAAACATAATAAGTACCCCAAGGGGTTGGCTCAAGTGGATAAAGAACTTGGCCCTAGTGCCTAGCAAGCATTAGGTCCAAGGATCAAGTTCTCTTGGGTGCAAACAATTCTTTGGGGGGTCTAAGGTTCAAGTCCTCTTGGGTGCAAACAATTCTTTGGGGGCCGGTGTGTGTACCAACTAGGAAAAAAAAAGAAACATAATAAAGAGATTTTGCTGTACGGTTCTATAATAATTTTTAATTGTGATATGCTAACTTGGTATATGTCCAATTAAACATGTCAGATCCATACCCAAGTGCTGTGTATAGGTCCCTCGTCTAGAAGAGTCAAAGTAATATTTGTATCTAAATTATAAAGTTTGTATTTCATCCCATCTTTTTTTGTTACTTTCCATATCATTGGAATTTTGCGTGGGAAACTCTAGAACCTTCATCATATTTACTTTACAATTTTAGGAATCTATTCATTTGTATTTCTTATGTCTCATGTGCATAGTAGTGGCTTTTCTTTGATTTCTAAAGATCTGTAGTTTTGTTCTATGTTACATAGACTCCGGTCATGGACTTTAGATTGGCCATTACATTACTAATGGCCAGAAGTAGTGCCATTGCGATTACAAATAAAGAGCTTGTTCCTTCTCTCTCTCAAAGTTCCCAACTATCTAAATGCCTTGGCCAATTCCAATCCTTGTGGACGTTATGTGGATATTTTTGTAATAAAATTTTATGGATCTTATTATCAGGTGGAGAGTTTCAGACCAATATCACCAGATTTACACTGCCAATTCGCACCCTTGGTTTTAATAAATCTGGTAGCTTGTTGGCAGCTGCTGGTGATGATGAGGGAATTAAACTTATCAATACAATAGATGGTTCAATTGCAAGGGTTCTCAAAGGACATAAAGGGTGTGTCACTGGCTTGGCTTTTGATCCTAACAGTGAATACTTGGCATCAGTTGATTCAGTTGGGACCGTCATATTTTGGGAGCTGCATTCTGGAAGAATCCTCCACACCCTTAAAGGCATAGCTCCTGACACTGGTTCCAATCTTTCCGTCATGAATGTACTCAACTGGAGTCCAGATGGGGAGACTTTAGCTGTGCCGGGTTTGAAAAATGATGTGGTGATGTACGATAGAGACACAGCTGAAAAGCTGTTTTCCTTGAGAGGTGATCATGTCCAACCAGTGTGTTTCTTGTCTTGGTCACCTAATGGTAAATATATAGCCACTTCTGGTTTGGACAAACAGGTTTTGATTTGGGATGTTGACCAGAGGCAGGACATCAACAGGCATAAATTTGATGATATAATCTGTTGTATGGCATGGAAGCCAAATGGGAATGCATTGGCTGTTATTAATGTTATGGGAAAGTATGGTTTGTGGGAATCACCTGTTCCTTCATCAATGAAATCCCCGGCAGAAGGTATTCCTAGTTTACAGTCTAAGAATAGTAACGGACTCCTCTTGTTTGATGAAGAAGAAAAGGAGCCTAGTACATCTGGTAGTTTAAGTGATCTTGGTGAAGATAGCTATGGCGAATCTGAACCACCGATCAGAAAAAGATTACGGAAACAGTCTGTATACAATGATGATTTTGATGAAGAAATTAACGATGAGTTTAACTTGCTTCCAAAGGTTGAGTCCCGCAAAAAAACCTCTAGTGACCAGAAGGAAAGCTTGAATAATGGAAAGAAGGGATTAAGAAGTCCAATAATATCTGCAGGGCCAAAAATGCAGGAGGCTTTTCAACCAGGTGCTACTCCTGCACAGCCTGGGAAAAGGTCCTTTCTGTGCTACAGCATGCTTGGAAGTGTAACCACAATTGAACATGATGGATACTCCCATATAGAGGTATTCATATTGTGGTCATCTTATAATCTGTTTTTGTAGTTTCATAATGATTCTTATTTTGAGTAATGATTGAATTAATAAGACTGCCAATGATGATTAGAATCAAGTTTGGCAGCCAAGAGCAGGAGGTTATTAACCTTCTGTGTTAATTAATAAGAAAATTTAGAATCTTTGTGAATTATGGGTGCCTGCAAGTGTAGTTATAAAACCCGCATAGAAAATAAACTAAATCATACCAGTTTTATGGTCTAGTCAACTCATATACATTGTTTTAATCTTAAACTGAATTAATAATACACAAAATATGATTTTAATTTTAATTTAATTATCTCACTGTCCTACTTAAAAGATAGTTATGGGATCTCCTATAATGCATTTGGTGTATCTCACCCATTTATACAGAATGCTTTAATCACAGTTCTTGTATATTTACTAATATTATATTATAATTGGTTGCAGATAGATTTTCATGACACTAGCAGAGGCCCACGAGTTCCAGCAATGACTGATTATTTTGGTTTTACAATGGCTTCATTAAATGAAAATGGAAGTGTCTTTGCAAATCCATGCAAGGGTGAAAAGAACATGAGTACTTTAATGTATCGTCCATTCGGCAGCTGGGCTAATAACAGCGAGGTTAGCTTATTCTTATTTCTAACACATTTGTGTTTATGGTTTACTCTCACGCATCCATACATATGCACACATAAACATTGCATCCCCAAATGCATCACTTCCTGTGTGAAATAATTGTGTAAAGTTTACCAAAGCTAAAGTTGGTCAACCAATGCAAATACAGTGGTCTATGCGATTTGAGGAAGAAGAAGTGAAGGTTGTGGCACTTGGTTCTGCTTGGGTAGCTGCTGTTACAAGTCTTGGTTTTCTTCGAATCTTTACTGAGGGTGGCTTGCAGGTTTGTCATTTAAATATCTTCTATGTACTGTTTGAAAATTTTCATGAATGAATATTTCATCATGTTAATGAGACTTTTGCTTTAGTTAAGTATGTGCTCACGGAAATTGTCATGTATCAACTGATAAACTGCATGTAGACTTCTGAAACCATGTTCTTTCATATATTAATTTCAAGTGTATGAACATGTTGAGATCACTGATTTGTTGGCTTAAAAGTGGGAGAGGATAAGGGCACACTTATTTTTTAAAAAAGCACAAAAATGACATAAATTGAAGGGAAAAAGTTTTTATTATGCTTCTTATATCTGTTTTTTTCCCCAAAATATTAAAAAGTAAATGAAAAAATAGAGAAGGATAAAGTGAAAGAGAAATTTGTATTTTTTGTTGATAAGATAATTAGTATTCTCTTTTGAGATTGCAGGAGTTTGAGTAGGGTTTTGAAGAAAGACAAGTATGAGATGTAGAATAATGGAATTTTAAGGAGACTGGCTAGAATGAAAACTGAGGGAGATTTTTGAGAGAGAGAGAGAGATGGCATGCCAATAGTGGAAATCGGTTGAAAACTATGAGAGAATTCTGCTATTGCCTATTCTTCCCTTCTTCTTTCCATGGCTAATGAGTCAAGAGTTTGTCCCTATTTATAGAAGTTCAGGGAGTACGGAGGATAGCTGGTGATAGCTAGCACATTTGTTGAAACAGCTTAACTGGAGCGTGGAGGAAGAACCATTTGGAGATGCCACTGGAGTAAGGGAAGTACATGTAGGTGAGGTGGAGTGTGCCAAGCACAACATGTGGAGAACATATCCTGCAAGATGGGTGCCCTCCTCTCTTAATCCAAGAAGCACATCATGCAAGGAATACACCTCAATTGGCCTTCAGTTTTAATCATCAACTTGTAAAAGCCTTCAGATCCCAAAGAGGACTGTTATGTAAGCTAGAGGTCATGTCAGCTATACACCGAGCTTGAGAAGCTCTTCAAGCCCTGTTCCTAACATAGGCAAGCATTAGAGATGTGTTTAGAACTTTAGATGCATGTGCTCAAAGGCAGATTTATGTACAAAATAGCTTTATGAAGCATTGTACGCACAACGTGAACACCTCACTTGAAGCAATTTTGTAACAGAAGGAACACAAGAAGAGGGTTTTATGTACAATATAGCTTGAATGATTGGATGTGCTTGCCAGGTTCTTGCCTAGTCAGACACATTGGACATATTTATGTGTTCCTACTCAGGTGTTATGTGTTCAAAATAGGTCCTTCGCACATTAGAAACAATCCATGTATTATGTACCTTTGTTCTGCAAAGCTGATGCTACATCTATACTTGATTACCAATTTTATTGATGATCCCAATTTCTTCTTAGACATCAAATTCACTGATAATGCATAAAGACAATCATAATATTGTTAGCAATTGGTTCTGACATACTATTTGGTATGGTTAGAAGATGGTCCTGTATTCTGCCAGTTAGCAACTGTCCCTCTTCATGAACCCGAATGTTTTGCCAACTTAATGGCTTTATGTAGGAGATGGGTACTCCATTCAAAATTTATTGTCCTGTTGCATATGTTCTGCATGTGCATAAATTCTAGCAGCTCTACCCATAGTGAGGCTCCTTTGTTATCGATTTGAAGTGATTTAAATAGAAATTTATGCTGAGCCATTGGCCTAGGTGGTATAACCTCTCCTCCCCAAAGCAGAGGTGAGAGGTTTGAGCTCCAAGTGGGGCAAAATTGTGTTGGTGTGTGTGGGTTGTTTATCCAACCAGAAAAAAGGTAAATAGAAATTTATTGTTGCATCTTTGAATACCTCGTCTTGCTACCACTTTTTTAAAATAAAGAAACCAAGAAGTGTTGAAATATTGCTGTTAATTTTTATTTGATCTTGAAACTATGCATGTATCTATTTACTTAGTTATATGCTATTTTGAATTACATCTTATAGATTACTGATAAATGTGGGTTGGTCTCTGTTCATCTGTGTTGCCGCATTTTAATACTTGTAGAGATATGTACTCTCTCTCGATGGGCCGGTGGTGACTGCATCAGGCTTCAAGGATGAACTTGTGGTTGTCACACATGCTTCTCCTTCTCTTCCCTCAAATGATCAGGTACTGTTTCAACTTTCAACTTTTGTTTGACAGTCCCCTGGGTGAATTGTGTTGCCTCCATTAGTTCCTTGGCTCAACCCAATCACCCTGGGTATCAACCTAGCTAAAACATTAATAAGGTCAACAACTGCTAATCTAGAAGGGATAGTACTATTCTTGTTTTGAAGTTATTTTAGTACAGATAAAAATAAATTAATCATTACCTTTATAAAAATTGGTACTTCTAGTAGGATTTCATTGACTAAAGGTTTGCACCTAAATAGTACTGATTGATGAGATGTGTTGTTATTGTATTAAGTATCTGGGGATGTAAGGCGTAGCTGTTGTCATTCTTTCTACTAGAACACAGATTGGTCCCATGCCGCATATCATGATTTTCATAAAAATGCTAAATAGTCCTTTTTACCCCGGGACATGCAGATGCTAGAGGTTAGAATGTTCAACATTCGTAATGGGACCCAGCCCATCAGAGGACGCCTTCCATTGACACCTGGTTCATGTCTAACCTGGCTTGGTTTCAGTGAAGAAGGCCAATTATGTTCTTTTGATTCTAAGGTGAGCCAAGCTCAATCCTTGGTTCATGTCATTAGAAGTTCCATGATTACTTCTTTGGAACTTGATATAATTCTTTAGTTAAATTTGTAGGGTGTCCTGAGGGTGTTTACAGATCAATATGGAGGCAGTTGGCTCCCACTCTTCAGGTACAAGGTTCTTTTTAAATACAAGGAATGATTCTCATTATTAAAGATGATTTTGTTATCAACAATTGGCCAATAAATAAATCTACTATGCAGTGCTAGTAAAGTAAAGAAGCCAGATGAAAACTATTGGGTTGTTGGCCTGAATGCGAGCAAGTTGTTTTGCATTGTTTGCAAATCTCCTGATTCATTCCCACAGGTAGTAGGACTGATTATCTCTTTTACGTCAGCTTTACTGTTCTGTCAAGTATTTCATCATTCTTTTTCCTGTTATATTTTTTTTTTCAGGTCATCCCCAAACCAATTCTCACACTAGTAGATCTTTCATTTCCTCTTCCATCTTCTGATCTGGGAGCAGAAGCCCTTGAGAACGAATTTATAATGAAAAACATGCATCTGTCACAGGTATATTGCTTTTGTTGCATTTCTGCTTTGCTATCATGAGAACTGTTAGGTTTGCCTGTGATGATTAAGAGTGTTTTATATGCATGCTGTATTGTTAGAATTACTACTAATTATTTGAATGAACTGTATGTTTTTTCTTTTTCTTTGGGTTAAGTTCCTACAAAAGCTGTCTGATAGCTGATTTATTTATACAAAATACCTTGCAGATTCATAAAAGAATTGAAGAAACGGCAGCTGCCAATCAGGACACCACTTTACTTGATGATGAGGCTTTCAATACGGAAGCAGCTCTTGATAGATGCATCTTGAGGCTCATTGCATGCTGCTGCAATGGTGAGTGATTAAAAGTTAATGGTAACTTAATAACAAGATGCAAATTTTATATTATCTAGCTTTTCCATAATTGATTCTTTTTCTTTCCTTTTTACAATTATGATATAAATCCAAAATGCGAAATATGAGTGCCAATGCTTGTTTGTGGTGGTTAATTTCAGGTGATAAACTTGTGAGGGCTACTGAACTTGTGAAACTTCTGTCCCTTGAAAAATCAGTTAAAGGTGCAATAAAACTTGTAACCGCTCTTAAGCTTCCTAATTTGGCAGAGCGATTCAATACGATATTGGAGGTAAGCCTTCAATGTCTGAAAAAGAACTTGAGGTTCTTCATTTGATAGTTTTATCAGATTAAAAGCTTTTGTTTTTGTTTTGTGGTTTTTATGCCTTTCTCCCTTCTTACAGCAAAGAATGCTAGATGAAACTTCAGGGACTACGGCGGCTGTACCACTCCCAAACTCAAATTGTGATACTGCCGTAAAAGCTGATGTTGTGATCAGCAAGACCTTTACCTCTACTGAAAGAGGTAATACTTCAGAACCCGTTATTCCATTAATATCGGAAAAGTTTTCATCCCCTCCCTTCACAAAGAGAGGGATGTCAGAAGAGCCAGCTAAGGCTGGAAAGGTGAAAATAGAACAAAATCATAGTGCAAAACTGGACAAAGGAGGGGAGGTAAAGAATGTAGGAGGGCAAAAGAATGCAAGGGAGGTGAAGAACGCAGGAGAGCCTAAGAAGGTAGGGGAGGTGAATCAGGTACAAGTAATTCGCCCATCTAACCCTTTTGCTAAGTCATCAAGCAACCAAGAGAAACCATCTCTCTTTGATTCTCTAAAGAAGTCAAAGAAGCTTGACAGCACAGGTAAAAGATGAGAGGAAACACAAGGAAAAACAAGCCAAGCCTTTCTTTCCCTCTCTTTTTCTTTTTACTTTTTCCAAATTGACATGCATGGAAAATCGCTGTTGTACATCAGAGAGGCACTGCCACTGGATCTGTTTTTATATATTTGAGCAATGTAAATGCTTCTTCTATTCACTTGCTGAATTCTGGCAAATCTTGTGTGCTCGCACACATATCCTTGGAGATGAGTGTTTTGAGGCACTCAGGTCTTCAATGTCATTCGCTGAAACTAGAAAAATTGAGGGAGATCTAGCGAGCCTTCTAGCAATTAACTTATATTATGGGACAATTGAACTACCACTTGTTAGAAAAATAATATTAATAAATAATACTTTGGATTTTCTATTATTTAATTCAATATATCATAAATAAACAACACTCGATTGAAATAAAAAATACAATTTATTTATTCAATACACAACAATAACATTAATAAATAGAACTTGATTGTAGACCGTGGTTCGAATTAAATTTGATCTCCTTAAGACAATTATCGTCCCGCAATGGTGTTGAACGGATTTTTGGTGATTGTCTCCCAGGATACAACGATCTTCATCTCGATTGGTAGCAACACTTCAAACCAATTGAGCTTCTGCGAATCACCAATGTGTTAGTACTCTCTCTTTGACTTGACTCTCTTGAACTGTTGATTGAAATCAGACCACGAAAATTTGATATACGACCACTTGTGTTAGGTTATATAGAAAGGGAGATTAGAGACGTAGAGAGAAGGAAAAGAAATTATAAAACATATTCTTTACAAATGAGGCTAATCGGCCTATTTATAGACCACTAGGTGCTTTTTCACGTTTGTCCGAATAGGCATGGGACATGTTGTTTCACTCCAAGCGTTAAGAGTTGTGATCTTTCGTTGAAAGTGTCTGTTCGTAATTCATATTTAAATATTTGCTCATTACGAACTACCACTCTCGTGTCTGTTCATTACTTAGCGGACATTCTACCACCATGTTATATCTCAACGATGCTATGACAGACATTTTGCCACTCATTCAATATCACTTACATCGCATACATGTAATTTTCATTTAATTTTTTCAACAATTTCCCACATAAATGAAAATTAACCTCAAATGTAAAAAATACTCGACTGATACTAGAGAGAGTACAATTGGAAAGTTATTGCATCGGAATAGATAGCTTTTGGCTTTGAATCTTTTTTAGTATAATACTATCGGATTTACTTGGCTAACTAGTGACATAAAATCTTGAACTATTCAGTCGTTTGTGTAAAACCAGACAATAGTATACACACAACACCTTTCCGCACAAAGTTGGTTCTTTCGGTTGTGTTCATTTTGGCCTTGAACAAATCTTGGTATTCATGAGTGCTCTAAAGAATTTAGCCTTTCATTCTCATAGAAGCGGCCCACTTCACACTCATATAGGTGATTCTCTATTAAGAATATCTTGCTATACCCCACTTGGATTTCCAAGATATAGGAATCACTAAAAGCGTAACTTAACTTAATTTACACGACAGGCAGCACTATGTCATCATAGAAATGGGTAGAAGATATACATTTTCCTAGTGCTACTGATGAGCCACTTAAAACTTCAGTTGTCCCTTTGAATCTAGAACTTGGGATCTCCAGTCAACTAGATAGGGTTTCCATTAAGGTGACTCAGTAGATATAGGCTTTAAGCCCATTCCCCTTGATGACTTATATACTTGCTCTCTTGGTAAACCTTTTGTAAAAGGATCTGTTATATTGTCCATGGACTTCACATATTTAATGAAAATTATTCCATTTGAGAGCAACTGTTTAATGGTATTATGTCTCCTTATATACCGAGATTTACCATTATATATATGACTTTGTGCCCTCCCAATTGCTGATTGACTATCACAATGTATACAAATTGCAGGCACAGGTTTCGGCCAATTTGGAATATCCTCTAGGAAGTTACGAAGCCACTCTGCTTCTTCACTTGCCTTATCCAAAGCAATGAATTCAGATTCCATTGTGGATCTGGCAATACACGTTTGTTTTGAAGATTTCCAAGATACGGCAGCACCACCAAGAGTAAAGATATATCTACTCGTGGATTTTGAGTCTTTTGTATCTGAGATCCAGTTAGCATCACTGTATCCCTCAAGAACAGCTGGGTACTTTGTATAATGTAATCCCAAATTCAGGGTGTATCTCAAATATCTTAATACCCTAATTATTGCTGTCCAGTGATCCTTTCCTGGATTACTAGTATATCTACTCAGTCTATTTACTGAGTAAGTTATATCGGGTCGTGTGCAGTTCATCACATACATTAGACTGCCTATGATTCGAGAATACTCGAGTTGTGATATGCCAGGACTATTATTCTTTGATAAATGAAGATTTAAATCTACAGGAGTCTTAGCAATATTTCTGTCATTCTTATTGAATTTATCTAGTATTTTCTCAATATAATAAGATTGAGATAATATTAGACCTTCTGATGTTTTAGAAATTTTAATTCCTAGAATAACATCAGCAATACCAATATCTTTCATATCAAAGTTATTCGTCAGCATTTTCTTAGTAGCTTTAATAGTGTCATTACTACCCATGATTAACATATCATCCACATATAGGCAGACAATCACATATTCATCTTGAGTTCTCTTAGTATACCCACATTTATGACACTCGTTGATTTTAAATCCGTTTGATAACATCACTTTATCAAAATTTTCATGCCATTGTTTAGGTGCTTGTTTTAATCTATAAAGAGATTTAACAAGTCTGCACATTTTCTTCTCTTGTCCTAGAACAATAAACCCTTCTGGTTGTTCCATATAAATTTCTTCATCCAACTCACCATTCAAGAATGCTGTCTTAACATTCATTTGATGTATTTTGAGATTTTGTAATGTTACAATTGCGATTAACATTCTAATTGATGTAATTTTTGTTACTGGTGAGTATGTGTCAAAGTAATCTAAGCCCTCCTTTTGTTTGTAACCTTTAGCTACAAGTCTAGCTTTATACTTATCTATTGATCCATCAGCTTTTATCTTCCTTTTGAAAATCCACTTACAACCAAGTGGTTTATTTCCAGGAAGATCCACCAATTCCCAAGTATGGTTTTGTAAGATGGATTCAATTTCACTATTAATAGTCTCTTTCCACAAAGGAGCTTTTGGAGAAGACACAGCTTCAGTGTATGTTTGAGGCTCACTTTCCAATAAATATGTTAAGAAATCAGGACCAAATGACTTAGACATCTTATTTCTCTTACTACGTCTAAGTTCATCCTCATTTCCCTTTTCTATAGACTCTGGTTCTATAGTTTCTTAACTATCACTATTAATAATATCACGATCTCTTTTAAGAGAGTTCTTATCATGTATATTTTTACAAGGAAATACATTTTCAAAGAACCTTGCATTCCTGGACTCAATAATGGTATTGACATGTATATCTGTAATGTCAGATTTATGCACAAGGAATCTATAGGCACTACTATTGTTAGCATAACCAATGAAAATACAATCAATAGTTTTAGTACCTATCCTAAATTTCTTAGGATCAGGAACAACCACCTTAGCAAGACACCCCCACACTTTCAAGTATTTATAAGAAGGTCTTCGATTTTTTCATAACTCATAAGGTGTCTTATCAGATTTCTTGTGAGGTATTTTATTGAGAATATGGTTCGCAGAAAGCAAAGCTTCCCCCCACAAGTTTTGAGGTAATCCAGAACTTATCAATAAGGCATTCATCATCTCTTTAAGAGTACGATTCTTGCGTTTAGCAATACCATTTTGTTGAGGTGAGCAAGGAGCCGTGGTTTGATGAATGATACTAAATTCTGAACAAAGGTCAGCAAATGGTGCTTCATATTCACCACCCCTATCATTTCTTATTATTTTTATCCTTTTGCCAGTTTGATTCTCTACCCCATTCTTATAATGTTTAAACATTTCTAAGGCTTCATCTTTGCTACGAAGCAAATAGACATAATAGTACCTTGTGCAATCATCAATAAAAGTAATGAAATACTTTTTCCCACCTCTAGTTTGCACACACTTTAAGTCACATACATCACTGTGAATTAATTCTAGAGGTTTTGTACTCTTCTTTATGGAGTTAAAAGGAGTTTTCGTTGACTTTACTTCTACACACGTTTCACACTTATTCGTTGAGTCGATATAAAATTTAGGTAGTAAATCCATATTAATTAATCTGCGTATTGCATCATAATTAACATGTCCTAGTCTACCATGCCACATATCAGAAGACTCGATCAAATAAGAAGAAGCATTAACTTTATTATAAAGTTTGGGAATATCAGTTATTACATTAAGTTTAAATAAATTCTCAATCAAAGACCCTTTTCCCACATACACACCATTTTTAGTAATAAGTACATTTTGATCAACAAATACTAATTTGAACCCATTTTTGCTCAGCAAGGCTCTAGATACAAGATTTTTTTGAATATCTGGTACATGCAGCACATCATTGAGTGTGAGTTCTTTCCCTGAGGACATCTTTAGCACAATTTTTCCTTGACCTTCAACTTTGGCAGTAGCGGAGTTCCCCATGAAGACTCGTTCTCCAGGTTCTACTACTTTATAAGCAGTAAATTTACTCTTATCTGAGCAGATATGACGAGTAGTTCCAGTGTCCACCCACCACCCTCGAATTTTGTCTACCAAGTCAATCTTTGAAACCATGGCTGACAGATCTCTATCTGATTCTTTAATAATCAGTTTCTTCATGTGCACCTTAGTTGACTTTAGTTTGTAGAGCTTTTGTACTATTCTAGGACAATCTTTAGTACGGTGCCCGTTCCTTTTGCATCCATATCATTTCCCATTAAGTTTGGGAGGAGTCATCCATTTGATTGTATGAAATACATCGACAGGTTTAATCACGTAATTAAATAATACAAATCCAATTATACTAAAATATGAAGATAATTGTCTTAAGATTGTTAGAAAAATAATATTAATAAATAATACTTTGGATTTTTTATTATTTAATTCAATATACCATAAATAAACAACACTCGATTGAAATAAAAAATATAATTTATTTATTCAATACACAACAATAACATTAATAAATAGAACCTGATTGTAGACCGAGGCTCGAATTAAATTCGATCTCCTTAAGACAATTATCGCTCCGCAATGGTGTTGAACAGACTCTTGGCGATTGTCTCCCAGGATACAACGATCTTCATCTCGATTGGTAGCAACACTTCAAACCAATTGAGCTTCTGCGAACCACCAATGTGTTAGTACTCACTCTTTGATTTGACTCTCTTGAACTGTTGATTGAAACTAGACCACGAAAACTTGATATATGACCACTTGTGTTAGGCTATATAGAAAGGGAGATTAGAGACGTAGAGAGAAGGAAAAGAAATCATAAAACATATTCTTTACAAATGAGGCTAATCGGCCTATTTATAGACCACTAGGTGCCTTTTCACGTTTGTCCGAATAGGCATGGGACATGTTGTTTCACTCCAAGCGTTAAGAGTTGTGATCTTTCGCTGGAAGTGTCTGTTCGTAATTCATATTTAAATGTTTGTTCATTACGAACTACCACTCTCGTGTTTGTTCATTACTTAACAGACATTCTACCACTATGTTATATCACAACGATGCTATGACAGACATTCTACCACTCATTCAATATCACTTACATCGCATAAATGTAATTTTCATTTAATTTTTTCGAACACCACTGACCCCCTTGTTTGGGTTCAACATCTATGACTATGGAGTCTAGCCTGGTCAGTTACCTTATTGGACTCTTCAAGGTATTACCACCCTTCCCTGTGAGAGAACATAGCCTAAAAGAAGATTTGGAAGATCTTGGGATGAGAAGGAGACGAATTGGTGGACTTTGTGAAAAGCTTTGCACTCCATGCACCCATCAGACTTTAAGGAGTCCCTTTATGTTGGAGGGTTCACTCTGTTATATCAAAAAGTGAGATTTGGAAATTTCATTATCAACCTCTGTTTTCATGCACATCTTTGCATGTGAAAGTAATCATTTTCCAGCTCATCAAGAAAGGATTCTCCATATTGCTTGCATCATGGGGCCTCATGATAAAAACTTTAATCAATGAAGAGTACTTCCGCAGAAAGGAAGATTTTCTAAGCTAATTTATGTGGAAAAAAGATAAAAATGATGATAATAATGATGACATAATTAAGCCCGTTAACAATTTATTACATAGTACAAATTTATCCAAACTTTGATAATTGCATTTTAAAAAATTATATCCTGATAATGTAAAAAGAGAGCTTAGCACCAATGTAACAAGGGTTTCTCTTTTAAAAAAAATTCCAAAAATCATTTTTATAAAATTTCTTTCAATACTTTTCTTTAATTTCATAGTTGATTTTGACTAGGGTTGCCTTTGGAAGCACAAACTTGGTGCTTTAGGATTGGAATTGCAAGAAAATTAATTCAAATTTTAATTTATACTCCGTCCAATCTTGATTCTAAAATACAAATTATATACTACCAAACATAGCTTATGTAGGAAGACATCTTTTTATCAATAAAATGGCCAATTGAAATATTTCCCTATTAAATCTTGTTCTTTTTGTACAAATTATGAATTTCCCTAGGAAGCTTCCACATCACGAGGAAATTGTTTGGAAGGTGCTCTTTGAAACCAGATTACTCCGAGGGTTTGATATGTTTTTGCAATTGCAAAAATCCATGCTTGTGATTGGATTAACAAAAAAGAATAGTTACATTATTAGTATAGTTGATAATACTTCTGGTTGGAGGTAACTTGCATCCCATTCAATGATAAATATGGGCAAAAAAAAAAAAAAATGAATAAAGCCTCAGGCCTAACACGAGTATAGACAATTCAATAGGATATCCTTATTCTAGTAGAGGACATCCGTATTCCAAAAACTTCTCCCACCAACAACCTAACCAGACGACGGATTAAAAACAATTCCCAAACACAGGACAACTCTCGTAACTTCACACAATCACACGCTTTTACAAAATCGCAGCGGAATGGCTGTAGACTAAGTAAGCAAACAAACTCTGAAAGCAAAATTTGAAGGTTTATCTGCTCATCAATGGCGGAAATCTCACACCTTCATTTCCACGAAGACGAAGAGGACGACCGAGACGACGCCGTTTTAACCCTCGACTCCGTCCCCTACTGGTCTCTCGATTTTGACAGCTTCGATGTCTATACCTCAGATCCCGATTCTCTCTCCGAAACCCCATCTGCTAATCTCAACAATCAATCCACCACAGTTCGTCAACAGGACCTCTCCAATCGAATTCGAGGTTTGGAAGACTTTACAGAGACCGATTTGATCACTAACGTCGATTTCTTCGACCGCGAAAACCAGGTAAACTTCGTTATGGACTTGTTTCATGAACGCGTTGAGCAATCATCATCGGATCTGAACTTGGATCCGGATTTTGGGGTTATTGAAGGGAATGAGGAAATGGGTTCGAATGATTTGGAGCTAGATCTTGGTTTGGGGTTAGGGTTTGGTACGGGTAGGAATGGTTTGACTGACGGTGATGGTAATTGTGGGTTTATGGTTGCCGATTGCGGCGATGAGTTCTTTGTGTCAAGGAGAGGCTCTGCGTCTGAGTCCGGCGAGTCATCCACCGTATGCGGTGGAGCTGAACAATTCGTGGGTGATCTGAGGGTTGTTGGGATCGGGTCGGATTCGGAAGAGGATAAAAGTGAAGTTCTTGGGATTGATTTGAATTTAGAAGATGATTTTCCGTTGGATAATCCATGTGATGACGGTACAAGCCTTCGCCTCTGTTGGGATTCGTTTCGATTGGAGGATCACAGGGATGTGAATGAAGATTTTGAGTGGGAGGAAGTGGATGGTAGGGTTGATGAAAGAGAAGTTTTGAGTATGTTTCTCGATGCCGATGAAGATGAAGATTTGGATGCATCCCTTTTGGCTGCACTTCCTTCTGAAGAACAAGTCGGAGAAAGGGCGGGTACATTGAGGCATTTGGAATGGGAAGTTCTGTTAAATTCTCAGGATTTGGAGACAAACCTGGAACTAGAACAAGAAGGTGTGCCTTATTTGGGTGATCACGAATACGAAATGTTATTTGCGCAATTTGCGGAAGATGAAAATGCTTTGGTGGGTCCACCACCTGCTTCGAAAACTGTTGTTGAAAATCTTCGATCTGTTGTTTTAACTCAAGAAGATGTGGAAAAGAACAATGCCCTTTGTGCGGTTTGCAAGGATGAGATAATTGCTGGGGAACAAGCAAAGCAGCTACCTTGTTCTCACCATTACCATGGGGACTGCATTGTTCCGTGGCTGGGAATTCGGAATACCTGCCCTGTCTGTCGCTATGAATTGCCCACAGATGATCCTGATTATGAGAGGAGGAGGAGGAACAGGAGAGCTGGTCGTGTCCAGTGACTATATCACAAGGTCAGAATATGATTTTAAAGTTTCTCTTGAGCATTAGGTTGTGCCATTGTAGATTATGTTGTTGTTGAAGTCGGTTTTCTCCCTTGAGGATAATGATATTCTTAATGGTTTTGTTTTTAGTTTTTGGAACTATATGAATGCTATATGGCTAGTTTGCAATCTTGGATTTCATGTAGTTTTTTTGATGATTCATAAATTGACTATGCATTTTATCACTGGAAATGGTACCCCTTTCAGATTAATATGTAGAGATTATGTTGTGTTGGTGCTAGAATTACATTTTTTTGTCCATTATGGAAAGGGATCCACTGCAGCCAAATCTCTCTCCTGAATTCCGCAAACCTCAATCCTGTGGTTCAGATTTAGATTCAGCCACATCATCTTATTAAATTCAAATTTGAAATTTCTATTACAAGTGAATTGGTAAGTCTTAAAATTGAACAAGATAGTATGTAACTGAATCTAAACCTTAAAACTGAGGTCTGCGGAATTTAGGATAGAGATTTGGCTGGAGAGGATCCTTGTCCATCTATTATACCCTTTAATTTTAGTGTTACCTGTCTTGTCTCTACCCAGACCTGATCCGTAAATAGGGAACATATCCCAATTCATTAAATGTGAATAGAATAAATATACGTCTTATAGACTAAAAGGTATAAACTAGCTCTAATAATTAATGATCTCAATCACAAATCTCAAGGAAACCTCTTGAATGATCCATTCACATTGTTATTACACTAAAACCTCATTACATGATTCTCAAGATTAAATAAGTAATCAGTCAACAATAACTTCTAATAACTAGAAAGTTTTTTAGCAACTTCCCAGGTCATCAATTACCTGAACTGACACAAATAGAGTGGCTCATTGCTTAGAAAATAATATTCAACTTTACAATATTAAATATAAGGTAAAGTGCAAAAGAAGAAAAACAAAAAAAGTCCTTGTACAATTCAAAGTTTACAACTAACCTCCCTAAACTGAATTTCATGTCAACTAACTTCTTTGTTGTAGAAACAACCGCGAACCAAGTACAATCACGAAACACGACACAAAATGAAACAAGCATAATATACATAACACAAAAATTTATGTGGTTCGGCGATGTGCCTACGTCCATGGTGAAGATTCAGCGAAAGATTTCATTATGCGAAAATAAAGAGATTACAAGTTTTAACCCCAAACACTAGTTGTCGCTCTCTTACTCTATTTTTGCGTTTTCTCTCGTTACTCACTCCAAATCCTTAGATGCCCTTATCTATCGGGCTACAAGAGAGTCTTAATCCGAGTCCAAAACCCGCAAGTGAAAAATGGGTCATAATTTTTTTTTTGAGGGAGCTGCCATTTTTCGAGTCAAAACTAGGGGTGACAAAATTGGACACGATACGACAACACCACTTGAACTCGACAAGAATTAAGCGGGTTTGAGTTTGAGGTAAGTCGACACGTTTAATAAATGGGTCGACACGAACACGACATGCAAAAATTGGATTGGGTTTGGATTTAAGCTATCTAACCCGTGACACGATTATGACATGAGTTATTTATATATTATGATTTTATAAAAACTTATATATACATATTTATATATATTGCAATTGTTTGTAATCTATTTGTTTGTTTAGAAGACTAATGTAGCCATAAAACGCAAAGATGAGATTGTTATGGTGTCTTTCCTGTTGTTGAATCATTTTAGTATGTTTTTGAGTTTATATATAGATACAAAATTTATAATATAATTTAATTTTATGATTTATGTATTGATATGTACTTTATTTTTTATATGATCTTTAGAGAGATGTTTAAGGGTAGAGAAATTCATATGATATAAGTTAAACGAATTAAAAATGCTATTAAATAAGTTGTGCCATTAGAGGATATGTTTATTAAACGGGTTACACGGGTTGACACGAGTAACACGTTTAATAAACGGGTTGGGCTAGTGTTGAGGGTCTCTGACACGATTATTAAACGGGTCGGGTTAGGGTTGAGCTGTTTAGTAGAATACTTGTAGATCGACACGACACGGGAACACGAATTGCTACCCCTAGTCAAAATTGTGTCGCAACACGACCTGAGCCAAGACAAAATTCGGGCCACAACATAACAAATCTCTACCTTGGCTCGAATTCTGCCAAACTTTGCAATCTCAGCTACTCCTTTCGCTTCTTTCACATGCCCCTAAAGGCCACAACAAGTGCAAACACCAATCAAGCCCAGACAGTGTCTGACTTTGATTGTAGGAATGACCTTAGTTATCATATCCGTCGGATTCTCTGTTGTCCCAATCTTCCTCACTGCAATAGCACCCTGTGCAATCACATCTCTGATGTAGTGCAACCTGACATCAATATGCGTGGTCCTCTCATGTAATATTTGATTTTTAGTCAGACGTATAGCACTCTGGCTATCACAAAACACAGTCAAATCATCCTGTTGCAATCTCAAATTACTAACCAAACCTCTAAGCCATATAGGTTCCTTCACTGCCTTTGTGGCTGCCATGTACTCGGCTTCTGTAGTAGACAATGCAACTGTAGACTGCAAAATCGTCTTCCAACTGATCACACTCTCACAAAGAGTAAAGACATACCCAGTCAAGGACCTCCTCCTATTAAGATCTCTAGCATAATCCGAATCAACATATCCAACAACACTCCCAGACATGTCGCTGCCTCTGTCACAAACTAATCCAACATCTGTAGTTCCTCGTAAGTACCGTAATATCCATTTCACAGCCTGCCAATGGACTTTCCTTGGTCTATCCATGTATCTGCTCACTACACTACTTGTATGTGAAATGTCTGGCCTAGTGTATACCATAGCATACATGATGCTACCCACTGCACTAGCATAAGGAACACGAGACGTGCTCCACCTCCTCCTCGGTTTGTGGTAACAATTCTGTCAAAAGTCTGAAGTGGGTTGCCAATGAAGTACTTATAGGCTTTGATGCTTGCATACCGAAGCGTTTCAGCACATTCTCAATGTATTTTGTCTGTGACAAATACAATTTGCTCGCTTCTCTGTCTTTGTAACCTTCTCAATGTATTTCGTCTGTGGCAAATACAATTTGCCCGCTTCTCTGTCTCTGTAAATCTCCATACCCAAAATCCTCTTCGTGGCACCTAGATCCTTCATCTCAAATTCACCTCTAAGTTGAGCCTTTAACATGTTGATTTCTGACATGTTTCTGCAAGCTATCAAAATGTCATTAACATAGAGCAACAAGTATAAATACGAACCATTTGAGAGCCTCCTGTGATACACACAACTGTCGAACTCACTCTTATAGTAGCTACTCCCAACCATAAATGTGTCGAATCGCTTGTACCACTGTCTAGGAGACTACTTCAGCTTGTACAAGGACTTCTTCAGTAGGCAAAGGCAAACGTGGTCTTCCTTTTCCAGAATCTTAAACCCCTCAGGCTGATGTATATAAATTTGGTCTTCAACTCTTCATGCAAGAACACAGTTTTGACATCAAGCTGCTTAAGCTCCAAGTCATACAGAGCAACCATAGCAAGTAACTCTCGGATTGAGCCATGTTTCACAACAGGAGAGAAAACTTTATTGAAGTCCACCCTTTCCTTCTGTGTATAACTCTTCGCCACCAAGCGTGTCTTGAACCTTGTATCCTCTACTCCTGGAGTTCTTTCCTTCTTCTTAAAGATCCACTTACAACCCACAATCTTTTGGCCTTTAGGCTTTTTGACTAGCTCCCAAGTCTGGTTCTTATGAAGAGACTCAATCCCCTCGCTCATGGCAACAGACCACTGTGTTGACTCTCCACCCGTGATGGTCTCATGATAAATACACGGTACCTGCTTATCAATACTCTCTGCCACACTAAGTGCATAAGCAACCGAATTAGTATGTGAAAAACCATACTTTTGAGGTGGCTTAATCTACCTCCTCGGTCTATCTCTAGCCATGCTGTACCGCTGCAACTGTGCATTTTCTTCCTCAACCTGAAATTGCACCTGCTCATCGTTTGATTGATCAGGAACACTCTATAACTAAACCTCTGATAGCTCCACCTCACTGACACCTTGAGCTCTAGCTGAATCAACTTCCTCCTTCTGTGAGATAAGCATTGCAGACTCATGAAAAGTCACATCTCTGCTAACAAGTAATTTATTTCTTAAAGCATTCGGGCAACACAATTTGTATCCCTTGACCCCAGGCTTATAACCAAGAAATATGCAATTCTTAGCCCTCGGTTTAAGCTTCCCCTCATTAACATGAGCGTACGCAGGACACCTAAATATTCTCATATTACTGTAACTAGCAGGAGAACTCGACCATACTTCCTCCATGGTTTTACAGTCGATAACATTTGATGGAGACTGGTTCACCAAGAAACAAGCTGTGGAAACAGCTTCTGCCCTGAACACTTTGTCTAACTCAACATTGGACAACATACACCGTGCTCTCTCCAATAGTGTTCTGTTCATCCGTTCTGCAACTTCATTCTACAGCGGAGTTTTTCTCACTATGCAGTGTCTCACAATCTCGTGAGTCCTGTAGAACTCATTAAATTCTCCATCACAGAACTCCAAACCATTGTCTGTCCTCAAACGTTTAACCTATTTTTCAGTTTGCTTTTCAATCAAAGTCTTCCACTACTTGAACGTGACAAATGCCTCATTCTTATGTTTCAGAATGTAAACCCAAACTTTTCGAGAAAAATCATCAATCAACGTCATCATATATCTACCAACACCATGTGTTTTAACCTGAGAAGGACCCTAAAGATTAGAATGGATATAATCCATTGTGTCCTTGGTTCTGTACTGAGCTTCACTCTGCATTGTTTCTCGAAGACACAATGCTCACAGAAAACTAGCTTTTCGATTTTTTTACCATTAAGGAGACCCTGCTTATTGAGAACATCCATCCCCTTCTCACTCATATGCCCCAACCGCATATGTCACAACCTGGTAGTATCTAAATTTGGATCCGAGGACGACACTGCAGCATAACCTGTAACTGTGCTACCCTGCAGAGCATACAATCCATGCTGCTTCAGTCCCTTCATCACCACAAAAGCATCAATTGAAACCTTAATGACTCCACCTTCAACCTTGTAAGTGCAGCGGATGGAATCTAGCTTACCCAGGGAAATCAAATTCTTCTTCAGTTCTGGAACATGCCTGACATCAGTCAGTGTTCTCACTATATTGTCAAACATCTTGATTCGAACTATACCGATACCTACAACTTTGCACGACACATTATTTCCCATTAGAACTTTTCCCTCCATCAATGGAACGATAAGAGATAAATTAGTCCCTGCTAAGACAAATGTGATACGAGCAACCCGAATCGCTAGAGCCACAGACAGAAATTGTGAGAACACTACCACCATCTTAATCACTACCCTCTGCAACAGTCACCCCAGCGGCTTCTGAGGATTTTCCCGTTTCTTTCTTACACTCCGGACAGTCTTTCCTGAAGTGCCTTTCCTTGTGACAGGTGAAGTATTTTAGCACCTTCGATTTGTTCTTAAACTTCAAACGACCTCTACTGTCAGACCCTCCCTTCTGATTCGTTCTTCCTCTAACAACTAAGCCCTCTGCCGAACTTTCTGTATTGCCCCCAAACGTCATTCTCTGCAACTCTTTAGAATTTAAAGATGCATTCACGTCTTCCATGGACAAATTAGTTCCGCCATATATCATCGTATCGACAAAGTTCTCGTACGAGGGTGGTAGAGAACACAATAGAATAATAGCTTGATTCTCATCCTCTGTTTTAACTTCAATATTCTTCAAATCTATGATGACAGCATTAACCTTGTCAAGGTGGTCTTTTAGAGACGAACCTTTTTGCATCTAAAGAGTCAACAATCGCTTCTTTAGGTACAAGCGATTCGCAAGAGACTTAATTATATAACGGAATTCCAACTTGCTCCACAGCCCATTCGTCGTAGTTTCTCCAGAAACTTCTCGCAAAACCTCGTTACTCAAACACAACAGAATCGCACTGTGTGCTTTCTCCATAGCCTCATCTTTCTGATCGTCCTTTCATTTTTTTGGCAGTGCATCTTTTCCCTTCAGCGCCTTAGATATACCATGTTGAATCAACAGGGTCTACATCGTAACCCGCCACAGGTTGAAGTCGTTCATGCCATTAAACTTCTCAATTTTCATAAACTTGGTTGACATTCCAGTTTAGAACCGAAAGTTTTGATACTAATTTGTTGTGGAAACAATCGCGAACCAGGCACAATCACGAAAC
Source organism: Cornus controversa (assembly GCA_026545225.1). Classification (NCBI taxonomy): domain Eukaryota; kingdom Viridiplantae; phylum Streptophyta; class Magnoliopsida; order Cornales; family Cornaceae; genus Cornus; species Cornus controversa. Next base: position 101,444,277 of record CM048845.1, read on the forward strand.
ACAATACAAAACGAAACAAGCACAACACACAGAACACAAGAATTTACGTGGTTCGACGATATTCCTGCATTCATGACAAAGATCCGATAAAAGATTTCACTATGCGAAAATAAGGAAATTATAAGTTTCAACCTCAAATCCTAACTCTTGCTCTCTTACTCTCTTTTTGTGTTTTCTGTGTTTTCTCTCGTTACTCACTCCAAACCCTTTGATGCCCTTATATATCGGGCTACAAGAGAGTTTTAATCCGGGCCCAAAACTCGCAAGCGAAAACCGGGTCATAAAATTTTTCTCGAGGGGGCTGCCCGACCCCGTGGCATTTTTCGGATCAAAACTGGGGCGCAATGTGACTCGGACCGAGACAAAATTCGGGCCACAACATAACACTCTTGATCTACCTAAAGTTGCAGTAAGCCCCTTTTGTCAGATTACAGTTAAGATTGAACAAAAATAAGGTGCGTTGCACGTGCTGTTTATTTGGCAAAAAATGATCACTATACCCTTTTTGTATTTCATTAAAAATATTTAGTTTTTATATTTTTAAATTTGAAACATATATTATGTCATTCTAGTAATTTCTCATCACCTTTAATAGTGATCTTACAGCAAAAGGAATGGATTGCATTTCTTTGGTAGGGTTGGCATGAAATTAGTTCAGGAAGGGTTAGTTGCAAAAGTTAGTTCAGGAAGGGTTAGTTGCAAAAGTCGAGTAGTACAAGGGTTTTTTTTGGCAATTAACCTACAAGTTTAAGTAAACAATAGTGTTAAAATATATAAACAATTAAACTATCACGAGCTCCTTTTAAAATTATATAATTAACATCTCAATTAACAAGTGTAAGTTTCTATCAAGATTCGTCTTTTTTTTTTTTTTGTGTGTGGATAAGTAAAGGTTTCTTATCAAGATTCATCTTATTATTCTTGTTTAGTCATTGTCTTTCTTAGAATCTTCTTAATTAGATAAATCTGTTCAGGAATTGAACACAACTGAACAAATAGTGTTGTGACAGACGTCCATTTGCCATGTGTAAAGGGTCACACACAACTCATTGATATACAAAATAGTTGTTGATCGTATACAGCTCATTGATTGTACATGACTCACCCAAAAGACACTTATCCTCTATCGCTACTAAACTAAGCCAAGCATATCCAAAATGCTTTTCACTCAGTTCCCTTATGGTATGTAGGGATCAAAGATATCTCACTCATCCGGCAAAAGAATTATGCTGAATAATTAAGAGCATTGTGGCTAGGGCCACAAACACTTGCTTGATGGGATCACACTAAGAATCACCCATCTTCCACCATTAAGGATCACACAAAACTAACCCTTGTTAGAGTCGTCTTATGTACCCATCACTCCTAGCCATCCTCGTTCAGAGAGCTTATCAGTCAGGTGAATCGGTGATTTGAAAATCAAGTAGAGAGATAGTAAGGACTTGGACACATGATTTTGATAGAGGTAAATGGACAATTTGATTTTTCATAATTAATTTTATCTCATACATTTTGTTGATCTTAACATAGTTAAAATAGATATTTAGGAAAAAATTATGATGATGTTAGCAAAATTTATCACTGCCAATAACAGTGACAAGCAGGAGCAGAATTCTGTGTCAGTGAACAAAGGGAAGGAGTACTGTGGAATTTCAGAAATTATTAATACTGTCATTAAATTTTTAACAGTGCAATTTCTCCCCTTTTTTGGAGCTAGTTGGTATATCAAAGTAACCAACATTTTAGTACAATGTGACATATTCATTGCACATGAAGCTTCTACATTGAATGAAAAATTCTTATCTTGGTTTAGCATTGATTTGCTGATTACAAGAGAGAGACCACCAGGTCTCAAACTTCATTGCACATAAAAAGTAAATATATATAAAAAGGTAAAAATCCCTGAACCAAGTTGGACTCTAGGCTGGTATTCCACTTTTAATCCAAATTAAATTCAGCGTTGAAAAATAGTGGAAGATCAAGTACTTGTTGAAAAATGAAGAAAACCTAATGCGTAAGCGCAGCCTAGGTTCAGGTTGCACTTGTCCAGCCTTACGCTTTCTCGTAGTTTATTAGAGGGAAAGTGGTAATTGTGTCATCGTTTTTGGACTTAAAATAATTGCATTTAATCGACTTGCATTTTTCACTTCTCCTATTTGACAGACGCTAGATTTGAGTCTTGTCATGTTCATGGCTTCAAATCCATTTGATTATCTGAAAGATTTCATTTTGAGTTTTGCATCTATCCAAAGTTAGTTTTCCATTTGGGGCTAGGAAAAAAATGCATCTAGTCTATTTATATTCCTTCCTTTTTTGTAAGTAATGGGATTTGAAATTTTGAACCTTGTGTGCAGAATTTGAAGTCCACTTGCATATCTGTATGTTAACATCTTTCCATGGGCATCTCTGTGACTGATAAACTCCATGCAACATGCAATTACCCCACCAAACCCATCATGTAAGCCCTTTTGTTTTCATGCAGGTCATGGTCATCGAATATCTTTTCACTAACCTATGATACATCTGTATGCTCTCATGCATGTTTGTATGACAGGCATGAGAGTAATGCATGGTGCTGTGAGCACTAAGTTGTGCAAAGATTTATTTTTATTTTTACTACTAGTAACACTAGCATTGGTGACTTAAATTCATAAAAGCTAATATATTTATGTGCTCATAAACATACAACAGACATGGATCATGGTGTTCTTGCACATTAAGAAACAGCTTTGGAACTGTTACTGACCATGGTGTCCGTATCCTGGAGTCTAGTCCTACCTCATCTACATTGAACCCAATCACAACTCTCTCTCTCTCTCTCTAAACCCTTCTTCAAGTCACCTAAAACTGAAGCTATGCGGTACCACAAAGTGGAAGAACGCGAGAGCCCACCTCATGCAAACCCTCCTCACTACTTCATGCTGTCACACACACAAAGCAGGCGACTCCACAGGTCGCCTAAATATGCAGCCATGTCTCATGACTCCACACCCTACCTCATGCCAGCATACTTCAACATTTGGCCTAATTTAGCACATTGTACCAAAATACATATCCTTATCTAACATGTATCTATCCTTTGTTCCATTAATACTCTTGAAATACATCGTCTCTCAGTGATAAATTCCAATGAAGCCGAAGAGAACTAATGGAGCATTTTCAATGAGACAGCCTAAAAGATTTGTATTCAACCAAGAACCGAATCAAAGGGCACAGTTGCACAAAAAGAAAGAAACTGAAGAGCTCCAGTTGCAAGTTGACCATCTTGTACTGCGGATCATATAACAACATCTTTATTCATTTGTCAAGAGTATAATTGCCAAATCTTCTAAGAGAATGCAACTCTTACTGCAGAAAGTTATTGTGGATCAGGAATCCTCCACCAAGTGATAGGGAAGTGGTTGGTCGCTGCAACATCTGCCTAAGGGCTGAAGCTTCAACCGGGTCTATCACTGGTTCCATGAATTTGCTTCATTGACTAGGAGTATATGCTTTGGGGTTGATTTAAAATATTGTCCCTTAGGTTTCATAATAATCAATGGACATCAATTTTTTTTGGCTGTAGATATTGGATTGAAAATATGTCATGGCATTGTTGAACAGTTCTGTTTATGGGTCTGTTCTGATGCACTGAGGTTAAAATGTAGAATTAGTCATCTTTGTGATTTGAATCAAGTTCAATGTATCTATTGTTTCTATTAGTTTTGATCTTGCACCATCTCATCTGATCATACCCAGAAGAAACCGTGCATCATTACACTAATTTTTTTCCCTGAATCATCATTACTCTATTTCATTTGTTCCCCCCGCATAAAGATGGAAAAATTGCCAGATCAGTGCCTTCAAAGCCTTGCGCCCCCTACACCAACAGCACCAGAGCCACCAAACCTGTCCCATCCACCAACAATGCTGGAGCCACCAAGCCCTCCTCCACCAGTACTAATTCCTTCCATGTCTGATCTAGAAGGCTCAGTGGTTGAGCAGCGACACCAAAAGCTTCAAACAGCAGTGGTTCTACCCCTTGATGCTGCTCAGCCTGCGCATAATGGCCATCCCAACCTGGATTGGCCGGTGATGGTAGTTGCATCTTGCTTTCAGTCTGCAGTTGCAATCGCACTTAATTCACTTAAAATTGGTGAAGAACTTCCTACAACCTTCCACATGATGTGTCTCGCTATGGTAGTTGCTGTTGCAACACTCATTGTGTCAAAGTACATCTCTCCAAAGTATCCGGTCAGAGCTCGTGCACTAGAACATGTGGGGATTCTTTCTGGAGTCAGCGCATTCCTCATCGCCATCACAATATCTTCTCCACTCTACCTCAAGCTCACGTCTTGGATCATCTTTGCTCTTTCCCTAGTTGTCATTTTAGTCTGCAACTGTCGCAAAGCTCCTGTTTGATCATATATTGAAGGATCGTGTATGCTCCAACCAGGTTCCATTTTTCCTACTTTTCTTTTACTCACTGATTCATTGGTTTCTAAGCATGTCCAGGGAGAATGGTAGAGTTAAAATTTCGAAAGTTTGCATTGGGGTAGCTACTACTTTTGTGCCCCTGTAGTCCGTCTTTATACGAGTTTCATATAGCATATATATGGTTGGTTATTAAATGGATTTACTTGTTTATTTATTTTTACATTTTTACTTTAGTATTGTATCCCAAAAAATAAAACACATCAATATCATGCTTTTTAGTATTGAAACACTTGAAGAGGAAGAGTGAGAAGACGTGTCTTGCTTTTTTAGAATTTAATATGTTGGTGTATTCGATCGTGTCTATGTTACCTAGGATGAAAGTGTACAGAACCCAAGTGAGATTGGCTCCTGTGTATATTCATGCCTCGTGTACATTTCATGCAATATTATCATTTGATGAAACATCGGTACATGTATGAGAATCTGTTTGCATCCAAATTAGCAAACCAAAACCAAGGCCGATGCAGCAAAGGCCACGTCGACAAAGAGAATCCGTTACAGAAGTGCTTCGCCCAAGTTGTTTTCCATTATAAAAGAAAGTCACCCACAGCCAAAACTAGTATAGCCGATTCACTCAGCTTGTTTTCTACTCAACCCATGATCTGAGACGAGATTTGACTTGTAAATGTTCGACCAATTAATCGATTATATTGTCAGTATACATGCGGACGTGCCTGAATTGTAAAATCGGCTCAAGAGAGAATAAGTTGGTCGAACAAAATATAATAGTGGTCTTTTAATGTTTAAAATACTAATATCAAATAATAGTTAATAGTTTTTTTAAAAAAATTATTATTCATGAACTTTTTGATGTTACTAGTTAGATAACTTGTGATTATTAGTTGTAACAAATTCATCAAGAGTTTTTTTTAGATTGAATTATTTTATCTATTTCACTTTTTTTTTAAGTTTTCATATTGTGATTCATATTTTATATTACACATTCAATAATATAAATAAAAATGGCCACAAACTAAATATACAATTTCTATGATAAACAAATAATAATAAAACTACAAAATAAATTAAGTTAAAGAACAATACAACCTAATGTTATACAAATCTTTTCCAATGCTCCAACAAAGTCTTCAACACTTTTACTCCTAAAATATGTAAGAGAATAAAATATATATGTAGAGAGAGTGAGAGAAGATGGAGTGAGATAGTGAGAGAGATGCGTTCAGGGAGAGACCGTAATGAGGGGGGAGAAGAAGACATCTCTAATGAGGAGAGTAGATGAGTAAAAAAAACGAGATAAGGGTTTTTTTATAAGAGAAACAAAAATTAAGAGTTTAATTAAAAAAGGTAGGAAATTAGAAAAAAAAAGTAAAAGTAGATGAAAAGTTTTATCACTTTTCAATAATCATTTGTTCGATAAGATGAATAAAAACTTTTATTATCCTAAAATATTAATACACCCTAATTGGCTGGAAGGAGGAGAGGAGAGGAGAGAAAAAAAATGTGTAAGAAGGATAAGAGAAAGAAAAAAAAATGTAAGAGATAATAATAAATAAAAATTAAAAATAAGAGTTTAATAGAGAAAATCTTGGAATAGATGGAAAGTTTTATCAGCTTTCAATACCATTTATCCAATGAAAATAAGGTAGGAATAAATTATAGGAGTGTACTTTAATACATCCTACTTGTTGAGGCCTAAATACAATACATTCTACTTGTTGAGGCCTAAATACAAGGGAATGAAAATTTTTAAGGGCCTAATAAATGAATTCTATTGGCTGGGGCTTTAGTTGACTGTCTAAGTCACCTAAGGCTTCAGCCGACCCTAAGAGATAAAATGAGAGAGATGTAGATAGACAGAATGATTAGAGAAGGTAGAGAGCAAACAACGGCCCTGGGAGATAGATTGAGGGAGATGTAGATAGACATAATGACTAGAGGAGGTAGAGAGCAAGCAAGTATGAGGGAGATCTAGACTAAGGAGAGATATGACAATATTCTGTGAGAATATTGGGAGAGATAAATAAGTGGCTGTGGAATATTGAAACTAGGAGTTCCTTTCATTTATTTATTTATTGTAGTTGAATACAACTAACTTCCTAAAAGAGGGTTACATGATAAAAATAAAACAAGATACTTACATAAAAGAGAAATACAGGAAATATAAATATAAATCAATGCACATAACGTGTCTTCAAATCCCACCATTGTAGTTTCTTCATTCCAGCCTTTAAGAGTCCAAGTCATACTCAAACTCATATAACTCTTCCCCTAAGCTCCTATAGAGTCCAATTCACACTTGGACTTATCCACACAGCCAGCCTTACATGTAATAGTTTGTCATAGTCCTTAGCCTTCACAGAGTCCATAACTCAACAAATACCTTCCCATTAATATAGCATACTCCAGTCTTGTAAGAGTCAGCCTTCAGAGAGTCCATAGCTCAGCAAATACCTTCCCATTAATATAGTATACTCCAGTCTTGTATGAGTTCATCTTCAATGCAAACTTATCTTCACACAATCTCGAGTGTTCACCTCAGTTCAAACTTATATATATATATATAGTCCTTAAATATTCAAAGTCCACACTCATTTATCCTCTGAATTTAGCTAGAGTCCCAAGTGACCATGATTTCATGTTACCAAGCTTATTGTAATACCCCATTATTATTTTTAAATATATCATTTTTGCAATAATTCTATTTTTGAGTTTACACTGAATCGTAATCTGTATTACGCGAAATCGTAACATGCATTACGAGGAATCGTAATATGAATTACGCTGAATCGTAATGGGATGTGATAGATCGTAATTATGATGGAATTTTTTGTTGTAAGAGTTTGTTTTAAGTGGGTTTCATAGTTCGTTTTGGAGTTATATAAAACCATATTATATAGAACTTATATGCACATTTAGAGAGAGAGAGAGAGAGGGAGAAGATCACAAAACTCTAATCTTTGGTTTTGCACAAATAGATTCGCAAAGGACGAATTAATATGAACACACAAGGAGATACGTGACGATACTCTATGAATCGTGAGGTAAGTTTCTTTCTTCTCTTCCATTTTGGACCTATAAACGTAGCACATCTGATACGTATTAGGTATATGATAGGATTAATTAGGTATATGGATTGTATACGTGTAAAAATAGTGTTTGTATATGTGTGTGTGTGTGTGTGTGTGTGTGTGTGTATAATCTGATTTGTGGGTTGATATGCTATTATAGAGTTTTAATTATTGTGAGATTCATAGACAATAAGATTTGCTTGAGATTAGATAGGTTGTAGGATATATATATATATATATATATATATATATATATATATGTTATGGACCTATAATAATGTTTATATGCTCGTTTTGACTTTATACAATCTGTTATATGCATGTATAGACTGCAATGTTAATTGTCTGTATGCATTAATGTTTATAATATGATTTATAAATGCATATATTATTACGTTTTCTGCTTTAAGTATTCTTCATGTTATAATTGTTGTATATGTGTAATGTTTCCACATATTATTAATTAGGTTATATGTATGCTCGATTCCTTGCTAAATTTTATTAACTAGTATGATAAAAGTAGTTTAGTGCGTTGGTTGTATTGAGAAATCAAGTTATGATAATTGATGGGTTAATGGTTGTGCTGAAATATTTTGACTATGCATAAGAGTTTAGAATGTTACTTTTCATATGATAAATGTGAGAGTGGTTTCAGATAAATTGTCAAATATGTTTATGTTGATTTTTATCAAATTGTGAATTAGGTATACGTATTTTGAACTGTTGTGGGATGACTAATAAGTCAGACTCACCAATACCAATTAGCATGGTCGAGTTGCTACGACATGGTTAAGTTATTGTGTACATGGTTATTTGCAGGCATGGTTGAGTTGCCTATTTTTATTTATTAAAATTTGCTTGAGTTGCCTATTTTTATTCTTATATATAATTGCAGGCATGGTTGAGTTGCCTAAACTTTTATGATTTATTTCATTGATCACATATGTATATTTATTATGTGTGGATTATGTGAGCATAGTTGAGATATCTAATTTTTGTATAATTTATAAATGGTCATATGTATATAATTAATATGTGTGGATGTTATTATTATTTCTCTGTTATATGTATGGAGATGATAAGTTTATCGGTACTCTGTTGGGCTGTAGTGGAGATGACTTGCTTCTGGGATTAACTCACTTGTTGTTAACAAACTTTCAGGTCACATGCAGTTTCAACCACATAGTGGAGTTTGTGGTTCTTCTTAGATTTACATGTCTACATTCTATTTCAGTCTATTCAGAGTAGAGACTTGATACTATTCTATTTTCTAGATTATTAGATTATAGTTTTTTTAGTTATGAATTTGGGGGTCCTTGAGTTACGGGATTCCCAAGTTGTAATTAATTAAGGATTTTGGCATTTTATTCTGAATCATTTTGGGATTAATTACTTAGAGTTTTATGGAGATTTATGATATTGAGATTTATTATTTATTAGTTTTCCTTTCTGCTATTTAATTCTTTCTTTATTGCATCTTGTATACTGTGCTTGTTTATTATCGATTGCTTGACTCCTCCCTTTTTTTTGTGAGCCTGCCAACTCATGCGTGAAAATTGGGAGTGTCACACTTATCCTCAATCAACCTTAAGAATCCCACCATTTATGGACTCCTTCTTAACAGAAACATCACATAAATATTAATATGTATATATCCATGTGTCCAATTTTTGATCATCCTAATCATAACCACAATGACTGTCACATGGCACCATTTTGGGTGCTAACAATAAGACAAACAGGGAGTTCAATGTATTTAATTTGCTTGACAAATGTTCCAATTTGTCACATTGGACGCCTCTCCTTCAAGCTGCCCTTATCCGTGTTAGCCTTTCTATGCTATCATGTGAGTCTTCTCTAACTTGCAACAAGTCTACATCTCGGTCGTCCAAGTGGAAGATGATCCGATTGACCTTACTCAGCTTCTACTAAAAATATAACTCATTTATGTTTGAGCAAAGGTCATGTACCAACACATTTGAAAGGGTTATGCATGTATGTTACAACTTACAATTTACCAAAAAAAAAAAAGTGTTATAATATATGCAAGTCCTTCCAAATAGAGGTTGAGGATTCAAATCTTTTTTTTCCCTAGTTGATATACACACTCACCCCAAAAGAATTGTTTGCACCCAAGAGGATTTGATCCTTAGACCTAATGCTTTCTAGACACTAGGGTCAAGTTCTTTATCCACATGAGCCAACCCCTTGGCGTAAATATCTTTTAAGGAAGTTATGGGTGTGGGTGGGAATGGGGGTGTGGGTGTGAATTGGATGCTTGAAAAATTACTATATTATAATTACATGAAAACCAACATATGAATGAATTTTTTTATAAAAAAAATAAAAAATTGAGAAGAATATGGCTCAAGCTGGGCCCATCTGGCTTGAAAACTTGTCCACGTTCGGTCCAACTCAATTCCAATTACTTCTTGTAGGGGTGCACGCAATTCGATTCGAAAACTAATAAAATCGAACCAAACCAAACCAAACCGTGAAGAATCGGTTCGATTTGATTCAACGGTTCTAACATAATCAAATTGATTCTAAAGTTTCATATAATATAACTAAAGTGAATACATTCCAAATGCACATCAATCAACAATCCATCTCACAAAAGTAATTGCTTATATATAAATTCTTTGACCAACATTCATCTCATGAATGAATTTTTCCTTCTCACTGAGGCTAGTATTGTACACCCTGAATTTAATTTCAAAAACAACAAAAGAATGATTGAAAAGAATGACGAATTTGTGGTTGAATGTTGAAAAGTTGGTTACGTCGTTATGGTTGGTTGTGCCTGAGGCGCAAGCACCGCCATGAGATACACCCCATTGCTAACCTTTCTCATAAGCTTGTCCTTGTAGCCTGTGTGTATGCTTGGACCGATCCAACCTTGAAAGATTTGAAAAATAGCTTAAAAACCTACTTTTCAAGGTCGGGAAACATCTATCCAAAATCTATGTGTTCTCACCACTTTACTTGGACTATGTGACTCTCATACTTGATCAACGATGTCCACATGCAATTGAAACTTCTTGAAAGCTTCAATCGATCAAATCCTTATTTAAGTTGATGTCTTATTTTAAAAGTTCAAGCTTCATGCCTTAGAAGTTTATTTGCAAGTTTGGTGTTGAACTTCATGCTTGCTCTCTGTCTTCAATTACATGATTAATTACAAGTTTAGAATTAAAATATTATAACTCAATCATGTGAAAATTTAACACTACAGATTGCCAATTACAATATATATGTCATAATATACACTTTGACAATTCGTTCTATATTAGCCTCCCCTGCTTGAAAAGAACTTCTCATCGAGTTAAGACTGAAAGATCTCCTCCTCGATTTAAGATTGAAAGATCTCATCTCATTTGGCGGATAATACTCAAATAAATCCACAAAATTAAATGTAGGAGAAATAGCCATGTCTTTAGGAAGATCAACAGTATAAGCATTATCATTAATCTTCTTCAGTATTTGATATGACTCATACTTTTTATCTTTCAGCTTGTTATAGGTGTCAATAGGTTACCTCTCCTTACGCAAATACACTGTAACTAAATCCCCTTTCTGAAAGACCTTCTTTTTCTTTTTCTTATATACTGCTTCCTTGTACTTAGCATTGACTTCTTCAATATGCTTCTAAACCTCATACTGGATTGCTCTAATGCAATCTACCATGTGTTCTACTACAATAATATTTCCAACCAACTTCGATAATGGAACTAAATTCAGTGTATGCCTTTGTGGATGACAATAAATGATAGCAAAATGTGACTTTTCAGTTGATTGATTAATTATCATACTGCAAGATTCCACTGTTTCAATTTTTCACCATAAATAAAACGAATCAAATTGTCCAACGTCTAGTTAACCACTTTTGTTTGACCATTAGACTGCAGATTATTAGTACTGTTGAAATTTAGAGATGTACCAAAACACCTTAACAAAGTCCGCCAAAAGTGTAATAGGAATTTGGTGTCCTAATCTGAAATGGACTTAGGAACTCTATGTAGGCGAATGACCTCCTTGAAAAACAAATATGCTATGTGTGTGGCATCAGAGGTCTTCGTGTAAGATATGAATTACAACATTTTTGAATATTGATCAATCACCACAAAAATAGAATTGGCCCCTCGTTGAATGTGTGGAAATTATAGGACAAAGTCCACGGACAAATCTTTCCAAGAAGAATATGGTGTAGGAAGAGGTAGAAAAAAGCCAGTGTGTTAGGACTAACCCTTAGCAGACTAGCAAACTGGACATATCCTCATAAGGTTTCCAACATCCCTCTTGAGATGCGGCCAGTAATATCGTTCCTCGAGCAAGGCTTGTCTTATCTCGCCCAATAGGTCCACCTAAAATGCCACCATGTAACTCACAGATAATTTGTTCTAAAAATGAGCTTCTCGGGATACAAAGTTGATTACCCCTGATATTATAAAAATCCTTTCTGTATGTACAAATATCCTCAGCATCCTATCTAATTTGACACTTAGCCCTGTTTTTCTCGAAGTTTTTATCTTCCTTGTTCAATTTTTTTAGATAGTCAAACCCAATAACTTCAGCTCACAATGTCATAGAAAGTGTTGCTCATCTATTGAGTGCTTCAACTACCATGTTATGCTGGCCCGATTTATGCCTTAAGAAGAAGGTACATCACCGCAGAAAGATAATCCATTGGGCGTGTATCCGGTTAACACTATTTTAAATGTTGATGAACTTTAACGCTTGATGATCAGTGTAAATCACGAACTCTATTTGAACCAGATAATGTTTCCAAACCTTCAATGCTCATACCACCAAATACAGTTCAAGCTCGTAGGTACTCCACTTTTTCTTGGCATCATTTTCTCATTGTAAAATGCAATTGGTATGCCCTCTTGGAATAGAACAACAACTCTGTACAAACAATGCATCATAGTTTACTTCAAACAATTTCACAAAGCTCGACAATGCTAAAATATTCGGTGCAATGCAAAGCTCTGTTCTACCTTTTCTGTAAAGCTCCGATACCAACTGTGGATCAGAAGTTATGAATGTTCCTGATATTGAACAAAAAAATAACTTTGAATCCATAAACTTAAGAGAGAAACAATTCTAAAATATTATTAACCAGTGTATTGAATTTTACTCTTGCAGTTACATGCTTATTTATAATAGAGAAAACCCGATATTGCAAGAAAATCTACCGGTATAAGGAAAATAATAACATAAGGAAACTTAATAGCAAAAGGAAACTAACACTAAAAATGGGCCTAAAATTCAAAATTTCCAAAAATTATGAAAAATAGTCTATGTAATTTAATCACTAAAAACTAGTAAATAAAAAAAATTAAAATAAACTGATTCCGTTTAGACCACGAACAAATATTCTGAAATAATCAACATGCCTTCTATAAGAAGGGAAAATGCAATTTCGAGGCCCTAAACGATGAAATTTGGCCTAAAAATGGTGTACATAACAACATAGCGATGAGTTTTGATTGTTGAACCCATTTTCGATCAGATATGAGTTTTTCGGGTAGAAACAACTTCATCATAACTGCCCCAAAAAAATGTGTCAGCATGCTCCTTTGGCATTCTAGCGGTCTAAACAGGCCATATAGGCTTCAACAATCTATTTTATATATATATATATATATATATATATAGAACGGTTCAATTACTTCTTGGTGTGCAGGGAGTTACGGGACTACAAGTATGTTCGTTGGATCTTATGCATATGAGATTTTGCGATTGGAGGGAATAACATTACAGGGATCGTAAAATAGGGAAGAAGCGTAGAAAGAATTAGGTTTTGCATAAGCTTCTTTCATGTTTAAGAGAATTGGAGGAAGATAATAAATAATACCTTCAGTTGTTATACATCCATTTGTGTTTCGTGTTCAGCTATTCTTTGATATGTTTTGCACAATATAGAAGTATTAACCATTTGAGATTGATAATTGTGTGGATCAATAGGAATGGCTAATTCAACCATTGGAGGATATGCAATGACCAGTAGAAGATCCAAATACTTTCTATCAAATATCTATACTTTGCTTAATGCGTAATACACATCTTATTGGTACTAGGTATGATGGGGTTTGAATGGGGAAGATGGTTACACATGTTATTGGTATTAGGTATGATGGGGTTTGAATGAGGAATATGGTTTTTCTTCTCTCTCTTCACATATGAAACTTTTAACGAGAAGTGTAGTGGTACTCCTGATTAGGGGAAAAATGTATCATTCTTTCTTCTATTAAAATTACTTCTGATACATTTTATCTATTTTATATTTATATATATTTTGGACAATTCGACACAAGGCAAATACAAATAACCACATACTTAATGTCATTTAAATACTTTTTGTGCTAATATTAGGACAATACTTGGGTCTAACTCTATGCTTAAGTGATGTGGTTCAATAAAAGTGTGACACATGTCCCAAATTTATAAAAATATTAAAAGAAGTTAAAAATGAAACAAATCTATTTTTTTAACATGTTAACCCGTAGCCCAAACTAGATTCTCTCTCATCTAGATGGAATCCATCTGTTTCGATAATTGTATTTTTCTAAAATAAAATGAGTGGCCACTCGACTTTTCTAAAGTGTTGCAATCCATAGTGTCGTTTTATAATACTTAAAGTGCATGAACCAAGTGGGAGATTGTTGGAAATTAATCCATACTCATCTTGTAGAAATCAAGAATACTGCAATTAATTAAAGAGGGGATTTTAATTGACATACCTGAATGAAAATTAAGCCGTAGAATACCTTTGTGTTCCTGCAAGAAATCCTTAGAGAGCTCTACCCCCTTTCTGAGAGTTGTTCTTCGATAGGGCTGAATAAGGGTTATGAAACCCTTATTTATAACAACAACAGGGGGGACGGCTTCTCTACAAATAAAATACCTAAGTCTCCCTTCCTATCATGGAGACCTAGATATCAACGGTTAGGATTAAATCCTTATCAAATAAAGTTGGAAAACCACAATCCAACGATGTAAATATTATACTGCCAATTAGACCACAATTGACAAGTATAACCCCAACCCATCAAGTAACAATAATTACATTGCAATCCAATTTTAGAAATAATGCATAGAACCACAAAAAATATTTTATTTATTTAAAATATTCCAACAATCTCCCACTTGGTTCATGCACTTTAAATTTTATAAAACGACACTATGAATTGCAACACTTTAGAAAAGTCGAGTGGCTACTCATTTTATTTTAGAAAAATACAATTATCGAAATAGATGGGTTGAAACTTTAAAACACTCTCTTCCATAGACTTCCTCAATAGTGGATCATGGATGCATAGACAAGTAATATATTAGTCTAAACAGTTCCATGGTCTCAAAACTAATTTCATCTAGGATTTGAGCAAATATAGTGATTTTTACTGCATTTCATGAGATGTGCAAACTGCATGTGGTCTAAACGCATACCTCACTATCCGTCCTGCTTCATACCATCATGGTATATCACCTGAACATATTACAGCAAACCACCAACCTCCTGTCCAGTGTGAGGGTTTACCGATATGGAGCCAATCCCATATCTAGCCCAAGCTCTCCTCATGGAGTGTGAAACACTCCCACAGGCACTTTAATAATTATGTTTGGATTTACCAATGTGGTGCCAATCCCACATCTAATCCAAACACCCTCATGAGTGTAACATCACTCCTAGGCAAACATAATAGCACGTGCATAAACTATATATAAATGAAGATAATAATAATGATGCATCATAACTTCATTTTGCATGCAAATAACTGTCACCAAAAGGCGTAAATAAACTAAAGGAAAATAACTATCACCATAAGGTGTAAATAAGCTGAAAGTTAACTGCAATGTAACATAATATAAAACAAATATCAGACGTCATAACACAATGACTCTTGAACACCTATCCGGATCACGTGCTCCTTAAATAATTTGCAATGTCACAGAAAATGTCATAGGCTTGTGTATGGAGTCCACAACCTTCAAATCCACAATAAAAATTTCTCAGTCACATAGCATGATTGGTTGTTTCACAACAACTAACCAACTCTGCATACATAGTGAAATATGTGATAATAGACTTCTTAGAGCTTTTCCATGAAACAGCTCCTTGAGCTAGCATAAAAATAAATCCAGAAGTGGATTTTCTACTACTCGAGCAATCTGCAGAGTGAGCATCGGAATAACCAACTATCTCAAAGTAGTCTAATTTCCTGTAGATCAACATGAACTCTTTAGTTCTCTGGAGATACCTCAAAACTTTCTTCACCACCTTCGAATAAATAATGTGCAGATTTTGCTAAAATCAACTTCACTTCTTACAAAATCATTATCGAGACATTTTTATTCTGACAACATATTTCCTTTAACACCTTGAACCGCACTTGGTACACAATATCTTCATCTCAAAAGTTTTCAATATTTTGTCAATACATGCCTTTTGAGAAAGTCCAAAATTTTCTGTAGTGCATGTATTTCATGAATGTCATAACTAACTAACAAAATATCATCAACATATAAGACAAAGATAACAAATCAACTCCCACTGAACTTAAGATATATGCATTAGATCATGATACTCTTCAGGTTGAAACATGTAAATCACTTCCTTAATGTCTCAATTGAGGAACATTGTCTAGACATCTATCTAATACAACTCAAGATCATTAAGTATAAAAGAAACTACAAAGTTTTAGACTCCCACTGAATTCACACATCCTCAATAAATTTTTTTTTTTTTTTTCATTGACATGTTTCAACAATTTCCATAGGTTTAGAGGGATAATAAAATCATAACCAAAATATCTCTCCAGATACTCATTGAAAAGACAAGTGATGGTGCGAGAGGATCAAATTTCTTAATATCTAGATTGTATAATTTTAATCTTTCTGTCTAACAGCCCTTCATCTTTGAACAAAAATATTTTAAACACATCAAGTGTTTCAGACTTCTGGTGGATTATGTACAAATAAGCATACCTTAAAAGATCATCAATGAAGGTAATGAAATACCTCTGCCCTCCTCAAGAAGGAGTAGGAAATGGACCCCAAATGTCAGTGTGAATGAGGTCCAAAAAATCAGATGACTGACTAGCCTCAAAATTGTGTTTCTTCTGCATCTTTCCCTTGACACAATCAATTATAAATCATAATCAGAAAAATTAGTAGTTCAATAATCACATCCTTGACCAAGCATTCTAGCCTTTTTCGCGAGACATGCCCCAATATTATATGCTATAACATAGTTGAGTCCACGAAAAAACTAGAAGCATGTATATAAGATAACTAATTTGTCACCAAATAAAAAATGAAATCTCAAAGCATTAAGTCTCGAAACTTAAAGTAAATTATGCCTAATAGCAGGAACATAAATAAATAAATAAAACATTAAGCCCTAAAGAAAAACTAGTATGTAACACTAGCGGAATTGTCTCAATAGCCTTGATATGAACCGCATCAGCATTACCAACACCAATCAATCCTCAACCTTCAGATTTCTCCGGCTTCGCAGCCCCTGGTTTGTTTTTCTTTAGCCAATTTTTATAACCAAAACAGTCTTTCTTTTGATGCCCCTTCTTATTGCAAAACCAGCATTCACCATCCCCATGATCAACGTCTTTTCCTTTGTTATCATGCTTTCCCCTTTGTTGATTAGCCTGATTTCCTTTCTTGCCGCCCTTATTCTTGAAATTGTACTTGCTGTTACTGCTCACGGCAAGATGAGTTGACTCAGTTTTTACTCCTTTGAGACGTTCCTCCTCAGTCACACAAAGTGCTAATAACTAGTTAATGTCCCATTTAGTCTCTTGTGAATTATAATTCACCCTGAAAGTATCAAAAGACCTGGGCAGAGAATATATCACCATGTGGACCAATAACTCATCATCAAATGTAATTCCCTGCTCTCTCAGTCCATTAACCAGCTTACACATCTTATAGATGTGCTTTCTCACTGAACCACTGCCATCATATTTTATTGACATGAGTTGTGTCAGATAATAATATTGTAGTTGCTTCTTGGTACCCATAAATTGTGTCTTGATCAAATTCAAGAGCTCCTTGGCAGTATCAAATACAGGAATACCACCCCGAATAATTTCACCAATAGAAGCACGAATCAACCTGATGGCCATGGTATTAGCTTTAGTCCACTTAGCATGCAACAATTTCACTGCCTCAGAAGATTCTACAGTAAGCGCAGGGGGTTTCTCCTCATGAAGAACGAACTCGTAGTCCAAAAACCCTAACATAATATCAACATTTGTCCTCCAGGCAGTGTAATTCGAACCATTCAATGGTTCAATCCCTGTAAGCTGTTTCTGAATTGCGGAAGCGTCCATGACTGAAAAACATGTTATATCAAATAACATCACATAAACAACATATAAAATAATATGTCACAGCTTTAGGGATTATTACTTTAATTCGTACTTGGAGTTTTAAGCCGAATTTATCAGAGTGTTTTACTATGTGCAAAACCTTCCACCCTGCGGGAACAAGTAAGATGTCATTTAAAAATCACCTTTGGGCAGAATTTTAAATACATTTACCCCCCAAATTTGCGATTAAATCGCACATAGACCTAATTGATTATGCTTGAATTATTACTAAACACTTCCACTACCTTTGGGCAAGAGGGTTATTTAGTTCTAACCCAAACACTCTCAACTATTCTACTCACTTATCCTACATTAAGACATTGATCACCTTTGGGCAGAACTAATGCCCCAATATAGGTAAGTGCACTGTAAGACCTTAAGAAGACCAATATATGTCTTTAAAATTTTCAAAAATAATAACCTACATGAGTGAATGTCACCTTTGGGCAGGCATTACTCACTTTGGATACTACCTTGAAACGGTCACTTTACCGGTCTTCATAAACCCCAATGAAAGACCTAAACTTTAAATTCCATTTTTATTTAGGTTCACAAACTTCTTTATTATGCACATAAAAATAAACCCAAATAATTATAGAACAATATTTGAACATCGATCAAAATAATTTGAATCTAAATAAAAAAAATATATTTATATTTATCCATGCACATAAAAAAAAAACAAAAGAAATTTATAACATTTTGTTTTTCACTATTCACCCAAAAAATATATATATATATATATATTTATCAAACTTTTAACTAGAACTGTGAGTATCAAAATATTTAAAATCTACCATTGAAATATATTATATTAATTTCAATGGAGTTCTCCACTATCACTGTATTCATTCTCATTGATGGGATAAACTCAATAATACACAATATAATATAATATTTAAGAAATCACTCTAGATTTCTTAAATAATCTGGACCATTATATATATATATATATATATATATATATATATATATATAGATATATAAATGCTCTACATGTTAAAAATTTAACAACAGACCCCAAACGTCACATTCATGTGTATATTCACTGTGTACTGTCCAAGATAATTTCATACATATAGAGATGTACATAGACTTACATCAGTGGACTTTTTGAATGAACTTTCAACTTTGCATCCAATTCATGCACGAAAATCAAGAAAAAAAGAAAGAGAAAAAAAAAAAAACTTTAATTTCCTTTCTCTGTTGTAATACCCAACCTTTGAATACTATCTGATGTATTTAAATTGAATACTAAATGACCCAGATGGCCACATGCTATCCAAAAAGATAAATTCCGTTAACAGTCTAACCCACTCAAATATAGCAACACATGGCGTCCAAAATTTAAACCAAAAATAATATAAAATTTGCGTTCTGTTTTTAAAACACAGAAATCAACGCCACATTTATTTATCAGAAAAAAATAAATAAATAAATCTCAATACAATGAACGTCATGGTTCAAAATAATAATAAAAAAAAAAACTTATATATATATATTCACTTGATTTCTATACCAAAAATCCTAGCCTTAACGAGGCTCTGATACCAATTGTTGGAAATTAATCCATACTCATCTTGTAGAAATCAAGAATACTGCAATTAATTAAAGAGGGGATTTTAATTGACATACCTGAATGAAAATTAAGCCGTAGAATACCTTTGTGTTCCTGCAAGAAATCCTTAGAGAGCTCTACCCCCTTTCTGAGAGTTGTTCTTCGATAGGGCTGAATAAGGGTTATGAAACCCTTATTTATAACAACAACAGGGGGGGACGGCTTCTCTACAAATAAAATACCTAAGTCTCCCTTCCTATCATGGAGACCTAGATATCAACGGTTAGGATTAAATCCTTATCAAATAAAGTTGGAAAACCACAATCCAACGATGTAAATATTATACTGCCAATTAGACCACAATTGACAAGTATAACCCCAACCCATCAAGTAACAATAATTACATTGCAATCCAATTTTAGAAATAATGCATAGAACCACAAAAAATATTTTATTTATTTAAAATATTCCAACAGGTTACACATGTTATTGGTATTAGGTACGATGGGGTTTGAATGAGGAATATGGTTTTTTTTCTCTCTCTTCACATATGAAACTTTTAACGAGAAGTGTAGTGGTACTTCTGATTAGGGGAAAAATGTATCATTCTTTCTTCTATTAAAATTACTTCTGATACATTTTATCTATTTTATATTTATATATATTTTGGACAATTCGACACAAGGCAAATACAAATAACCACATACTTAATGTCATTTAAATACTTTTTGTGCTAATATTAGGACAATACTTGGGTCTAACTCTATGCTTAAGTGATGTGGTTCAATAAAAGTGTGACACATGTCCCAAATTTATAAAAATATTAAAAGAAGTTAAAAATGAAACAAATCTATTTTTTTAACATGTTAACCCGTAGCCCAAACTAGATTCTCTCTCATCTGCAACAATCTCTCTCATTTATATTTCTCTCTCTTACTCTTTCTCATTGCAGCAAACTCTCTCTTATGCGTATCTCTCTCTCTCTTATCTTGATCCAAATTGTATTTGACGCCAGACAAAATAGTGATTATTCTGTAGGCTAATGACAACAGGTAATTTACAGAACGAATGCAAGAGAATCGTCCAAAAACTCAGAGAAAAACCTCTGGAATTTCTATTCAATATTAAAAAGGGAAAATTAGATTTTGGTGACCAAAATTAAAAAAATTTGACTTACAATGACCTTAAACTCAATAAAAGGTAAATAGTGATCAATCTTGAAAAGTAATTGCCAATGAGTGACCATTTAACTTTAATGTCCAGAATACCCTCCATTTTATTTAGAAATTCTCAATCTCTTATTCATCTTCTCCAATCTCAATTCTAAATATCAAATCTTAAAAAAACATACAAAGATTCTAGAAAAGAAAGTATATATATAGAGAGAATCTATATATATATATATATAGACATATATGTTCATCTTACAATTAATGCATGTGCATATATGAATTTTTTTTTCTTTGGTAGATTTTAGGGCTCCAAAGATACAACAAGAGTTATAACTTGAAATGAATTAACTATGAGATACTTGATATAAAAAAAAAAGAAAAATATGAGGCAATAGGTAATATGTTTATTAGACAAGTCTATTCATATCCTCCATTATTCCTTATTAATAATTAATTGCACCCAAATTAGGTTTTTTTTTTGTTTTTTGATTAATGAGATATTAATATACAAGAATATATATATATATATATATATATAAATTATATCTTCTTTAGAATGTATATATGTTCATATATTGTATACAAGTCATTGGATTATTTAAATTTTTTGATATTTAGGTTTGAAAAAAATGAAGAAAAGATGGAGATTATGGACAGAATAAAGGATATTTTGAGTTTTAAGATTAAATGGTCACTTATTAGCAATTATTTTTTAAATTTGGTCACTATTTACCTTTTATTGAATTTAGGGTCACTAAATAGTAATATTTTTTCAATTTTGGTTACTGAAATCTAATTTTCCCTATTAAAAATCAAAGTCATTTCAGAATTAGCCCACAAGCCGGGCTATATAGCTGAAACTGGTCAACATTACCAAAAATAGCAAAATCCTAATAATCGTGCCAAAATAAAATAGGAAATAAAAGAAGGAAGCTGCAAATCTAGCCCAAATTGAGTCTAGAATCACTTCCTAATTGACAAAAGAAATATTACCAAAAAAGGAAATAAATAATTAAAAGTGGGGATTCGGAGGGGAAAACAGTGGATTTTGGGCTCGAAAAAATAAGCACCCAGCCTAGCTTGGTGCTCACGTCATGCGCGCCGAAACAAGCTTTCCGAATTGTGGTCATAAAGGTGATTCTGATACTCGTACCCAAAGTTATGGCCAAAATATCGAAACGTGCCCAAAACTGCCCCAATTAGGGACAATATCGCCGTTTCCTACCATCTTTGCGTTGATATGCCAACTCAAGGTATCTCAGCGCCATCAATGTGTCATCTGACAGCTCAGCACCTTCTGACTCGGATCCTCCTACATCAGTATTTCTCTCCCATCCTTGTCTCTTCCTTTCATCATTAATATACATATACCCATATGTATTTTGTAACAATACTGTATATATATTTTAGTAACAATCAATATATATTTTCACGATATATATATCTATAGTATTTCTGTAATGATTAATATATATTTCTATAACGATATATATATATATATATATATATATATATATATATATATATATACGATGGTTTGTTTTAAATCTGATTAGATGTATGCCATTTTTGGATATTGGAATTTGAATTTTATTGTATCAAATTTGTGGGAAGTTTAACAATGACGAATGTTAAAATGCATTGATTGAAAATTCGGAGTCCAACATTGTCATTCGGTTCAACCCGTAAAAAATAGGTAATACCTATTTTTAATTTTTTTCTTTCAGATACGTGTCACACTTTTATTAAACCACATCACCTAGAAAAATCAACTTGGTTCGAATAGGATTGAAGCCAATATTGTCCCAAATATTATTTCCATTAATATGGAAATTTCACAACCAGACAATGCATGAATATGTGCGTGAATACAATGCATTGTCCTTTGTTTCACAACGAGACAATGCGTTTTTTTTTTTTTAAGGAAGACGTTGACAACTAGGTTAAAGAAGTTAAATTAATAAGTTAAGAAACCATATAGCAATCTATACCATCTATAAAAGGAAACGCAAGTCAGATAGTGGATAAAAGCAGGAAGAGAATGTTTGGGTGGTGTGTGTAGGTCATAAACAAGTCTTCTTCACCAACTAAGAGAGAAAAAAAAAAATGAACCAATGCCTGCAAACTCTGCCACCCCATTCCCCATCAATCCCAGGGCCTTCCCCACTTTCTTCCACCACCAACCCAGAAACCGCAGTGGCTGATCATCACCGCCGACAGGCTGAACCAGCAATAGTTACTTCAGTCAGTAGTGTCGGTTCTGCACATAATGCTCGCGAGAATCTGGACTAGCAAGTGATAGTAATTGGGTTTTGTTTTTCATGGGCAGTGGCAGTTTCTTTTCAATCCATCCAAACTCGTGATCCAATCCCCAAAACCTTTCACTTTCTCTGTCTCGCTATGGTAGTTGCAGTTGCTGCGCTTTTCGTCGCAAAATACATCTCTTCCAAGTTTCCAGAGCGAGCCAGACTGCTAGAGCATGTAGGAATCCTCTTTGGGGTCACTGCATTCTTCTTCGCCATCTCAGTATCTTTTCCACTGTGCCTCAAGCTCATCTCCTGGACCATTTATGCTCTTTCCCTGCTCGCCATTTTCATCTCTAATCAAGGCTTGTGATCATCAGCTCTCTTCAAGGCTTGCACTTGTTGCTGCTAGCACACTTGGTTGCAATTGTATAGTATTCTATATGAAATTAATAAGCATGATTGATCTATCAGCCCTGCATCCATCCATTGCCTTAACGGATTTAGTGAGGGAAAGGAAAAGGAAACAAAGAGAAGTAAAAAGAATAGAAAATATGATTCCTCTCATATATTATGGCATGCTTAAATGAGATTGAAAAATAATATTTAAAAACCCGTGCCTTGAGCTCATTTACTGACCATGGATCTATGATCTTTCTCGACCTGCTCGTCATCTTTCTCGATCTATGACAATTAGACATGACGTCGTATCATCATTTAATACATGCAGTTTATGTGAGAGGAACATAACTGATTTGTATCATAATCCAATAAATAGAATTCATGTTCAGCCATGTGAATATTTCAATCATATTCCTCTAACACTTGAGTTGCATGTATTGGATGGTGATACCACATCAGTTATGTGACTTGGAATCGATCACCATTTCAATGTATAATTTCTAGTATGGGACGCTAACCACTAGAGATGACAATGAGGCGGGTTTGGAGTGGGAGGTTCCCAACCCCATCCCCGTCCCTAATTAGCAAAGGTCCCTCCATCCCTGCCCCACTCCGTTCCGTTTAAAAATATATATAATTATACAACTTTATTTCTAGAGTAAATTATACTGACTTTCCCTGAGTTAAGTTTTAATTACATGGATCTTTCCAATGGTTTCAAAATGACACTAACCTTCCTTAAAAAGAAACCTTGTTACACGGACCTCCCTTTTGAACCGTTAATGACAAAAATTGCTTGACGCCATGCATTTAATATATTTAAAATACCAGTATTGCCCCAGGTTGAATTAAAAGACATTTTGAACCTTGTAAAGTAACTCCTAAATTTAACTCTTGCAGAATGAATACGAATGATCAAGTTAGGTAATTACTTTATGGCTGCAAACTCTCCGTCGTGAATTTGAAATTTTGATGTTGAAAATTTTTGAGTTAATTCATGCATATCTCATTAGAGTTACTTCTATTGTCGATCAAGAAAAGTCTCTTGGTAAAAATTTAACTGATCAAAAAATTGTTGAAAAAGTTTTGAGGAGCCTAACTCCTAAATTCAATAATGTTGTAACTGCAATTGAGGAGTCAAAAGATTTGTGTACATTGTCTTTTACACAATTGATGGGTTCACTAAAATTGCATGAGGAGAAATTGATCAGGTACACTGAAAATCAAGTGGATCAAGTTTTTTTAGTCAAAATTGGACTCTAAAAGAGGCTCAAATAGTAAAGGAAAATTTCATGGATTTCAAGGCAAAAGAGTGAATCAATTAATGAAAAAGTGAGGCAATTCATCAACGGTAATGGTGAAATTATTGTGTGTTACAGTTGTAGAAATAATGGTCATATTGAACAGGATTGTTGGTGAAAAAATAAGGACCCCAATATTCCTCAATGCTCCATTTCCAAAAAATATGGACATAAAAAAAAAAGGAATGTTGGTAAAAATCCCAAAAATTAAGCAAATTTTCATGAAGGAAAAGTTAATGAAGGAAAAGTTGATGATAAAAATGCTAATGAAGAACACTTGTAAATAATAGAGAAATGCTAAACGTCACAATTTTATTTCACAAATTTTAACTCGAATGTATGTGGCATGTGATAATACCATAGGGACTCCATGTATGGGGGGAATCCCACCAATAATAACTTACCATTTAATTTTATCTCCTAAAATAATGGACTATATCACCTGCCACATAGATTCGAGTTAAAATTCATGATATTTATTCGAGACGTGTAGCATTGCTCAAAATATGTGGTATCTTGACAACGGTTGTAGTAACCATATATATATATCACGAATGAATGACATGGAAAGCCATGTAGAGAGATTAGGAATCTCATCGTGTATATATATATATATATATATATATATATATATATATATATATCACGAATGAATGACATGGAAAGCCATGTAGAAAGATTAGTAATCTCATCGTATGTAGTAGTATCAGGGATTAGGGAAACTTCTTGAAAGCTGAGATATTCCACTAAAGTTATTGCATCTAATTTTTCTTAGAATAAAATCATTGACACCTCTTAAGATTTAATGTAATTTTATGCGATTACAACTTTTTAAAATTTCATCACAAACACCGCTCTATTTGATATAAAAAAAAATCCTGCTGTCTACTAGACAAACTCTCAAGACTCTGACACTTTGTAAAATGACATTTATGCTTCATTTGATTTGTGAAAATACATATTTAACAAATTAAATTATCATATTTAACAAATTAAATTACCATTTACCCAAACATAATATTTTCATGGACCAAAATACCTTTTTTTTTATATTAGTTATACTATATATATAATATAATTAATATTTTATATATTTCTCTATAGATTTATAATTAGACATTATATAAATATTTATTTTACATATTAAATATAATTAAATTTGTAAACTTTAAAATCAACCAAATTTAGAAATGATATAGTTGCATAAATATAAATATTTAATATGTAATTATGCAAATTGAAAAATATGCGATTAAATATTATGCACTTAACAATTAATTGTCAAATTGCAAAATTTTCAAATTTAAAAAATATGTAATTATGTACTTAAAAATTACAAATTTATTAAATGAAAGAATTACAACATTAATCAAATACTTAATGTTAGGTTACAAATTAAAAAAACGTTTAATTAAATTTTATGCATTTTTATATTCACAAATTGTAATTTTTTATTTTTTAAATGTAATTGTGCCTTTACAAATTATACAATTTTTTAAATTGATATATCACTCTAGCAACGCGCGCTCTCTCTCTCTAGACCTCTTTGATTTTTATTCTTTGTTTCTCTCTCTGTAATGGCTTCTTCAAGCATTTTGTTTTGTTCTACGATGAATGCTTTTTCTCAGGTGATATAGATTCCAGTTTTCGCTCCTGCTCCAGTGAAGACTCCGCTAGCATTTGCATCATCTCCGGTCACCGTCGACTCTCCTCGGTCTCCTCCTGCAGCGTCTTCTCCGACTCCGACAACTCCTCCATCTTCGATCACACCAAAAAAAGACGACCCGAATATTTGACACCCTATGATTGGTATAAATATGGAGAATTCGGGCCGTACTCGTGGCGTGGTGTGGTCTGGTTTTGGGTTACCCCAAACATTTGGGGTTGAATCTCTTGGTGAACTTTGAAAAAACGTTTAGTAGATGTGAGTTGAAATCTGATTGTTTGGATGAGAGATTATGAGTTATTGTGGTATCAACTGTGACTATGTGTATATATATATATATATGCATTGTATTTGCTGAAGAATCTATATGGAATCATGCATAGTTGATGTGTATTGATAAACAAATTGATTCTTGGAATGAGTGTTTAACATTTTGGGCTGTTAATTTCGTGGATTCACTGTGTTATATTGGTGTTAATTGATACAAATTGAGGTGTTCATGGTGGGTGCTATACGAACCCTAGAAATTTTTAATTGTGAACTTTTGAATTAGGCTAATTAAGGTTAGGAGAGATCCTTGTGAAATTAGGTAGATTGATGGATGACGAGCTGAATGGTGGAGTTTGTGTGATGTTTTGATGGCCATTGATTGTCGGATGGGTGGAAGAAAGTTGGCATAAACAGGGCACAAAACGATGAACATTGAATTGAAGGGGAAGGGAACGTTGAACAGTGAAACCCCACGTGCTGGAGAGAAATTTTTTATTTTTTTTTAATATGGTGTGCAATATGGTCCTTTTATATGCAATTTTTTTTATTTAAAGAATTAATATAAAATGATGGACAATTGTAACATTTCATACTTAATTTAACACCGTTATAATATTATTTGGATGAAAAAACTAAAACAGAGTGTTTAAAGGTGTTACTGCATGAAATTATATCAAATTTTAGAGAATGTCAACGATAATTATCATTTTAAATAGAGGTTAAAGGTTCAAATCTGAGACAAATATGTGTGCGTGTGAATTGGATGCGTTAAAATAACTTACCCACTATCAAAAGAAAAAGAAAAAAATACTATACATGAAAAACCAACATATAAATGTATTTTTATTTTAATTTTATTGCTATTATTATTATTATTATTTGGTAATAAAACTGAGAGGAGTATCCTCAATCTGGGCCCACCGGGTTTGAGAACTTGTCCATGTTCGCTCCTGCTCAATTCCAGTTACTTTTTGAATCCAATTGACATTTTACGGGATTTTTCTCACACAAAGATGGGGACTATTCATTTTGACCCACATTTACAATTTTATTTTTATTTTTAGATGATAGAATTTTTTTTGAAAAAATTACACTAGGTCCTACTTTTCTCTATAAAAGACAAATAAGTCCTAGTATAATTTTTTTTTTGAAAACTCAATAAATCTTACTTTTGAACTTATTTTTCATTTAAATTCTAAACCACTCAATTATCCACTAATACCTTTACTAAATTAGATTTAAAATTTTACAATTATAATGTTTATCCAAAAATTAATATGTAAACAAAATAGAAACTATTTGAACATGTTTAAAAAAATTCTATTAACATTTGGATATTTTTCGTTTTTATATTTTATTTTCAAATAATTCGTCTATTTTTCAAAAAGATAAAATTTTATTCAATAAAAATGATTAATTGTTGTAAAATCTACAAAAGAATTTCGGAAATGAAATTTAATTAAATAAATTATAATTTAAATTCATAATATAATGTTCATTAATTAACAAAAACATAAAAGAAGGTAGAAACAAAAATATATGTATTAATTAGATATCAACTTTAGGATAGAAACTATAATTGTAAAATTTAATTAATCGAAGAGCGAAATAGTTGGTGTTGCATAGTCGAGTTAAATTTGGATTGAATTGTATTAAATGTTGCAATGTGGTGTCATTCTCAAAATAATTGTGTCCTGTCGTATAAATTCTGTTACAGAATTTGAAATACGTACAGTAGTGTGTTCCACAGAGTTGGGTAATAGTTGTGTATAACAGAGGATCTAAAACTTGATTACTCGTGAGCGAAACGGATTTGCCCTATCTGTCTTGTCTCGAGTCTCCACTAGTTTGCTGGTGCTACTGCCACTTGGAATGTTATCCAAGGTGGAATGTTTTCCAGGAAATAGATAGTTGATGTGACTGAATAGAGCCCTGTATCATTATTTTAATCACCCCCATTTAAGTTGATTGTCGACAATTCATACAAAAAGACTTAAAGGTTGGTTCACAGTAGCATACATAGATTTTCCTATATAACTATATATATAAGGACAGCCTCTTTGAGGGTAAGAACAGCAGGAGAAGAATTAAATGGAGGAGAATCGGCTGCAAAATCTCCCACCCTCTTCATCACCGAGCCTACCTCCTTCACCAATTTTGTCTATTCTCGACCCCGAAGCCGCTGCAATGGTTGAGCATCACCAGAAAAAGACTGAAACAGCAATACTCATTCCTAATACCCTAGGTGTTGGTGTTGGTGTTGGTGTTGGTGTTGGTGTTGGTGCTGCACTTAATAATGCCCACAACCACAACAATCTTGATTGGCTGGTGATAATAATTGGGTTTTGCTTCTCATGGGCAGTTGCAATTGCTCTTCAATCCTTTCAAACTTGTGCCCCACTTCCACATTCTGTGAGCTTCCACTTGCTATGTCTCGCAATGGCAGTAGCTGTGGCTGTGCTGTTTGTGTCCAAGTACATCTCTCCCAAGTTCCCAAATCCAGCCAAAGTGCTAGAGCATGTGGGGGTCCTATTTGGTGTCACCGCATTCTTCTTCGCCATCACTCTACCTTTCTCGCTGTGCCTTAAGCTCATTTACTGGGCCATCTATGCTCTTTCTCTGCTTGCCATTTTCCTCTGTGTTCGTCGTTGAACCACTGCTCTACTTATTTTGATTCCGAGGTGGACAAGTCTAATAATCCAGCTTACTCTGTGGTTAATTATCACCTGTTTTCAAAAACAATTAACAAATAAAGCAACTCTATCCTAATGGTTGCTAGGAGTATATTGTAGAAAAATATGCATCATCAATCACTGCATGCAACTTGTTTGATGCATTTGTCAGAATTTGTGTTTTCTTGTTTGAATTATTTCCATTGGTAAATATTGTCTGATTTATAATTGTTGACTCGTAGCTCAGACTCAGAGTGAGCATGTGACCTTAGCTTCCTTCCTTCATGGGTTAACTGCTGGCGTTGCTTGTCTATAATAATTAGTTGACTTAAATCATTTGTGCATCCTCAACTTAGATGGGAAATTATGCTCTCCGGCCACCATGTGAATTATCACACAGCGTCCAAAAGAAAGAAAACACTAACTCTTTTCGTTACTAATTACACTTCTTTTTGGTTCATGGAATTAGTGAGCAAAAAGGAAAGGAAAAGAAAATGAATTAGTGGATTGAATTGTATTAGACCAAACCCTTGATATTTCACAACGTGGCTACTCTAAGTCTTGAATTTGCACCAATGACACTGATGTTCAAGCGTTAGACCGCTAAAATAGACAACCACCCACATTTTTCTTAAGTACTCTCTCTCATGCCTAAATGAAATAAATTTTTTTAAATTTTTCCCAAAAAAATAAGCTCAAGGAGATGGGAAAAGAAAGGGACATGAGAAGTTAAATTGTACATTTTCCCTTACTTCCCCCTCATATTAATTTTCCTTCCTTTTCTCTATGGTCCCATTCATCCAACTTCCTTAACAAAAAGTCAATTGAAGCACATTCAAGCAATGAGCCACTACTGCATGAATTAAATGTAAGACACAGTTAGAATTCTGATTCACCAAATTTTCAAGTAGTGCTGCATGAATTTAGTGTCTTTTCTTCTTTAACCTACAATCTAATAAATTGTGTAAGCTAGAGATAAGATCAACCATTGGAAGGGTTCCTAGGAAGGAAGAAGAATTTGTTGATTCCAGTATTCTTGTCATAAATTATCAATTGTGGCAGATTCAAGCTATTAATTCTATTAAAGCAATAATAATGAAGACGATTTCATTGTCACCACTCTTCAAGCTGATACAAAACCATGCTGGGAGATCTTACTATTGTAAACTCCTTTTCCTTCCTGCCTAAGCGTCAACTCCGTTTTACATAATTGCTATGAAAGAATTTCGAGTTTTGATACCCATATTGGAGCTAGGGGTGGCAAAATTGGACACGACACGACAACACGACTCGAACTCGACACGAATTAAGCGGGTTTGGGTTTGAGGTAAGCCGACACGTTTAATAAATGGGTCGACACGAACACGACACGCAAAAATTGGGTTGGGTTTGGGTTTAAGCTGTCTAACCCGTGACACGATTACGACACGATTACAACACGATTACAACATGAGTTATTCATATATTATGGTTTTATATAAACTTATATATACATAGTTATATAGGACACAAGTTATTCGTATATACATGATTTTATATTGTAATTGTTTGTAATCTATTTGTTTGTTTATAGGACTGATGTAGCCATAAAATGCAAGGATGAGATTATTATGGTGCCTTCCAAGTTGTTGAATCACCTTAAAAGAGTTTATATATAGATACAAAATTTATAATATAGTTTGATTTTAGGATTTATGTATTGATATGTACTTTATTTTTTATATGATCTATAGAGAGATTTTTAGGGGTAGAGAAACTCATATGATATAAGTTAAACGGATTAAAAAAGTTATTGAATTAGTCGTGTCAATGTTTATTAAACGGGTTACACGGGTCGACACGACTAACACGTTTAATAAACGGGTTGGGTTAGTGTTGAGGGTCTCTGACACGATTATTAAATAGGTCGGGTTAGGGTTGAGCTATTTAGTATAATACTTATAGATCGACACGACACGGGAACACGAATTGCCACCCCTAATTGGAGCCATGCAATCAGGGGCGGAGCTAGATTCCAAAGCGTGAAGGGCTAAAAGTATTATAAATATTCAAAAAAAGACCAAAAAAAAAAGAAAAAAAAGTTCCCGTGTAGATAAATAAAGTATGTCAGAGATAGATACAAAATCAGATATTACGTTTTCTTAAATAACTATTGAAGATGAATTCTCTGATCCTTAAGAGAGTCAAATTCATTAACTACTGAATTTATATCAATAACTTCACCAACTTCTCTTTCAATGTTGGGAATCATGCAATCTGCAAGAAATTTATCTCTCATTTTGTTGCAAAGTTCAGTTTTGACACGCTTCATTACAGAAAAAATATGTTCTATTGTTGCTGTAGAAACAGGAAAAATCAATATGAAATGGATCAATCTATCAATCAGATAATAGTTCTCTCTATTTGTTCAACTCTTGAAATTTTTGAAGGAGGCTGTTGCTGCTCATTAGAAGTTGCCCCACTTTTTGATCTATCATTTTTTTGGAACGAAAACAAAATTGTCATCTTGCGATAAAAGTATCTCAGATAGTCTGAAACAATAGAGGCAGGACCAACCTGGAAATTCCCAAAAGGTTGAGAGGCAAATTTTATGTCTGATCACACTTCACAAATCACAACAAAGACATATTTGTTAAGAAATAGTAATTATGTACATATATAAGATTTTTATAAGAAAATTTCAGTATAATAACAAATTAAAAATGTAAATAAAAAATAAATAATTTATTAGAGAGTGTATAAACTGACCTCTTGCTATTAATTAGCATATATCTTCAATTTGTTAATGATTTTATGAATTGCCGAGTATATATATATATATATATATATATATATATATATATATATATATATATATAAAGAATGGTATACAATTATCTATACAATGATCTATCAATATAGTATATCAAATCAATTCAATTTATACAATTATCTTATTTATCTCTGAATTATATTAATGAATGGTATCAGAGCCTACCCATTTTCGCTGATCTTCATATATATATATATATATAGCGCTGTTCAGTTACTCTCTGGTGTGTAGGGAGCAACATACGCGAATTCAATTTCAGTCGTTGGATTTCATCCAATGACTGAAATTGAATATTACAAATTAAACACAAATTCTGGTTTTTTGAGTGTACAAAACCACCTAAAAGTATTTAAAAAAAAAAAAAACAATCCAAAACAAATAGGTAACCGTTTTACTGTTTTGGACAAAAAGAATTTGTAGAGAGAGAAGAAAAATAATCAGTTTTATTGTTTTGGAGAGAAAAGACAAAATATATATTGACCAACAAAATATTTCTTCTCTCTGTCCAAAACAGTAAAACAGTTACCTATTTGTTTTGGATTTTTTTTTTATTTAAAATACTTTTTAGGTGGTTTTGTATACTCAAAAAACCAGAATTTGTGTTTAATTGGTAGCATTTAATTTCAGTAATTGGATAACATCCAACGACTGAAATTGAATTCGCGTATGTTACTCCCTACACACCAAGGAGCAACTGAACAACGTTGTATATATATATATATATATTATGCAGATTATGATAGCCTTTTTCAAGTTCAATTCATCGGCTCCCACTAGCATCTGTGTGTTAAAGTCTCTGATTTCAATGAGCTCATTTTCTGATTTTTAAATCAGTTTTCACTCCAACGAGCAATTTTCGATTTTACCGTCACTCCAACGAGTTTGCTCTTTTACATCTTCTTTGTATGTATTTCGCAGCTATTGTTGGTAAAATCACCAGATTGCTTTCACAAGCCATAACATTTGTGTGTCAAAGTCACTGATTTCAACGAGCTTCTTTTCTAATTTTTAAATCAGTTTTCACTCCAACGAGACACTTTTGGTCTTTCCGGCTCTTTTGCAGTTTCTTTGTAAGTGTTCGCAGCCACAGTTGATTACATCACCAGATTACTTTCGAGACCTGCATTCAAGATTTTGTCTTCAAACTCAAGTTGACTTCATATGACTCACCTTGAGTTTGCAGGGACTGTTAGATTATATATTTCCTATTATAAATTATATATCTTTTCCTAATAGGTTTCTTACACATTTCGTAAATCATTTAGGATTAGAATTTTTTGTCTTTTAAGTTTACCTAGCCTTTAAAATTATGTATTTATAAATTAGCCTTAATATATTGTTCACAATATCAAGACATCAATATAATATATCAAATCAATTCAATATATACAATTATCTTATTTATTTCTAACATAATCTAAAAAAAAATAATTCTATAAACTTTAAAGCATTTTGAAGTCATAAAAAAAAAACTTGTAATGTTTCATGTCCAATGCTTCTTCGACTCCATAACCTATGAAGCAGTGAAAATCCGGTAAGATACAACTCATTTCAAACCCATAGAGGTTTCTACCAAAAAAAAAAAAAAAAATTAGCCATACAAATTTTTAAAAGAAATTAGTTTTTTACTCATTCCAAAGTCATACAAGTTTTTACAAGAAATTAGATTTTCATATAATAACCAAATAGAATAATACATAATAATGAAGATTTTAAAACCTATTCAATTCTATTCCAAAACTATTTCTTTGGATCAAAATTAACAAAGTCCTAACTACTTTTCTTTTAAAAGACAAATAAGTCTAATAAAATTTTTATAGGACCAATAAGTCCTACTTTTGAAATTCTTTTTCATTCAAGTTCTGAACCACTCACCTTTTCATTTATAACCTTACCAAAAATTAAAATTTTGAAATTATAATTTATATCCGAAAATTAACATAATAAGTATTAAAGATTTGAGTTGAGAAGAGGGGCATCATCATAAGTTAAGACACCAAAGTTGTTGTGTAGTAGGGAAAAACATCTCAAGTGTAGAGAGCTAAGAAGCATGGATACGGAATACAACACAATATGCGATATGGAAAATCTCAAAAAAATAGAATACGAGTACGGTAGGATACGACAATAATAATAATAATAATAAAGTATATTTTTATATAATTTTTTACATGTAACAATAAAAAGAAATTTTAAAAAGTTGCAATATTGAAAAAGGTATTGTAGGTTGTCAATCTCATTTGCTCTTTGCTATTCAAATATTTTGGAACCAACTCAATTTAATTGAATAGACTACAACCCTTTGTAAATAAAATTTTGGGTTAAAAAATTCTAATTTGATGTCAACTACAACTCCCCATAATTTTGAACTCAAAATTTCTCACATGTTGGCACTCAAATATGGCGCTGCTGCCAACATGGATATTAATTGGATAATGTAAGTTGAACACGTGAAGGGTCATATGATGTGTTTTGTGTTGAATATGCAAGGTGTAGAGGTTGTTTGGGAATGAATTCTTGAGGATAATAATAGAATGGAACACTTGGATATATTCACATCGAGTTATTATTTAACGAGAGTCCAAAAAATGAAGACTGGAGATTGATAGGATAGAGTGATGGGTGCTTTGGACTCTTGAAGGTACATTGTTGACTTTGGAAATATATATATATATATATATATATATATATATATATATATATATATATATATATAATGGCCTTCTGCAAACTTGAATTACGTTGCAGCAATTGAAGACTTTGATACACAGTCAACTCTATACAAATGGAGTTACTACCGTTCAATTATGAGGAATATATGAAGATGAGATTAGGTGAAAGTTCGACTCTAGGAGGGCTGAAGAAGAAGCTATATTTTAGGAACTTGAAGACACGTGCATTAATATGTATAGTTCTTTTTTTTGTATTTTTCCTTTATTGTAGTTTATTTATTTCATTATTACTGTGTAATTGAGTTATTTGTATTCAACTATTATAAATAAATAAAAGAAACTTCTAGTTGAGGGTTTCACTACCACATTACAACAACATTGCATCACGTGCAATTTCTCTTTTATAATATTCTCACAAAATATTACTCTATCTCTCTACACTTCTACTTTTTCCTCATAATTTCTTCCTCTAGTCTGTCTATCTACATCTCCCTCACTTTTTATCTCTTTTCTTCTTATCTTCCTCCTTCTACTTTTCTCATTTCTATGACTTAGTCTCGCAATTCTTTTTCGCAAAACTAAAGTCCTCTTCATTGAGGTAAAATATTACTTTTGAAAAGTTTGGTATTCTTTCTTCTCATACAGTTGTCTGATCCTACATTGTTCTTTAAAAAGATACAGTGTTCGAAAGGTTTGGCTTGTTCTTCTCGAACGACGTATTCCGACAAACTACCTTTAGCGATTAAAGCCTCCACCTCTTGCCTTAGGCTTCTGCACTCGGTGGTATGGCCAAAGTCACTGTGAAGGGAATAATGTTTGTTCTTGTTCCTCTGTTGTGGAGGTTGTCTGATGGTCGGAGGTGAGCGAAAGATTCCTTTACTCTTATTTTCATAGTAAAGCCTAGCCAGAGACACTTTTAGAGGGGTGATCTTCTCCTTAACCTTCTGCTTTTTCACGATCTCTGGTGCAGACGAGGAAATAGCCCAAGGTGGTTTTGCCTTAGCAACTTGAGTCTTTGTTTGCTGTGCTATAATGATCAAAGTCGATCATTGTCTTCTGGTTACCTCATCCTCTATCCTTAGATACCTCTGAGCTCGGAAGTTCAGGTCATCCATATTTTTTGGGGCAGCTTTTACCAGGGATCGATGAAAGCCTTCTTCTGGAGAGACTGCTATCATGAAAGCTTCCACTACTGCGGTCTGATCGCACTGATCTATTATGTACATCTCCAAGTTGAAGCGAGTTAGGAAAGATTTTAACGTCTCCCCTTTGGCTTGCCTCATGGTGAATAATGAGAAAATTGTCTTTTTTTCTCCTAGTTTCCCGTGTACTGGGCTACGAACAGCTTGTATAGCCTGTCAAAATTCGATATCGAACGAGACGGTTGTTGTTTGAACCAGAGTAATGTTGGTCCAGCCAGACTGGAAGGAAAGATTTTGCACATGAGTGCATCATTTTTGGCATCCAATGTCATGTTCTGTTGATATTGGTAGATGTGCTCCACCAGATTTGTCTTTCCATCGAAGGTAGCGAACGTTGGCAGGGTAAACCTCCTCGGCCTTTCAGTTCTGAGTATATTCTTGGTGAAGGGAGGTTCGGTTAGCCTGGTGGTAGCAAGTGCTCAGTTGGCTGGATAGCAAAACCGGTCGCCCTTTAATTCATCAATCTCCCGTTGCATCTGGGCCCTCCACTCTGGGTAAAATTGCGCGGGATTGATCTGATCTTCGTCGGGTTGGCCAAGGTGAGGCTGCCTGCCAGCGGGCTGTTTATGGTGCAAGGCACTCAATGAGTGGTTACTCGATCCGGTCCCCTCACTCCGTTGCCATCTAGGGTTCCTTACGCTTTTGGCACGCTCTACTCTTGTTTGAAGATCAGCGATCTATTAACGTAGAGCCTCGTTCTGCTTGGGTTAATTGCTGAAAGTTTGGGAGCGCCAGCGGATCCTGAACATTTGGCTGCATGGGCGGTACCCCCCTTTAATTCCTAGGGGGCCAACCTAGATCTGCCACATCGTAAGTATTTCTCCTCGTGTCCACCATGATTGTGAGTTTTTCAAGTTTTGAAAAACAATTAAATATTTTCCACAGATGGCGCCAAAGTGTAGATACAAAAAATTGCTTAACTAATTATTGCTAATCAATTTGATGTACACACCCAATATAAATTAAGAACTCAATATTTTTCTAGCGAAAAATTTTAAGAGAGGATTCGAGGATCCCTTTCATTCATATTTCGATGGATATTTATACAAGTTGGAATTAGAATCCTTCTAGAACTCTAATTCCCTTATTTGCAGCTATCTTTACTCTCGAGGATTTGAATTCCTTTTTGA
The DNA here is from genome assembly GCA_026545225.1 of Cornus controversa. Taxonomy (NCBI): domain Eukaryota; kingdom Viridiplantae; phylum Streptophyta; class Magnoliopsida; order Cornales; family Cornaceae; genus Cornus; species Cornus controversa. The sequence goes on from CM048845.1 coordinate 101,481,273, forward strand.
GTTCGGACTTGTATTCTGGTTGAACCATTTCAGCCTTTAAGTGGGGCGACTTGGCTCTTTACTGTCCTCAAAACGGCCCTTTAGGACTTCTGCTAATACTTGGGCTCAAACCGATTTGGACTTGATTCATTTGTGTATCAGTTTAGCCCATTGGACTAAGAGAGAATTTTACCCCTACATCAACTCATCATGTTAATAAATCATGCAATAATAATTTAAAGCAGTAAAGCATAAAAGATGCACACAGAGACTTTTACATGAAAAACACAACTGGGAAAAATCACGGAACCTAGTCCAGACAAACTAAATCTACTATGAAAAAGAGATTTATAATTAGGTTAAGGTTCCCAAACCCTAGAACTCCTAGTTACCTCTTGACAGAAATCGATCTATCAAACAGACTTCGCTCTTCACATATCTTCTCCAGCCAGTGATTTAATTTCTAGCCAATTAGTCGTCCAGCACAATCTTTGAATGATTGAATAGTAATGTTAGTGTTAAACTTCTCAAATTAGCTCCGCAACAATGATGTCAATACACTAAAATCACACTCTCCAATCCTAATGCAAATTGATGATTCAATAAAGAAAAATATTAGTGCACTCCAGAACTCGAAAGTATATTATCTCTCTATGTATTCCCTATATGTTCTGTGTGTTTGCAATCTGCCCCAGACTAGTGTATTTATAGGCAAACTAGTAGTGTAGAGAGAGTAGTAGGCATGACTTCTTAACGAAAATGCTCAATAACTAATGGTAAAGAATCAACCATGGCTCTGATACCACTGTTGGAGTTGCAGCCGAAGCATAAAATTAATATATTTATGTGTGACAATTGAAACAAAACAATGTGTAAAGATGAGTTTGGAGATGTATAGCAAGCTCCTTCGTGAAACATGAGACAGACCTTTCTAATAGGATACTCACATTTCTAATCTTCTGTAGATTTGGAAGCATTACGTCACATGGAACTCCCCAAGAATGACTTATCATATTCCCAGACAAATTCATTTCTCAATCATATGTATCTTCACATCAAATAAATGTTACACTATTCTAGAATTTTTTATTATTATATTTCCCACAACATGATAGTTTGCGATGGTCAGATGGAGTTGCTTCTTTTGTAGACGGTGCTAACATGACTAAGATTTTTAATGGGCTATTTGACACCTATTTTACAGGTTCACAAAAAGGTGACTATAGAGCAGTTGTGATAGTGGTAACTGGTGCTTGGACTTTTCCTTGAGAACTACAATGATTAAAAACTTTTGACTATGTGAATGAAGTTCTTCTCTGAAGAGGCTAAGCCATGGCCGCAATACCAAAGTTGGTCAGTACGGTCTAATTTCTTCTAAGGGCTTTCAACATTTATAATTTGTCATTTGTACTTTGCTATTTATACTGGGTTAAGTAGTGGATTTGGTGGTTTTGGACTAAAAATTGCATGATAGGCCTATTGAAGTTCTTTTTTGGGTTTAGTGACCGTTATGTGTAATGTGTGAAAAAAAAGGGAAAAATATATTAAAACTATGGCTGACCAAAAAAATATATATGTATCAGTAATACAAGTGTTTGGAAAGCTTGAACTGCTGGTATGGCTGCTAATGTTATCTGGGAAAGTTTATGATGTGCTTGATTAACCTGAATGATGGAGAATACTTGTATGATCGACTACATCTTTTTGTTAGTAATCAAGTATATACCATTCTGTTTTGAAGAGTGAGTTTATTTAGAACAAGTATACCCTATTCTTTTTCTGATATTTTTTTATTTTTCTATTTTTACATTGTTACATTGAAATTACATTGGATTTTCCCAAATTCATTTTACATTGAAATCATATTGCATTTTCCCAAATGACAGAATAATGAGATGGGAGGGTGAAGCCAGCTGTGACTTCCTTGGAGTAATTTGATTATTGGATGGACTACCTTAAGCATTATAGCATAAAAAGTAACCAGTGCCTTGCATTTTTATGCTGTAAAGTATGTCTTCAACATGTCCTTACTACTTTTTGTTGACTCCGGCACAGTAATGCCTTATAGATTCACAGAAAATAAGTATCTTGGCTCCCATTTTATGAAATGACCTCACAACCTAGCTCATGGATCAGCCAACATAAAAACAGTCTCCCAGTAGCCTTCTGATACATCAAAATTTTGTTGCTTCTTAATAGCAATAGTTTGTATTCATTGCAATTATTATAATTTTTTTTTTATCTGATGATTTCATCTTGTTGTCTTCAGCAATTGATGTTGTGCCTTCTTCTGAACAGTGTCTACTTGATTATATTGCCAAGGGTATACGGCTGCTTATGCCCAAAACAATATCATTCCTTAGTAGATATGCTGGTTTCCTTCATCTTGCGATTCTCACCTCCTTATGATGACAAATAGGTCTGTTTGCTTGCTGTTGTCAATATTCATGCCTTGTTATCCTATTTCTTTTGCCTAGTATTTTTCTGTATTTAATTCTCCTTGCTTCCTCTGGTTCAATGTTGGTAGACTATTTTGAACACCTCTGACTTCATGATTCCTTCTTTGTTTGCTTGTTGCAAAAATGTATTTCAAAGAGAGTAATGGAAGTGATTGGATGTACTGATATTTTGTGCTGCTACTGCTCTTAAAGCACCAGGGAGCGCTGCTCCCATCATTAAGAGAGCATGTTGACTGCTGCTCGTCACCTAGTTTCCTGCATCTCAATAGGCGTTGGCCCGGCGGTTGAGATGTGAGTGGGTACTGCAAGTCATTCATGCTCCTGGAGTTCTCTCTAGCTCCTGCCATATTTATCCGAACACCATGCAGGTACTGGTATTGCTTGGACTTGCCTTTCATTATTTTTTCTAAATATTTACCGATTAGCTAACTTGGCTTCAGGGGTCATATTTCATAAATGTGATTAAGTCATGCTACCTTAAGATGTTCATGTCTTTTCTGTTCATATATGCAGGCCTCAAGCTTGGTTTGTTGCTTATCTAGCCAAGTTTGGATCTTGGCAAGCTTTCAACACAATATCTATTAGTACGAAAAATTAATTGTTACAGATTTTAAATTTTCATGAGATACAACACAATATCTATTATTATTATCTTGTAATTTTATACTTGAAGGAAATGAAAGTGACCAGAAAAGCATAAACTGGACCTTTAATTTGAAAGTTTTAAGGATTTGTACACAGGTACACTCTGCTTCTGCACATCTATCTGCTCAGTTTTTCGTATTGTGCGTAGGCTTCTTGATTGCAACAAATTCAATTGACTTCAGTAAATTAAATTTCTTTATCATGCATTACTTTATTGTTTCAACATTCAAATCTGCCGTTAAAAAGGTAAAACATACTGGATCCCATAACAATATATGGTAATTGTGTTATTCAATGATGTGTTAGTTGCATTATTATGTGATCATTTTACTAGTTAATACCACTTTTAAAACTTCCTTACATAATTTTTATAAAGCATTTATTTGTTCCACAGCATTATTGAATATTGATGTACTTGCCAGGACAAGATTCAGCGGAGTAAATTGCTACTGTAAGAACAAATCTCATAGTATGCTTTTCATTTTAATGACAAGTTACTAGGGATCTCATCTCATAGCTCCATGCATGCAATCAGACATGGAAACCTTCAAAGCATCCATTGTTAGGTTCCTCTAAATTGAATTTTTTTTTTTAAAAAAATTGCTCCCAAATAAAATTTAGGGTTGACCCAAGACTTTGGCATCCATGGTGGAATTTTAGCACTAACTAGTCTCATTCAGTTGAAACTTTCTAGGTAACATTTGTTTTCCTGCATTAGGTTGTGAACTGTCGAAGTGTAGGCTTTGTGTGGATTCTCTCACTGTCATGTTGGTTATAGACTATAAAGTTCATGTTCTTCTCTCATTGTCATGTTCTGTTATGCAAGGGTTGAGTTCCAATTGACTAATATATTAGGAATGAAACTGAAATATGACGGAAATTCAAGTCTGACAGCAGCCACTTTGTGTAAAATTAAGTGAAATGTTTTATCAATCTCCAATCCTTGCCTCCCAACATCCTGCATAAGTTGGACATGCATTAGGTGGTATGGTTTTTACGCATCTGAATTGATCCATTTAGTGATTTCTAATCTTCGTTGCTTATATTTGCTACTAACAACCAACAGTCTGTTTGATCTTTGTACGGTGAGTAACAGATTGTATTAACATGTCTTTGCTTTGTGTTGAATACAAGTTGACATACTTATCCAAAGAATACACTAACTTCCAAGTCTTTCTGGTGTGGTCTCAGCCTGCTCCTTTTGATGAACAGCTTTCAATTTGCTCGTGATTATCAACTTTATTGCTTTGTATTACAATTACTTTCATTACATGTTTAGCTTCGTTTTATAGCTTGAGAATTATATAGGAGAAGTGACCACATCAAAACGTGAGGCAAAGGCACATAGCTAAAAGAATAGCCTTTTTTTTAAACTTATTTTGGCATGTTGATATGAACCTTTTGATGATTAAACAGACTATGCAGTCTAGTAAGCAGGTGAGTTCTTTATAAAGATTTTTTAGACGTAATGAAAGAATACAGTTTCATGATGATTATTATTATTATTTTACCTTTACACGACTTTTTTGGCACACCAAAGATCTCTTGTCGTTACAGAGTCTCAACATAAATTATGAAATGAACAAAGAATGCTATTGTATCTTTTCCCACAAGAAAATCCAAACAGCATATCATATATATATATATAGAAATTAAGAAAATTTAGAATTTGACAAAACAATCTACAGCCAACATCATCTTTTGCTTCTGGGCATGCACACTTCACTTACTAGTACTTTAATCACTTGCATTCAACTTTTTTCTTTTTATAGATTCCAGTCAGCATGTCATATTTCACGTTCATGAATAACAGGATGAGTCTAACTTTGACAAAAACTTCAACGTGTTAATATGGTTAGATGGAATTGTTGCTTTTGTAGATGGTGCTAACATGACTGAGATTTTTAATGGGCTATTCACACCTATTTTACAGGTGCACATAAAGGTGAGTATAGAGCAGTTGAGGTAGTGGCAATTGTTGCTTGGACTTTGCCTTAGAGTGATGCTTAGAGAACTACAATGATTAGAAACTTTTGACTGTGTGAATGAAGTTCTTCTCTGAAGAGGCTAAGCCATGGCTGCAGTATCAATGGTTGGTCAGTATGGTCTAATTTCTTCTTAGGGCTTTCCACATTTATAATCTGTCATATGTACTTTGCTATTTATACTGGGTTAAGTAGTGTGGACTTGGTGGTTTTGAACTAAAAATTGCATGTCAGACCTTTTGGAGTTCTTTTTTGGGCTTAGTGACCGTTATGTGTAATGTAGGAAAAAAAATGGGAAATATATAAAAAGTATGACTGACCAAAAAAATATGTATCAGTCATATGAGTGTTAGGAGAGCTTGAACTGCTGGGAAAGTTTATTATGTGCTTGATTAACCTAAATGATGGACAATACTTGTATGATCGACTGCATCTTTTTGTTTGTAATTGAAGTATATACCATTCTGTTTTTAAGAGTGACTTTATTTAGAACAAGTATGCCCTGTTCTTTTTCTGATGGTTTTTTTTGCTCTTCTATTTTTCCATTGTTACATTGAAATTACGTTGGATTTTTCCAAATGCTTTTTACACTTGTCTTTTTCTTCCTTAAAACAGCGTCAGTCAAAGAAATCTGCTAACCTTGGTGGGTCTCAGGATAAGATTGTTTGTTTTAAGGATAAAAAGCTGATTAATGAGAAAATTCCTCCCCCTTGGTGGGGAGTTTCCCTGACCATGGTGGGTCCAGTGTTAAATTGTCAGCCAAAGAGTTTTGCTGACGATGCCGGGTCCCAACTCCCAACGTAATCACGGGTATAAATTATGGAGCCGGATCCTCTGCTGTAATCGGCTAATGTAGTATAGTGCAGTTATCCGAAAATCATATGCTTTCATTTTTTTTCTTTTCACTTAAAAGCGCATAACTTTTACCATAAATAATATTTTTTGATGAAACTAATTTTTTTAAATAGTATATTCCGAGAGCTTCAATATAAGTATAATATAGGCTATGTTTTGAATTAAGAAAAAAAAATTATGATATTTATAATTCATGTCAAATTATGATATCCAAACTATTAAAGTAATTTTCACACACTTAAAATAAATATTTTTTTTTATTTTTTTCCTCCCAATTTTTTTTGGAACTCTTAGGCACATTTGAAAGATTTCTTTTGCACAAAAAATAAAAAAAAATTATATTCACATTTTTTAGACTAATTTTTTTCTCACTTTCCACACTTTTAAAATAGATTCCACAAATTTAAAGTTTCTTTCCACACATTTAAAGAATTTTTCCACACACCTAAAACAAATACTTTCTTATGTTTTTTCTTTCCAATATATTTAGAAACTCTTAGTCATATACGAAAGATGTTTTTGCACAAAAAATTCATTAAAATTTATATTCACATTTTTTAATCTCATTTTTTTTCACTTTCCTTACTTTTAAAGTACTTTCCACACACTTAAAACAAATATTTTTTTTATTTATTTTTTTCCAATTTTTTTTGGAACTCTTAGGCACATTTGAAAGATGTATTTTGCACAAAAAATCATAAAAATTTATATTCACCATTTTTAGGCTAATTTTTTTTTTTCACTTTCCACACTTTTAAAATACTTTCCACACATTTAAAGTACTTTTCCACACACCTAAAACAAATACTTTTTTATGTTTTTTCTTTCCAATTTTTTTAGGAACTCTTAGTCATATATGAAAGATGTTTTTGCACAAAAAATTCATTAAAATTTATATTCACATTTTTTAATCTCATTTTTTTTTTTACTTTCCACACTTTTAAAGTACTTTCCACACACTTAAAACAAATATATATTTTCTTTTTTTCCAATTTTTTTTGGAACTCTTAGGCACATTTGAAAGATGTATTTTTCGCAAAAAATCATAAAAATTTATATTCACATTTTGGTAATTTTTTTCTCACTTTCCACACTTTTAAAGTACTTTTCACAAATTTAAAGTACTTTTTCCACATATTTAAAGTATTTAACCACACAACGAAAACAAGTACTTTTTTTTATTTTTTCTTTCAAAAATTTTTTAGGAACTCTTAGGAATATATGAAAGATGATTTTGCACAAAAAATTCATAAAACATTATATTCAAATTTTTAGGAATAATTTTTTTTCACATTCCACACTTTTAAACTAATTTCCACACACTTAAACACAAATGTTTTTTTTGTTTTTTATCTTTACAATTTTTTTAGGAACTCTTAGGCACATTTGAAGGATGTATTTGCACAAAATAATCATAAAAAGTTATATTCAAAATTTTTAAACTAATTTTTTTCTCACTTTCCACACTTTTAAAGTACTTTCTACACATTTAAAATAGTTTCTCACACATTTAAAGTGCTTATCCACACACCTAAAACAAAGACAGTTTTACCTTTTTTCTTTCCAATTTTTTTAGGAACTCCTTGGCATATATGAAAGATGTTTTTGCACAAAAAATTCTTAAAAAATTATATTCACATTTTTTAATCTCATTTTTTTCACACCCTTAAAACAAGTACTTTTTTATATTTTTTGTTTTCAATTTTTTTAGCAAATTTAGCCACATTTGAAGGATGTTTGGCGGTAGAGAAAACTGGTAATGAGATACATTTTATTGTCATTTTATTTAAATAAAAATCAAATTTATATATAAACATTTATTAATATTATACTTATTCTTTGAGAACATATATGTCTTCCTCTTAAAAAAAAAAAATCGAAAGTGAAAAAAATAAGATTAAAAATGTAAATATAAATTTTGATGATTTTTTTGGGAAAATAATTCTTTTAAATAAGGCTAATATTTTATAAAAAAAAAAGAAAAGAAAATATATAAAAAAACATATTTGTTTTAAGTGTGTGGAAAAGTACTTTAAATGAGTGGAAAGTGAGAAAAAATGAGCCTAAAAAATGTGAATATAATGTTTTATGATTTTTTTGTGCAAAAACATCATTCATATATACCTAAGAGTTCTTAAAAAAATTGGAGAGAAAAAAAAACATAAGAAATTATTTGTTTTAGGTGTGTGGAAAAATTTTTTAAATGTGTGGAAAAGTACTTTAAATATGTGAAAAATATTTTTAAAAGTGTGGAAAGTGAGAAAAAAATTAGCCAAAAAAATGTGAATATAAATTTTTATGATTTTTTGTGGAAAATACATCTCTAAAATGTGCCTAAGAGTTCCAAAAAAAATTGGAAAGAAAAAAAAATATATATTTGTTTTAATTGTGTGGAAAGTACTTTAAAAGTGTGGAAAGTTAAAATAAATGAGATTAAAAAATGTGAATATAAATTTTTATGATTTTTTGTGCAAAATACATACTTTCAAATGTGCCTAAGAGTTCCAACAAAAATTGGAAATAAATAAATAAATAAAATATTTGTTTAAGTGTGTGGAAGGTACTTTAAAATTGTGGATAGTGAAAAAAAATGAGATTAAAAAATGTGAATATAAATTTTAATGAATTTTTTGTGTAAAAATATCTTTCATATATGACTAAGAGTTTCTAAAAAAATTGGAAAGAAAAAACATAAGAAAGTATTTGTTTTAGGTGTGTGGAAAAATTATTTAAATGTGTGGAAAGAAACTTTAAATTTGTGGAATCTACTTTAAAAGTGTGGAAAGCTAGGAAGCATGGACACGGACATGGGACACGGGTACGATACGACACGGATACGGCGATACGGAAAATTTTAAAAAAATAGGACACGGACACGGCGAGGATACGGCTATAAAATAATAATATAATATATTAATATCTATTAATTATTCAATAAAAAAATACTACATTACATAAATACTTCAATTCATCATCAACAATTAAAAACCAAACAAAATTATAAACAAAAATAGACAAATAGATTAAAATAAATTAAAGAACCAGACTTATTTAGTCTTTTATATATATTTAGCTTAGATTTTAATCATAACTTAGTATCATATAATTTTCATTCGAAATATTATAATATATATCACTGCTATGAAGTGTCCGATACGTCTTTGAGGAGTGTCCAAAAAGTGTCCGAGAAGTGTCCAAGGAGTGTCCGAGAAGTGTCCTAAAAAGAAAAATATCAGGACACGGGTACGAAGTGTCCGACACGTGTCCGCGGAGTGTCCGAGTGTCCGACACGAATACGGCACCCTCGGTGAAGTGTCCGTGTTTTCTAGGTGGAAAGTGAGAAAAAAATTAGTCTAAAAAATGTGAATATAATTTTTTTTTTTTAATGCAAAATAAATCTTTCAAATGTGCCTAAGAGTTCCAAAAAAAATTGGAAAGGAAAAAATAAAAAAAAATGTTTGTTTTAAGTGTGTGGAAAGTACTTTAAAAGTGTGAAAAGTTAAAAAAAAATGAGATTAAAAAATGTGAATATAAATTTTTATGAATTTTTTGTGCAAAAACATCTTTCTTATATGCCTAAGAGTTCCTAAAAAAATTGGAAAGAAAAAACATAAGAAAGTATTTGTTTTAGGTGTGTGGGAAAGTACTTTAAATGTGTGGATAGTATTTTAAAAGTGTGGAAAGTGAGAAAAAAAATTAGCCTAAAAAATGTGAATATAAATTTTTATGATTTTTTGTGCAAAATACATCTTTCAAATGTGCCTAAGAGTTCCAAAAAAAATTGGAAAAAAATAAATAAAAAAAAATATTTGTTTTAAGTGAGTGGAAAGTAATTTAAAAGTGTGGAAAATGAAAAAAAATGAGATTAAAAAATGTGAATATAAATTTTAATGAATTTTTTGTGCAAAAACTTCTTTCATATATGACTAAGAGTTCCTAAAAAAATTGGAAAGTAAAAACATAAGAAAGTATTTGTTTTAGGTGTGTGAAAAAATTATTTAAATGTGTGGAAAGAAATTTTAAATTTGTGGAATCTACTTTAAAAGTGTGGAAAGTGAGAAAAAAATTAGTCTAAAAAATGTAAATATAATTTTTTTTTATTTTTAATGCAAAATAAATCTTTCAAATGTGCCTAAGAGTTCCAAAAAAAATTGGGAAGGAAAAAAATAAAAAAAAATATTTGTTTTAAGTGTGTGGAAATTACTTTAATAGTTTGGATATCATAATTTGACATGAATTATAAATATCAAAATTTTTTTTTCTTAAGTCAAAACATAGCCTATATTATACTCATATTGAAGCTCTTGGAATATACTATTTAAAAAAATTAGTTTCATCAAAAAATATTATTTGTGGTAAAAGTTATGAGCTTTTAAGTGAAAAGAAAAAAAATGAAAGCATATGATTTTCGGATTACTGCACTATACGGCATTAGCCGATTAGATCCGGCTCCATAAATTATACTCGTATATAAGAAAGTGTTACTCCACTGAAATTTAGGCCTACAGCATCACGCGGAAGGCTTGCCGTGGATATATTTCAACGGAGAATCATGAGTCCTTAACACATTTCTAAAGACAAATAAGCTTTTCAACTAATATTTTAGATCTGAATTATCGACTCAATATCATTTTTTCGATGTAAAATGCCCCTCACATGTCAATGTTGTCAAGGATAGAGGTGACCATGATGGTTAAACACAAATCTAGGCCCAAATTCAGTGATGAAATTAGAAAATTATTTTAAGAGGGATAGCCTTGAACTATGAAGGATAAATTATACTGAGATTCCTTGTGATTTGGATAAATCAGATATAGATGAGCATTTGGTCGTTATTACTCTAACCTTTTTTGTAGACGTTAAACTTCTAATAGACGTTAACTTATAATGTAAAATGTCATTTTTATCTTCAATATTTTAATATAAAATATTATAGGTAAATTACATTGATATTTTTTTAAATTTTGTCAAATTACACACGGGTAGAACGTTTGAAGTTTATTACTTTGATCTCTCTTAAGATTTGGCACGTGTGCTCAATGAGAAAGAGACCCCTGCCATTTTCTATTCGTTAAAAATGTGAACAAAATTTTAGAAAATGGTTATATTGACGTTCCTTTGTATGAAAAGACAATTATTGCCACCCATATTGCCCTTCAAAGCAAGTAGGTGGCAATAACGACCATCATCGATACCAAAACCCTAACTTTCAACTCAATTATGTTTGCATATATATATATTTGATAGAACAAGAGAGATAGAGGTTTATTTTACAATTGAATTAAAGGGCATAAATGATTTTTCAGTTTAACAGATATTTACACTACATATAATATATTATTATAATTTAAGAGCATTATTGAATTTTCACATTCAATTTTAATGTCTGTTAGCTCACTAATAGGTTTAGGGAAGGTCAAAGTAATAATTATCAAATTCTCTACTTATGTGTAATTTGACTAAACTTCGGAGAAACCAGTGTAATTTATCCAAATATCATTGATGGAAAGAACAAAATGGTTATTTTTAAAAAATTGGTTAACAATTCTAACAGAAAATAAAACGTCAGGGTTGTCATTGAACACATGCCAAACATACCAAACTTCAGGAGATGTGAAAGTAATAAACTTCAAACACTCTGTTCATGTATAATTTGTCTAAATCTCAGGAGAGATTAGTATAATTTAACTAACTATTATGGGAGCACTTCTAGAATTTTAGTAAATTCTAAATAATTAATATAAATTAAAAAAATTATTAGGGATAAATGCCTCTACTGAACCCATGTAATTTCATGCATGGCCTAGCGCATCCAGCCATCGGATACGTTTTTACGAATGTCGCCTAGGAAATTAAAATTCTTAGGCCTAGCATTTGTGTTGCAAACATCGTCGTCAAGTTATACAATAGAAATTTCTTGGGCCTTGCATTTGAGGTGGGTCAAGTTCTACAGCGTCAAATGGTCAATACATCGCCGTATATCTTTGTCAAGTTCTATCTTGAGAAAAGTCTTGGGCCTTGCTTTTATGTTTTTTTTTTTGGGCACAATTGTCGACTTCAGTGTCAAATGGTCAATAGACAATACTACCGCCATATATCATTTGTCAAGTAAGTGGAAATAATAGACCAAAGCAAACGACGGTTCCCCCCTCAACCCCCGAACTGCCTGTGAAATTCAACACAGCCACCCAAAACAACTCCAACCAAAGCATATATAAAAAGCGAAGTATGCAAGTTGTATTCACTAAAACAAAATGGCGGAGAACTTATGTGTTCCTCCCCCTCCACCAACAACGCCGGAACCACCAAGCTGGTCGCCTCCACCACTTCCTTCCGCTACCGATCTTGAAGCCACCGAGGTGGTTGCACAGCAACGCCATATAGAGGCTGAACCAGCAGTGATTCCAGTTCCACCCCTTGATCATGCCCGGGGCCCCAATCAACTGGACTGGCATTTGATGGTAATAGGATTTTGCCTTCAATCTGCAGTAGGTATAGCGGCTCAATCACTCCAAACGAGACTCCCCATAGCGTTTCACTTCATGCGTTTTGACATGGTTGTTTCTGTAGCCGCGCTCTGCATTGCAAAGTACATTTCTCATAAGTTTCCCACAGGAGCTCGAGTGCTAGAACATGTGGGACTCTTCTTTGGGATCACAGCCTTCTTCGTAGCTGTCACAAGATCTTTTCCACTGTGGCTCGAGCTCACCTCATGGATCATCTTCGTTCTCTCCCTACTTGCCATTTTGTTCTGTAACTACACAAAACCAGGAATTCACTTTATGGAAGCTAAGTGACACAGAGGGAGGAAAGTTAAAAAAGGACACTGGGAGAAAGGAAAGAAATGAGAAGGGCTTAATCACAATAAAAAAAAAAGGAGAATTTTAGGGAGAAAAAAGGAATTCATGAACAGATCTGTATGGTTTTGTAAACAATGTATAAAAAATTAAGACATCGATAATATCCATTATGATTCTGTAATGGAGGAGTATGATACTGCTTAATTACAATACAAGCATGCTCACTTCCTGCTTGCAAATTGTTTATGAATTGCCACAAATGGGTTTTCTTATTTGAATTGCTTGCATTAATAAGTAGAGATTCAAAAGGAAATAAAGTCCTATAACACTTTTTGCATGTTCAAATGAAATTAAAAAAAATAAAAATCCTAAAAATTGTCTAGACAAGGAAAAAGAGGAAGATCAATGATAATCAAAGAATCAAACTTTTGCATGTTTTATTGATATATCCATATTATGAAGACATCGATAATATCCATTCATAAATATTGTCTACAATTTCTTCCCTTTTGATCCGCCCTAATAATTGTCCAAAATTTTCTACTCTCATTCCACGTCCATGCCTTTTAAGTATTTATTTACTTTATATATTCAACTGTTCTTTTAACGTTGTTCGATCATTGGGTTGGGGGTGACCCACATCTTATTTAATTTCACATTTTCTGTTTGGTCAGTCCATAACATTGTTTGATCAATCTAACTTGCCTAGTTCGTCCAAAACGAAGCTTAACACATCCTTTTATCACTCTTATCCTATTTATGGTCTTTTAAGTAGGGATGCAATTTGGGTTGGGCAACCCAAACACAATCTATTTTTTACGGACTTGGACAATTATTTTTATAATTAGGGTTGAATTTGAGTTGAAAAACTTTAACCCGAACTTAATTAGGGTTGAACTTGAATTGAGATGCTAACAACCCGAATCTAATCCGAACCCAAATTGTAATATTATTTTTATGCATATATTCAAATTATGATAACCTTTTTTTTCTTTTCAACGTCCTTTATTTAAAGATTAATTTATTGTATGTTAACACTTTGGATAATTAATTTCCTAAAAATTTGTTTGTAATATTTTAGAAATTTGCATTAAGTTATTAATTTTATGTGTGTTTAGCAGTAATCTAATGTGAAACTTATTAAAAATCACTTTAAATTTTCAACATAGGGATTGGTGGTATAGATAACCCGAATTAACCGGACATTTTAACCCGAAATTTCAACCCGAGTTTAAAAATTTAAAGATGGGTTGGGCTAGGGTTGAATAGTTAGGGTTGGAAGTAGGGTTAGTGTTGGGTTAGGGTTGAACATTTCATATGTAGGGTTGAACCCGAGTTGTACATCTAACCCGTCCAACCCGCCCGATTTGCAGCCCTACTTCTAAAACCACCAAATCATCGTCCACTATTTGTAATAGGAAGTCAAAGTCACATCACCGACGCAAATAAAATAGATACCCTTTATAGTTTATTCTCTCTCGTCTAACCTAATCCTTATTATATTCTTCTAAACAGGTGTAAATATTCATATTCATCCTGAGTTTTAATCCATGAAAGATATAAACCCGTATTTTATCATCAGAGCTATTTTATATATAATTACTTCTTATTGGAAAAATGACCACGTTAAATGATCATCAAAGCTATTTTTATACATGATTACTTCTTATTTGTAAAATTACAAGTTGAATGATAATTGTGACAGCACTGTGAGCATATATGATGTGGGCGGGTGTGAGACACTGAGCGAGTTATCACACTGATAAGTTACGGGTATCATGATTCTATTTTTTTTAAAAAAATATGAAGATAAAGTGCGTATATGTATGTTCTCACCCTTCTATAACTCAGTGGGTTTTAAGATTGTAATGGTCGTGAACTCATGTCTCTGGTTCGGGAAAGACAAAAGCGGGTGGTGCGTTACAATAATACTCCCTTCATTTTAACCAACAAATTTGAATCTCCTAAATTTTCATGCACCTTTTTAGAGATTCTTAGAGTTTAAAGAAGAGATTGTTATGTTGTGGCTTGAATTTTGTCTCGGCTCAGGTCACATTGTAACCCGATTTGACCCCAAAAATAGGCTTTATGACCTTTTTTTGCTTGCAGATTTTGGACCAATATTAAGACTCTCTTGTAACCCGATATATAAGGGCATCTGAGGGTTTGGAGTGAATAACGAGAGAAAACACTGAAAGTGGAGAAAGAGAGTGAGAGAGCGAGAGCTAGGGTTTGGGGTTGAAACTTGTAATCTCTTGATTTTTGCATAGTGAAATCTTTCGCCTGATCTTCGCCATGGACATAGGCACATCGCTGAACCACATAAATTTTTGTGTTATGTGTGTTATGTTTGTTTCATTTTGTATCGTGTTACGTGATTGTGCTTGATTCGTGGCTGTTTTCACAACAAATTGGTATCAGAGCTTTTAATTTTAAGCTAGTATGTCAACCAAGTTTATGAAAATCAAGAAATTTAACGACATGAACAACTTCAACCTTTAGCGGGTTATGATGTAGGCAATGTTGGTTCAATATAGGATATTCAAGGCGCTGAATGAAAAAGATGCATTGCGAGAAAAGTGGAAGGACGAACAGAAAGATGAGGCTATGGAGAAAGCACATAGTGTGATTTTACTGTGTTTGAGTAACGAGGTTTTGCGAGAAGTTTCTGGAGAGACTACGATAGATGGGTTGTGGAGCAAGTTGTCCCGTTATATGACGAAGTCTCTTGCGAATCGCTTGTACCTAAAGAAGCGATTATTGACTTTTCAGATGCAGGAAGGTTTGTCTCTAAAGACCACTTTGACAAAGTTAATGCTGTCATCATGGATTTGAGGAATATTGATATTAAAATAGAGGATGAGAATCAGGCTATTATTCTGTTGTGTTCTCTACCACCCTCGTACTAGAACTTTGTCGATACGGTGGTACATGGCTGAACTAATTTGTCCATGGAAGACATGAATGCATCTTTGAATTCTAAGGAGTTGCAGAGAATAACGTTTGAGGGCAATATAGAAAGTTCGGCAAAGGGTTTGGTTATTAGAGGGAGAACGAATCAAAAGCAAGGGTCTGATAGCAAAGGTCGTTCTAAGTCTAAGAACAAATCGAATATACTGAAATGCTTCACCTGTCACAAGGAAGGGCGCTTCATGAAAGACTGTCCGGAGTGTAAGAAAAGAAAGGAAAAATCCTCTAAAGCCGCTGGGGTAGCTGTTGCGGAAGGTAGTGATTCAAATGATGATAGCGTTCTCACAATTTCTGTCTATGGCTCTAGTGATGAGTGGATACTTAATTCAGGTTGCTCTTATCACATTTGTCCTAACAGAGACTGGTTTACCTCTTATCATTCCATTGATGGAGGGGAAGTTCTGATAGGGAATAATATGTCGTGCAAGGTTGTAGGTGATCGGCGTTGAATGTTACGCATTCTAGCCTCTTAATTTACATATTTTATTCTCTTACTGATAATTTATATGTGATTTTACTATGTTTTTGTGTTTTCTGTCTTTTTCAGGGCCTTAATGATTATTTCAGATAAAACCATGATTTTGGGCTTATAAAGATGATATTCAAGAAGGTTATATGAAGCCTACATCTAATGGGTCCATTCAACTCCATATTTCAACTCAAAACAGCCCAATAAAGTGGTCAAAGAGAATTTCAACTGCTTAAGAAGATTACGGGCCTAAAGCCCAATTCTACACTGAATCCAGTTTTAATCCCGTTTTGGAAAGTGGACTGAAAACATTATTTTCAAGTGTCAATTTGACTTAATTCTTGCGTGAGTTGAACGAAATTCGATTCTGGACACTTTTGTATTTCACGTAAATTTCGTGAATCGGACTTCTACTGGGTCAAAACTTGGGCCGAATGTTAGCAAAAAAATATACCTATTTTGGGCTGCGGGAAAACCCTAATTTTCTCCTAATTGGATTAGGAATTTATCTCCTAATTGGATTAGGACTTTATGTATTCTATTGGGGTATAAAGAGGTGAATTGGAGGCTGTTTTGGGGGAGAAAAAGAAGTGGAGGACAGGGCAGAGAAGACAGAGACAATCCGGGTTTTATTTATTCATTATGTCTTTTATTATTTTGTTTTCTTCTTCTTCTTCTACCATGTGTAACTAAACTCCTCAACTAGGGTAGAGGAGGAAACCTCCATTAATGAAGTGAAGTTCTTTTGTTCATTAATTGATTCTCATGTGTGTGATTTAATTGCTTATGATTTTTGCTTCTTGTGATTAATTATCTTATAATTCTTTCACCATCTATATCATGTATATGTGGTAGTTAGAAAATATTATAGTTAATCTAAGCTTGGGTTTGTATTTCTTAAAAGTGATAATCTTTGATCTTATGTTTTTCATTAAATTGGATACATAGGATGCTTAGAATTTTACACAAGTGAAGCGAAGGAAAATCTACCTTTTAATATATTTTTCATAGTGCTTTATTGTTAAATCTTGAGTAAGCAATAGATTGATTTCTTGATTGCTACTCTAACTTTGGGAATTAATAAATGAATATTAGAAACTTCATGGATTTAATGGTGGTGGAATCCAAAACCTTAGTTATTTTCTTTATTTGATTTCAATAGTGTTATTTTATTTTCATGTTAGTTTAATTTCTCTCAAATCAACTAAACTTGTGTTTAAACTAAATTAGTTTTAAATTAATTTGAATTTGTATTAGTTTTTCTTCTCAAAGCATTCCCTTGGGTTCGACCTCGTTCTTGCCGATCTATACTTCAATAGATTCGTACACTTGCGAGTTATTTCACAATTTTAAAACAACATCAGTAGGTATCAGTATAAATCAAATCAAGATGTTTGATGGTATAATGAGAACATTGATTGATCTCAAGCATATTCCAGAACTGAAAAAAAATTTAATTTTCCTGGGTACGCTGGATTTTACCGGCTGCAGTTACAAGACTGAAGGTAGAGTCATTAGGGTTTCAAAGGGTTCTCTTATGGTGATGAATGGATTGAAGTAACATAGTTTGTATGTTATACAAGGTAGCATAATTACAGCATCTGTTACAGTATCGTCCTCGGATCCGGATTTAGATACTACTAGGTTGTGGCATATACGGCTGGGGCATATAAGTGAGAGGGGGATGGATGTTCTGAATAAGCAGGGTTTGCTTGGTGGTCAAAAAATTGAAAACCTAGATTTATGTTAGCATTGTGTCTTCGAGAAACAATGTAGAGTGAAGTTTAGTATCGGAATTCACAGGACCAGGGGCATAGTGGATTATATTCATTCTGATCTTTGGGTGGCTTCTCAGGTCAATTCACATAGTGGTGGTAGATATATAATGATGTTGATTGATGATTTTTCTTAAAAAGTTTAGGTTTAAATTTTGAAACACAAGAATGGGGTCTTTGTCACGTTCAAGCAGTGGAAGACCTTGATTGAAAAGCATATTGGAAAACAAGTTAAATGCTTGAGGACAGACAATGGTTTGGAGTTTTGTGGTTGAGAATTTAATGAGTTTTGTAAGACTCACGGGATTGTGAGACACCGCACAGTGAGGAACACTCTGCAGTAGAATGGATTTGTAGAATGGATGAACAAAACACTATGGGAGAGAGCACGGTGTATGTTGTCCAAATGCTACGTTAGACAAAGTGTTCTGGGCGGAAGCTGTTTCCACAAATTGTTTCTTAGTGAACTAGTCTCCATCGACTCGCAATTTTTACTAAACATTGTTTATCCTCTCTGTTAAAGTTTTCTTTCGCAAATAATATTTTTTCTATCTTTTGTCATTTGTATTATATTCTTGTAAATTATCAAGTGTAGGTACTTCTTAGGTTTTATGTGTTAGACTAGCCACCATATGCGTGAAATTATAGGGAGTATTTCAATTGGTATCAGAGCACTCCAGGTTCAAGTATTCTCAGGTCCTTAGGGTCTATCGTATAATATCTTCGGTGCTGCGTATTCTGATAAGTCAAACCTAAGTATAGGATTCATTGTACTCTATATATGTTAGTCTATTATTAGGTATTAATTTTCTTTCTTTTCATCTATTCAGATGCCACCCCATAGGAAGAGGAATGTGAACCAAAACTAGGGTTAGGACAACGTTCAGGGTGGAAATGCTGAACTTTTTCTTGATTTAGCAACCATTATTGCTCAGGTTGTAGCTACAGGAGTGGCGACTGCTCTTCAGAATCAGCAGCCACCGCAGTTGCCGCATGTTCCATTACCGGTAGACCAGCCTAACACTTGGGAGAGGGTTCAGAATTCATTCACAAAAGGGAACCCACCAGAGTTTTCGGGGTCTACGGAGGTGAAAGAAGCGTATCAAAGGGGGAAAGACATTGAATTTGTCATCTTTGCATGATCGTGTGCACATAAGTTTAGAAACAGATCTTGGTTACTTTTAAGCTAGTGGGGGACGCGTTACAGTGGTGGGAATCAGTTACTATAATGGCGGAGTGGATTACTTTGACATATACAAATTTTCAAGTCTATTTTGATGACAAGTATTTTTCATATGTAGTGAGGGCAGGTAAGAAGAGGGAGTTCCTAGACTTACAACAGAGGAATAGGACAGTCGCAGAGTATGAGCAGGAGTTTATCAATCTATTTTTGTTTATATCTGAGGTGGTGAACACGAAGAAAAGAAAAAAAATTACTTTGTGAATGGTTTGAATTGGCTTATTCGATAGGTCATTGTGAGTAGTCCAGCCTATACCACTTATGCTAAGGTGGTTGATATTGCACTGTAACACTGTCAGTTGATGAGGGGTTACAGGAAAGAAAAGGGGGAAAACGAAATGACAAGGACTCCATTAGTTAGACAGTGGAGAGGAGGAATAGAAATGACGGGAGGCAATTTGATAGGGGCAGTTACCCATGCAGTAGTCGTGGAAAAAACATAGAGGTAACAGTGATGTTCAGAAAGGGGAAGCCTTTACTTACAGAAGACAAAATAGAGTACCGCAGACGGGTCAGACTCAGTTATAGGGCAATCAATTGAGGAGGCTTAATAGTACATTCAGAGGAAATTATTATGGGTGTGGTGAGCTTGGCCATTCAGTTAGATATTGCCCCAACACTAATCAGGGACAGTTTGGTCAGCAGGGACAGAGACAACAACCGCTCTTATCGGCACCACAAGTTCCACAGATTCAGACTCAGCACCGTCCAGCTTTACCAGCACCACCACTGCTTGCGAGGTAACCTGTTCAGTAGTTGCACCATGGGAGGGTTTACAATGTCATGACATATGATGGGCAGACTTCTCAGGTAATTGAGGGTATGTTTCTGATAAATGGTAAACTTGGTCGTGTTTTATTCGATACTGGTGTATCTCACTTTTTTATATCTCTGTCATTTGTTAGACTCTTTGGTATAGATATTCAACAATGTAGTTCTCCATTTAGTATTGTTACACTATTAGGGGTTAGTATTATTTTACGAGAACACTATAATCAGGTTACAATAGACATTGGCAGACTCAGATTCTTGGCAGACCTATTGGTCTTGGACATGAATTCATATGATGTCATACTCGGGATGGATTAGTTATCGTATTATCATGCCTAGGTTAATTTTCATGATAAGGCAATTATTTTTTCTATACCAGGTCAGGAGATGTATTTGGTTGCTATGCCACAATCAAATGGAGGCTCTAACACTCATTTATTTTTTATAGTGAGAAGTCTTCAGAGGAAATTACAGTTTCTATGGATTCCATTCTAGTGGTGCGAGACTTTTAGGATGTGTTTCAAGAAATTTCAAAGCTACCACCGAGTCGTAAAATAGATTTTGTGATTAATTTAGCCCCAGGCACCATACTTATTACTAGGGCCTCATATAGAATGGCGCATGTAGAAATGAGGGAGTTGAAAGACCAGATTCAGTAACTCCTCAGTCAGAAATTCATTCGCAGGAGTACTTCACCGTGGGGAGCACCGGTGTTGTTTATAAAAAAGAAGGATGTGTCTCTTCACCTTCGTATAGACTATAGAGAATTGAATAAGGTCACAATCCATAACAAGGATCGATCAGTTGAAGGGAGCCACCTACTTCTCAAAGATAGATTTGAGATCCGGGTATCATTAGCTCCGAGTTAGGGAACAGGACGTACTAAAGACAACCTTTCTTACCAAATATGGATCTTATGAGTTTTGGGTCATGCCTTTCGAATTGATAAACGCCCTAGCTATCTTCATGGATCTGATGAACAGAGTGTTCAGAACCTACTTAGATTAGTTTTTTATTGTCTTCATCGATGACATTCTAGTTTATTCTAGGTCAGAGGAGGATCATGCCAGACATCTCAGTATTGTTCTGTAGACACTAAGAGACCATCAGTTATATACAAAGTTTGAGAAGTGTGATTTCTGGCAGAGGGAGGTGAAGTTCTTGGGTCACATAGTATCTAAGAATGGGATAGCGATAAATCCAAGTAAAGTGTCAGTAGTTTTGGAGTGGGGGCAACCTACCTCACCCTTAGAGATTCCTAGTTTTTGTTGGTTAGTTGGTTATTACCATATGTTCATTTAGGGCTTCTCCAAGATTGCTAGTCCACCCACCCATCTGACTAAAAGGGTGTGCCTTTCGTTTAGGATGATTCTTGTCAGGCGGCGTTTGATGAGTTGAAGAGTAGGTTGACAACTGCACCTGTTCTAAGTACCCCTCAGAATGGAATTGAGTACTTGGTATTTACTGATGATTCTTTGCAGGGTTTAGGATGTGTGTTGATATAGGAGGAGAGGCCAATATCATATGTTTCATGAAAGTTTAAGCCTCACGAACTTAATTACCCGATTTATGATCTGGAGTTGGCAGTTATGGTTTTTGCCTTAAAAATTTGAAGGCATTACCTTTTTGATGAGACCTTCAGATTATTCAGTGACCACAAAAGTTTGCAGTATCTGTTCTCACAAAAAGAGCTGAATATGAGGCAGCATAGGTGGTTGGAATTCGTAAAAGATTATCACTTTTTCATCCTGTACCACGTAGGAAAAATGAATATAGCAGTTGATGCACTTAGTCACTGACCCTATGCTAGTCTTTCAACCCTATTTGAAGCATAATGGAATGACTTGGGAAGCATTGATGATTTAGTTGATATTTTTGTAGCGTGTGTGGTGGTTACACCTGCTTACTACTATCATTGGAAGGGTAATTACAGATCAGCTTACTAACCCGCAGTGTATAAAGAAAATGGTTAAGTTAAAATCTGGAGAGGTACCGTTTTATACAGTGGGTACAGATGGAAGATTGAGGGACAAGGGGCAGTTAGTAGTTCCTCCCAATGATGAATTGAGAAGAGTAGTGATGAGTGAGGCCCATAGTTCTCAGTTTTTAGTACACCCAGGGGGGGATAAAATGTACTAGGACATGAAACGATAACTTTGGTGAGCAGGCATGAAGAAGGACATTGCTATATTTGTCTCTAAATGTAGCACTTGTCAAATGATTAAGATTAACCACCAAAGACCGCTGGGATTTTTATAGCTACTACCTATACCGGAGTGAAAATGGGAGAACATTTCCATGGACTTTTTTGTGGGACTTTCCACCTCCCAACGGAATCATGATGTTATTTGGGTTATAATGGATAAGTTGACAAAATCAGCCCATTTATTGCCAGTTCGCTCGGATTACACCTCAAAATAAAACGTGAAACTTTACATTGCAGAGATAATGAAACTTCATAGCTTGCCTTTGTCCATTATATTGGATAGATATCTGAACTTTGTTTCAAGATTTTGGAAGAGCTTTCAACAAGTTATGGGTACAGCGCTACATCTCAGTACAACTTATCATCCTCAGACCGATGGTCAAATTGAGATGGTTAATCAAATTCTGGAGGATATGTTACGGGCATATAGACTCGACTTTAAAGGTAACTAGGAAAGTTATTTGTCATTAGTTGAGTTTGCCTATAACAATAGTTATCAGTAGATTATTGGTATGACACCATTCGAGGCTTTGTATGGGTGCCCATGTAGGTTGCCGGTGTGTTGGTTAGAGGTTGGAGAAAATAGATTTTTGGGTCTTGAATTCATTAAGGACACTTCAGAGAAAGTTGCACTTATTAGAGACTGTATGTGGACTACCCAAAGTAGACAGAAAAGTTACGCTGATTAAAGAACTCAAGTATTAGAGTTCAAGGTGGGGGATCAGGTTTTGCTTAAGGTCTCTCCCATGAAGGGAGTAATACAGTTTGGGAAGAAGGGGATGTTGTCACCTCATTTTGTAGGTCCTTTCATGATTACTGACAGAATTGGGGTGGTGGCATATAGATTGGTGTTACCAGACACAATTCACAGGGTGCACAATGTCTTTTATATGTCTATGTTGCAAAAATTCCTTAAGGATGAAGATACTTATTGGCACATTGAGGTTGGTGAGATTGAGTTGCAGCCAGATGCAACATATGTGCAGTAACCTTACTGTATTCTTGACTGTAGGAATCAGGTCCTTCGTTCCAAGACTATTCCTTTAATACGTGTCCAGTGGAGTCACCACAATGAGGCGGAATCCACTTGAGAAAGGGAGGATGAAATAAAGGCAAAGTATCCAAAGCTTTTTATTTCAGCTATGGGGTGAATTTCGAGGACGAAATTTCTCTTTTTAGGGGGGGAGATTGTAATACCTCATAATTTTGAGGTTATTTAATTTGAGTTTTTCTTTTGTTTAAATTATTTATTAAGTGTTTTAAATGCTAAATGTTCAATTTGTTTAAATTGTTTATTAAGTGTTTTAAATGCTAAATGCTTCAGGTTATTTTATTTTATTTTTAAAATTTTTTTAGGTTAGATTATACTATTGTATTTTCTTCTTCTTCTTTTTTAATTCCTTTTCAGATTGGGCTAGGGAGAGTTTGGGTTGGATTGTTGAGTTTGGGCTGAGTTGGGTTGGATTATGTTGTATTATAATTGTTTAGGTTTGGGCTAAGTATTTATCTATTATTATTTTTCTCTTTTATTTCTTTTAGTATTTCTTTTCTAAAAAGAAAAAAAAAGAAGAGAAAACGGTTTAGAGTTCCTGTCGCTTTCACGCACAGAGAGAGAGAACAGTAGACGTTAGAGAGGAGGGAGAGAATGAGCGATTTTGTTCAAATCAAAAGGCAAGTTCTTACTCTACACCTTCCCTTTGTACTTGATAAATATAACTAAAAATACTGATTGTTGTAAATCTTATTGTTGATTTGAAATTATATTGGTAAAAGTTTTTCTAGGTGTTCTGAATATGAATTTTCTCATATGAATTTTCGGTTGTATGACTGTGTAATTATGTATGCATGTGTACTGTGTGTAATTGTATGTATATATATAAAATATATACATATACACACACGTTTCTGTATAGATATGAAGAATTTGGGAATTATTTTGTTAGATTACACGGATGGAATTGGGTAAATAGGTCATGAATATGTGTGTGTCTATATATATATATATGAGAAGATGATCTGGTGTATTTTTATAGGTTTTAGTCCGATTAATGGGTTGTTCTACCTCTTATGAATGATCCTAGGTCATTGGGTTATAGATTGTTGAGAAAGTTGATAGAAATTTACAGGTTTAGTTGAAGAACTCTAGAATCTTGAAATTGGGAGATTTTGATTTAGGCCATGGATGGAGGATATCATTGTACTAATAGAAAGCTTAGGTGACAAGGAGTTGATTAGTATAAATTTTGGGTCGGTTTGAGGTAAGTAGGTGGCCGAAAAATGGCCGGGAAGTTGGCGGAGTGGGCTGGCACGCGACTGGGGTATTCAACGAACATGGGATGCTGAAGGAAGAAGAAGTAGTAGTCCCCACGGAGCCCACGTGCGCTGCTAGTGCGTGTGACCTGCTCCGATGGCCAGTCGGGACTGAAAAAATTACAGTTGGGTCCCAATCACCGAGCCCAACCTCTGCGCCCAATTTCGGCCCAGTCCGGCAATTAATGTATTTTTTTTTATTTTTTGATGTTTTAAAATCTAGAAAAAATAGAAAAATATTTTTTAAATACCGATAAATTTCAGGATTTTTTTCAAAAAATCAAACGAGACTTTTTAGGGCAAAATATGCATGGGACTTTAATTTCAAGATAGAATTAATTACCCTAATTGTAGATTTAGCACAAAAGTAAGCTTTTAAGCTTAAGATTTTGTATTTCTTTTACTTTGGCACTCATTTAATTATGCGGTTGAAATATGTTATTTTATTTGATTTAACATTGTGTAAAAGGTGAATGTTTGAAGTAGTTGTTTTATATTTTTATATATTTATTATAAACAGAGGAAAAAGGACAGTTTGTTTTAGATAGTTTTTATTTTATTCTTGTGGATTGACGTATTTTTCATTTTATATTAACACTCATGCTTTTAAGTATATGTTATGTTTTAAAGTCTATGGGAAGACATGTTAGGATTGCCTAATACCTAATAAGGTATCTGTAAATTATATGTGGAGGCATGTTAGAATTGCCTAATACCTAATAAGGTATTCATAGAATACGAGGATATGCACGTAAGGATTGCCTAATACTTAAAAGAAAAATTAAGTTATAAGTGTTCAGGCATATTAGGATTGCCTCTAGTTGAACTTAAAAAACTTGTTCTATATTTATTATAATAATGGATGGGTTGGTACAGTACATAATTCTATTTATTTTTGGGACATGAGTTTAATGAGAAAATGATATATACATATATATCTAGATGTTTTATTGTCCTCATATAGAGGGTACGTTTATCAATTCTCTGTTGGGTGGTAGAAGATGGAACTTGCTCATGGGTTTAACCCAATTTTTTGATATTTCAGGTCACAGGCTGTTTCCACCTTGAGGTTAGAGCATAGAGTTCGTAGAGCGTGACAGTCATTTTTCCTTACCAGGTTGTAGTGTAGGGACTTAATTTTTATTTATGTCTAAGATGTAGACTACTTCGGGATGCTATTTTAGATTATTTAATTTTTATAATTTTGGGGATTAGGGGTCCTTGAGTTACAGGACTTCTAAGTCGTATTGTTCAGACTCGTAATTTTTATTAAACATTGTTTATCCTCTCAGTTAAAATTTTCTTTCACAAATTATATATATATTTTCTTTTGTAATTTGAATTATGTGCTTGTATGCTATTAAGTGTAGGTATTCCTTATGTTTTATGTGTGAGACTGGCCACCTCATGCATAAAATTGTAGGGAGTATTTCAACATCATGGGTGGAGAGTCAGCACAGTGGTCTGTTGCCATGAGTGAAGAGATTAAGTCTCTTCATAAGAACCAGACTTGGAAGCTAGTCAAGAAGCCTAAAGGCCAGAAAATTATGGGCTGTAAATGGGTCTTTAAGAAGAATGATGGAACTCCATGAATGGAAGGTGTGAGGTTCAAGACATGTTTGGTGGCGAAGGGCTATACACAGAGGGAATATGTGGACTTCAATGAAGTTTTCTCTCCTGTTGTGAAACATTGCTCAATCCGAGTGTTCCTTGCTATAGTTGCTATGTATGACTTGGAGCTTGAGCAGCTTGATGTCAAGACTGCGTTCTTGCATGGAGAGTTGAAAAAATAGATTTTTATGCATCAGCCTGAGGGGTTTGGAATTCTGGGAAAGGAAGACTATGTTTGTGATGACCTGTAATTTATCTTTTATTATGAAATTATTATTATTATTATTTATTTTAAAAAAACATTGTTATGAAATTGTGATATAAAAGTGTGTGTGTGTGTGTGTGTATATATAGGTGAGTATGAAAAATAGTAATGTGGGGATGTGAAGGGGCTAGTAATGATGAGTGTTATTTATTGTAAGGATTGTTACTTATTTTGTTGTTAATGGGGAGTAAAACACAAACTAATAGAAGACCTTATAGCTTCTCAATTGACACAAGATTTATATTTAATTATTACCTAAATTAAATGTCAGACCTTTCATTTCTTGTCAGTTACAAAAGGACTATGTGTGTGTGTGTGTATATATATATATATAACAACAGATCTCTATTACTTTCGACATAACATTCGGTCATTTAGAAATTATAGAGAGAAGAGAGAATGAGAGAAAAGACTGATCGATAGAGGAAAAGAGGTACAACGGGTAGGGGATTTAAGGGGTACTTTATCTTTATATATGCTAGTAGATAGAAGTTATAAAAGAAATAATTTTTAGTTTATATTCTATTTTGTTATATACATTCTTATATATTTTTCTATTTATGAAATTCATTTGCTAACATGTCTATATAATTGATAATGTGGATCTTGAAATAACTTGTTAGTATGGCAATGGGTGGTGTACATATTATAAACGGTTTGTAAGTCGTTACCTTTTTAGTTTATATATGTACTATATTTGATTCTTAGTATATAATTATAATGGTATATATATTACATTAGTACTACTAGAAGTTTATATATATACACATGTGTATTGTTTGCACAGAATCAATGGACTCAAATTATGAACAAAGGAAAATTTAATATTTTTTTTAATTTTCTTTAAGATTGTAAACTCGCTTTTGTTATGTTATAGTCTTATAATTTGAAATTACTTGTTCTGAATTAATATTAGCTAAATATATAGTTATAGAAAATAAGTCCATTGTTACTTTTGGGTATTTCATTTGTTGTTTAATTAAATATTGATCAAGTGAAATTTTGTAAATGAATAGTATTTTGAAGAGAGAAATTCTATCTTCTGAATTGGACAGTATATAAGTATTTGGTTTGAGAAATGGTACACGAATTGTGTTATGTTTATGGCTGTGAATGAAATTCGATTGTATGTGCTCGTACATGTATAATCGAATGAAAATAGGCAGGGTTATAATCCCTTCGGTCGAAAAATTGAGAACTATAGTTGGGTTCAACGGCCTACCGTGAGAATAACCGAAAATTCGCGGTGTGTGTGTGCGATATACATGTCAAGGGGTTATATTATGGTTAATTTATCAATAATTGATTTATACTTGCACTAGTTATTTATTGAACAATTATTTGTATGGTATATATGATGTAGTTATAATGGTTTATTAAATATGCTCAGACTTGACTTTATGCTAAAATCTTGAATGGTGGTTACATTTTGCAATAGTAGTTGTTTTATCATTACTATTTTATTTATGCATAAATTTATGTATATTTAAGTTATATATTCTTTTGTATGCTATTTCATGTATATATGAAAGTAGAGTTGTTATTTTTTTCTTACTGAGCGGTTGTTGTCCTCACTCCAAAAATATTTCAGATTTGGTTGAAGTTTGGAGTAACGAAGAATTTATTAGAGGTTATTTGAGAGTGTGTTTTATCATAAAGAGTTTAAAAGAAATTTATTTTTTTTATTATAAAATCTTTTGTATAATAGAAAGAAAGACTTTGGTTGTGGGTGTAAGATAATATCTTATTAAGATGAAACTATTAAGTGAGAGGGTTTGTAGTTGGAATATTAAGTGTATAAGGTATTAATTAATTAATATGTCTATTTTATTTAATTTTAATTTTACTTTATCACATTTCAAAAATTCAGGGCGTGACAATGTTTGCCTACTGAAGAAGTCTTTGTATGGGCTGAAGCAGCCTCCTAGACAGTGGTACAAGCGATTCGACACATTTATGGTTGGGAGCGGCTACTGTAAGAGTGAGTTCGACAGTTGTGTGTATCACAAGAGGCTCTCAAATGATTTGTATTTGTACTTGTTGCACTATGTTGATAACTTGCAGAAAGATGTCAGAAATCAATATGTTGAAGGCTCAACTTAGTGGTGAATTTGAGATGAAGGATCTAGGTGTCGCGAAGAGGATTTTGGGTATGGAGATTTACAGGGACAAAGGAGCAAGCATATTATATTTGTCACAAAAGAAATACATTGAGAAAGTATTGGAACGATTCGGTATGCAAATATCAAGGCTATGAGTACTCTATTGGCAACCCACTTTAAATTCTCGGTAAAATTGTCACCACAGATTGACGAGGAGTTGGAGCACATGTCTCTTGTTCCTTATGCTAGTGTAGTGGGTAACATCATGTATGGATATTGTGGTACTTGTGAGGAACTGCAGATATTGGATTATTGTATGACAGAGGCAGCGACACGTCTCGGAGTGTTGTTGGATATGTTGATTCGGATTATGCTGGAGATTTTGATAGGAGGAGGTCCATGATCGGGTATGTCTTTACTCTTTGTGGGAGTGTGATTAGTTGGAAGGCGACTTTGTAGTTTACAGTTGCATTGTCTACTATAGAGGCTGAGTACATAATAGCCACAGAGGTAATGACAGAAGTTATATGGCTTAGAGGTTTGGCTAGTGATCTAGGATTGCAACAAGATGATTTGACTGTGTTTTGTTACAGCCAGAGTGCTATACATCTGACTAAAAACCAGACGTTCTATGAGAGGACCAAACATATTGATGTCATCTTGCACTTCATCAGAGATGTGATTTCACATGGTGCTATTGCGGTGAGGAGGATTGGGATAACAGAGAATCTAACGGATATGATGACTAAGGTCATTCCTACTATCAAGTTCAAACACTATCTGAGCTTGATTGATATTTGTAGTTACTGATACCTTTAGGGGCATGCAAAGAAGACGAAAGGAGTGGCTAGAATTGCGAAGCTTGGCGGAATTTGAGCCAAGGTGGAGATTTGTTATGTTGTGACCCAAATTTTGTCTCAGCTCGGGTCGCGTTGCGACCTGATTTGACCCAAAAAATAAGCCTTATCACCCATTTTTTGTTTGTTGGTTTTGGACCCAGATTACAATTCTCTTGTACCCCGCTATATAAAGACATCTAAAGGTTTGGACTTTAGAGTGAGTAACGAGAAAAAAATACTGAAAACACAAAAGAGAATGAGAGAGCGAGAGTTAGGGTTTGGGGTTGAAACTTGTAATCTCTTGATTTTCGCATAGTGAAATCTTTCGCTGTGAACGTAAACACATCGTCGAACTACGTAAA
Source organism: Cornus controversa (assembly GCA_026545225.1). Taxonomy (NCBI): domain Eukaryota; kingdom Viridiplantae; phylum Streptophyta; class Magnoliopsida; order Cornales; family Cornaceae; genus Cornus; species Cornus controversa. Next base: position 101,510,916 of record CM048845.1, read on the forward strand.
TTCTTGTATTCTATGTGTTGTGATTGTTTCGTTTTATGTCGTGTTTCGTAATTGTGCTTGGTTTGTGGCTGTTTTCACAACAGAGACAATTATTTGTTTCCATTGTGTTGATAAATTTTCAAATTTGTCTTATAATTAATGTACTTTTTATTATATTGATCTATGTGCTAACCTTTTAAAAGGGAAAATTTAATTTTTGAAAAATGGCTGTGTTGAAATACTATTTGGCTGAAAAATCACTTAACACATTAATTTCATATTTTAAAACTTTAACTGAATTTTGTATTTCACAACTTTCACGGTTGATTTTTCACATTTGGTTCCAAATTATCCTCTCTCCTTTTTACTATATTGACCTATGTGCTAACTTTTTAAAAGGGAAAATTTAATTTTTGAAAGACGACCGTATTAAAATAGAACCCATGAAGCCGCAACGATTGAGCGACACCACCAACACCCTGCAGTGCAGCAGTACTAGTGGTTCCACCTCCTCTTAATAATGGTGGTGTTGGTGTGGAAGACGTAAATAATGCTCATCAACCGTTTAATCTGGATTGGCCAGTGATAGTAATCGGGTTTTGTTTCTCATGGCAGTTGCAATTGCTCTTCAATCCTTCCAAACTTGTGCCCCACTTTCACTTTCTGTGAGGTTCCATTTGCTGTCTTTCGTCGTAGTAATTGCTGTGGCTGCGCTGTTTGTGTCCAAGTACATCTCTCCCAATTTCCCAAATCGAGCCCAACTGCTAGAGCATGTGGGGGTCCTATTTGGTGTCACGGCATTCTTCTTCGCCATCACTGTACATTTCTCGCTGTATCTTAAGCTCATTTACTGGACCATTTGCTCTGTATTCGACGTTAACCACTGCGTGTTCTCCTGATTCATTCATTTTGAGGTGAGGTGGACAAGTCATGTAATGATCCAGGTCACATATCTTCTGTAGTAGTATTAGTAATTTATCAGCTGTTTCTGAGGCATTTACGCGCACTAAGGACTACTATTTGTGTATCTTTAATTTACATGTTGTTAGTTATACTAAGTATGTGAACACTTGATCTAATTTTTTTTTTAGTCGAAACTCGAAACATAATTTCCAATTTTCTTGCCACCATTTGGATTATGAAAAAAAGCCCAAAAGAAAATGTGAATGAATGAATTAAATAAATTTCTTCTTCTTCATGCATTTAGCAAATGAAAGAAGAAGGAAAGCAAAGAACAGAAGGAAGTATGATTTCTCTCATTTTTAAATGAGTTTGGAATTTAAAATTTTGTATCAAATCATGACTGTTAACAAGGAAAAAGGAAAGAAAATGATTAGTAAAATTAAACATTTTCCCTCACTTCATCTCAGATTTTCTTTCCCCCCTTTTTCTTTGGTAACCGAACAAGACATTATAATTTACTTTGCATTCTCTCTTCTTCTTGCTCGCTAAATTTCTGACCCAAGTGGGGCATAAAGGAGGGGTAGTGTCTCATATGTATTCTCTACATGTTGTGTGTTTGTAATCTGCCCTAGACCAATGTATTTAAAGGCAAACTAGGAAAACTAGTGTTGTAGAGATCGAGTAGGAGGCTTGACTTCTTACCAAAAATGCTTAATAACTCATAGTAAAGAATCAACCATGGCTCTGATACCACTGTTGGAGTTGCAGCCGAAGGATAAAATTAATATATTTATGTGTGACAATTGAAACAAAACAATGTGTAAAGAAGAGTTTGGAGATGTATAGCAAGCTCCTTCATGAAACATGAGACGGACCTTTCTAATAAGACACTTACATTTCTAATTTTCTATAGATTTGGAAGGATTACATCACATGGAATACTTGGTCCCTTATATGAGACTAAACTACATAGTTACATGTAACTCCCCAATAATGACTTGTCAAATTTCCGGACAAATTTATTTCTCAATCATATGTATCTTCACATCAAATATATGTTACACTAGATGAATTTGTTACTTTTGTAGATGGTGCTAACATGACTGAGATTTTTAATGTGCTATTTGACACTTATTTTACAGGTTCACATAAAGGTGACTCTAGTGTTGTTGTGGTAGTGGTATTTGGTGCTTGGAATTTGCCTTAGAGTGATGTTTAGAGAACTACAATGATAAAAAACTTTTGACTGTGAATGAAGTTCTTTTCTGAAGAAGCAAAGCCATTGCTGCAATATCAAAGTTGGTCAGTATGGTCTAATTTCTTCTTAGGGCTTTTGAGATTCGACATTAATATGTATAATGTAGGGGAAGAAAAGGGGAAAATATATAAAAGTATGACTGACCAAAAAAACACACGTATGTATCAGTTATATGAGTGTTTGGAGAGCTTGAACCGCTGGTATGGCTGCTAATATTGTCTGGGAAATTTTATGATATGCTTGATTAAACCTGAATGATGGACAATACTTGTATGATCGACTGCATCTTTTTGTTAGTAATCAATTAGATACCATTCTGTTTTTAAGAGAGTTTATTTAGATTTAGTATGCCCTATTCTTTTTCTGATGTGTTTTTTTTTTTTTTCCTTCTATTTTTACATTGAAATTACATTGGATTTTCCCAAGTGCTTTTTACACTGATTTTTAAGAACTGAACCAAACAGTCCTTTATCTTCCATAAAAAGGCCCAATAACTTTTTATTATTATTATACCAACTTAAATGTAATATAGATATATGAGCGAGAAATTTATTTTAAGAGAGACTGTCTTGAACTATAATAAGATAAAAAAATATATAACCGAAGATCTAATGGGAGCAGTACGAGAAATTTATCTGAATTCTAAATAATTAATATAAATAAATAAAAAATTAGTGGGGACAAATGCCCCCCACTGAACCCCATGTAACTCCTGCATCTATTGCACCTCAGCCATGGGTTGCATATTTTTACTAATGGTGCCTGAGAAATTAAAATTCTTAGGCCCACCATTTGTGTGGCAACCATCATAGTCAAGTTCTATAGTAAGAAAATTCTTGGACTGCAACACCCACCATTGTCAAATTTTGCGGTAAGAGTATCAAATGGTCAAACATAACCGCCATCATTCATTGTCGATTACTATAGTAAGAAACTTCTTGGACCTAGCATTTGTGTTGCACACTTGCACCCACCTTTATCAATTTTGGTGTCATATAATCGACACGTATCGTTCTAAGTCCGGTGAATTCAACTGTCCTGTCCTATACAACTTTACGGCATCATGTGCTCTCAAACAAATAACAAATTGCCATGCTTGACAATTTTATTCAGTTTTAGTTTAGCGACAATCTAAAGATTGATCAGGAACATTGATTCAGGATCACATAATCATGTAATAATTTCCTCCCAGTCTCCTCCGGTCAATACACCAGCCCAAAACAACTCCAGCCGAAGTATATATAAAATGCAAAATATGCAAGTTGCGTGCGTTCACTAAAAGAAAATGGCGGAGAACTGTGTTCCTTCCCCTCCACCAACAACGCTAGAACCACCAAGTTCGTCCACTCCACCACTTCCTTCCGCTACCGATCTTGAAACCGCCGAGGTGGTTGCACAGCAAGGCCATATAGAGGCTGAACCAGCAGTGATTGCACTTCCACGGGTTGACCATGCCCGCCCCTATCAACTGGATCACTGGCTTTTAGTGGTAATAGCATTTTTCTTTCAAGCTGCAGTAACAATTGCAGTTCAATCACTCCGAACCAAACTCTCCATATCCTTCCACTTCATGCGTCTAACCATAGTTGTTTCTGTAGCCGCACTCTGCGTCGTCAAGTACATATCCCCAAGTTCCCCATAGGAGCTCGAGTGCTAGAACATATGGGGCTCTTCTTTGGGATCACAGCCTTCTTCGTAGTTGTCACAGTATCTTTTCCACTGTGGCTCAAGCTCACCTCATGGATCATCTTTGCTTTTTCCCTGCTTGCCATTTTATTCTGTAACTATACAAAACCAGGAGTTCACTTTATGGAAGCTAAGTGACAGAGAGGGAAAGTAAAAAAAGGACACTGGGAGAAAGGAAAGAAATGAGAAGGGCTTAATTACAATAAAAAATAAAAAATAAAAAAAAAAGGGAGAATTTTAGGGAGAAAAAAGGAATTCATGAACAGAGCTTTATGGTTTTTGTAAACAATGTATACAAAATTAAGACATCGATAATATCCATTATGATTCTGTAATGGAGGAGTATGATACTGCTTAATTACAATATAAGCATGCTCAATTCTTGCTTGCAAATTGTTTATGAATTGCCACAAATGGGTTTTCTTATTTCAATTGCTTGCATTAACAAGTAGAGATTCAAAAGGAAATAAAGTCCCATACCACTTTTTCCATGGTCAAATGAAATTAGAACAAATAAGATTCCTAAAAATGGTAGGACAAGGAAAACGAAGAAGAATTGACGCAGCGGAAGCTAAAAATGATAAATAATAAAGTAATAATATAGGTGGGGTCCACCTCATAAGAATGTCCATCTCATTTATTATGGGCGACGCGTATGTTACTTCTGTTTACAGAGAGTGTAGAGATAGAAAGAGATGTCTAAGGTGTTTTTTTTTTTTTTTTTCCTTCAATCAATTTATCAAGTTTATTGCTTTATGCTTGACTATGATTTTTATGAAAGATATTAGTGGTTTTGATGGAAGCTATCATCTGGGGTTTTGTTTTGGAAATTGATGCAGGAGCATCCGAGTCAGATGATGCTGAGCTGTCAGACGACACGTTGATGGCACTGAAATATTTTGAGTTGGCAGATCAGCGTAAAGATGGCAGGAAACCGTGACCTTGTTTCTTTCCTTTTTTGGTAATATTTATTTTGTTGATTAGGAAGAGATTCTGGGCTTGATTTGGGCCAGAATTTTGGCAACTTTCTTTTTTTATTTCGTATTTTATTTTGGCAAGAATATTAGGTTTTGCTATTTTTGGTAATGTTGACGAAGTTCAGCTATATAACCCGGCTTGTGTGTTGATTCGAAGGTACTTTTGATTTTGAATAATAATATTGAATACCAGAGACTTTTCTCTGAGTTTTTGGACAATTCTCGTGCTTTCTTTCTGTTTATTTTCTGTTACCCTTAGCCTACAGAATAATCACTATTCTGTCCCGCGTCAGTTGGTATTAGAGCCTTCAGCATCTTCCTGGGCGAGATTTCATCAGTTTTCATGGCTGGTGGTCGTGGTCGTGGTCGTCGCGGGCAGGTTCCGAACGAGGAAGTCCCACACCGTGATCGTAATGTTCAGGATTTGATTATTGAAGATTTACAGAGGCAAGTTGCAGAGTTAACCCAGCGTCTAACGGCGCAGACTGTCAATGACCGTGAGGTGGAAGATCACGAATCCGATTCCAATTCCGACAACCCGTTTCACAATCGTGCTCAATTCTGGGGGCACCGTGGTCGGGAGGAACGTCATGGAGACCTCGGTTTCAGAGTGGAACTGTCCGAGTTTTCTGGTACGTTACAGGCCGAAGGATTTGTCGATTGGATGAATGAAGTGGAGCGTATCTTTGAATATAAGGAAGTCCCAGATCGTGTCAAAGTGAAACTGGTCGCCATCAAACTCAAAGGTAGAGCCTCTGCATGGTGGGAGCAGTTGAGGCGATCACGAGACAGGCAGGGCAAGGCCAAGATCACTGATTGGGAGAAGATGAAGAAGAAGATGAAGGGTCACTTCCTTCCTTTCGGCTACACTCAAACTTTGTTTCAGCGACTTCATGCGTTGAGACAAGGCACGAGATCGGTTGATGATTACACCGAGGAGTTCTATCAATTGATAGCCCGGAATGATTTATCCGAGACGGAAGAGCAGACTGTGGCGCGGTATTTAGGAGGACTACGGTAACCCCTGCAGGATGCCCTCAGCCTTCACTGGCTTTGGACTATTTCTGAAGCATACCAACGCGCACTTGCTGTGGAAAAATAGCAGAATAGAAGGCCAGTGGTCAGAAGTGATCAAAACAATCGGCCAGTTCGACCTCAAGAATCCCGTCCTGTCCAGCAGCCACCACAGGGTAATTCTAACTCAAACATTAGATGTTTTAGATGTGGTGAACAGGGACATTAAGTGACTGAGTGCAGGAAGCCTGCTAGTCAGAAGGGCAAAAATCTCCTAATTGAGGAAGACGTAGTAGACGAAACTGAGGAGATTGGGGAGCCTATGTATGACGATGATGAAGATGGAGATGTGCTGTATGGTGATGGCCGTGAGAATCTGGTCATTCGTAAGAGTCTACTGACTCCCAGGGGTGATTCAGGAGATGATTGGTTGATAACCAATATTTTTCACACGACCTGCACAGTTTCAGATAAAGTCTGCAAGATGATCATTGACAGTGGCAGTTGTGAGAACGTAGTGTTTGAAGAGGCTGTCCAGAAATTGCAGTTGAAGATAGATCGTCATCCCAACCTGTACAAATTATCATGGCTGAATAAAGGCAGTGAGGTAAAAGTGGATAAGCGATGCCTAGTGTCTTTCTCGATTGGCAAGAAATATTTTGATAACGCTTGGTGTGATGTTGTGGCTATGGATGCTTGTCATGTACTGTTAGGCAGGCCTTGGCAATATGATCGCAGTGTTACTCATGACGGGCGAAAAAACACATATTCCCTTAGCATCAAGGGGAAGAAGATTGTGTTGGCTCCTCGTAGGGAAGGAACCAGTCCTACCCCGGTAGCCAAAACTACTAACCTGCTTTCCATGTCCAGGTTTTTAACTGAGATTGAGCATGGGGACGTGGTCTATGCTCTGCTGCCTTATGGGAATAATGCAACGGACGTGAACGTGAATCCAGATTTACCAGCAGAGGTGCAGCAGCTGCTAACAGAGTTTTCTGACCTGATGCCAGAGGATCTTCCTCTTGGGCTGCCGCCTATGAGGGATATTCAACATCAGATTGACCTTGTTCAGGGGTCCAGTTTGCCTAATCGACCGGCGTATCGCCTCAGTCCCAAGGAATCTGAAGAGTTGCAGCGACAGGTAGTAGAGTTGCTAGAGAGGGGCTACATCCGTGAGAGTATGAGCCCATGTGCAGTTCCTGCTCTGCTAGTGCCGAAGAAAGATGGCTCTTGGCGTATGTGTGTTGATAGCCAAGCAATCAACAGGATTACAGTGAAGTACAGGTTTCCAATTCCCCGTCTAGATGATATGTTAGACCAGCTATCCGGTTCTAAGGTTTTCTCAAAAATTGACCTTAAAAGCGGATACCACCAGATTAGAATAAGGCCTGGGGATGAGTGGAAGACAGCGTTTAAGACGCAACATGGGTTGTATGAGTGGATGGTCATGCCTTTTGGGCTGTCCAATGCGCCCAGCACATTTATGAGGTTTATGCATCAGGTTTTACGCCCTTTCATGGGGAAATTCGTCGTAGTCTACTTCGATGACATCCTCATCTATAGCCCGACATGGACGTCACACTTTGATCACCTCCGTGTTGTCTTTGATATGTTGAGGACAGAGCACCTGTTCATCAATCAGAAGAAGTGTGCTTTCTTCACTACTTCTGTAACTTTTCTAGGTTTTGTGGTGTCTACTGATGGTGTTCATGCAGATCCGTCGAAGATAGACGCGGTTTTGGAGTGGCCCAAACCGAAAACCTTGCACGATGTCCGAAGTTTCCATGGATTGGCATCTTTCTACCGTCGGTTCATCAGAAACTTCAGCACTCTGATTGCTCCCATCACAGAGTGCCTTAAGGGACGTGATTTCCATTGGTCCGAGGAGGCAGAGGCCAGTTTTCATCTGGTCAAGCAGAAGATGACAGAGGCACCAGTTTTGGCACTTCCCAACTTTGAGAAGGTGTTTGAGGTAAACTGTGATGCATCTGGGGTGGGCATTGGTGGTGTTCTGAGTCAGGAGGGGCGTCCAATAGCTTTTTTCAGTGAGAAGCTATCAGGATCGAAGAACAATTATTCCACCTATGATCTGGAATTTTATGCCATCACTCAGTCCCTAAAGCATTGGCGTCACTACCTAATACAGAGGGAATTCATTCTCCTCACTGATCATGAGGCTTTGAAATACATCAATGGCCAGCACAAGCTGAGTAGACGGCATGCCAAGTGGGTGGCATACTTGCAAGAGTTCACATTTGCACTGAGGCACCAGGCAGGGAGTCTGAACCGTGTTGCAGATGCACTAAGCCGTCGTACATTGCTCCTCACCACCATGAGCTCCAGAGTTACAGGTTTCGATACATTCTCTGATGTGTATGCTGTAGATCCTTCCTTCGGGAGGATAATTCAGGAGGTAATTGATGGTCAACGCTATGATTATATTTTGCACAATGGTTACCTGTTTTGTGGATTAAAGTTGTGCATCCCAGATTGTTCACTAAGGCAACAGATTATTAGTGAACTTCATAACGAGGGTCATTTTAGGCGAGGCAAGACGTTGGGTCTAATCTCTTCCAACTATTATTGGCCCAAGTTGACCAGTGACGTGGCTCATTTTGTGGAGCGTTGTTATGTGTGTCAGCGGTCCAAAGGAGTTCTCACTAATGCGGGCCTGTACACACCTTTACCGGTCCCTGAAGCTCTTTGGCTTGATGTCAGTATGGACTTTGTGTTGGGCTTACCTCGTACCCAATGGGCCGTGGATTCTATTTTGGTTGTGGTCGATCAATTTTCCAAGATGGCCCATTTTGTTGCTTGCAGGAAAACAATGGATGTTGCCTGAGTCGCCCATCTTTACTTCAAGGAGATTGTGCGTTTACATGGTATTCCCCAATCCATTACCTCAAATCGTGATACCAAGTTCATGAGTCAATTTTGGAAGAGTCTATGGGAGAAACTGGGAACGAAGTTGAATTTTAGCAGCGCCTACCATCCTCAGACAAATGGTCAGACAGAGGTGGTGAACCGGAGTTTGGGGAACCTTTTGAGAAGTTTGGCAGGAACTAAACCAAAGCAGTGGGATTTAGCATTACCTCAAGCAGAATTTGCTTATAACAGGTCAAAGAACAGATCAACAGGAATGAGCCCATTTGAGATTGTCTATGGTCAGAACCCATCTGGGGTGCTTGACTTAGCCCCTATTCCGCGTGTGGGTCGTTTCAATTGTAAGGCAGATGAGATGGCAGAACATCTTCGAGATATCCATGAGCAGGTCAAGCTGGCCATTCACGAGAGTAATGCCAAGTACAAGGTTCAGGCTGACAGCCACCGTCGTCAAGTACTTTTTGACGTTGTTAATTTTGTTTGGGCGGTATTAACTCGTGATCGTTTCCCTGTTGGAGAGTATAACAAGCTAAAGGAGCGAAAGATTGGTCCCTGTGAGATCTTGCAGAAAATCAATCATAACGCCTACAGACTACGTCTCCCCAGTCATTTGAAGACTTCTGACGTCTTTAATGTGAAACATCTGAGTCCTTGTTTTCCGATGAGGCTATTGTAAACTCGAGGACGAGTTCTTTCCAACCCGAGGTGACTGATGCAGGAGCATCCGAGTCAGATGATGTTGAGTTGTCAGACAACACGTTGATGGCACTGAAATATCTTGAGTTGGTAGATCAGCGTAAAGATGGCAGGAAACCGTGACCTTGTTTCTTTCCTTTTTTGGTAATATTTATTTTGTTGATTAGGAAGAGATTCTGGGCTTGATTTGGGCTAGAATTTTGGCAACTTTCTTTTTTTATTTCGTATTTTATTTTGGTAAGAATATTAGGTTTTGCTATTTTTGGTAATGTTGACGAAGTTCAGCTATATAACCCGGTTTGTGGGTTGATTCGAAGGTACTTTTGATTTTGAATAATAATATTGAATACCAGAGACTTTTCTCTGAGTTTTTGGGCAATTCTCGTGCTTTCTTTCTGTTTATTTTCTGTTGCCCTTAGCCTACAGAATAATCACTATTCTGTCCGGCGTCAGAAATGCTCTATGCATGTAGATTTGAAAAGTTCTTGTTTTCATAGATAATTTAGAAGATAAGTAATTAATTGGAGTAGGTTAGAATAAAAAATTAATGGTGTTTGATGATGGCCAGAATAACAGTGTCGCAAATAGATTACATACATGTCACCGGAGTGTGGAAAGAATGAAGAGAGAAGATAATGAACAGTAATTGATTGGAGTAGGTTTGAATAAAAATGGTGTTTGATGATGGCCGGAATAGCAGTGTCGTAAACAGAGCACATACATGTCACCGAAGTGTGGAAAGAATATTGTTAAAATAGCCCTACGACGGGGGCACAATCCTACGGGGATACATCTACAAAGAGAGCCTTTAATGAAAAAGGCGGGATGGATGAATTCCGAGAACATTGTTAAAATAGTCCTACGAGGGCACAACCCTACGGGGATACACCTCCAAGGAGGGCCTTTAATAAAAAAGGCGGGATAGATAAATTCCTGATTCATTGTTAAAATAGCCATATGAGGGCATAGCCTTACGGGGACATAGCCTTACGCACGGCTAGCCCTACAGGGACACAGCCCCTACGGGGGCCCAACCCAACTACGGGGACACACCTCTTCAAAAGGACTTTAATGAAAAAGGCAGGATAATTAATCCTGAGAACATTGTCAACCGACCCTACGGGGGCACAACCCGTTAAAAGAAATTTTAGCAAATGGCGGGTAAATCCCGCCAAGGTTGTCGCATGGCTTATCAAGAGCTATGCTATGAAATTTATTAGTTAAAATTTATTAACCAAGTGAGTCATTGGCATAATGGTTAGGGTGAGAACATTAGAGCTTGTTAACTAAGGTTTGATTCTTCAATGTGACAATCATTTTTTATATACATATATAAATTGGGTTCTTATATACCGGCCAAGGGCCGGGCCCAAGAAGAAACCCGCCCATCTTGAGCACCGCAAAACCGCCCCGGGCGTGTAGCCCATCGCGCCTGGCCAAGGGCCAGGCGCCTGGCGCACGGCCCATTGCTCCAGGCCAAGGCCGGGCTCGTGGCCCACGCACCCATGTAAGTCCGGGCTCGCAAAAAAGAAAAAGAAAAGAGGGTGGGCCAGGCTGGTGGTTCAAGTATTCGTTAATGAGATGTTTGACTCCTAATATGAAGCCTATGTGGATAAGAAGAATGCTTTCAGAGTTTTACTCACTTGGTCACTATAAATACATAGGAGCGTAATCGGCTGGCCCTCTCGATTACCCTTCTCTTGTCTTTTTTTACAGGTTGGCGTTTGATCAATTCGGGTGAATTTTTTGCTTCATCAGTTTCCATATTAGACCAAATTTATAAAATTTTCACTTTCACACAGTAAAATCTGTCATCACATTTTTTAAAAAAAATTAAAGTTTATAATTGACAAAAAAAAAAAAAATCTATGTGCTAAGAAAATATAAACCATTTCCATTAGTTGAAAATAAAAATAATTACATATCTATTTTTGGGTTTGTTAACCACCAAAGTTATAGGCTATTGGTATTTCCTTGTAGAAGGTGGATGGTTAAGGTTCTAACAGGGACAAAGTAAATTTGTGAATCTAAAATGGGTTTGCTTTTTCTGGATCTGGTTTTGGGGTTTTCTTAATATTCTCTCTAATGTGTACGTTGATAGAGAGTGGAAGATTACGCATTCGATAGATGCTCTCAAATAGAGTGATGTGAAATCTAGTTGGGTATATTCATTAAATTGATTGAATTGAATTGGAAGTCTTAGACTTTTTCATTTCATTCAAACTCTTTCAAGTAAATACCTTGATAGTACTGAAATTTATCTAATTGTACAGTTTCACGATGATTATTATTATTTGAATAAATTACTCTGGCAATTTCTGAAGTATGATTTAATTACTCTTAAATTAAATTTTTGTCATACTAACAGTTCATTAAACAAAATCACATTTAATATACAATTATAAAAGTACTATCGAGTTATAATATTTTTGTGCAAAAATAACATCAAAGTACTACTGCCGCTTAGAGTAGTTTTGGCATTTTAATTTTTTATGTTAATTGTCTTAACGGAACTGATTATCAATTATCGATAGAAATATGCGGAGTATAGTTAATCAAACATTAGGAGAGATTGATCACAATAAATTAAAAACTTTAATACAAAAATAATTAAGTTAAATATCACGAAAGGTCAGAGTAATCTACCCATATTATTTTACCCGACTTTATTGGCACGCCAAATATCTCTTGCGATTACAGAGTCTCAAAGTAAATTATTAAATGAACAAACAATGGTGTTATATCTTTTCCCACAAGAAAATCCAAACAGAATATCATAAAAAGAGTCTCAAAATAGATTATTAAATGAACAAAAAATGGTCTTATATCTTTTCCCACAAAAAATCCTAACAGAATATCATTAAAAAAATAGCTAGAAATTAAGGAAACATAGAATTTGGCAAAACAAACTACGGCCCTGTTTGGATTGGCTTTTGAAAAGCGACTTTCGGTTTTTCGAGCTCAAAAGTCGTTTTGAAGAGTGCTTGGATTGGTAAGACAGAAGAATTTTGGAGTTCAAAAAGAGCGTTTAAAGGAAGCTGGGGGTCCCAGTTTCCTGATTTAGCTTCTGCTTCTTTTTTTTTTCTGGTTAAAAATAAAAGCAAAAACTCTGCCAAACAAGACCTACAACTAGCATCATCTATCATTTTTGCTTCGGGGCATGCACACTTACTAGTGCTTTAATCACTTGCAATTTGTCGGCATGTCACATTTCACATTCATAAATAATGGGTTGAGTCTAACTTTGACAAAAACTTCACGGTCATATGGTTAGATGAATTGTTGCTTCTAGACTAGAACCATTTCTCTCTTTTTTGATGATACCATTAGACAATTTAGACTAGACGTGCTTTTGCACAATAGCTACATGTTGTGTCTTGGAAAAATTTACAAATTCTCTCCCTCCTTTTCGAAGATACCATTAGACTAGACGTGCTTTTGCACAAAAGCTACATGTTGGGTCTTGGAAAAATGTACAAAGCCCTTGCAAGTTGGGTTGAAATGTGATGAGATGATGACTTTATCATTGATGTATTGGAGCGAGAAAATATACAAAACCGACACGTTGGGTGGTCGTTGAACACATGGGACCCACAAACGAAAAGATACCTGAATCACAACAGTTGCAAATTGCAGTTTTGGCTTGAGCTGAGGGTATGGCTGTTAATATTTAATTATTTGGGAATGTTTATGCTGGAGAATACTTGTATGATTGACTGCATCTTTTTTGTTTTTAAGAGTGAGTTTATTTAGAACAAGTATATATGCCTTATTCTTTTTCTGATGGTTTTTTTTTTCTTCTATTCTTTTTCTGATGGATTTTCCCAAATGCATTTTACATTGCTACATTGAAATCATATTGGATTTTTCCAAATGCTTTTTACACTGTTTTTTCGAGAACTGAACTAAGAATAGACGTACGGACATGGATTCCATGGATCACTTAAGCTATGTATGTATGTATGTTCGTCTTAGTAATTATAATTAAGATCATTACATATTTTAGTTTATGCTTCCAGTGTTAATGTTGCTTACTCCCTAGCATTCATTCTATTACTGCATACAAAATGGAGGGCACTCAGTTTGGAGAACCTACCATTTAAATTAACGGAAAAACACACTACCAAATAGTTGAAAAAAGCTAAGACATTTAATTGTCACTTTCTGTGATTGTCACTCTCTCCTTTTGCTTTTGGGGTACTAATATTTCAGATTTATATATTTCGGTTAAAAGACCTCACTTTCTATGATTGTCACTCTCTCCTTTTGCTTTTGGGGATACTAATATTTCAGATTTATATATTTCAGTTAAAAGACCTCAAGTAATAAAGCATTGGATAAAAATAGCGCTCGATGCTATTATTGCACTTAAATAATTTTTATTATTATTTTTTAAATAAAGAGCTATACCAATACAATAATAGAGAAATTCCATAAAAGAAAAATTAATGATCCATATAAATCGTTTAATGAAATGCCCAGAATAAATCCATGGAGTGACTAATAATCCTCTTGTACGAAAAACAAAAAAGAGTACTCCCTCCATCCCATCATGCCAAGTTAGAAAATGCTCAAAACTTACCGACTGCGTAGGCCCAGTTAAGGAACTACCGTTTTTTTGAAAAGTGAAGTTTCACACTTGACCTGCGGGTATTTTTTTCACGACGACACTGCGGAAGTTGCAGAGAAACAACCAAACTCAACATCCACCATACACTCCTATGGCTATAAAGGCCAGATTCAGCTTCCTTGAGAAAAACAAGCAAATTAAGCAATTATCCCTCAGAAAGAATGGAATCGCCTGCAGAACTGCCCACCACCACCCTTCCACCACTTGCACCTACACCAACAGCAACAGAGCCACCGAGCCCGCCTAATCCACCACTTTCTTCCGATACTGATCTCGAAGCCGCTGACGTGGTTGCGCAACAACACCAGATAGAGGCTGAACCACCAGTGATTCCAATTCCACCCCTGGATCAATCACATTATGCCCCAATCAATTGGATCACTGGCTTTTAATGGTAATAGCATTTTGCTTTCAATCTGCAGTAGCAATTGCAGTTCAATCCCTCCAAACCAAACTCCCCATAGCCTTTCACTTCATGCGTCTTGCCATGATTGTTTGTGTAGCCGCACTCTCCGTCGCAAAGTACATCTCCCCCAAGTTCCCCATCGGAGCTCAAGTGCTAGAACATGTGGGGGTTTTCTCTGGGGTCGTAGCATTCTTCCTAGCTGCCACAGTGTCTTTTCCATTGTGTCTCGAGCTCACCACCTGGATCATCTTCGCCCTTTCCCTACTTGCCATTTTCGTCTGTAACTACTCAAAAATAGTTCACTTTATGGAAGCTCTTGACAAACTGGGAGAGAGGAAAGAGAACAGAAGGGCTTAATCATACGGTGTAATACAAAGGATGAGAATTTTAAGGGGACAAGAGAAATTTATGAACCCGGCTTTATGATTTTCCATATGTAGATAATGAATGTGAAAAAGAGGCATAAGAATTGTGAGTCTCATAGCTCCAATTTGAAATATATATATATATATATATATATGTGTTGTGTGTGTGTGTGGGTAAAATGGTGTGGTTTAACAGAGATATTTGTGGGTGATTTTGTTTTCGCATCCGGCAACTATGTTTTCACATTTCAAATACCTTAAATGGAGAGGAGTTAACCGGCGGGCCGAGTGAGAGAAGAGGGGCAGAGGCGCCATTAGGTGGGAAAAGAGAGAGAGAGAGGAGGGGAGGCAGGGCTGCAATCAAGCCGAGCCGAGCCGAATAGTGGCATGTTCGAGCTCGGCTCGGCAGTGTAGGAGGGTGTTTGAGCTCGGCTCGAGCTCCAAACTCAAGTGTTCGAGCTCGGCTTGGTCAGGTTCATTATAGAGATACAGATATGACACACACAACAAACACATGCACAGATCTATCAAACAGATATTACACACACATGCACAGATCTATTATGCACATATTACACACGCATATGCAGAATGCACATATCTGTCTGAAACTAAATTTCCATCAAAAGATATTTCATACAAAATTATAAAAAGTAGAAATACCTGGAAAATCACCGATCTCGCCAAAGCCATTGTCACCATCCTCCATGCCACGAGAGAGAGAGAGAGAGCAAACCCAAAATACAGATCGGCGGTCGTGAGTGGGGACTTAGGATGCAGAGAGTGGAGTGCGGGCCGAGCTTTCAGAACATGGGCTTAGGTTTGAGCTATGTTAATTCTCTTGGACTTGGTCCATTTTATTTTTTAAAAGTTTGGTAATCCATTTTATTGATTTGGTTGGGCTGGGCTAAAGTTATATATATATATATATATATATATATATATATATATATTTATAATCAATCTTGTCCCCGAACCTATTATCGAACTCTATTTGTATCATGTTCACAAACAAATAAGTCAAGTCTAGTGCTGGTCAGACTCGACTTATTTACAAATCGAGTTTTATAATTCTGTTTGAATTCGGTTCGTTTATTAAATAAATGAACGCGAGTCAAGCCAAAACTGTTCGCGAACGGCTCGACTCGTTTGTAGCCTTAGAGAGAGGTTTGAAAAGTTTGATGAGAGAGATTGAAAAGGTTTAGATTAGATACCTAAAAATTGAAAGACAGCAAATAGGTAAAATTCATATATTTTGCTTAGGTCAATAAGGATAACATTGTTTTATCCAGAGTGAGTATAGTTTTGCAAGATCATAATTAGAGGCTTCCATTTTTGCACTATGCTTTTTCATGCTCAATTTAGACAAATTGATCAAGCTGCCACTACTAATTTATAAAGTCTAACAAGGAGATTTATGGACAATAAGTAATGACAAAAAAATTTCATCAAATTATACGATTTATGGACAATTAGTGACAAAAGTTTTTCATCAAATTATACTCGGACAAATATAATATGTAATATGATTTTCCAAAATACAAAATACAACATAAGTTCTCACATGAATAGCATTTCATATTTTAGTTTATGCTTCCAGTGTAATTGTTGCTTACTCCCTAGTGTACTATATATTATTATTCCACACAAAATGGAGGGCACTCATCTTAATATTGAACCTACCATTTAAAGCTACAAATCTTGTAAACTTTTATTTCTATTTTTATTAAACAATACAACACTTTTTATGACTTGTCTAAAACTTCATTGCAAATATGTTTAATAACGTACTGTTACCAAAGGTCTAATGGTAAAATGGTACAAGCTCTTTCTCACCAAAAGGAGAGGTCACCCAGTAGAAAAAATATATATATATGTTTTGCTTTAGGAGTGCACAAAAAATTAAAAAACAAGAATTCTATTTGTGGCATTCCGTTAGAATTTATAAGATGTGACAATTCGAATAAATGTGTAGAATTAAAAATAACCTATTTATAATCCGATTAACCCAAAACCAAAATTAACAGGCCCTTTTCACACTCTTAACCTATTTATGGTCTTCTAAGACCACCAAATTATCGTCCACTATTTGTAAGGAGGTCTGAGTGACATCACCAACACAAATAAAATAAATATCCATTATTATTCATTCATTCTCTTCGGACCAAACCCTTATCCTTCTAAACAAGTGCAAGTATTTAGCCAATCAATAGATGCCCTACAAGAAGCATAGCTTTGTAGACTCAACAAGTCCCTCGTAGAATGTCGACTATTCATATATGATTGATTAGGTCTTATTGGAAAAATGACAACAATGAATGTGTAGACATTAAAATATTACATGATATATTCAAAATATAATTTGGGCTTATCTTCAGTTTATTTCACTTTAAAATGTGGTCCAATGAGTCACATAATTTGAAATACAGTCCCACCACAAATAAATGGGTCATGGGTTGATCCAAAATGTCTAAAAACGTCCAAGCTAACTTGAAAATAGGTCAAATGGATAATTATATATATATAATCAAAGATAATTATTATGTTCATAAAAGATAATTATAGGATAATTATCAGAAGAAAAGAAAGTTACAAGTTTACCCCTCCGGTAAGCTTATAAATAAAGGTTCAAGGGTGGGGGAGAAAGGAGGAGGAGACTTTGACAGAATATTGATGCTCTGTCAAACTCTGCATTCAATCAACACTTGAAGCTCTGAAAGCATACGTTCATCCAACCTTCAAAGCTTTGAAGAAGAACGACAACAAGCACATTCAAAGTCGTATTGTTCTTCCTCCACGATTCAACAAATTCGAAGAATCATCAATAAGACTATTCGAGATCACGCTTCTTCAGCCATCGATCAGAAATTCTCACCGACTTTCTTCAACAACAAACACTTGAAGATGACTCTCAACAATCCGATTTAAGATCAAGCTCCAGTAACCCTTGAATCCAGAAAAATCAGAAGATTGTCAAAGAAAGCTGAAACATTGTAGAATTCTTCATCCAAAATCCAAAGCTCTAAAACATCTAAGCACTGAAAGAGAAGAACAACAAGCACATCATCCACGTGTCGTTCTTCACCAAAGTTTCAATCTAATTCAAGATCAAGATCCAGCAGCCCTTGAATCCAGA
This sequence comes from Cornus controversa, assembly GCA_026545225.1. Taxonomy (NCBI): domain Eukaryota; kingdom Viridiplantae; phylum Streptophyta; class Magnoliopsida; order Cornales; family Cornaceae; genus Cornus; species Cornus controversa. The sequence goes on from CM048845.1 coordinate 101,528,849, forward strand.
TCATCAAGGAGATCGAATCAGAGGAATTTATTTTTCTTTTATAAAGATCTATAGAGAATTGTACCCATATTTTCTGAAATTAATATATTTGATATATTTGTCCACGCGTTTTGATCTTATTCTCAGACTCAAAATTTGTGTGTACAAATTTCTGGCATGCCCTATGGGACCATCTCTGCCTCTCATCTTTATCTCTTACATCATACATCCAAAACTTTGTTCATCAGAATCTATGACTCATCCCAAGGTTCAGACGACAAACAAGAAAAACTCAAAAGAAACCACTGCTGCAATGGCTAACACCAAAGTTGTCGTAAGTAGTGGCAAGAACACTAAGAACCCGTCAAGTGCTAGCAGCACCTCAGCAGGTCCTATGACACGTAGCAAGACCAAAGCAATTACTTCACTCAAGAATGAGCGAGATTTGGTAAAAACCAATTCTGCTAAACCAATGGATGTGAAAACTAAACATGTTAACACCATTGATCCTCAGGGGGCAAAGAATTTTTACGTTGTTTCAGAAAAGTAGGCGCCACCATATTCACACCACTCCGTCTCTGATGCCAACTCTAGCGTTGGTTCGGTCTCAAAGTCATTACTTGAGATTTCAGAATAATCGGTCACTTCAAAGAATGTTAGCCTTCAAAGACTTTTTTAGTTGAATGTTATCACAACTATGATGATTGGAACAACCTCGATGGAAGACTAACTGGCAACGATGGTGCGCGCAATCAAAAACCTTATGAAAATCATTGAAGAGAATGATTTACAGATTACCGCACTAATGAGTAAGATTGAAATCCAAAATTCTGACGAGTCAACACAACTGCTTGTGAATACTTCAAATTCAGCCCTACAAGGTGCCCAATCAAAAGATCGTCGTCACAAATCCGCGTCAGGAGATGTGGTTGATGAAATTAACTATGTTTCGCTAGTCGCTTCGCTATCTGTCCAACAATTGTAAGATATAATAACGAACACAATCCGAGCATAGTATGGCGGCGCCCCTCAAATCACTCTCATGTACTCAAAACCCTACACCGAAAGAATTGACAGCTTAAAAATGCCAGTGGGGTATCAACCGCCAAAGTTCTAACAATTTTATGGAAGAGGCAACCCCAAACAACATGTTGCACACTTTGTGGAGACCTGCAATAATGCTGGCATCGAAGGGGACCTTTTAGTCAAGCAATTTGTTCGTTCCCTCAATGGAAATGCATTTGATTGGTACACAGAATTCAAAGCTGGAAGTATTAACTATTAGGAACAGATGGAGCGAGAGTTTCTCAATCGCTTCTATAATACTCGCATAATAGTAAGCATGCTAGAACTCACTAACATTAAACAAATGAAGGACAAGTTTGTGGTCGACTATATCAACCGTTGGCGAGCTATAAGTCTGGATTGCAAATATCATCTTTCTGAAGTCTCAACGGTCGAAATGTGTATGCAAGGCATGCACTGTGATCTTTTCTATATTCTACAAGGAATCAGGCCTCGTACATTTGAAGAATTGGTTACTCGTGCCCATGATATGGAGCTTAACATAACAAGTCGTGGTGTAAAAGCTCTTGCATTTTCCAATATATCTGACAATGTCTTGAAGATGAAAAGGTTGAGTCTGAAGAGAAAGACAAAATACTTCTAAATTCGGACGATGAAATAGATACATTTTATGTTACAAGCATCGTCTCTAAATACTTATATCAAGAAACACATCATTTTGCTTCAATGACTTCATCTGAAGGTTCTCAATTACATAAGGCATTGAGTCAAGAAAACCTTAGTAGAAGACTGGACAGACAGGGGGCAAACCCTCCATACAAAACTCATTTAAGCTATCCTCAAACAACTTCAAATAGAAATGATCGAAAAATTATGTTCATAGGTCCACCGCGCCATGGGATTCTACGACAAAACGTGTAATGAATCATAGGTCCAAATATATAGGATCTGTCAATTTGACGAAATCCATGTACTCCAATTACATTTGGCTATCAATGCAAGGTTTCACTCATTACTCATTAACCTTAAAAAGTGTCTCGTCCTTGGGACCCTTTAGTTCCACCGCGCCATGGGGAGTAATGGAATTGATAATGAAATGACCATCCCATCGGGAGTGAAGTTTTTCAAGGAATAAGAGAAGCCTAGAATTGTAAAGCCAAACTTTTTGGCCTAGAGAGAGTGATTTGGATCGAATATGACGGTCATAGAAGGCCTTCATCTTCGCCTTATAGATTTTTGCACTCTCGTACGTGTCATTCCGTATTTCTTCTAATTCACTCAATTGAAACTTTCGGGTTGAGCCAAACAACTTCATATCAAAATTGAACTTCTTAATAGCCCAGAAGGCTTTCTACTTTAGCTCAACCGATAAATGACATACCTTACCATATACAAGGCAGTACGATGACATGCCAATCGAGGTTTTATAAGCAGTGTGATACGCCCACAGTGCGTCATTTAGACGTTGTGACCAATCCTTGCGATTGGGGCGCACGATTTTTTCAAGAATGTGCTTAATTTTTCTATTAGATACTTCTACTTGACCACTCGTTTGAGGGTGGTAAGACGTAGCAACATTGTGAGTGACGGAGTATTTAAGTAGCAAGGTTCGAAGGAACCGGTTACAGAAATGTTTACCCCCGTCACATATGATGGCTCGAGGCGTACCAAAATGACTAAAAATATTCGTTTGAATGAACTTGACCACAACTGCGTGATCATTGGTTTTGGTAGCCATAGCCTCAACCCACTTAGATACATAATCCACCGCTACGAGTATGAACTTGAAACCGACAGATTTTAGAAAGAGGCCCATAAAGTCAACACCCCAAACATCAAAGATATTATCGATTAAGTTTGGGTTCAAGGGCATCATATTTTTATGAGACATAGCGCCTAGGCGCTGGCATCACTCACAGGAGCGACAGAATAAGTATGCATCCCGATGCATGGTTGGCCAAAAGAAACTGCATTGAAGAATTTTGGAAGCATTCTTCCGAGCACTGAAATGACCTCCGCATTCCAATGTATGACAGAAAGTAAGAATACACTCTCTGGCACACACCGGCCGATGATTTGGTCGGGATAATACTTGAATAGATGAGGATCGTCCCAAAAATATGAACGTACTTGGGAGTAAAAGCAATCCTTTTCCTGTTTGGACCAAAAGGGTGAAATCTTTCCGGTAGCTAGGAAATTGACTATGTCAGCATACCATAGAAGTTTCTCATGAGTGACTTCAAATAGTTGCTTATCCGGGAAGGATTCGCTAACTGGAATTTGGTCATGATTGCACTCCACAAGGATCCCAGATAAATGGTCAGCAACCACATTCTCAATACCCTTTTTATCCCGAATCTCAAAATCAAACTCCTGTAATAAGAGTATCTATTAAATCAACCAAGGTTTAGTATCCCTTTTTGCCAATAAATGCCGAAGAGTGACATGGTCTGAAAAGAAAATAACCTTGGATTCTAAGAGATAGGATCTAAATTTGTCCAAATTTTTTCCTCAAAGAAGCAGCAGCCTCTCTTTCCTGATCAGTCGGTGGGGCATAGAGCTCGGCCTATTTCTTGCCCTTAGGACAAGTCGTCTTTGGCAAACTTATCTTTGCCTCTAAAGCCTTATCAGAAATAGCTCTTAGAATCTCATAATCGAGCAGTAAAAAATACGTAGGATGTTTGTTCCACACCTTCTCCTTAAGGGTAAGCAAACGAGCCCTGATGTCCGAACGATACCAAGATGAGTGTTGATATTGTTAAAAAGCAGAACATCGCATATATCACAATTGCAATGAAGGTCAAGAAAAAATTCGAATGAGAGAATACCTACTACACCAAGCTTTTGAGGGATGGGATACTTATTAGAAGATAGAACATTTTATTTCCCCCCAACGACCACAAGTTGTGCCTTCCAGCCCTTGTCTGAAGTGGGATGACGGAGCATAGCGTTTTGCTTGGTCGGGGATAGAAATGAAAGCGATCCCCCTCATTCTTCGTGGCACAGACTTGATAGCAAATAAGGAGGTCATCAAACCTTGACTCAAGCCCTCAGGTATAATTAAAGACAATGACACTAGAGATAACCCTGAAGAAGTTAGGGTTTACTTGGAGGGGGCAAGTTCATTTGACAAAGAACCAAATGGTAGAACGGATGAAGTGGAAAGTGAAATGCAGGAAGGTGTTTGGCCGAGAAAAGCATGTCGTTCTCGCCCAACCCCCTATCCAGTCCAGAAGTTCCAATCTAAAGGGTATTTCCTAAGGGTTATATCGCCAGGGATGTCCCAATCTATTCTAAGTTTCCCTAAATTTACCGGAACCCTAACTACATCAGTACGGTCAATATCCCTTGAACTAGTTTCAAAAGTCACTTCGCACTTTGAAGCTGCCGGTTCAGATGGAGGAACGATGGCTGGGTTTGCAAAAATTGAAGGATCCCTAAAGGATTAGAATCATCTTCGCTCTCATTCAGAAATTCATCGACGAATTGATAACCCTCCATGGGCCCAAAGTCGTCCACTATCTTTACCCATTTCGCCTTACCTATGCCTAAAATGAAGGAATAAAAAGAACAGAGCACTGACCTTGAAAAATAAAGAGGAATGAGAGCCAAATATGGATGGGAGTTACCAGAAAGAAACAACACCAAGAAGTGACCAAAGAGAAAGTGAAAAGTTGAGCATTTAAAGCCCTGACACTTCGGCTGCCGCCAAAGGTCCGAAGCCCAAGGGTTGAAAAACGTGTGAATCAAATCATCACCCATCAAAAACCCTTTCAAATTCTATAACTAAAATTTGAAAAGAGTTTTGGGGCAATGTGTAGCGGGAAAAATCCTCACTAAAGGGGAGACGACACGTGGAATTTCCAACTCAGAGGGCACTTGGCAGCCACATCACCAAGACAGGTCCACCTGCCAGATTAGCGGACACTTGGCAACCACATCACCAAGACAGATCCACGCATGAAATCAAACACCCAACCACGACAATGATCATGACAAATTCATGAAAGATAATCAGCTAAAAGCAAGGAGGAAATCACGTCCCCCATCCATTAAGGTACGATTATAGGCAAAACACATGTAATCGGAAAAACTATAAAAGAAATAGAAGAGAAAAAAGGAAGAAGGCAATTTTTTCGGCAAAGAAAATAAATATTCTTTTAAGTGTAGTGTGAATTTATCTATATTTCTTGGTAATAAATTTCTTGCACTTACATATATGCATTTATATTTGAAAAGTTCTTGTTTTCATAGATAATTTAGAAAATAAGTAATTAATTGGAGTAGGTTTGAGTAAAAAATGGTGTTCGATGATGGCCAGAATAGCACTTTCGCAAACAGAGCACATACATGTCACCGAAGTGTGGAAAGAATGAAGAGAGAAGACGATGAACAAGGCCAAGTCATTTGATTTCCATTAAGGGTAGTTTGGACATTTAGAAATTACTCCTCCCACTTACATACGTCAGAGAAGGCCGAAAATATTTGAACTTAGTTGACTATCATTTTACAAAAATTTTCAACCCAGCGATAATAAGGCAAACCTCTGGATGAGGTCAAAGATATTCACCATTTAATATTTGACAATTGTAACTCAGAATTTTGTATTTGACAACTTTCACAACTTTTTTTTTTACACTTTGGGCCAAATTGCCCTCCCAACTTTTTAAGCTATTATCCTATTATCTTTTTCTCTCTTTATTTTTATATTTTCTTTCTTTGTATCCACCTCGACCCATCGGGAAACCCATTCTCTACGGTTACCCACCGGGCGAACTACTCATACTGCACAAATGTACGTGAATGTAAAAATTTTACTTCACAGAAGATAGAGTGACTTCATAACTATGTAACTTTTACTGAGAAAAAAAAAATTGCAAGTGCACCGATGCATTGATATATATATTTTTTAAAGGGTTAAATTCATAAAACCCCCCTCTAATATCAAAAATTCTCATAAAACCCCCTAAAATTTCAAAAACCTTCTATCTACTATCAATTTCTCTCATATAAGGACAAAAATAAACGGCTCCGTCAATTTAATAACAAAATTACCAAAATATCCTTCCTTTATTTAATAAAATAAATTCATAAAAAAAAGTTATTTGTAAATGACAAATGTATCCTTTACAAAGGGGCAATTTGAGAAAATTAGAAAGTAGAGGAGGGTTTCTTGATTGAGTTAAAATCATAAAACCCTCATCTACTATAAAAAATTATCATAAAACCCCTCTCTATTATAAAAATTCTTATAAAATCTCCTTTACTATAAAGGTATTTTAGTCCTTTTAATTTTCATCAGATGCGTCAAGGGTAATTTAGTCATTTGCATCACTTAACAGCTCACGTGAGATGCACGTGCGACTTCTCCGTTAAGTTCAACGGAAAACTAACGGGAGAGAGCAAGTTGATTGATTTTTTTAGTATATGGGAGTTTTATGATAATTTTTGATATTAGAGTGGGATTTTATGAATTTAATCCTTTTTTTTTAAATATAAGTATAAAGCTGCACTGTTTTATTATTATTATTGACTTTAGCTAGAGCGCTGCCGGTTGGCACCAGACCAACACACATATATTGATTCTTCTTCTTCAGATCCGCCACGCAATTCCCTCACCAAATCCCTTCGAAAACATGACCAAAAACTCTAGAGAGAGAAGAAGGAACATATTTGAATCTACTAACCATGTTTCAAGACAAACAGGTGGATGATTGGCAATCCAGCGACGGAACAACTCGGCGTGAACTTGGTTCGAGGACAAGCTGTTCGAGCAGCCTCTGGTGATGTTTTCCGAAGAAATGGCTGACATGTGGTAGAGGATCACCGATCGAGTTTCGGAGAAGACGTCAGAGTAGGTGATGGCACACTACGATGCATTGGTTGACAACGATAACTCCCATTTCTTGTCGATGTGAATCTCTCGTAATTGTATTCGATACCTCTTTTACTAATTTCTGGTAAACAACCCTTGCACACTACTTGCCATTTTGGTCTGTAACTACTCAAAAGAAGGAGTTCACATATCGGAAGTTAGGTGACAGACTGGGAGAGAGAAGAAAATTAAGAGAAGGGCTTAAATCACAATAGAAATTAAGGGAGAGAATTAAGAAATTTATGGACCGAACTTTATGATTTTTGTAAACAATGGAGTATACAAAATTAAAAGTTGGGACAGTGTCCCACTGGTTGGTTGGATCATGTTTGTTATTTATTTACAATTTTTTTCCCTTTATTAGCATTATACCAATAAACTTGATTGCGTTAAGATTACTGGATAAGAGAACCATGAGACGTCCTATCAAATTTTAGTAACCCGATTAAGTTTTACTTTTGTTAATGTTTCCATATTAGACTAAATTTGTAAAATTTTCACTTTTACACATTAAAATCTGTCATCACATTTCTTCAATTTAATGTGAATTTGATACTCTAAAATAATTTTTTTTAAAAAATACCTAAATAATTTCTTGTACTTTAGAAAATAAACTGTTTTTAAAAAATTTAAAGTTCATAATTGACAAAAAAAAAATTCCATGTGCTAAGAAAATATAAACCATTTCCATTAGTTGAAAATAAAAATAATTACATATCTATTTTTGGGTTTGTTAACCAGCAAAGTTATAGGCTATTGATATTTCCTTGTAGAACGTGGATGGTTAAGGTTTCAACAGGGACAAAGTAAATTTGTGAATCTAAAATGGGTTTTCTTTTTCTGGATCTGGTTTTGGGGTTTTCTTAATATTTTCTCTCTATGTATACGTTGATTTTTGACATAGAAGAGAAGGATAAGTATGAATAGAGGAGGTGAGGTTGGGTTTTCTTTTATTTAATTGGATTTTTTTGTTTTCATTTACAGTACTAGTGATGGTGAGATAATTTTCCATATGCACATGATGAATGTGTAAAATCCTTGCCTTTTTTGTTTAGATAAAGAAGCATCAGAATTGTGAATCTCATAGCTTTAGTTTTCAATATATATATATCGGTAATGATTTTATGGCCGAAGAGAGTCGAAGATTAAGCATTCGGTAGATACACTCAAATAGAGTGATGTGAAAATAGTTGGGTGTATTTATTAAATTGAATTGAAAGGATTAGACTTTTTCATTTCCTTCAAACTCTTTACAGTAATATTGAAATTTATCTAATTATACAGTTTTATGATGATTATTATTATTTGGGTAAATTATTCAGACATTCTATGAGATTTGACTTAATTACTCTTAAATTAAAATTTTGACAAAAGTATTCCAACACTACTGTCAGGCTAAGGATCCGTTAAACAAAATTGCATCTAATATACAATTATAAAAATACCATCGAGTTATAATGTTCTTGTGCAAAAATAACATCAATTTATAATCATTTCACTGATATATATATATATATATTCTCCATCGATGTCACACCAGTACTACTACCGCCTATATATATATTCTCCATCGATGTCACACCAGTACTATTACCGCCTAGAGTAGTTTTGACATTTTGATTTTTTATATTAATTGTTTTAACGGCACTAATTGTCAATTATCAACAGGGGTATCCGAAGTAAAGTTAATCAAACATTAGGAGAGATTGACCACAATAAATTAAAAACTTTAATATAAAAATAATTAGGTTAAATATCACCTGACTTTATTAGCACACCAAGTATCTCTTGTGATTACAGAGTCTCAAAGTAAATTATTAAATGAACAAACAATGGTCTTATATCTTTTCCCACAAGAAAATCCAAACAGAATATCACAAAAAGAGTCTCAAAATAGATTATTAAATGAACAAAAAATGATCCTATATCTTTTCCCACAAGAAAATCCAAACAGAATATCATTAAATAAATAGCTAGAAATTAAGAAAACATAGAATTTGGCAAAACAAACTACAGCCAGCATCATCTATTATCTTTGCTTCTGGGCATGCACACTTCCTAGTGCTTTAAATTTAATCACTTGCAATTTGCATTCAATTTTTTATTTTTATAGATTCCAGTCAGCATGTCACATTTCACATGAACTTTAATTTATCCGAAGTTCATACAGAGCAGTTTAGTGGTAATTGGTGCTTGAACTTTGCCTTAGAGAAGTACAATGATTAAAAAAAAATTGACTATGTGAATGAAGTTCTTCTCTGAAGAGGCTAAGCCATGGGTGCAATATCAAAGTTGGTTGGTCAGCATGGTCTAATTTATTCTTAATTTATAATCTGTCATATGTGTAGGTTGCTATTTATACTGGGTTAAAAACTGCATGCGACAGGCCTACTAGAGTTCCTTTTTTGGTCTAAGCGACTGTCGTGTGTAATGTAGTGAAAAAAGTGAAAAATTTATAAAATGTATGTCTGACTGACCAATCGTGAGATCACTTCATAAATTAGTTTAGGCTTCCAGTACGTGTTAATGTTGCTTACTCCATAGTATTCTATTACTGCATACAAAATGGTCCGGAGGGCACTCAGTTTGGAGAACCTACCATTTAAAGTTACGAATCTTGTAAAGTAGTGATGAGAAACATATCACATTGCACTCCTTTATATTTAGATTAGACATTGCATACCTTTAATTTTATGGCTTGTTTAATCCTTCATTGCAGACATGTTAATAAAACCTACAATATTTTAAGTATGAGTTTACCATGAATTAAAGTATTCACATTTTGCATATTTTTTTAATATATCCATCTTTTAAAAACATTCATAATATCCATTCATATATATTGTTTACATGTTTGGGCTTGAAAAGGTTACAGATTCAGAAAAAAAGAATATAGTCACTATGCATACGAAAGTAAAAATATGTACATTTAACTTTCCTCATGCATCGAATTTTTCTTTATTACTTACATGTTTGGACATCTCTATTAATTAACTGCTGATATATGCATCGAGTTTTTCCTTATTAGTTACATATTTGAACATCTCTATTAATCAACAGTTGTTGCTGATATATCCGTAGTAGTATCGGGACCTCTATTTTCTCATTTCAGGATTTAATTTGCTGTAACAGTTTAATGCTTTTGCTTAGATTTTGGGTTGAAATGTGATGAGATGATGTGTATTCGAACATGATAAAATATACAAAACCGACACGTTGGGTGGACTTTGAACACATGGACCCACAAACGAAAATATTTCTGAATCACAACAGTTGCAAATTGCAGGTTTGGCTTGAGCTGCTGGTATGGCTGTTAATATTTAATTATTTGGAAAAGTTTATGCCGTGCTTCTAACGGTGGAGAATAATTGTATGATTGACTGCATCTTCTTGTTTTTAATTATTCATATGCTTTTTTTTTTTCTATTCTTTAGATTGAATTTTCCCAAATGCTTTTTACATTGAAATCATATTTCGGATTTATATATAAAAGACCTGAGCCTTAGGTGAAAGTAGGATGCGCTTATTGCACTTTAATGATTTTTATTTATTTTTTAAATACAGAAGTATATGAATAATAGAAAAACTCCATAAAAGAAAAATTAATGATTCGAGTTAATCACTTATATCATGTCCTTTTCTAATGTCATGTCCTTTAGAGGAAGGGAAGTCGCAGAGAAACACCGCAATATCCACTCCTATCGCCTTTAAAAGCCAGATTCAGCCTCCTTGAGAAAAACAAGTAAATTAATCAATTTTCCCTCAGAAAGAATGGATTCGCCTGCAGAACTGCCCACCACCACCCTTCCACCACTTGCACCTACACTAACAGCAACAGAGCCACCGAGCCCGCCTCGTCCACCACTTTCTTCCGCTAATTTTCTCGAAGCCGCTGACGTTGTTGCGCAACACCAGATAGAGGTTGAACCACCAGTGATTCCAATTCCACCCGTGGATCAAGCACATAATGCCCGCCCCAATCAATTGGATCACTGGCTTTTAATGGTAATAGCATTCTGCTTTCAATCTGCAGTAGCAATTGCAGTTCAATCCCTCCAAACCAAACTCCCCATAGCCTTCCACTTCATGCGTCTTGCCATGGTTGTTTCTGTAGCCGCACTCTGCGTCTCAAAGTACATCTCCCCCAAGTTCCCCAATGGGGCTCAAGTGCTAGAACATGTGGGGGTCTTCTCTGGGGTCGCAGCATTCTTCCTAGCTGCCACAGTGTCTTTTCCAATGGGTCTCGAGCTCACTACCTGGATCATCTTTGCTCTTTCCCTACTTGCCATTTTCGTCTGTAACTACTCAAAAACAGGAGTTCACTTTATGGAAGCTCTAGGTGACAAACTGGGAGAGTGGAAAGAAAAGAGAAGGGCTTAATCATACGGTGTAATACAAAGGAGGAGAATTTTAAAGGGGACGAGAAATTTATGAACCGGGCTTTATGATTTTCCATATGTAGATAATGAATGTGAAAAATTCTTGCCTTTGGTGGATTATAGAAAGAGGCATAAGAATTGCCAGTCTCATAGCTTCAATTTGAAATATATATATATATATATATATATATGTGTGTGTGTGTGTGTGTGAAATGGTGTGGTTTAACAGAGATATTTGTGGGTGATTTTGTTTCCGCCTCCGGCAACTATGTTTTCACATTTCAAATACCTTAAATGGAGCCGAGCCGAGTAGTAGCACGTTTGAGCTCGGCTCGGCAGTGCAGCAGGGTGCTCGAGCTCCCACTTCAAGTGTTCGAGCTCGGCTTGGTTCTGTTCACGAGCTTTTCAAGCTCGGCTCGAAACTCGTACAGTGATGCACATATTACACACATATGCACAGCAACACAGATCTAAACATACACACATTTTCCACACAAAACACACACACATGCCCGAATCTGTCTAAAACTATACAAAATTATAAGAAGTAGAAAAACCTGGAAAGTCACCGATCTCGCCAAAGCCACCGTTCGGATCTCGCCAAAGCTAGCACTCTGATCTCACCAAAGCCACCGTCACCATTCTTGATCCTCCCATGCAACGAGAGAGAGAGAGAGAGAGAGAGAGAGAGAGTAGTAGATCGGCAGACGTTAATTGGGATGTAAAGAGAGGAGTGCGGCTAGGGTTTGAGAGTAAAAGAGTGGTTAAAGATTATATAAGTGGGCTTTCAGAACAGGGCTTTGGGCTATTTTAATTCTCTTGACTTTTGTCTATTTTACTTAAAAAATGGTTAGTCATTTTATTGTTTGGGTTGGGCTGGACTAAACTTACGAGTTTAAAAGAAAATGCATTGTCTAGTCTTATGAAGATATTTAACACACACACATATATATATCTAGAGTAATGATCTCTTACTTACCGGTGAGTAAGAAATTCATCTATACCAATTACAATAACTGTTAGATGTGATTGTTAAAATGATTGATATAAAAAAATTAATTACCAAAATAAATTTAACAATCACATCTAGCAGTTGTTGTGCTTGGTGTGGATAAATTTCTTGCTCACCGGTGAGCAAGAGATCATTACTTTATATATATATATTCACGAACTATAATCAATCTTATTTCACGAGTTTGTTCACGAACACGTTTACAAACTAACGAGCTGAGTAGAAGGCTGCTTCAAATTGGTCTGTTTATTTATCAAACATATATATTTTGTTTGAACTCGGTTTGTTTATTAAATAAACGAACATGAACCGTGCCTAACTCGAGCCGAGTTCGAGTTACTTGTCAAAAGTTCGGCTCGTTTTCAACCCTAAAAGAGAGAGAGGTGTGGAAAGTTTGATGAGAGAGATTGAAAAGGTTTAGATTAGATACCTAAAAATTGAAAGAGGGTAAATAGGTAATAAAATCCATATATTTTGCTTAGATCAATCAGGATAACATTGTTTAATCCAGAGTACGTATAGTTTTGCAAGAACATAATTAGAGGCTTCCATTTTTGCGCTATGCTTTTTCATGCTCAATTTAGACAAATTGATGACAATTTATCTATCGTTCAACTAAAATTTTAGTACTTGTAAATTGTTTTCATCTTTTGTAGTTTTATAATGCTTGACTTGATCACTGAGATGCACATGGAGGAGAAAGGTTATTGAAACGTTTGGGAGACCACCCTCAAAGGCATTAGGCATCAACGCATGTGAAGTTCTTGCGTGTGAAAACCTGTAGATTTAGTTCAACATATATAATCAATTAATTAACAGTGGACAATATTAAAATTCAACGATGATCAAACTGCTACTACTAATTTATAAAGTCTAACAAGGAGATTTATGGACAATAAGTAGTGACAAAAAAAAAATTCATCAAATTATACGATTTATGGACAATTAGTAACAAAAGTTTTTCATCAAATTATACTCGGACAAATATAATATGTAATAGAATAATGATAGAAACGCCGAAACTTTATACCCGAAATTATCACCGAATTTGACGTGGTCATGCCATATCAGATTCTTTAAACAAGCATGAGAGAATAAAATATCCTCTCTCTCCGTCATGTGATAAAATGAAAAAAAAAATTTGCTTGAAGATCGTGGAAAGAAAATGTGAAGATGTTGGATGTATACATTCGCACACATATATATATACATATATATATATATATATGTAGATATGAAATTTCTCACTACAACATCAATTTTATTGCAATCTTTGTGATTTGTGATAGTAATGAAACAGAGATACTGAGTGAATCAATGTACAACAAATATGCAAAATTTGTATTAGATCCACAAAATTACCAGCAGAACAAGATGAAATCATTCAATCTCAAGTTCGAATCATTACAAACCAAACAGAACAATCACAATGTTGGCACTTGGCATCAAAGCAATATATATATATATATATATATATATATATATATATTGCTTTGATGCCAAGTGCCAACATTATATATATATATATATATAACGAATAAACATGTGTAAAACAAATATGAAGAAAAAAATTTGACGAATGAAAATTGATGACTTTATGCAAAAAAAAATATTTACAGACTAAAAATTTGCATATATTTTAGACATTCGACATCAGTCTTGTTGCCATATAAAAATATGGTATTTTTCATATTTTGCTCTGGGAGAGAAAATTAGTTTTGGCTTTGACACCGCGAAACTCCCTGGAGGCGGCGTCCCCTGCCACCTCTTCAGCCGTATGAAAGATACTCAACCACACGCAGTTGTATTGATCTTCAAGCAATTTTTATTTTATTTTCTTTTTTCATTTTTAGGAGAGACGTTTGGAAATTTTAAAAATCGACATGTTCAAGCCACGTCATGTTCTGTACCTTCGATTCCCCTATCACTGCTCTTTAGTTTATGCTTCCAGTGTAATTGTTGCTTACTCCCTAGTGTACTATATATTATTATTCCATACAAAATGGAGGGCACTCAGTTTAATATTGAACCTACCATTTAAAGCTACAAACCTTGTAAACTTCTATTTCTATTTATAGTAAACAATACAACACTTTTTATGACTTGTCTAAAACTTCATTGCAAATATATTAATAATGTCCCATTATCGAAGGTCTAATAGTCAAGTGGTACAAGCTCTTTTTCATCAAAAAGAGAGGTCAAGTGTTCAAGTTCCAGTAGAAACAAAAAAAATATAAGTGTTTTGCTTTTAGGAGTGCACAAAAAATTAGAAAACAAGAATTCGTGGCAATCCGTTAAAATTTATAAGACGTGGCAATCCGGATAAATGTGTAGTATTAGAAATAACCCATTTATAATCCGATTAACCCAAAACCAAAATTAACACGTTCTTTAGTAAGCATGCATACATTTAACTTTTCTTGCTTATATATTCGTAATTTCAGGGCCCTCTATTTTCTCATTTTACTAATATTTAATACTTGTGGGGTTTGTTTAATTTGTTTCAACAGTTTAATATTTTTGCTTAGATTTTGGGTTAAACATGTCTATTTAGCTTGGATTTGGTTCTTAATCCTCTACCTTGTGTTATTTCTTCCCATTTGATTCTGCCTAATAATCTTCCGAACTTGTAGGTTTTATACATTTTGCTACTCTTCTTTCCATTTGGTCAATGTGTTCAATGTCAACCCAATTTATTTTTTTACAAAACCTACATGTTTTTTAGTTTTTTGATCGATCAGGTAGGTACTCACACACATTTTGTCCACGTTGGACTCGAACATTTTCCCTCCTCTTCGAGAGTGGAGAGATTATATCATTGAACCAGAGGCCTTTCTATTACAAAACTTATAAGTTAGGTTGAAATGCAATGATTCATCATTCTTATATTCAAACATGCAAAACTGTACAAAATACTACAAGTTGGGTTGAAATGTAATGACTCCTCATTCTTTTATTCGAACGTGGAAAAATGTACAAAACCCTACAAGTTGGGTTGAAATGTGATGACTCATCATTGTTGTATTCGAACATAAGAAAGTATACAAAAGCCTACAAGTTGGGTCGGTTGAAATGTGATGAGTCATCATTGCTATATTCCAACATGAGAAAATGTAGAAAACCGACAAGTTGCAACTTGCAGTTTTGGTCCAAGAAGTTACAGAGAAATTAGAAAAAGTTGCAGTTTTGGTACATTGATGGAACTCAATATATACGAACTTAGTAATAGTCTATTCCATGAAATTAAGGCCGCCTCGGTCTCGTTAAGGACAACCAACAAGAAGCAATTGTACCTCAAAGAGAGAGAATAGAATCACCTACTAGTACCCCTCCACCCCTAGCATCTGCAGGATCACTTTTTTCTACGCTGGACCTTGAAGCCACAACAATTGAGCAACAGTACCACCAACACCCTCATCATCATCATCATGAGACTGCAGCTATTAATAATGGTGGTGTCATTGTCGCAGTAATACATAATGGAACCGACCTTAAATCTATGAAGGTGGTTGTTGTTGTGTGAGGTTGCGCTACTCGCAATTTATAAATTTACCACTCGTAATAGAACAAATCCTTGAAGGATATGGCTCTAAGTAGAGGGTGTCAATCCCATAGAGACTACGTAGGTATAACTCGCTAAAGGTTGAGAGTTGGTTTTTGTTTAAATCACAACCACGTGTTGGTTGTTTCTTACTCTACTTTGAAAGTATAAAAGTAATTTAAATACAAAGGTTGAAAAAAGAATAAAGGACTAAGGTTAGACTTCCCCGCTAGCCTCGTAGTATGTCATACTTATAATAAATTAGAAAAATTCATGCAAATGTGTACTAATGACGCGTTGACAAGTCCCACCTACAATGACGTCGCTAAGATAATATACACACCTTAATATACCATAA
The DNA here is from genome assembly GCA_026545225.1 of Cornus controversa. NCBI lineage: Eukaryota > Viridiplantae > Streptophyta > Magnoliopsida > Cornales > Cornaceae > Cornus > Cornus controversa. The sequence goes on from CM048845.1 coordinate 101,545,019, forward strand.
TTCATATTCGAAAAGCGTGATTTCTCTAATTACCTACTTGTAGCGAAATTATCGTCACTTGATTTTCCTACCTACCTACTTACCTACTTATAGTGAAATCACCATCTCTAAGTATGGATTATGCAAATCTAGTTATGCATGTTATAGTGAAAATTAGTCTTAAGCCATCACTTGTAATCCTTGTGAAACTTACAAGTGTTTGAGGATCATGTGATGAATTTAAGTATTCTAAGATAAGAAGATAAATCACAACACATGAGCATGAAGAATTTGTAACTTATGTTTATATAAGGCTCAAGGTAAAAGACATATACACAAAATACATAAAAAAATCCCCAATTCATTGAAGTTAGAACAAATTTACAAAACTAGGGTCTGTCAAAACCCTAGAGAAGGATTAGTTGATCATGGTGGGTTGGAAGCACTCCATAGACAAATATGATCCCATGCTCAAAATGGTTATCAAGGCCTTACAAAGCCCTCTTCAAAGCTTTCCCTCTCTAGAACTTTACTTTCTCTCTCTAGAATTCTATATATGCTCTCTGTGACCCGAGAATTGTCCCTAGAGGGGGGGTGAATAGGGACTTTAAGCAAACAATAGAACTTTTTCGGTTTAGCTTGTTTTGACAAAACTAAACTTGATTGAACTTTTGTTAAACACTTGGTGCGTAGATTGATTCAACGAGTAATCATCTTATTGCACAAAAATAAGTCATATAAACGTGTTTAAACATTTAAGTATGCATTTATGATTAAGGTAAATTTATACGTTCAATGCATGTTTATTTTGCAATCACACCATATTCAATTCAACCAATTAATCCACTTATCTTATCCTCCTTTGAATGAATATAATTATATCATCAAAAATTCTCATAATCATTCATAGAATTTTCTTATAGTGTGTGGACATATTTATTACACATTTTATTAAATACATGGAATGCAACTTGATTGAAAAATGGATAATCAAGTAAGTCTGCAATCAATCTATATACTCCAAGCATTCATTCCATCCTCCTCATGTGAATTAAAGCATTTAAACTTATAGCATTCATATATAAAACATATGACAAATCCTATATTATTTAGCTCTCCTATTATGATTAGGATTATATTATTATTATTATTATATTAAATACTTAATTATTATTTTGCAAATTTAACCCTTAATTAATCAGTAATTTGGATTACTAATTTTAGTGGGAGAATATGACAAATCCTATATATTAGTTATATTCTTCTCTTGTTTGGTTACCAAATATCTATATGTTTATTTTATTTTATCTTGATAAGAAATAATAGGCTATCCTTTGAATTTAATTATACTTATATTTTATTTTATAATAATACTCTTTAAATAATTTTGTATTTACAAATTTAGAGTTAGTTATTACAATTAAATCCGTGTGAAATTTGGCTAGACGACTTTTCAACGAATTAGTCTTTTAAATCGCGAGTTGGCTTTGAAAATGAAAATCAAAGGATAATCCATCCGTCCGTCCATATAGAATCATAGATCCAAGAACCAAGGATCACTTTCAACTGATGAGTGAAAATCAAAGGATGATCCATCCGTCCATCCATATAACGATCCAAGGACCAAGGATCACTTTCAACTAATGAGTGAAAATCAAAGGATGATCCATCCGTCCATCGATATAACGATCCAAAGACAAAGGATCAGTTTCAACTAACTCTTCGTCCTCCCGACACATGTATAAATAGGGCTGGTTCTGTTCTGTTGTGAAAAACAAACAAGTCCTCGAAGAGAAAAATGGAGCCGCAGGATCACTTTCTTCGACTCTGGACCTTGAGGCCACAATGGTTGAACAACATTCTCTTCCAGCAGTGGTTGTTGTTCCTCCTCTTAATGGTTCTGATTCCGCACACCAGATTAATCTGGATTGGCCAGTGATAGTAATCGGGTTTTGCTTCTCATGGGCAGTTGCAATTGCTCTTCAATCCTTCCAAACTTGTACCGTATTTTCTGTAAGCTTCCACTTACTGTCTTTCGCAATGGTAGTCTCTGTCGCTGCGCTATTTGTGTCCAAGTACATCTCTCCCAAGTTCCCAGATCGAGCCCAAATGGTAGAGCATGTGGGGGTCCTATTTGGTGTCACGGCCTTCTTCTTCGCATCACTGTACCTTTCTCGCTGTGCCTTAAGCTCATTTACTGGACCATCTATGCTCTTTCCCTGCTTGTCATTTTCCTTTGTATTCGACGTTAACCACTCCTATGCTCTCCTCATTCATTAATTCATTCATTCTGAGGTGAGGTGCACAAGTCATGTACTGATCCAGGTTACAGATAGCTTCTGTACTAGTATTAGTAATCTATCATCTGTTTCTGAGGCATTTTACATTTAGGCACTAAGGACTAGTGGTAGAGTTAGGGGTCTGTCTGTTATTATAGAAGTTAAGGTTCGGTTTGTGCATGCAGGTTGTTCGATTATTTGCCTGAATCTTTTTTTTGTTAATATTACTAGCGTGGATAGATTCATTAGTGCAGTTCCGGTTTTATAATTGGTAGCTTGAGTGAGCATGCCATCTCAGGTCCCTCCCTTCATGTGTAAGTGTTTCCCTTGCTTGTCTAAACTAGTCGAGTAAATCATTTGTGTATCTTTAATTTACATGTTGTTAGTTATACTCAGTCGTACTTGATGTGGACACTTATCTAAATTTTTTTGAGTTGTAACATAATTTCCAATCTTCTTGACATCACTTGGATTATCACCAAAACCCCAAAAGTGTCAATTCATTAAATAATTTAAATTTCTTCTTCTTCTTCATGCATTTAGCGAATGAACGAAAAAGTAAAGCAAAGAACAGAAGGAAGTATGATTTCTCTCATCCTTAAATGAGTTTGGAATTTAAAATTTTGTATAAATGGTTGTAAACAAGGAAAAAGGAAAGAAAATGACAAGTAAAATTAAACAATTTCCCTTGCTTCATATTTTCTTTCCCCTCTTTTTCTTTGGTAACCGAACAAGACAATATAATTTACTTTGCATTCTCTTTTCTTCTTGCTCGCTAAATTTCTGAACCAATTGGGGCATAAAGGAGGGATAGTGCTCCATATGACTGTCATGCATCACTTGATAAATGGTGCATATATATTGACGCAATGGTACAAACCACATCATCACCATCCCTTACGTAAAATATCAGATACAGTTAGAATTATGATTTGCAAATTTTTCAGGATCTGTTGCATGAAATTTAATATCTGTACCTACTGCTAATAAATTCTGTAAACAAATAGATAAAATCAACCATTGGCAGGGAAAGAAAGGTCGATTCCAACACCCATACTTTTGTTGCAAATTAGCAAACTGTAGCAGATTCAAGGCATTGAATTCTATCAAAATTATAATATTGGTAATAACAATGCCACAATTTCTTAAACCAAATTCTCACCATTTTAAAGTTTATAAAAGACTATGTTTGAACATATTCTATTGTAGTTACTCCTTATTCTTCCTGCCAAAAGGTGGACTATGCATTAAATAATTGGTATAATTGTGTGAACAAATTAAATAACTGACATCATAACTCTTAGTTTACACCATCAATATTGAAAAATAGTAGTAATACTTTAGCTAATAATCTTAGAACCCAAACACACTAGTACCTGTCTGTAAAGAACAGGAGATTCTGCAATTCTGATTCGGGTTCCTTATGTAGTAAAGACGTTGATAACTAATACAATTTGATGTCATCTGATGGGTAACTTTACTTCTTTCATTTCTTAAAAGTGATATTGCTTTCATCAATAACAAATGTGTTGTTTTTTCTTTTTGTGCTATTAATAGCATGTCTATTTATTTATTTCTTTTTTTGGGGGGGCATCTTACAGAAGCTCTTACTCTTGAGCAAATCTGATCTTTTTTTCTCATGATGTAAACTTTTTCCATGTTAGGATATGGGACACTGTTCAGATGCCCTTTTTGATAAAATCAGAATCATTAATGTCAACCACATGGTATCTCTCAAATTTGAAACTGATAATGACTATGCTTATGTTATTCTAACTTCGTATTTGAAGGAAATGGAGGTAACTAGAGAAGCAGAAGCTGGACCTTTAGTTTGAAAGTTGTTATAGATTCCTGTATAGGTACATGTTCCATTTTCCAACATTTATCTGTAGGCTTCTTGGTTGGATTTAGTTAAGTTGACTTTGATAAATACAATCTCTTTATTATCCACTACTTTAGTGTTTGAAATTTGCCCAACTTAAATGCAAAGGATCGCATAATAGTGTTGATGATTGTTCTATTTAATAGTATGTTAGTTGCAGTACTTGTTTGACCATTTTGATTTATTAAACCACATCTAAACATTAGACTGCCTAACAACAAGAATTCTGGTACTTCTTTTTTGTTATTTTGGTAATATATAAGGCTGATGGTTGTAAGGACTGAACCCTAGGCTCTAATGTAGAGTTGCGCAAAGTCTGTGATCTAGACCTAGAGGAGGTGTGAATGGGTCTTTTAGTTTGGTTTAACTAATTTAAACTAACTTTTGAATTTTTAAGTAAATTATCAAATTCAAATTATAATTACATATCAAAATCTATTCAACCCATCATGCTAATAAATCATGCAATAATAATTTAAAGCAGTAAAGCACAAATGATGCAAACGGAGACTTTTTCATGGAAAACCTAACTGGGAAAAATCACCGGTCCAGACAAACTAAATCTACTATGAAAAAGAGATTTACAATTAGGTTAAAATTCCCAAACCCTAGAACTCATAGTTACCTCTTGACACAAATCGATCCATCAAACTCCACTCGAGTCTTCAGGCACACAATCTGCTCGTCAACAGATTTCGCTCTTCACATATCTTCTCCAACCAGTGATTCAGTTTCTAGCCAATTAGTCGTCCAGCACAATCTCTGAATGATTGAACAATAACGTTAGTGTTAAACTTCTCAAATTAGCTCCGCAGCAATGATGTCAATACAGTAAAATCACTCTCTCCAATTCTAGTGCAAATTGATGAATTCAATAAAGAAAAATATGAACGCACTCTAGAACTCAAAAGTATATGCTTTCTCTATGTATTCCCTATATGTTCTGTGTTTGTTATATGCTCTCTCTATGTATTCCCTATATGTTCTGTGTTTGTAATCTGCCCTAGACAGTGTATTTATAGGCAACCAAGTAGTGTGGAGAGAGTAGGAGGCATGACTTCTTAACGAAAATGCTCAATTACTAATGGTAAAGAATCAACCATGGCTCTGATACCACTGTTGGAGGCTTGGAATTGCAGCCGAAGCATAAAATTAATATATTTATGTGTGACAATTGAAACCAAACAATGTGTAAAGATGAGTTTGGAGATGAATAGCAAGCTCCTTCGTGAAACATGAGAGGGACCTTTCTAATAAGACACTTCCATTTCAAATCTTCTGTAGATTTGGAAGGATTACATCACATGGAATAGTTAGTCTCTTATATGAAACTAGACTACATAGTTTCATGTAACTCCCCAAGAATGATTTATCAAATTCCCAGACATTCTGTCACACCCCGATTTCCAACTCCTGGTTAAGAGCGAGAGAAACAGGGGTGAACGGTGAAATCAATAGCCAAACCACTATTCATCAATGACTCTACTACGGTACCATGCTCTGATACTAAGTCGTGAAGCGTCACAATAGATTGTGTACCCCAACCCACATTCCGGAATAATCAATATTGGCGTCGAAGTCAAACGACTCTTCAATTCCATGAATGCATGCTCGCAAGCATCATTCCACACAAATTTCACTCCTTTTCGAGGTTAGCGGCACAAATGCAAAGCTTACCTATTCATTTCTCAATCATATGTATCTTCACATCAAATATATGTTACACTATTCTAGAAAAGTTTTTATTTTATTTCCAACAATGTGATGGTTTGCGATGATCAGATGGAATTGTTGTTTTTGTAGACGTTGCTAACATGACTGAGATTTGTAATGGGCTATTTGACACCTATTTTACAGGTTCACATAAAGGTGACTATAGAGCAGTTGTGGTAGTGGTAATTGGTGGTTGGACCTTGCCTTAGAGAACTACAATGATTTAAATCTTTTGACTATGTGAATGAAGTTCTTCTCTGAAGAGGCTAAGCCATGGCTGCAATACCAAAGTTGGTCAGTACGGTCTAATTTCTTCTTAGGGCTTTCGACATTTATAATTTGTCATTTGTACTTTGCTATTTATACTGGATTAAGAAGTGGATTTGGACTAAAAATTGCATGATAGGCCTATTGCAGTTCTTTTTTGGGCTTAGTGACCATTATGTGTAATGTAGGGGAAAAAAAAGGGGAAAAGACGTTAAAACTATGGCCGACCAAAAAAATATGTATGTATCAGTAACATGAGTGTTTGGAAAGCTTGAACTGCTGGTATGGCTGCTAATTTTATCTGGGAAAGTTTATGATGTGCTAAATTAACCTGAATGAAGGAGAAGACGTGTATGATCGACTACATCTTTTTGTTAGTAATCAAGCATATACCATTCTGTTTTTAAGAGTGAGTTTATTTAGAACAAGTATGCCCTATTCTTTTTCTGATTTTATTCCTCTTCTATTTTACATTATTACATTGAAATTACGTTGGATTTTCCCAAATTCTTTTTACATTGAAATCATATTGGATTTTCCCAAATGACAGAATAATGAGATGGGAGGTGAAGCCAGCTGTGACTTCCTTGGAGTGATTTGATTATTGGATGGACTACCTTAAGCATTATAGCATAAAAAGTAACCAGCGCCTTGCATTTTTATGCTGTAAAGTATGTCTTCATTATGTCCTTACTACTTTTTGTCGACTCTGGCACAGTAATGCCTTATAGATTCGCAGAAAATAGGTTTCTTCTCTCCCATTTATGAAATGACCTCACAACCTAGCTCATGGATCAGCCAACATAAAAACAGCCTCCCAGTAGCCTTCTGATTCATCCAAATTTTGTTGCTTCTTAATTGCAATGGTTGTATTCATTACAATTCTTATAATTTTTTTTTCTTTTACTTGTAATTGGTTGAATACATGATCATGTTGCCTGTTAGCAAGCCATTACAGTAGGTGTATATTACCATGTTTCTCAGGAACAAGAGGCGTAGGTATAGAGCTAAAAGAATAATATTATTTTGGGTAAAATACACTGACCTCCCCTGAGGTTTGGCCTAATTACACCCGGCATCAAACTATTGGATTTTATTACAATGACCTCCCCTGAGGTTTGCTCCATTAGACAAAGACCCCCCTCCGTCCAAAATTCTGTTAGTTTTGTCAAAAAATTTAGGGTAATTTACGTTGACCTCCCCTGAGGTTTGGGGTAAATTACACTGACCTCCCCTGAGATTTGGTCTAATTAATATTTTAATTTTTATAATATAAATATATAAATATTTATTATATATAATATTTTAATAATATTATATATAATATTAAGATGTAATTATTAACATTATATAATATTATATAATGTTAATATAAAAAAATATTGAGGTAAAGGCATTTTTGAATCAGATTTTTCTTGACAATTTAGATTTTCAAAATATCCATTTTGTCTTTGAAGCATATGTAAAGACATTGTTATCTTCTATGTATAATATTATATAATGTTAATATAAAAAAATATAGAGGTAAAGGCATTGAAATAAAAATTAAAATATTTATATGTATAATATTATATAATTAAAATATATTTTTGCCCATCTTAATTATATATATACATATAAATATTTTAATTATATAATATTATATATAAATATATAATATTAAGATGTAATTAACTAATTATTAGCATTATATAATGTTAATATAATATTATATTAACATTATATAATTAGTGAATTACATCTTAATATTATATATAATATTATTAAAATATTATATCTAATAAATATTTAATATTTATATTATAAAAATTAAAATATTATATTAAATATTAATTAGGCCAAATCTCAGGGGAGGTCAGTGTAATTTACACCAAACCTCAGGGGAGGTCAGTGTAAATTACTTTAAATTTTTTGACAAAACTAACAGAATTTTGGACGGAGGGGGGTCTTTGTCTAACGGAACAAACCTCAGGGGAGGTCATTGTAACAAAATTCAATAGTTTGATGCCGGGTGTAATTAGGCCAAACCTCAGGGCTAAGAAGCACCGATACGGATACGGGATACAGATACGACACGACACGGACATAGCGACACGGCAGATCCTAAAAAATTAGGATACGGACACGGCGGGGACACGTGACTAATAAATATATCTTTTTATATATATGAGATCAATCTAGAAAAATTCGCAAATCATAATAATTAATGAGTTATAACAACAATAAATTTATCGTTTAAAGGACGACACAATTGAATCTACTCCACAATAATGATAATAGTTGTTTTCTAAACAAAAAAAAATTAAAATATTATATGTTATGACTGTCATATTTTATTAAAAAATTTCAAAGAAGTCATCATATTTACACTTTATACTATCTTTCTTTTTAAAACTTTTTGAAAACTCCCTAACAATATGACACGCGTGTCGGACACGTGTCCTTGGCGTGTCTATGCCGTGTCCGTAGTGTGTTCAAAAATAAAAAAATTAGGACACGTATTTTGGCGTGTCCGACACGTGTTGGGGTGTGTCCAACGTGTGTCGGTGTCCGATACGTGTCCGACACGGATTCTTTGACCTTTTAGGTGTGTCCGTGCTTCCTAGCCTCAGGGAAAGTCAGTGTATTTTACCCTATTATTTTTTTGCTTATTTTGGCATGTTGATATGAAGGTTGAAAATAGTTTTGGTTAGAAAACCTCATAAACCTTTTGATGATTAAACGGACTTTGCAGTCTAGTAAGCATATGAGTTCTTTATAAGTTTTTTAGATATAATGAAAGAATACACCTCCTATCCCGTGGCTAAAAGTCACTAACTATGTAACACTATCTTAATGCCTTCGTTGTTGCAGTATCTTTGACTAATACAACACTGGTACTGAAATTTATATGCCATTTTTTATAAGACAAGTCTGAAGATCTAATTGTACAGTAGCATTATTATTATTATTATTTATACCTTTACACGATTTTATTGGTCAGTATGGTCTAATTTCTTCTTATGGCTTTCGACATTTATATCCATCATATGTACTTTGCCATTTATATTGGGTTAAGTAGTGGACTTGGTGGTTTTGGACTAAAAATTGCATGACAGGCCTATTGGAATTCTTTTTTTGGGGTTAGTGACCGTTGTGTGTAATGTGGTAAAAAAAAAAGGAAAAATATATAAAGAGCAAGACTGATTGACTGACCAAAGAAATATGTATGCATCAGTAATATGATTGTTTGGAGAGCTTGAGCTGCTGGTATGGCTGTTAATATTATATGGGAAAGTTTATGTTGTGCTTGAACGGTGGAGAATACTTGTATGATTGACTGCATCTTTTTGTTTGTAATCAAGTATATACCATTCTGTTTTAAGAGTGAGTTTATTTAGAACAAGTATGTCCTATTCTTTTTCTGATGGTTTTTTCTTCTTCTATTTTTACATTGAAATCACATTGGATTTTCCCAAATGCTTTTTACATTGTTACATTGAAGTCATATTGGATTTTTCCAAATGCTTTTTACATTGTTACATTGAAGTCATATTGGATTTTTCCAAATGCTTTTTACACTGTTTTTTGAGAACTGAACTAAGATTATATGTACTCCTCGTCCATGGATCAGTTCAGCTATGTATGATCGTCTTAGCAATCATAAGATCATTTCATATTTTAGTTTATGCTTCCAGTACTGTTAATGTTGCTTACTCCCTAGTATTCTATTACTGAATACACAATGGAGGGCACTCAGTTTGGAGAACCTACCATTTAAATTTACTAATCTTGTAAACTGACCAGGAACATATATATCACATTGCACTCCTGTATATTTAGGATTACAAATCATTTTATGGCTTGTTAATAAAACCTACAATTTAAGTATGGGTTTACCATGAATTAAAGTATTCACATTTTGCATATTTTTTTGATATATCAATCTTATAAAGACATTGTTAATATCCATTCATAAATATATATGTTGTTTACAATTTTTTATTTTTGGCTCATAATGTTTACATGTTTGGACTTGAAGGTGGAAGGTTGTCCCATTGTGACCTAAATGTCACATATTCAAAACAAGGAATAGTCTCTCCGCATGTGAAAGTAAGGTTACGTACATTTAACTATCCCAAGACTCTACAATGGTGGGAGTCTCATGCACTAAGTTTTCCTTGTTACTAATCACAGTTGCTGATTTATTTGTAATTTCAGGACCTCTATTTTCTCACTTTACTGGTTTTCAATACGTGTGGGGTTTAATTTGCTGTAACAGTTTAATGCTTTTGCTTAGATTTTGGATTAAACATGTCTATTTTGCCTGGATTTGGTAGCCTATACATATATGTGGTCCCTTGTCATGCGAAGAGTTGTCATTTGGCATGCAACTCAGACTGTGGTTCCATCAAATTTAATTCTGCAATTTAATAGTGTGATCCTATTTAGTCCTCTAACTTGTGCTCCCTTGTCAATCAAAAAGTTGAAAAAAACTGGCATTTACTTTCTCATTTGACCGAATAATAATATCTCGTTACCTGTAGGGTTGACATGTGAACCCATGGACCTAAAAACTAATATTGAAAAGTTTCAGACTGCAAGAAGTTGCAGGAAATTGCATAGAAACATGTAATTAGATGACAACTAACTCAATAGTGATTAAGGTGGGAAAAGAGAGAGAAAGAGAGAGAGAGAGAGAGAGAGAGAGAGAGAGAGGTGTGGAAAGTTTGATGAGAGAGATTGAAAAAGTTTAAATTAGATACCTAAAAATTGAAAGAGGGTAAATAGGTAAAATCCATATATTTTTCTTAGATCAATAAGGATAACATTGTTTAATCGAGAGTGAGTATAGTTTTGCAAGAACACAAAGGGGTTGAGCATGAAAAAGCGTAGTGCAAAAATGGAAGCCTAAATTTACAAATTACTTTTACTCATTTAGAAAAATTGATGACAATTTATCACCTTGTATATGGGTTTACCATGAATTAAAGTATTCACATTTTGGCATAAGGAGGCGATATTGGCACTCCCCTTCTCTCTTATTGCACTTCACTTATCTTTTTCTTTTAAAAGAAATGACAAAAAAATTCATAAATTCATTAGTGCATTATCTTTTATTTTATAATACCATAGCTACCCTTTATCCTATAAACTTTAACTCTTTTTACCTTCTTTAGTACCTTTTTTTTTTTGGAGTAATGTCAAAAGATATAATTTATTCAGTAGGGATAAAAAATTTTGGATCCTTTTTTTTGTAGTATATTTTTTTTCCTCAAATGAGATTATTTATTCTACATATGATAATTTTTTTTGGTTCATGTCGAAAGAAATAATTAAGTTACCTTTTTTTGGATTATTTTTTTCGGTTCTTGTCAAAAGAGGTCTTGTTATTTAACATAGATAACTTTTTTTTTTTAATCCGGTAAAAATAGATAATTTATTTAGCATAAATAACTTTTTTTATTTTTTTTGTCATGTCACAAGAGAACATATTTAAAAGTGAGAACTTTTTTTTTTTTTAAATTCTCTCAAAAGAAACCTAAAATATTAAAGATGAAAAACAAAGAGGGGATATTTTAGAGGATAGTTGTGTAATTTGATAAAAAAATATAATCATTCACTTGTAAAATTAGGATTATAGTGTCATTTCATTTAAAATAGAAGTGCAAAGGTATAAAAGGGGAGTGCGAATATCGCCCCCTTTGGCATATTTGTTGATATATCCATCTTTTAAAGACATTGATAATATGTTTACAGTTTTTTTTTTTGGCTTATATTATTTACATGTTTAGTTGCTTATATATTCGTAATTTCGGGACCTCTATTTTCTCATTTTACTAATATTTAATACTTGCGGGGTTTGTTTAATTTGTTTCAAGAGTTTAATGCTTTTGCTTAGATTTTGGGTTAAACATGTCTATTTAGCTTGGATTTGGTTCTTAATCCTCTTCCTTGTGTTATTTCTTCCCATTTGATTCTGCCTAATAATCTTTCGAATTTGTAAGTTTTGTACATTTTGCTACTCTTCTTTCCATTTGGTCAATGTGTTCCAACCCAATTTTTTTTTTACAAAACTTACATGTATTTTAGTTTTTTGATCGATCAAGTAGGTACTCACACACATTTTGTCCACGTTGGACTCGAACATTTTTCCTCCTCTACGAGAGTGGAGAGATTATATCATTGAACTAGAGACCCTTACAAGTTGGGTTGAAATACGATGATTTATCATTCTTGTGTTCAAACATACAAAATTGTACAAAATACTACAAGTTGGGTTGAAATGTAATGACTCCTCATTCTTTTATTCGAAAGTGGAAAAATGTACAAAAATCCTACAAGTTGGGTTGAAATGTGATGACTCCTCATTCTTTTATTCGAAAGTGGAAAAATGTACAAAATCCTACAAGTTGGGTTGAAATGTGATGAGTCATCATTGTTGTATTCGAACATGAGAGAATGTACAAAAGCCTAGAAGGCAAGTTGGGTGGGTTGAAATGTGATGAGTCATCATTGTTATATTCCAACATGGGAAAATGTAGAAAACCGACAAGTTGCAACTTGCATTTGGTTACGGAGAAATTAGCAAAACTTGCAGTTTTGGTAGATTGATGGAAACTTAATATATATACGAACATAGTAATAGTCTGCTCCATAAAATTAAGTCGGCTGAGTCTCGTTGAGGCCAACCAACAAGCAGCAATTGTACCTCAAATTAAGAGAGAGAATGGAATCAGCTACCAGTACCCCTCCACCCCTAGCACCTGCAGGATCACTTTCTTCTACGCTGGACCTTGAAGCCACAACAATTGAGCAACAGTACCACCAACACCCTCATCATCATCATCATCAGACTGCAGATATTAATAATGGCGGTGTCGTTGTCGCAGTAGTACATAATGGAACCGACCTCGAAGCCGCGGAGGTGGTTGCCCAGCAACACAAGATAGAGGCTGAGCCAGCAGTGATTCCAGTTCCACCCATCCGCCCCAATCAACTGGATCATTGGCTTTTAGTGGTAATAGCATTTTGCTTTCAATCTGCAGTAGCAATTGCAGTACAATCACTCCAAAACAAACTCCCCATGGCCTTCCACTTCATGCGTCTCGCCATGCTTGTTTCTGTAGCCTCCCTCTGCGTCGCAAAGTACATCTCCCATCAGTTCCCCAACGGAGCTCATGTGCTACAACATGTGGGGGTCTTCTCTGGGGTAACAGCCTTCTTCGTAGCTGCCACAGTATCTTTTCCATTGTGTCTCGAGCTCACCTCCTGGATCATTTTTGGTCTTTCCCTACTTGCCATTTTGGTCTGTAACTTCTCAAAAGCACTTCACTTTATGGAAGCTCTAGGTGACAAACTGGAAGAGAGGAAAGAAAAGACAATGGCTTAATCATAATAATACGACAGGGGGAGATTTTTAAGGGGATCGGATGACAAAAGAAATTTATGAACAGGGCTTTATGATTTTGTAAACAATGTATAGATTTTAGAATATTCTATACAATTTTATAAGTATAGATATAGATTTGTATAAAAGTCATTCAGGTTCCTCATTTATTTTTTTATTTTTTATTTTGGTGGGGGTAGGGGAGCTCATATAATACATTCTTAACGGCTTTAATTTCTGGAACACTTAAATGGTTAATTATGTTATTTAAGTATCTTATCCTGAGACCATGAAGGGATGAATTTAGTGATCTCCTCTTTTGCCTTGTTTGGAAAAACAAAATAGCTTATATTGTTGTTAGCTGCTTTCTGGCTTCACAAACGGTTTCTTATTTCTCTCTCTTCCTTCTTTTTCCTTCTGTTTTTTTTGTTTTTGTTTTTGTACAAGTGGCCTCCAAATAGCTATGTTGTCCTCTTACCAAAGAAGCTTGGGACACTGACTTGATTGGGGAGAAATTGGAAGAAAAGAAAAAGTAAATGACCATTCTATTATAGAGTCCAAATTTACAATAATTGTCATAGGGTTCAAAATATTCCATTGCTCACTCTGAATTTTCAGGTAAACTGAAATATGATAAAGCTCCACATAAGTTTTATCATCATCAATGCCAAGTTCTTCCATCAGTTTTCCATCGATATAACAAGAAAACAAGGAGAGGAAGAAACAAACTGACAAGAACACTAAAAATCCATTTACATAGCAGGGAAAAAACATTCTCATTGCAATCAGTAATTTTAACAAAGCTGCATTGAATTTAGAATATGAAGTTGTCCATTAACGATACTCAGATATACAAAAATGGTCTCAGATCAAGCACTCATATGCTAAGAAATAGATAAGAACATAACACTATAGATTTGTTGTTAGTAGGATAATGGTTTGGAAAATATAATTAAAATATATCACAAAATGGGTAGCTCCCATAACAAAAATTAATAGAACTGATTTTTCTCTAGACCAGAATGCGTAAAACAATGCTCAGAAGAAGTGAAGGTAAATACAAATGCTCCAATAAGAACCTGTGTAATAACAAAAAAAAAAAAAAAAATTAACATTTGTAATTACATTGGCATTTTAATAGAAAAGAAATGGCTCAATAACTCTAATTTCGTTTCTTTGTGAAGTATATCACTCCCTCTTGATATATCAGTTGATGCTCGTTTACAACACAATACCTGAAGATTTATCTATGATATCAGCACAAAAGAAGAAAATTACAAGATCGAGACAGTGGATAGCCATCTCAGTCAGAGAGAACTTAGGTAGTCTTTTATCAAAGTTAAGACAGGGTTGGTATATGAAGATCCGTCCAGTTTCTGAAACATGATCCCATCCATCCGGGCTTGAACTCCATCCGAAGATGTTAAGTCTTGTAGCAGTTCTCTCAATGTTGCATCTACTCCAATTAGAGAATTCCCAATGCCGGTTAAGATTTCAGGTAGGGAAGGGGAGGGTCTTGATAGCTCAACGAGAGTAACCTGGATGTTTGCAAGGACACATTTGATGTTACACGTATTTTAATATATAATGTACCCTAAAGTCAAAAACCAGATGGATGTTTGCCTCAAAGGAAAGCTATACTAACAGTGGAGCATTCGGTCCCACAATATGGTCCATTCTGAAAAACATGCCAGTTCTTCTAGACCTTAAGCCAGAAGTCCATGGATTACCACGGAATCACGGATTATCATCTTTTATCATAATTAAATGTAAAAGAAAAGTGGCCATCTCCAAAAATTTAACAGGCAGTGAATTGGATAGCCAACAAACCAATCTCTCAGTAGACATCCACCTTGTAACAGTAAGCATATGACCATATGGGACTCCATCCCTATGATCAGTAGCCATCAAAAGCTTTAAAATCATTCCAGCATAATGATGGAAAAAATAAAGTCATTAGCCAATTGGCAGGTGCAGCCATCTAAACCAGTTAAAAAAATTGTAAAAATGAAGGGTTGCGTGTATGAACTTTCTGTAGTGGTATCTGCTTATCCTGTCAAAACTACCATATTGTAATCGTTGCTAAATCCCAGGAACAACATCCTCAAGTCGAAATAAATAAATCAATAATTAATTAAAATAAATAAATAAAATAAAACATAATCATGTGTATTCAAGCATAATAAAGTTACTTAAGCTTTGCAATGACCTCGAATTATTCTCAAACATATAATTAACACCCCTATTTGTTCAAAACAATCAAAAGTGCAACAAGGAACTTGTTAAATGAAATTGCTAAATGAAAACATATAGGAAGTTTAGACTTAGAAGAATATAGTGACATTAGATATAAACATATTTTTTCATAGTGTCAAGGAGTGGGAGGTTAGAAATGCCTTAAAGAAGATGAAATTAGGAATGCTTTAAGACCGATGACATTCCTATTGAGGTTTGGAAGTGTCTAGAAGAAGTTGGTTTGTCTTGGTTAACAAAATAAGATAATAAACAGTAAGAGGATGCTTGATGAGTGACACAAAAATATCCTAATGCCTATATATAAAAATGAATGGGGCATACAAAGTTGTAAATAATTATCGTGGTATTAAATTAATGAGTCGCACTAAAAAACTTTGGAAGAGAATGATTGAACAACGTCTGAGACGAGAGACTGAAGTGTTGGAAAATCAATTTGGATTCATGCAGGGAAGGTCAATAATGGAGGCTATTTACCTATTGAGGAGACTAATGGAAAAATATAGAGAGAAGATGGGAGATCTCTTTATGGTTTTTATTGATTTGGAGAAAGCCGATGATAGGTGCCTAGAGATCTTATATAGAGGGTTTGGAAAAGAAAGGAGTCATAAAAGAATACATTCACATAATAAAATACATGTATGATGGTTGTATGACTATAGTTAGAATGCCTATAGGAGAAACAAGGGAATTCTCAATTACGGTAGGCTTGCATCAAGGGTTAGCATTAAGCTCATACCTTTTTGCCTTGGTTATGAATGAGCTGGCAAAACACATCCAAAATGAGATTCCATAGTGAATAATATTTGTCGATGATATTGTTTCAATCGATGAAACTAAAAAAGGAGTTAATGCCAAATTGGAGGTTTGGAGAGAAACTTTAGAATTAAAAGGGTTTAAGATAAGTAGAAATAAAACTGAATACATGGAATGCAACTTTATTAAATCTAGAAATATAAATGAAGATGTAGTGAGAATTGAGAATCAAGAGGTACAAAAAAGTGAACATTTTCGTTGAAAGAGAAGTTCTATCGAACCGCTATTAGACCAGCCATACTTTATAGCATAGAATGTTGGGCAGTTAGGAAACAACATATGTATAAAGTGAGTGTGGCGGAAATGCGAATGTTGAGATGAATATGCGGTAAGACTAGAAATGATCACATTTGGAAGATGGTTGGAGTAGCACAAATTGGAGATAAATTGAGAAAAAATCGGTTAAGATGGTTTTGACATGTACAAACGATCTTTAAATGCGCCAGTTAAGAAGAGTGACGGTCCATATTAAGGGTAATACTAGGGAAAGAGGAAGACCAAAGTTAACATGGGTAGAGTTAGTAAAGAAGGATATGATAGCATGTGGTTTGACTGAAGTTATAGCCTTAAATAGAGCATAATGGAATTATATGATTCAAGTAGCTAACCCCAAGTTCTTGGAAAAAAGGCTTGATTGTTGTTATTTGTTCAAAACAATCGAAAAGTGCAACAAGGAACTTGTTAAAATATAATCAGTCACTGTTTTTTTAAACGGTATGAATTCACTTGAGACTTTTCAACAGCTTTAATCATCTCCAAAACAATAAATAACAGCCATAATCATTGAAAACAATAGAAAAGTGCTACAAAAATGAGTTTGTATAACCTGTCTGTCCTCTGGTATATTGGCCTTCTGTTTTGCTATAGCAACAGCCTTAGCGAGCCCACCAATAGCATCAACCAGTCCTCGTGAAGCTGCATCTTTACCTGTCCAAACTCTCCCTTGTGCAACCTCCTCCATCTTATCTACCTGCCACAGAATGACTCCGACTTAATTGTAAGAAAACGAAGAAAATATCACAAATCAAAGTTGTAAATTTAATTGACTATCATACATCCATTGATCTTGAAAATGCCGCCTTGTCTCGAAATTGCTTATATGCATTCTGTGCAGACTTGGCAAAGAGTTCAGCTTCATCTGGTCTGCAAATTATTTCATTATTCAAATGAGTGATCAAAATCATATGAAATTATAAGTCAAACAAGCACCACCAACGCAAGGGCTATAGGTGTACAAAAAGGATTTGACCTCAAATACATCATGAAGGAAGGTCATTCGGCAGAAAATAGCAACACCACAAACCTTCAAAAGCCAACTTGAGCATGAAATATTGAGTGAAATAAATGTGCACTGGTTCTAGAACACAGAATACAAGTATCTGTATCTGTATCCCTATCAACTCATTTTACCTGAATGGTCGCTGTTCAGCTGCAGTGAGCTCAGCATATCTTCCCCTTGATATGATCTCCTTATTGAAGCCAATCTTTTCATATAGTTTACCCAAATTAAACTTTCCTACAAGAACAATTATAATACATCAACACAATAACCCAGAAAACTGAAAACTAAAACGGTTTCATTCTGGATCTCAAGACAATCGCAGCTTCTACTTTTTTACTCACACCATAAGCATACCAGCAACTTCAACTACAGAACAATTGATGTGCATAAACATTTTGACTATAGGCAACTACTTCAGAATAGAAAAGCATTCCAACAATGAGTAAATTGAAAATTGTGATGATGTTTTTATCAAATGGCACATTTCAAATTCTTCCAACAGATTTCATAGTATTGATCAACAAATTTTCACCTTTTCAAGAACTACTCAAAACAAAGAATGGGCAATCATTCCTGTTATTGATTGTGATCTCGATTCCTCTGGTTTAAATATTTAAACTTCTTCGTGTGAGAATGTTCCCTAGAATCATTACTATTTCATCAATTAGAAAGATGTGAAATCAAGGTGATGCCCCTATCGGGGAAAAGAAAAAAGAAAAAGAAATCAAAGAGATGCACATGATAAATTGCACAAGATATGATGCTTTTGGATTGAAATAGGGGGATTTGAGATTTGAATTCACGTTATGTAGGAGGATTAGCACTTGAA
Source organism: Cornus controversa (assembly GCA_026545225.1). NCBI lineage: Eukaryota > Viridiplantae > Streptophyta > Magnoliopsida > Cornales > Cornaceae > Cornus > Cornus controversa. The sequence goes on from CM048845.1 coordinate 101,563,688, forward strand.
GTTGGATATAAAGAGTTGAGGAAGAAAATGGAGTGGGGATATGAATGATGTAACAACTCTAGTATTAGCGCAACTGGACGGATGTCAAGTAACTCCCTTCACTTCTATTTTTCAAATAAGACTCAAAACCCATCCATGGAGCTTGTTGAAATCCACACTCAAGTTGAACTCTTCAAAAAATATCATTCCAATTTGTTCATTTCAAATACATTAATCTAAGCACTCATCAATGTTCACAGAAAGCAGGAAACTAAGCATGTTGCTATATTCACCTGTGACAACCCCAATTGAACCTGTTAAGGTAAGATTCTCCGCAATTATAGTGGATGCTGCCATTGCCATATAGTATCCTCCACTGGCTGCCACATCAGCCATTGATGCAATGACAGGTTTTGAGGCAGCCAGAAGTCTGATTTCCCTCCACATTCTGTATGGCATAAACATGAAAGCTAGTCAATTAATTACAGAAGCTTGTTACAACTTCTCATGTAATTTACTTCCATTTTTTTTATTTTCATATTTTTCCTTTTTCAAAGAGAAACAAAATACTACTTATTTATGGTAGGTGAGCAAAAACACCCAGTTTTGTCCCAGTGGGGACTTGAACCCTCAACACTACCACCCGAGCTAAAGCTTTGGTGGTAACAAATACAAAATTCAAAAATGTAAGTAGATTTTCTTTCTGAACAAGCAACATAATTACTAAATATAAAAATGGAAATATAGAAATGCATCCAAAAGGTGAATATAAAGAAAGAAGACCAATGCCTAAAATTTTAATTCATTGAATGAACAGGGTCAATTTGTGTTGTGAAACCAGCTAAATTAGGTAAAAGATGCTTTTGTTTTCCGAACTTATTCTTTTGAGCGTTTGTAGACATATATTTGTTCTCCACTATGGCATTATTGTCAGCATCACATAACTATTCAACATCATTTAAAAATTCTAAAATTAATTATTGTTTCTTTTACATTTTTTGTCAAAAGAATATGATATCTGATACAAGGCTTGAACCCAAGTCCCAAGAGCCAATAATTAAAACCAACATACAGAAAAATCCTTGATCATTACACAAACTAAAAGGAAACATAATAGATAAATTGATCTACAAATTTTCCGATTCAATCATCAATCATGACTTCAAAAAATAACTAATAACAGCACTTACAAATCAGAGGCAAGCGCATCACCACCAGGACTATCAATTCGGATGATAACAGCCTTGTATCTTTTTGAATCTGGATAAAGAAGTTCCATATAAACCAGAACAGAAAAAAAAAAACTAGAAAGGAAGTGAAATTGAGTGTTTGTATGGAGCTCTATTATACCAAGCTAGAGTTGGAGCCTGTATTTTTATATGTTAACATTTACATAAATGAAACCACCAAGGGCTGCAGCCTAATATCTCCCACCTCCCAAAGTGGAAGGTGAGGGTTCAAATCCCCTTAGCGACAAATAGGTGTTTGAGTTTCTTGCCAGGAACAAAAAACATTTACATAAATGCACTCCCTTTAAGAAAATATAGAGAAGTACCCATACATGTATATTAATTAACCCTTTCAAGTTGATGGAGAGAAAACCAATAAACAGTAAATCATTAAACAGGTTACTAGGTAGACCCATGGTAAATGAGTCAGCAAAATTCACAGCTCCCATGCGGGAAAGTCAGGATTCAGTGCACTAAGTACCATGCTGCAGTAGCTTATGGTCGCCTGCCTTTATAAGTATACCCTCTAAAAGTACACCCTTTAAAAGTATATAAAAATTCTGTGTTAAATAAAACATTTGACAACTAAAAAGTAAATACAAAAAAAATACTCATGCATGTACAGTAGTAGGAAGACTGAAGCTATGAATAAAAGGTCATTTAACAGAAGTGACAAAAAAGTATAAAATGCAATAACCGATATGCAAAGAGTAGAAACTTAAATCTAAAATGAAAAATAGAATAAAAGACCAATTATCATAATTCCTCCATATATCTTCAATGAAAACAATTCCTTCTTAAATCAACACACTAGGAGCCATGTAGACTTTATGTTCTTACAAATATGAGTCTTTAAGTTAATTTTACAGGCTATAAAGGATGGGAAAAAAAAAAAGGAACGGAACAAAGACTTCAACCAAGGGGGCTATGCATGTTATTATACAATTTTGCTCCGGTTGATTCGGTAGTTATGTACCCTAACTCCGGAAAGAATGGATAATTGACTAACATGCCCTATTCATAATTGCAAAAGTAATAATTAGATTTCCTTGGAATATACATCCAAAATGAATAAATTTAACAAATAAAGCATACCTCTTACACTACGAATCTTCTCAATGAATTGCTCGGCGATAATACCCGAACTAGGTACACTTAATGGACTCCGTACACGACTAATGCTTCCAGAGGCTCTGATTATAGCAATTTGGTCTTTACCACCAGATAAACCGAGAGTCCATTTCCTAACTCTAGAGTATTTCCTGCAGTTTAGCATGAACCCATGAGCTTGTGTCTTGCATGCCTTTCAACTAATAGAGGTTGCATCATAGGATATAGAGCGAGAGTATTTGATAATATAAAACTTCAAACAAACAAATTACAAATTGAATCAGAACAACAAACACATGCTCAAGAAAAGTTGCAAATTTAAAGAAAACTTTTAAAGGCAGTTAATGCTGTATATCACATATAAAAAACATGCACACACTTCCAGACAAAATATAACTGTTCAAATTATAAGGAACGTACAGTGAATATTTACACAGCCATAGGTGGAGCTTTTGCAATAAGTCGCACAGGCTATGAAAGTGGAGAAGTGGAAACAAATTATTCTCCTTGGAGAACCTTTTGGAGATATAGATTGTACAATTGTCAAAACTATGAATTAGAGAACAAGGACTGCGTATATCAAAAGATAGCATGATCTTTGCCATTTAAACCCATTGATGTCAGGATAATGTTTTTTTATTGTGAACTTAAAAATTCTGAGGCAAAAATTGATATGACATCTGGAACATTGAACGTCAAGACCATCAATGATCTTTAGAGAGGATAAGGGCCGGTTCTTTTAATGAGAGTGAATCATAGCCAGGCTAAGATTGGAATGAATTTGCGAAGTAAATGGATGAGAGTTAAGGCACAAAACCAGAATGAAGGACCAAAGGCAAGGAGTAAATATTTCCATTTTTCTCACTCATAACTCCGCGTGTCCATTACAATATTTGTTCTTACGGCCCTTATTTAATCACCATATCCACGACCTGTTGCTAGTCCGTGGTTATGATTATTAGTCTACTTGAACCACGATCTGACGGACCCTCAAGCCTCCATGGCACGGATACCCAAATTTCCGAAAAGAAAGGTGACAAGGCAAACTTTACTGCCTCATGCCATGACAGTCATGGGATGTGCAAACCCAATGACATGACATGGGGGCTATGAAAGAGTCCCACATATTACCTTCTAAGTTGTGTTGTACCTCAATAGACAATGCAATCTCAAGCACAGGGTAATGGCCAAACCACGCCATAGCACTGAGTCATTTACACAGCTTAAAGAGTCACGTGGCCACAATGTGGTTCTTTACTCCTCAATTCGATGGGATCATTTTGTCCATGAAAAGTATAGTTAACCTGATTAGTTACAAAGATGGGTCACATGATAGTCGGTTATGGCTCATCAGCCCAAACCTTGGATCATAACTACAGTGCCGTGAGGAGCTGGACCGAGAGCAGGGGCAGAAATATTTGGAAATTAGGGGCGCCATGCTTGAAAAAAGTCAATATTCCCTATTCTTCTTCTCACTTCTCATTTTATGCAATTAGTGAGTTATGAAATAATTTTCTTAGATCCACTTTCCAAAAACTCTATTCTAATGAAAAATATAACGCTTTCTAAATTTTTAAATTTTATTTTCATACTACTAACTTGGTCATCCTAAGTAAAAGTTCCTAGGTCCATGCCTATTGAGAGAGTACAATTTTGAACTCGTACCTATAATATAACTACCCACCTAGCTCGAGAAGCCCCTCAAGACATTGCCTCCAAGCTTGGCCTGACACACAGCATCTGAGTGCTCGAGAAGCCCCTCAAGACATTGCCTCCAAGCTTGGCCTGACACACAGCATCTGAGTGTGTTTATAAAGTTAGGACCCCTATCTCCTCCTCTTGAATTATGTCATAGATAATACTCCATTTGAGTGCCGTTCGCCTAGTTCAGCGATTTAACCCTTGAACAAGTGTTGTTGCTACAGTTCAAGCCTCAGAGCAAATACGGATCTCTGATATTATCCTCAATACTAAGATATATAATCAGGCAAACAAGTTGATTCGAGATCTCATCACCAACCTCGTCTTGTTTAAAAACCCAATACAACTTTTTGGCCTTCTACATGATCTATCTAAAACTTAAATGAACTGATGCCAAGTGGATAACCAGAATGATATTTCTAACAAACTTGAAATAGAACCCTCAAAAAAACAGTGGTCACCAGCAGATAGAAAGGCATGCATGCTAAATTGCATGTGAAAAAAAAGAAAAAAGAAAAAGTGATTACCTGTAATCAACTATTGGAAGATTTTTATCAATCTGAAGTCCCAGTCTCTCTTTCAGGATTGACATAACCTATACACAATATAAACACACTAACTGAAAATCATCATATCAATCAGTAAGTTTAAAATACACACTTTTACTCAAACTAATGACAGTAATCACATTCATAATTATAGTTGGAAATTCAATAAACATGGATGGCTTATAAAGCTAAATATTAAACATTTGGTGTAAATCCATTTTTTTCGAATAAATATATTAGGTCGGATTGGTATTATACCTTGTTGATAAAATAAAATAAAATAAAATTGAAGAGAGAAATTAAACAAGAAGAACACAAGAATATTACGTGGTTCGGCCACTACAGCCTACATCCACAACACGCTTATTGTATTCTCTCTTAGTTTTGTTTACAATAACCACCTCTATTTATAGGTGAAAAAATACATGTGAAAAACATGAATAATACATTAATGGAAGATTCCTAAAATCAGTCTCATAAATCACTCCTATCAATCTTCTATCAAGGCTTAAATCACTCCAATAATATATTTTCTAACACCCCCTCTCAAGTTGGTACACGGAGATTTTAACTGAAGTGTTCAACTTGAATCTAAATACGAAATTTTGGGGGATCCGAGTCGAGTTGATCCTGAGATCCGAGACTAGTTGATCTAGAGATCCAAGACGAGTTGATCCGAAGATCCGAGCCGAGTTCATCCGGAGATCCAACACGAGTTGATCCGGAGATCCGAAATGAATCTAGAGTAGGATATGATAACCTACTCTGATACCATGTTGATAAAATAAAATAAAATTGAAGAGAGAAATTAAGTAAGAAGTACACAAGAATATTACGTGGTTCGGCCACTACAGCCTACATCCACAACACACAAAGCCCAAAGGGTTACATCAATTTTATTGTATTCTCTCAGTTTTGTTTACAATGACCACCTCTATTTATAGATAAAAGAATACATGTGATAAACATGAAAAATACATTAATGGAAGATTCCTAAAATCAATCTCATAAATCACTCCTATCAAGGCTTAAATCACTCTAATAATATATTCTCCAACATACCTTAAAAGCTTTTACCTTATATAAGTTCATGAAGTAGAAAGCATTGGATTGATATCGATTCAAGGTTGTTGGGAGAATATTATGATAGGAGTGATTTAAGCCATGATATAATATTAATAAAAGTGATTTATGAGATTGATTTTAGAATCCTCCATCAATATATTTTTCATATTTATCACTTGTATTCTTTCACCTATAAGTAGAGGTGGCTATTCTAAACAAAACTAAGAGAGAATATAATAAAAGTGATGTAACCCTTTGGGTTTTGTGTGCAGGTCGTAGTAGCGGAACCGAGTACATCCTTGTCTTGTTTCGTTTTTAATTTCTCTCTTCAATCTTTTATGTTTTTTAGAACATGGTATTAGAGCAGGTATATCATACTCTACTCTAACTCGTCTCGGATCTCAAGATCAACTCGTCTTAGATCTCAAGATCAACTTGTCTCGAATCTTCGAATCTATTCCTCTCAAAACTCTGGATCAACTCATCTTGGATCTACTTGTCTCGGACTCTTGACGACTTCGTATTTAGTTTCAAGTTGGACACTTGAGTTAAAATCTCTATGTACCAACTTGAAGGGGGGTGTTGGGAGAATATTATGATATGAGTGATTTAAGCCTTGATAGAATAGTGATTTGTGGGATTGATTTTAGGAATCCTCCGTTAATATATTTTCCATATTTATCACTTGTATTCTTTCACCTATTGTAAACAAAACTAAAAGAATATAATAAAAGTGATGTAGCCCTTTGGACTTTGTGTGCCATGGATGTAGGCCGTAGTAGCCGAACCACGTATATCCTTGTGTTGTTTCATTCTTAATTTCTCTCTTCAATCTTTTATTTTTTTATCAAGAAAGGTCATATTATACTTAATGGAATGGGAACACCTTTTGTCAAGCTACAATGGAATCGTACATTCTTTCCATATGTTTCATGCATGCTAATTATAAAGTCAATTGTCTAATGGACATCAGTATCAATCCAATCCAAAAACTCAGTTCTTTCGTTAAAACAAAAGTTGAAAACAAAAACCCAAAAAAATAAACAAACAAACAGACAACAAATAGGATGGGACAACTCTTGATCTCCGTTTAAATCAATATTTTACCCAGCAAAACATCTCTGGGAGTTTTAACTAGGTAACAGTGGGCTTCAGTCACCAGAAGATGTGCCCACAAATGTTATTGAATGGTGTGATAGTCTTCCCATTTCCTATCTCAGTTGTAATGTAATCCTGACTGATTAATTTTGAAATCCTTTCAAATTACTGGAAGCGACTATTAAGAATGAGTTGACCCACACTGGATAAAAGCACAGTCTCACTCCATGGAAGTCCACAAATTTAATTAACTATAATAGCACAAACTGTTCTGCAACAAAAGAACTCTCCAATATCTTGGTTAAAATGTTGGAACCAATATACATACCTCGTCATCGTACTTTATATCTGCTATCCAGCCACCTTCTTTGACCCCTTCTATTTGGTAAACTCCTTCATTGATGAAGTTCTCAATTTCTTCTCTTTTCTTTCCTGTATGAGAATTTAAAACTTAAGTTTGATCCTTCAAGGTCAAACTAAACCAGAAAAAATACCTCTAAGCACCTGTGGTAAGAGAAATTTTATCCACCCAATTCCCATAGATGTTATCAAGCAATGCTGTCAGCATCTCACAATTTTCTTCAGACATGCTTTTGCGCATTAGTTGATCTCCAGCACTTTTATATTTACCAATCCTTTGCACTTGTGGTTCAATTCCAGCTTTCTCAAGAACACCTGCAAAAAATTTTGATCCCACCCAACTGCAGTTAAAAAGGAACTATAAGCCAACGTAAAGCAGACTCCCCTTAACACATGAGGTGAATAGGGAAAGACATGCTTATAAATCAGCGATAGTCATTAAATGGCATGAAACTATATATTTTAAGTATTTTCCCAACAATTATGACGGATATATCATGGAACTCACCACCTAGATGCATGAAAATTGCAGTAGTACCCTTTTCGAACACACCACCACATTTGGACATGGAAATAGGATGTGTTAAACATTTACAGCTAACAAGCATATCTAATTTTTCAAGTAATTATATAGTGTTATATGTTAACTCTGTTGTGATGTCCCTTTTTTACATTATTGCTTCAAAACAAGTGAAAACTAAATCTACTCCAGAAAATAGAAAAGAAGCCTCAGATCACTTGAGGGGAATGCTAGGTGGAGGGGAAGACCAAAATTAACTTGGGTGGAGTTAGTAATGAAAGAGACGAGAACATATGTCATGACTGAGGCTATGGCATTAGATAGGGCAGAATGGAGCAATAAAATTCATCTAACCAATCCCAAGAAATAGTTAGGAAAAAGCTTTGTTGAGTTCAGTTAGAAAATAGAAGAAAAAAAATTGAATATTTAGTTGCAGTCCCATATTACTGAGTTGGAGAATTTGATAAATCCAACCCACACCCAACATACATACCCAAGTCCATGTGACCCAGCTCATCACAACTATTATAATCCTCCAAGACATCGAAAACAGTTGATAATCTGAATAGGGCCAAAGACCTTTATCCTATAGTGGAATGGGTTAGTATAAGTAAACAAGTAACTTCTCAAAAATAATAACTGATCGTGATCTAGGAAGCACGGATACGCCTAAGAAGGCAAAGAATCCGTGTCGGACACGCCCCGACACATGTCGGACACGCCAAAAAACGTGTCTGATTTTATTTTTTTGAATTTTCGGACACGGCATGGACACGGCGTGGACACGCGTCCGACACGGCTTGAATTTTCAGACACGGCGCGGACACATGTTGGACACACCAAAATTTTTTTTCTCTCTTTTTCCTCTTGTTTTCATGAATCTTCTCTCTTTCATGGATTCTTACTTTATTTTTCACTAATCCCTAATTATTTTTGTTTTTTTCTCCTTTTTTAGCCTCTTTCTTTCTTTTTCCTAGCAAAACACAAGTCTAGAAATGTTGTTTTAACAATTCAACTATAGCCCATCTCATCTCTTCATCTTTGTTCTTTTTTACTCTTTTTTCTCTTACTGTACAACTGCTATCTTTTACATGTGACTTTCTCATGATTCATTTGTATTTGGAGTAAGCTAGAATGATGATGTTTAAATGATAAGACTAGTTTTTACTCTAATGTCTCGTTTTGATTTGGTTTTATGACTTTGTGACATCATTTTTCTTATAATTATTGTTGTTGTGGAGTAGATTCAATTGTGTACTTGTGATTTATGATTTGTGAATTTTTTCTTTGTTAGGTTGATGAAAAATAATATTACTCTTAATTATTTAAAGTACGACATCAAATATTATATAAAAATAAATATTTATTATTTGCTGTGTCCCCGCCGTGTCCGTGTCCTAATTTTTTAGGATTTGTCGTGTCGCCGTGTCCGCGTTGTGTCGTATCCGTGTCCCGTATCCGTTTCCGTGCTTCTTAGATCGTGATCATTTCTCGGCTTCAAGAGCACACTCCTCAGGACTGACAGCCCAGTCAAAACTGTCACAAGTGATCCAAGCTTTCAATGTAAGGCTTTTCTTCTGAACATGCCAAATTAGGAATTTAGAATTTTTTTTCCTTCTTTTACTTGAAAATTGAAATCCAAACATAACTCAGTTCTTTTCTTGAGTTAAGTCAATATTTCCTTAGGTAATCCTTTTGCTGCACTTGTTCTGTTCCTGATTCCAAACGTCGATTCAAATGGAAGCAAAACAAACAGAAAGTTGCTGCTAGGATGGATTTGTTGCCAACTACAAAAACTATGCAGGCTAGTTAACAGGGTAAAATATGTTGCACGGAAAGCAGGAATCCACATGGACATGACAGAAATCAGCGGACATGTCAAGGTTGAAGAAAATAAAGGAAGAATTTTGGCCTATTTAGTTGAATATATATAGCAAGGTAGCAGCCAACTTTGAGTATTCGAGACTATTGCCTGATGAAAAATCTTTACTATTGCAACAGAACTTTAAAGCGCCAGTGCAACCAAAATCTGGAATTCCCATACTATAACAGGAAAAGAATAAGAATTCATTAACTCTTATTAGTGCTATGTGCATAATTAACCCTGAGGAATAAGGCACATGAAATATATTTCAACTCAAATCAACCAATGATTTTTGTCACTTTTCAGTAACAATGCATATTAAAAACATGAAAGTAGCTTAAAGCAACAACTTGTGATATAGCAATCAATATAAAAGAAGACTACCTAAATACTAGCTATAAACATCACAGTTTGTATCATTAATAACTAACTTAATATGAATATTGTTAACAATCATCTACTCCAAAAGTTTAAGTTGTCAGAGAGGGTGTAACTTAAATATATAAATCCTTCAACACGTCCCACACGTGTGGCCTTCTTTTGGTCTAACACGTGTTTCAATTTTAATTATCAGGGTGACGGTGAAGTTTGAACACGAGACCTTTGGCTCTGATACCATGTTAACAACCATCTACTCCAAAAGCTTAGGTTGTTAGAGAGGGTGTAACTTAAATATATAAATCCTTCAACAAATATATTGGTGGGAAGCAAATCCGTCTCCGGGTAACTTATATATGGAGCAGTGAAGCAGATAATTTCTGAATCCCCCACATTTAATTCAACAAAAAATCATTTTGTGAACCCTAGATATCTGATGTTTGCCTAATGCACACAAAACCTCTTCCTGAACAAGTAAAATCAACTTACCTCCAAGGAATGAGGCTTGAACTGTCAAACCATACAAAGCAAAATAAGCACTCGGAGGAGTATATAGCCGTTCACAAGCACAACCAAGGTAATACTCTTTCTCTCCACACGCAGGGGCATAAGCCACAATGAATTTACCTACATATCACCAGAATACTCAAATTTACAATCAACATAGAAGAGATTTAGTTGTAGGAATTTCACAAATCACAATTGAAAGCTTCGAGTTAAATTAATGAGCTATTTGTAAGAGATTGCATCCAATAACTTGAGAAACAACTTTGATATAGACACTTTCATATCAAAGAAATATTGCCACCAAAAAGAAATAAGCTTGAAAAGTTAGAGAAGAAATGTGAGAATAAAAATGAAAAAACAATGACATCAAGTCTATGTACAAACTCACTATGAAATGTGTGAATATAAATGAAAAAACAATGACATCAAGTCTTTGTACAAACTACTATCAAGTGTAGCATGGTGGAACATAAATATGGACCCATGTAGGAGTGAGTAGTTGGATATGCACAACCCCCAACTCTTCACACAGACATTTGCACAAAAAATCCATCTATTGTAATTGCTGGTGTTCTATGTGATTATGGATCCATGCGTGCAGCAACCGGTAAAATGGTGGTGGTCAAGGGTTCTGCATATCTACATATCTCGTTCCTGGGGTAGCTTATTTTAACCTCAGTCATTGAAAAACCCAAAGAATGGTCAGGGGTTCATCTCGAGCAAAATTTTACCATGTACTGCAAGAACAACCGTACCTGATTTTTTAAAATCCAATATATGCCTCCGAATTTCTTCAACTTTGCCCCAACCGCAATTCAAGGGTTCAATGTGCAGATAGATACCAGAGATACGAGGATCATATGCTGCTTTCATGAAATTTTCACAAATTTGAGGCAGTGATAATCCTGAAGAGAAACGGCTCTTTAGCTGATCAGATATCTGAAGATAAAAAGAGTAAATAATTCTCAACTCCATCACCAGATGAAGATGTCAACCTCATAAATAAACTGAACTGGATAACTTGGTTCAAAGAAGTTAGGTTCGGCAAGTTTCAAAGCAGTACATGTTCCTAGTCCCATGGATTTATATAGCCCTGAATAGATCAGTTAATACACAATCAGACATCTTTTGTTCTCGAATACAAAAGCAGCCACATTCAAACCATGATGGCCAATAACAAAAGAGAATAATCATTCACTATTTTATTATGCAAATTGAGCGATGACACATTTATGTGACACACCTAGAGTGGCATATTTCTATGTTGTCTCTATTGTTGATGTGTGCCACTACAATCAATTTTTTGTTCTTTTTACAGTATAAATGAATGATTCACGACAAGGTTGTTCATATCTATCTTCTTATATACATAATTTTTATTTTTATTTTGAATAAAAAAAATGTATATAACAAGTAGAAGCTCTAGATGAGTAACTTGAATTGAGTGCCACATTTTTATGTCGATGTTAGTTTTTTTTTTGAAGTATTTTGATCTTGTTGCTACCATCGACTGTTTCACTAAAATCTGTAACTTCTACTACACAGTATAAATAAATAAATCAACTCAAGTTTATTGGATATTCCTTCTCTTTTTCGTACAGATTTTTAAATGAGCAAAAAGTGTAGAAACTATAGAAGCTGCACAAGCAATTATATAAATAATTTCCTTTATGAAAACCTTCGCCAATAATTAATTTTAAATCTTTCAAATTTCCCAAATATAACCTTTGATAATTGTATTGAGTGCTCCTCCCCATGACTCTACTATGCCAAGACCATAACTAGGTAATGTCCCTTATGAATGCCTTTCTTTTTTAGAATTTATTAGCACTTCAACAAGTTCAGACTTAGATCGGGTTCCAAAAAAGAACAAAAATACAGATACTGAATTATCCCACAGCTACTTGAGAGTAAGCAGAAAGAATGTCAATGTGGAGAATGATGATTGTTCAATTAATATATGATATTTGCATGACTTCTAAAAACTCCCACACAAAATGAAATGGACTAATACATAAACCTCATAGAAGCTTAACAAAGCTGTATACAAAACTCTCAGTTATTTATAGACAAGATCTAGAGATCTAGACCTAAACCCAACTCTGATTCAGACTTTATTGCTCTAGAAAAACAATCAAAACTTTTCAGAAGTATGAATTGGAAAAGAACTTATATGCGAATAAGAGCCATGAAGATTACTAAACGCAGAAACTTAAGGTAATGAGTTAAAGCACAACTCAAACAACCATATAACAACTTCAGAAACTTGTGATAACTAAAGCAAGAGATTGAGTGAGTATGCTGAAGAGGAACTGATAAAATAATGAATGAGAAGAAAAATTTTGATGATGGATCCTTCAAACCAAGTTATAGACAAAATATTTAATTTAGATATACTAAATAATCAAATCGGATTCATAGAAATATCCATTTGCATTTGCAGATCACCATTTCCAATACATTGCAAGTCTCAATCAAATCAATTTCACTGCAGATGCAGATATGGCAGCAGGGAATTGCAAATCAATGAAATTTTCAATGGCTTAAGGAGCCAAAGGGGGACAATGACAGAAAACTGAGAAAATCATATAAAATCAGAGAATTATGCACCATGAACAAGAAAACACAGATATTAAACTCTTGTTCTAAAATTAAACTCCTAAAATTAACCAAACAATATAATTTATGACAGCTGCATTTGGTACTTGTAGTATCTATATTTATGATCAACTACAGGTTGGACAACATCTTGGGTGTCCTGGGAGGAGACTTTCAGTTTCATCCTTATGATATCCACTTATTGACACAGATTGAGGCCCAAGTCTAAAGCTTATTTCTTTTGAAGGAAACAGCACTGATCAAAGGGGGACCCGCTTATGTTTATTAAGCCTCAATTTGTATTTTAGTCTTGAAAATTTGCCATAAGCAGATTTCATATTCAAAAGAAATATATGTGCTTAAAACTGAAGGAAAATATATATTGTAACAGGACACCAATAAAGGTATAGAATAGCCATCTGCATTTTAAACACCTACAATATGTATTGGTTCATGCAAATTCTCGTTTCAAAAACACAATGCAAGATGGAAATTAAGTAAAAGGTTGTCGAGTAACAGAAATTGTTTGATTAACTCTTATGAGCTAGTGATAGCACATGTTCGGCTGCACATTTTGCAATTTTACACACAAAAGGACAAAAAAGAAAAAGAAAAAGAAGCCAATTGCGGCCCTAAATAGTTGTAGTTAACCCCATGAAAATTGGGACAAAAACTTTGTTGCTTTACATCAATTCAGTTCTACTTTCTGATTTTAGTTACATCTTCCTTTTGCTTACATTGCATTCCAAAGGATATTGATTGTAATCAAGCCCACAAATATGAACGAAGCCATAGGCTATGAGGAGGGTTAATTGACCCACTGAAGTATTAAAAGATAATGGGGTTTACTAAAAAAGATAAAGTTTTGAAATCTTTTTATAATTAATCCCCCCTAACTCCTCACGAGAGTGAGGAGACAAGGGTACAGTACAATTTTTAATATTAACAGGTGATGAAAAATTTTGAAAAGCAATATTATAAATTTAAAAAAAAAAATCAAAAATTTTCCTTTATTTGTTTGAAGTGGATGAACCCAGATGACACTGGAATTTTGAGTTTAAACGGAAAAATAAGGAATAAAGAAGAAAAACATAGGGGGAGAAAATGAGATAGCTTTTTGCTATGAAAATGCGATGAATTATTTCTTCAGTACAAAATATGTTTTTTCTTTGACAAGTATTTCTTCAGTACAAAATATAAACAGAAGCATGAGCTCTATATTCTTGAATTTGGCTTTGATTATTCATATAAAAATATCACACCTTTGTTGAATTAATTTGTGTAGCTTGTAATTATTTCTATTAGCTAAGTTCTATAATTTGGCATAATTTATTTTATTTATGCCGCTGATGTTTAGCGCTTTATTGTGATGAATTGAAATTGATTTGTTGTTTATATTTTTTGATAGATATAACTTTATGAATCCTGGAGTTCACTAGCCTCAATTTACCTGATAGTTCAAACACCAAACAGTTCATAGTTAATCAACATCCATATTTGCAAATCCATTGATCTAAAACTCCAAAAAGAATTTGCTAACCTGCTCAATTTCATAGATACTATAACAATACAATGTGATGATTGACGAAGTTGAACTTTGTAAAAGTTTATAAAATTAAAATCTGACATTAGAAATTGGTTATTGTCCATTGACCACTCTGAATAAAAATCCTAGCTCTGCCCATGTCCACCAACGCCATAATTTGAATTATGCTAATAGTAGTTAATGCACTTCCAAATACAAGAATCAGCGTTAAATTACAAAATATAAATTTTTATGTGATTATAAAATAGATGAACATAACAATCCAAAAAAAAAAAAATGTGAACACAATCTAATCTTTAGAACCACACAATAACCGAAAAGAATGAATCTTTATCAAACCTGGCCGCGTAATTTCAATGTCAATACACTGCCCTTCCGAACGCGCTCCCAAGGAAACGCAATAAGCATCCTAAGCTTCACGATGAAGCTCTTCCACGCACCGAATTCTTTGAACTCAAACTCGCCGCTCGGATACTCATCAACAGAGCCTAGTGTCACACTTCCATTACCATCCTCAGACCTAGACTCGCTCTCAGCTTCAGAAGAATTGGCTTCTTTGACTTGCTCAGACGAAGAATCGAAAGCTCGAATCGAGAGATTTCGATGATGATATGAACTGAGGGAAGATTGATTGAGAGTTTGAGGTTTTGAGAGGGGATTGCAGAGAGAGAAACGGCACTGGAAATGAAGAGGAGAGAGAGAGGAGGTGAGGTGAATGGGAAGAGGATATTTGGAGAGTGCGATTGCGGAGAAGCCGCGGCGGTGGATGGAGGTGAAGTGAGAGGCATGGAGGAGCTTCGTCATCCCTCTACCTTCTCTCTCTTGGAAGTGAAGTATGAGATGGAGAGGGTAATGAATGAGTAAGCAAAGAGGGAGAGGATGACGAGGTGTCGAGGTTAGCTTACCTCCACGTCGTCATGTTCTGGTGCATGTAGAAAAGAAATCTGTCATGACTCATGAGCGACATGACATGTAGCATGAGTTTTTATTAAAGTTAATGTTTTTTTGCGAGAAAAAAACAGATCAAATTGTCACATTATTCATATTAAAACAATTTTATCACAAAATAACTATGTTAAAATATTTTAAAATAAATTCATACTAGCTACTCTAAAATGAAATTTTTGTGTTATCAAATTTGATTATAGAAAAGAGTATATAAGTTGACTGAAGTGGCTAGTATCTTTAATAAATTCTTATAAAATTTTGATTATATATTTTTTTTAAAATTGTTAAATCCGTGTTTTGAAATTTAATTCAATCAAGATCTAAACTCGTGTGCTGTAATGAGATGGTGTGCTGTAATGAGATGCACCGCATCATAATTTTTCTTTTTTTAAATTCAAATTTGTTGACTTCATATTTCTTATCTTCAACTTTTCTTTAAATTAATACATTTTTTAGCATTAAAAAAAATATTAGATAAACCATCATTCATCGCATTACCCATAATAAATTGGTCTCAATCCAAAATATTTGAGAGTAAAATCATACAAGTTGATAAAAATATTTTATTATGGTGAATGATTTAGACACAATTTCAACTCTATAATTTTCCTGGTAAGTCATATCTTGCAATAGTTTTCTTTTTTCCTTTCCCAATGCAATATTTTTTTTTGTAAATTTTTCAAATGCAAATTTGTCACTGCATTGTATTGTACATATATATTTTTTGGGGCAAATTGTATAAAAGCTCCCTCCGCTTTCAATTTTTGGAACAAAAACCTCTTTAACACTTAACACTCCTTAGGATAATTACAGTGACCTCTTCTCAAGATTTGAAAAAATTATACACAGATAAAACATTTGAGGTTTATTACTTTCAGATTTCCTAAAGTTTGATATGTGTGCTCAATGACACTTTTGACGTTTTCTTTTTCTTAGAATCGTTGATCAAAATTTTGAAAATGATCATTTTGCCTTTTTCTTTAATGATATTTTATATTAAAATATTGAGAGTAAAAATGACGTTTTGCTCTATTTGTTAGAGGTTTAAAGTTCACAAGGGAGGTTAAAGTAATAACGACCAAATGCTCCACCAATGTGTAATTTGTTCAAATCTCAAGAGACGTCAATGTAATTTACCCTTAAAATTAATACAAATAACTCATTTGACATAATATTGTTAAAAATTATTTAAAAAAAAAAAATCAAAAATGTGTTTATAAGAAAATGAAAATACCTTGGAACAATTTTCAATTTTTTTTTTAAATTCTTATTTGAAAAAAAATTAAAAGGAAAGGAAAACTAAAATGAAAATCATTTTTAAAGAAAATCTAAATTTTTTAATTTTTATATTAAGGGGCATTTGAGTCATTATAACATCACATTAATGGTGTGTAATTTTTAAAATTTTCTTAAAGTTCTATTTTTAAAAAATTAAAAAAGAAAAGAAACCCTAAAATAAAAATCATTTTAAAGAAAATTTAATTTTTTTAAATATATATTAAGGAACATTTTGGTCATTATAACATCATTTTGCAACAATTGGATAATTGGGGGGTTAGAACAATTTTTTTAGGGGGTTTTGTGTCAAAAATTAAAAGTGGAGGAAGTTCTATGCAATTTGCTTTTCTTTTTTCTTTTTTTATATCTTTGGCATATCCCCTAACGTATGCGACTAAGGTTTTGTGTCAGATTGAATGATTTGGAAAGAAAAGAAAAGAAAGGGAAGGACAAAACATTTGTGTTTGGACAATTAATTAGGAGAGAAAAGAAAGGATTTCGAGAGATTTGGAGGGATAACTTATTCCTCCAAATCTCTCATTTGCTATCCTTCCAAAAATGAGAAGATTGTGAGAGAAATGATATCAATTTAAGTGATATTTTCATAATACCTAAAATGACCTCAATATTTTAAAAGAGAATTCTTAAAAGACATAAATACAAAAGGGTAAAATTGTTTACAATGGTTTCTTTTATTTTCTCTTATTTAACTTATTCAAACAAGAATGTTATAATTTCATTTCTTTTCTTTCATAATTTATCCAAACATAAATACATATTATTTTTTTTTTCTCTTATAACTTAACTTATCTTTTTTTTCCCTCCTAATTAATTAGAGGGTAATGAATGAGTAAGCAAGGAGGGAGAGGATGACGAGGTTAGCTTACTTCCACGTCGTCATGATCTGGTGCATGTAGAAACGAAAACTGTCATGACTTGTGAGCGACATGACATGTAGCATGAGTTTTTATTAAAGTTAATGCTTTTTTGTGTGAAAAATCAGATCAAATTGTCACAGTATTCATATTAAAACAATTTTATCATAAAACAATTATGTTAAAATATTTTAAAATAAAATCATACTAGCTACTCTAAAATGAAAATTTTGTGTTATCAAATTTGATTATAGAAAAGAGTATAAAAGTTGACTGAAGTGGGTAGTATCTCTAATAAATTCTTATAAAATTTTGATTTTTTTTTTCTTCAAATGGTTAAATCTGTGTTATAAAATTTAATTCAATCAGGATCTAAACTCGTGTGCTGTAATGAGATGCACCGCATCATAATTTTCCTTTTTTTAAATTCAAATTTGTTGACTTCATATTTCTTATCTTCAACTTTTCTTTAAATTAATACATTTTTTAGCATTAAAAAAAATATTAGATAAATCATCATTCATCACATTACTCATAATAAATTGGTCTCAATCCAAAATATTTGAGAGTAAAATCATACAAGTTGATAAAAATATTTTATTCTGGTGATTGATTTAGACACAATTTCAACTCTATAATTTTTGTGGTGAGTCATATCTTGCTATAGTTTTCTTTTTTTCTTTCACAATGCAATATTTTTTGTAAATTTTTCAAATGCAAATTTGTCACTGCATCTTATTGTACATATATATATTTTTGGGCAAATTGTATAAAAGCTCCCTCCGCTTTGAATTTTTGGAACAAAAACTTCTTTAACCCTTAACACTTTTCAGGATAAATTACAGTGACCTCCTCTTGATGTTTGAAAAAATTACACACAGATAAATCGTTTGAGGTTTATTATTTTCACCTTTTCTAAAATTGACACGTGTGTTCAATGACACATTTGACATTTTTCTCTCTTTAGAATCGTTGATCAAAATTTTGAAAATGATCATTTTGCCTTTTTCTTCGATGATATTTTATATTAAAATATTGAGAGTAAAAATGACATTTTGCTCTAGAACTTAACGTCTGTTAGAGGTTTAATGTTCACAAGGAAGGTTAAAGTAATAACGACCAAATGCTCCCCCGTATGTAATTTGTTCAAATCTCAAGAGAGGTCAATGTAATTTATCCTTAAAATTAACACAAATAACTCATTTGACATAATATTGTTAAAAATTATTTAAAAAAAAAAAATTTCAAAAACGTGTTTATAAGAAAATGAAAATACCTTGGAAAAATTTTCAATTTTTTTTAAAATTTTTATTTTAAAAAAATTTAAAAGGAAAGGCAAACTAAAATGAAAATCATTTTTAAAGAAAATATATTTTTTAAATTTATATTAAGGGGTATTTGAGTCATTATAACATCACATTAATGGTGTGTAATTTTTAAAATTTTCTTAAAGTTCTATTTTTAAAAAATTAAAAAAGAAAAGAAAACCTAAAATAAAAATTATTTTAAAGAAAACTTAATTTTTTAAAAATATATATTAAGGAACATTTTAGTCATTATAACATCATTTTGCAACAATTAGATAGTCGGAGGGTTTAGACCAATTTTTTTAGAGGGTTTTGTGTCAAAAATTAAAAGTGGAGGAAGTTTTATGCAATTTGCCTTTATATATATATATATATATATATAGATATATATATATATATCTTTGGCATATTCCCTTCACGTATGCAACTAAATCTCTTTCTTTTCCGTTTCAAAATTTCTTTTTTACCAATAAATCCAAGGTAAAGGCTTGAGTTACTGGGACACAAAAGTGGCCACCACGGAATTTTGTCGAACAGTAATATGTTCCTCAAGAATCACATTGATAAATTAGAAAATACGGACACTTTATTGACGGTGTCGTACTCATGTCAGATACTCTTCGGACACATATCGAACATTTATAGAAATGTCCACACATTTTTCTTTTTAGGATACTTCTTGGACACTTTTTCGACACTTCTCGAAAATATGTCAGACACTTCATAGCAGTGATGTAGTATTTCGAAAAAAAATTATATGCGACTAAGTTATGATTAAAAATATAAGTTAAATATAAGTCATTTGCATTTAGTTCTCTATATCTATTTTAATTTATTTATCTATTTTTATTTATAAGTTTGTTTGGTTTTTAATTGTTTGACGATGAATTAAAGTATTTATGTAATGTAATTTTTTTTATTTAATAATTAATATATATTAATATATTATATTATTATTTTATAGCTGTATCATCGTCTTTTGTGTCCTAATATTTTAGAATTTCTCGTATTGTTACGTAGATGTCATAATGTACGCGTACCCCATGTGGGTACCCTAGTTGATCAAGAATTTCAAAAAAGTTCGAATCATTTTGCTAAGTGTATCTACACGTGTACTGTCACGTTATTCTCTGTATTTATACAGAATTACAGTGGGGGTCGATAACCATCTGGTACTCTCTCTACTTGATACCTAATTAGAATGCTGAAAGAGGAGTATTGTGAAAATGATTTTGCTTCAAAGTTCATTGTTTTATGCAAGAAAGTTGAAAGCCATGTGTGTGGTATAACTGAGCTATTGGTGCTATATCTTCCTTGAACCAACTTAAATTTACCAAACGCAGATTGCAGATAGTACATTGTATTATTATGTATAACCATGTAAATATATGCTGGTTTTGGATATAACTTCACCCATGTTGGGTTTTGCCAAATCTTCATTGATTGATCTTTCAATGAAGAGAAGTTGATATATATATATATATATATATAATTGTAGGCTTCATACTTAAGAGATGACTATTAGACCCTCAGGATGCTATTGTACCGAGTGTTGCAAGATGGCCAAGCAACTAAGCTTTAAACACAATATTAGCCATGTTCTGCTTCTTGAAGCCCAACCTTGTTATTTGATTGAGTGAAGGATTGCTCTACTAATTTGTCAATCTGCTGTCCTGAACTTTCCCATGTTATTTTTTTGCATTGTAATGTTCTAGTGAATTATGATCAGAGTCACTGTAAATCATCAGATATCATTATCAAACAACTCTGTTTCCAGCCTATGTTGCAATATACTGGGATGATTCTTGCGTGACATGGTCCAGTCGTTTTCAATTGAAATATGACTTGTTGCCTATCCGGGATGTGACCTATGTCCCCCGCTTATGAAGATTGAAAAATGATGGTTCGAAAGAGAAAAAAGAATAATCTGAATTAAGTGCTCACATGACTCCATTTTTTTGTCCAAACATGTTGGTTATGGGACCGACCTAGGTCCGGTGGATGCTGCACTTGTTGCTCTTTACAGACCCCTCAATGTTTAAGTACATACTCTTTTAGGAGACTCTAATTAGGAAAGGGTGTAGTTTAGGTAAAATGGTGTGTGCGCGCGCGCGCGCACACACACAAAGGACCAATTCTTACTGATAATTTCTATAGGAAATGGAACTTAGAATACTGAATAATTAGGCAGGTACTTCACCAATTTTTCAACCCAAAATGTATTTTATAATATGCTAGCCTTTTCTACGAGTTGCTGCACCAAGAGGGCAGAAGAATGCAAAAGGATAACAACACTCCTTCGAATGGTGTCGTGTCGGTCCATATGGTTGGATTGTCTCATTACATCTCTGTCCATTAGTCCCTTTCCCTCCTAGCATCCTTATAATCCCTTTGGAAAGAACTAAATAGTGGTGATTTTGTCATCACTTCATAACCATTCCCAACAAATTAAAATGTGAAAATTTGCTAATATGTCTATGGGATTGATAATATATATATATATATATATATATATATAGAGGCAGTGCTGAAAATTGAAATCACCTTTGAAGCTGAAACTAAAGTGGTCCCTGCCTCTTGCAAGGGTTCATTCATGTTTGATCCCTTGTCCCCTTTGTTTTTTCAAGATTAATGTCGGCTTATCAAGCTGTGCAGAATGAAATATAGTAATACTCTAAAATTATTACATATCTGTCATCCCACATGTGCATGGTGATGCATCACACATATCCTGCGAGTATGAAGCTTTGTCTTTTGTGCTGGTGAGTATGAGTGGCCATTTTTTCTTCGCATTAATTATCCATATTGAGGATATACTTTTGGTGTAGATTTTTGTTTATTAGCGTCTCAATCTTCTCTTTTTTAATTATTATACATTTGTATTTCTAGAATACTCTAGCAGCTAGATTATACAAGAATTAATTTCCTTTTCTATTTGGAGAGCTAGCTCTTGTATATATAGGCATCTCTTGTATAAAGGATTGTGATAAGTGAGTGAAGATTATTTTTTTTCTTCCCCAAATTTTCTTTTAACATTGTTCATGATGAAACTAACATCACTTGACTATGTTTATGAATAATATAACTTCTAATTTTCAATTTTCAGAATCAATAAGGATTGTAACATAGTGGTATCTCATATATATATATATATATATATATATATATATATACATCTCTCTCATTCATTTGTGTATATATGCATGCGTGCTTATGCTTGCTGATGTGCTGGTGTGTCTTGGTGTTGGAGTACATGAAAACCTGTAAAGAGGACATCCCAACAAAAACTTATATATCAAAAGATGAATACATGCATGTGCTAGCTAGCTAATGACTTACATTTCTTGATTCTACCATTACACTGGAAAACTGAAACACAGAGTCAAAAATATATATGGCTCATTTTTACAACTGCCAAAATATTCAGCTAGCTAGCTCAAGCTACCAGTCTGCAAAACAACCTATATAATTAAACAACAGGAATATTATATATTAAGATTTACTTTCTTTTGCCAAACCAATTGCTTTTCTTTACCTTGTCACCAGTACTTTGAATTGGAATATCTTCTCCTTTTGCAGCAAAGAGAGACTCTTCTTTCTTTCCCTTCCTCTTTCCATTCCTATTCTTCTCCAGTACTGGATTCTTAGCTTTCTTTTCCTCTTGATTCTTGTAACTAGCCATGTTGTGACCACCCTCTTCAATATTCACCCATGAATATTCTTGACGACGACTCGGACCAGAAGAAGCATCAGATGCCATAGAATCATCATCGCTGTCGTTGTTGTGATTAACATAATACTTGTTGCAGTACTTATGATGATCAACACCATCATCAGTATTATGATCATCATCACCATGATGATCATCAGAATCAGTACCATCTATGGGAGAGCCAATATACATTGTCCACCCAGATTCACTGCTGTGACATTCTTCTGCAACTCCAAAGATTTTGGAGGAATCCATGTGCAATAGTAGGCAAGAAGATGATGAGCAGATGAGAGAAAGAAAACCCAAGAATATATCAACTAGAAGACAGAACTAGAGTTCTTTAATAGAAAACCAAAGAACTGAATATTAACACCTGGGCAGCCATTATGCCTTTTCTCTCTCTCTCTCTTTCTGACCCAAACAGCTCTCTACACAAAGAACAGGCGTACCCATTTTATATACTATGAAAGCTACATATATATATATATATATATATATAACCCAATATTTATTTATTTATTCATTTTAAGAGCTGGATTAAATTTTACCACCTAGACAAGTAAATGGCCATTAATTCTCTGACTTTTTATCACCAGAAGACAGCTAGAAGCTGTCAAAAAGGTAGAAACCTGCCTTACAAAAGGCATAAAACCCTAAGTTCCTTGAATTTGAAAGGACAGGGTTGCTCATTTGGTGATTGGGTTATACAAGTGAAGATACAATCATCTTTACTTCTCTGGATTTCTCATTAATAAAAAGCAGCTTTCAATGCGCAAATACAGATGAGCCCCAGTCTATCTTCTACTGAGAATATATATATATGACCCTTGTTCTTAAATATGATAGAAAATGACCTCTTCTGTATCCTCATTTATCTTCACAACTTTAATTCTCTGTCTTGTCCAATAAAACAAAAGGATAAAAAATATTAACAAAACATCAGCTTTTTCTCTCCTGTTCTATTGATCAGAATATTTGTGATCGAGGATTTTGCTCTTCTGTTCTTACCTATTAATTTGCTGTAATTATGTCTTTCTCATAAAGCAGACTTGTGTCCTTTCTGTTATTAGGGAGGAAGATAAATGCTTCAGTTCTATCTTTGATATTTTATTGGGAATATTATGTTGTTATTAAATATATGATGTGTTTTTTTTTCTTTTTTTTACAGCAGTTGGTACTGATAGTGAAAAAGAAAAAATGGTGATAGACACATGTTACCATTGAAGCATGCTTCTACTATTTGAAAGATCTGTTTTAATGTTTGAAAGGACCTTTTCAGATTCACTCAGAATGCATATCTATGACTTTTTCTCTTTGGACTGCAATATATTTTCACACGGTGAATTTACTTCCAAACAAGAGTTCCAAACTTTTTACTCTAGGCCTTGCTAAAAATTTCTTGTGTTTGATATTATCTACCATTTTCAAATTATTTACTACCTTTGCCACCCCAAAAAAAAAATTAAATAAATAAAAAATCTTCTACTATTAGTGGTTATTATATGAGCACTTGTGAGATTATTTGATGGTGTAATTCTGATATGTTGTTAAGTTTGGGAAGTCCTGTTTCTTGACTCTTCTGATGGAGCCATCATTGATTGAAGTGAAGGAACAAAATGGACTTAAAGAACTGAGAAGCAAGTGGGTTGGGACCCTCTGCCTCTGGTCTGTCTTTTAAGCATGAATTTAGTTGTTCCCCACTGCTAATTCCTCGGCATGTTTTGTTATAAGTTAATACTAGACAAGTGTGGCCCATATATTATTCCTGTTGCTTGTCTTTTTGGGTGATCAGATTTTGAAATGCTCTTGTCTTGGGCTCCATGTGAGTAATGCTCAAATTCTCCTTGATAATGGGACAAAATCCCCAGAGCTGGAAAGATATGATACACCACCCCAGTTTCAGTTTCAGTTTCACTTTCACTTTGTGGGTTTGCATTCAAAATGTGTTTCACAGTATTAATGAGGATAATAATAAACTTGCAGTGAATTTTTAATGGTCAAACATCGATGCAGCACATGTTTGGCCTTTCACATTATACTTTTACACTTTCCCATGCATGATTAATATATAAAAGTAATGAAAATTGTTCATATGGATTAAGATAGATTCAATCAAATCTAATTTTGATCAGTTTAGAGAGAGAGAGAGAGAGAGAGAGAGAGAGAGGAAACATGTGATTATATCCTATAAAGTAGAAAATTAGAGGAAGTTTTAGGTGTCTTTCATTGACAAATAGGGTGAAAGTACACACAGATCCATGATTTGCAAGAAGAAATCTATAACCTTTTGATTGTTTTAGGCTTTTTGTTCTCAAGTCAACATCCATTTTATTTCTACAGCTCCAAAAGTAGACTTTCTTATCATTTATTTATGAGTGCATTTTATTTTTTTAAAGCAACGAGGCTTTTGAGCTGATGAATTTGGTCTCTTTTAGTCCATCATCACTGGTGCAAATCGAGGTTTTGAAGATAAAACACCCTTACCCCCATGTGAATCAGACAAATTGGTGTAGATCAAATAATTTATTATTATTTTTTTTTTATAATAAAGCAGAAAATCAAATTGCTTAAGTTTTTAATTGTAGCAAAAACAGTTCATTCCGACCCGAATGTTTTGGTTGGGTTCTGTGTTCAAAACCTCAAATTTCATGTGCACTCCTTTAGTTAATCATATCCAATGTCAAAACCTCAAATTTCAAATTTAGGGTACAACTCAGGAGGTATTTTTTATGTGGTACCGTAAGCTTTTCATTTTTCTTGAAAAATATCAAATTTTTATTATTAAAGAGAAATAAAAAAACTTACACCAGTCGAAAGTACTACATAAAAAATACCTGTATTTTTTTTTTTTTTTTTGTCATCACCTAGCACCATAAAGGAAAGAGAAATTCCTAAATTTTACATCGAGAGAGATAAAAAGTGAATTTTCCAAAAAGCAAATGATGTAATCTTACATAGACAGAGATGAATATAAAAATAATAATAATAATAAAAGAAACTAAGACACTGATATATTAAAAAAAAATTATATATATAAAAAATGAGGGGATATCACGAGGATGCCAACGATATTTCTTTTGTTATGGGCCTAATGGCCTTCTTGCATTTCTTGCCTAGCTCAGGCCCACACTTTTACATACTCATTTATACAATTGTTTAAAATTCTGAGGGAAAAAAACAAAAAAACCTTCTAGTAAGAAAAATATTACTAAAGTTCTACTTTTCGTTTGTCAATTTTTAAGGCTGTCTATTATTAGACACGTCTCTCCACTTATTTTTCAGACTTCAAATTCCAACGTCCAACCAAAATATATGTATTTTTTTATTTACTCCGTGTCTCACTTTGGTTGTGTATCTATTTTTCTTTTTCTTTTTCTTTTTTATCTTTTGTCTGACAAATAACTCTTACAATATTTTCAACAAGATTTAAACGTTGTATGAGATATTATTAGACCACAAATTTTATGTTTGTATCTATTTAATGTAAGCATATAAAAAATATGTGTTTCGTTTTCTTTGTTATTATTTTTGCTCTTTTTATATGCGCTCTGCAGTAAGTCCTAAAATTTAGGTGCTTCCAGATCCTCTCCATTGCACTTTTGTGTATTATACTTTCTAGTACAATTAATTCAAGGATGCAATATCACAACATTTGAATCTAAAATGCCATGAAGAATAAATCATCGAATCTTAAACTTAACTTTGAACTTGCTTTATAATAAATAACATTGTAGACATAAAAAAATAAAATTATAAACTTTTGTTTTACGTTACTTCGGTTAGTAAAACTTTTTGTCGAAATCTCACCCAAAATAAATTTGCACTATAAGATTTAGAGTAAAAGATATTTGATAAATTTTTTTTTCTTGCCTTTTAACTCCCACATTTGGGAGGAATTGACCCCCCTACATGTATACAGAAAAGAGGGGAGGTATCATTGGGATACATGCACCGGCACTGTGGTGATAAAACTGAAAATTAGATATAAAAAATTTTAAAATTTGAATTTTAAACGTTAAAAATTTTAGGGGATGATTGTAAATTAATACTTTTAAAAAAAAAATCAGGTGTTCATAAGTGAATCACCGCAGTTTAAAGTTTTATCCAATTTTAAGTGCATTAATTCTTTTAAGTGATGTTTAAATTGCATTAGCAAAAGCGAACTTAATTCAATAAGTAGTTTAACATGTTCATAAACAAGTGTTAGAATTAAAACATCACTGATTGAGACATCTACTTGGACAGAATCTCAAACAAGGAAAAAAAATTGGAAAATTAGTTTCTTGCAATTGGATTTAAGTAATATTTGCAGTGGCATGCACAAGCTCCAATATTAAACGAAGAAAATGATCTCAATGGCTATTAATTTAAAGACACAGGCTTTGCCACATAGGTGGGGTTGTCACTTCCGGGCATGACGACAACGATTCTGGGCTCGCCGTCGATTGTGATATGCATAGAATCTGTTGGCTTTTCTTCTTCAGTCGAGTGATCATGAGTTGGTACCGACTCCTTTAAAGACTTTATGTGAGAGCAAGCAAGGATGATTAAGGCGATGGCAATCACTCCCAAAACAATCCCAAGACCACCGTATAAGTATGGAATTGGAGTGTTCCACTGCAGCAATCCGGCAGTACTACTGGATGTGGGCATCTCTCTCTCTCTTTCTCCTGCAATCATATGGGGTTAATTACATGTATGTATATATAGTCACTCTCTCTCAAATGATCCCTACTTATAGAAACAGAATATTAACTAGAACTTTATATTATATGTATGTATACTCTCTCTCTCTCTGCTGAAATTAAATGGGGCTAATGACCCCTATTTATACAACATTAGTGATATATATATACACACACACACATATATATATATAAAGAGGATAAGTAAGTAGTTCACACTGCATGAATTAGGATGATGTGGTTCTCTTTTTCTAGTCTACCAAAAAAAGCCCATGATTTACAAAGTTTTCATCATGTTAGGCTCCTGCATGGCCATTTTATTTTTGCATGTGTTATTACTTTTTATACGGCAAAATGGTAAATTCATGTGAGTTTGGGTTGCTTGAATTATTCCACCATACTTATAAAAAAGAAATGCGTGTGAATATATATATATATATATATATATATATATATATGTACTCAGTGGATGATTACAATAAAACCCTTTTGGCCTACTTATTATTCTCTTTTCCTGTATGTCCGGATTCTAACTCTCAAATCACTCCCAGAATAAAACCCTTTTGGCCTACTTATTATTCTATTCGGTATTGTTTTATCATTAATTATATTGTATTTAATGAAGAATCCATAAGATTTTCACATTGAATAAATTCTTAGGTTCTTCTTCTAGAATATGGATTAACATATTAAATTCTTACTGTTTAAATGGAGTTCATTTCTCACATTCTCATGTTAATCTGAAATGGAGTTTGACACCGTTTTTATACAAATTAATGTTTTTAAGTTTTGTTTGAAGTCTTCTCACCCAATAGGCCAATATCACGTGTAGCCAGACAGAGTTGGGTAATGACATTTTCACACGTGTAGGGATAAAAAACAATTAATTCTTTTGGCATTTCTAATTGCAAAAACTACACTAAAATAAACTTAAAAAGCCTAAATTACGAAGTGGTCTATTTTATAAAAAAAAAAAATTCACTTTGGTTGAATTAAAAAAAAAATCATATATGCATTCAAAATTATTATTCTAAGTCCAAAATGCCCTTTAATCTCTTATTCTAACCCACACAATACTCCGTTTAATTTTTGTGCGACTGAAGGAGCGTTGTGTGTGATTGAAGAAAATCCGACAGATCATTGTCTTCTTGTCTCACTAGAAGAAAATTGAATTCATTGCAAAGTAGCAATACCTAGATAAATTATTGATCGTTCTTATTCCAACCCATACTAGACTCCGTTTGGTTTTTGTGCGACTGAAGGAGCATTGTGTGTGACTGAAGAAAATTCAACATATCACTGTCTTCTTGTCTCACTAGAAGAAAATTGAATTCATCGCAAAGCAGCACTACTTGGATAAATTATTGATCGTTGATCATCTAGCATCACAAAAATATGATTTTTTATTTTGCTTTAGTGAACTGATTTTTTTACTTTTAAAAAAAATTAGAGAATTAATTTTTGAATTGTATGGTAATTTCATGTGCTAATGGTTCTTAATTTTGAAGTGTTTTAATTGTGATGAACAGTTTCACAAGTCACTTTTTTAAATTGTCATTATTAACTATCTAATTCATATTTGCTTGTTCATATATGTTCTTAATTTGATTTAGTGAACATGTATATTCTATGTAGAATGACTCATAACTCATTTGCTAATAAAACTTAAATTATATTTGCATTTGCATACATACTTGAAATTTATACTAGTTTACTTATGAAATTTGAATTTTTCTTATCTTTGTACATCATGTTTTGATATAATATGTGTTCCTGATGCTTATATTTTTTTAGGCATACTAGACCGAAAAGTTACCCAAACATATATGAAAAATCTACTTTATTCTCATCTAGATATAGTTGATGTGTTGTGATACCATAAGTGTATCCACTTGCATTAATCAAAGAGGAAAAAGAAGAAGGTTGTCATTTAGAGCCATATCAGGTTGTCTAATTTTGATTACTTTACGACAAATAGCATGCTCATAAATGCTAGTATAACGTATATTTTGATTTACTTTATGGGTTTGTTTACTTTTACTAGATTACTTTAATATTTTTACAAATTTTGAGAAACTAAACGAAATTCTAGATATTTTCTTAATTTATTGAGCGAATGAATTATTTGAGTTAAGAATGATAATTTGATATTTGGGAATAAGAGATTGAAGGGAATTTTGAACCTGAATAATAATTTTTAATGCATATGTAATAATTTTGCTTAATTCAACCAAAATGAAAATAAAATTTTAAAATAGACAACTTTATAATTAGGCCTCCTAAATTTATTTAAGTGTAGTTTTTCCTTTCTAATTTGCAAATTAAAATAGCAAAAAAAAACTTTCAGCCCCAAACATGTACTTGTCCAAATCAACGAGTCTAAAGCACAAATGGACCATTTTCTTGATATATATATATATTTATATATATTTACTGTAAATCCTCTGAATATTAAAATTGGTAACCCTCAAATTCTTTTAAATAAGCCAATTTTCTTGATATTCTCCCTATTTATTGTAACTACTCTGATTTATTTGTGTACTAAATTTCAATTAGGTCTAAGCATAACCAAATGGGACTAGTCACCAGCATTTAGATACAACAGTGGCCAGCATCAAACAAGCCCTTCAAAGATGTAGCAGATACCGACAACTTTTATAGTGCTCTTTCAATTACAACTAGCTGTATGCCATAAAGTTGTATTTGGAATCTATTCAAACAATTCGTAGATATGGTCATCCTACATAGATAAAGATATGGATTAAGTGCAAAATAATTCTTAACTTTTTTTGCTATGATTAATAATTCGATCTTGTAACATTATTTTTATACACATTTTTTATTTTAAATATATTATATATAGTATTTAAATTATGATCACCTTTTTCTTTTCAATTTTTTTTATTTAAATCTTAATTTATTATATGTTAACACTTTGAAGATTTAATTTTCTAAAATTTTGCAGTTCTTAATTTGTTTTGTATTAGGAGTAATCTAATCTAAAACTAACTAAAGATCACTTTTAATTGTGAAAATTGGTCATATGGATAACCCAAATTAACACGAAATCTCAACTTAACTTGTAAATCCGAGTTTAAAAATTCAAGAATGAGTTGTACTCAGATTGAATAGTTAGGATTGAAAGTCGAGTTAGGGTTAAATATTTTATATGTCAGATTGGCTCATTAAAGTGTTGTTAACATGCACCTAATTTACCATTTTACCCATCAAGAAATGAAAAATAAAAAGAATATTGGTGTAAGAATGGGTTTAAAAGAGTATTTTTGTAAATATACTTCTTTTTATCTTTACGCTCTTATGTGGTAAGTTTCATTATACTTTTATGTAGTAAGTTCCATGGTAATTTACATGTGCATCACTAATAAGATTTGATCAAATAAAGAGTTATAAAGGTAATATTTTGTGTTTTTAAGATATATAAGGATGATATAGTAATATAAATGGGGCAGGACAAGGGTGTCTATCTACGTCCCGTCCCGCAATAGTGCCAATTTTTCCTTCTAACCTTTACCATCATTCCAAAATCATTAATACTCCTTCAAAATCGTGTCAGAGAGTGTGACAGGCCATTTTGCCATGCCCGACATGCCAAAGTTCTTTACGACACCTTGCATCACAGAAGACATTTCATTTATTTTTGCAGCCGCATAATTAAAGATACATTCTTAGAAATGATCAAAAGACAGCTGCACCAAACTAAAAATTTCTTGCTGTTTGAACAATGTCAATCATCCAATCAATCAATATAACCCATTTATGGTCACTACCTTTTCATCTCCTTCCTAGCTTCCCATGTTGGATTTAACCCCTGTAAACTTGCACTAATATAAGATGCATACATATACTGTAATATATTCCAATAGAATATATATCATACTTGTTCACTATATCTTATGGAAGGAATTGGTGTAGCAAGGTAAGTTGGGTTTTGGTCTCCGGCCATGATAACAACAATCTTTGGCTCAGTATCAGCCATTATATTGTTGAACTCATCTGGCTTCTCTGTGGCGTCACTTGACGAATTGCTTGCTGGCTTGAGTTTAGAACAAGAGATGATCAGCAAACACACTGCTATGATACCAAGGAAGATGGTAAGACCACCAAAAATATACGGGCATGCAGAGTCCCAGCTCCTGAACCCAGAGCTGGTATCTTGATCAGCACCATCTTTTTGCTCCATTTCTCTTTCTCGATCTCCTGCATATTAGCACATATATATATATATATATATATATATATATATATATATTGATTCGCATATATGGAGGGTTTTTTGTGTTTATATTCGGAAATTGACCATTTTCTGAAGTTGTTCCAAAATTTGTCACACACATTGAGTCACAACTCAACCTAACAACAGCAAGACAAATAAATAAACTTACTTCACAATTAGATTGATGCTCTGTCTCTCTTCATTGATGGCTTTGGCAAGTACTAACAAACTTGGAATTGCCAGCTTGTCAATAAACTTTTGAGTTAGATATAATGAAAACTTATGGTGTATCTAATCATATCTAATCACACCATATAGATTTTTTAATTACTTGAGAGAAAACTCCATAGAATAGATTAAAAGGTTGGATCAAATTTAATTTAAATAAAAAAATGAGGATCCTTTATGGATGGGCTTCAATTGTACAATTTAGGCAATTTAATATACCAAAGAAACTCAATTGAATAAGAAAACTGAAAACAGCCTGATTTAATTAATTAAGTTTTAATCCAAATGGTGTCATGGTCCATGTAATAAGATTAGATTAGGTGGGCTAATTAAAAAATATATATGTCATGATGTGAATTTAAACAATTCGTGGAGAGCCCAAATTTTCTATTTGTTTAACCATTAATTCCTTTGCGCATGAAGTGTATTGAACCATTTTTTATTTTTTTATTTTTAAATTCTCAAGTTGGTAAACTGACTAGTAATAGTGTAAAGTGCTAAAGTGTAAACTACCTTATCTTTTTCAAAACGACTTTAACTTATTTTAATCCTCAGCTCCACCCGCCAGAATTGATTTTCTTCAGGGTTTGATCTTTCTTTTTCTCTTTTCTCTTCTTGTCGATGACTTTGCATATAAAACCATTTCTGTTATTTGTACTTTCTACCCAGAAATTTTAATAATTATAAAAGTAGTACTCCTATAATATATGTTTAATAGGAGTCTTATTAAACCTCTAAAAAAAATCACAAAATAACTTAAAACAAAACTTTGAAATTTTAAAAACACCTCTCATTTTTTAAATCATTGATACAACAAGATTTTTAAAATTAAAAAAGATCAAAGTCTTTCCTCCTCCAACAATTTTAAAAAAAAAAAATTAAGAATCAAAATTCTAAATCGACTTACTTATTATTTTGGATCAAATTTTTTTAGTGGTTGACAGGTTGCCCCTTTGAAGTGAATTCCTTGCTCTGTTCATTCTCTCTCTGTTGATTGTAATTTTTTGAATTCATTCTGAAAGCACAAACCCTCATGGGTTTCTGCTTGGGAACCACAATGCCGGTCGACTGGGAGTTGGAGTCCTACCCTACCCTCACTACCAAGATTTCGTCGTCCTTCCCTTCTTCATTCTTTTTTTTCCCATCAATTCGGTTCATCCTTGACAGATTTGTCTTTGAGGTATCAATATCATGCACTGCACTTTTCATATATATATATATATATATATATATATATATATATATATATATACACACACACACATGTGTGTGTATTTTGTTACACTTTATTTTCTTACTTTGGTAGGTGGCTTTGGTGTATTGCATAACTACGATTGCCAGTACTACACTAGTTATTGTTCAACCCAGGAATATATTATCTTTAAGTTTTGATCTCAATATGTTTAAAAGTTGTACTCAATTTTCTGTTCTTTTGAAATTTTTTTTTCCTTTTTAAATTTTAGAATGCTCTTTACCCTCGTGAATTATAACTGGATTTTGCTTCTTGTTCAGTGTATGATGTTATTTTCACTTGAATTGTGCTGTCTTTAGTTTCTCTTCAAATTGTTAGGAATGTATGATGTTCATGCTTGTTGCAGAAATTAGCTAGAAGACTAATTTATGGGAAGGGACATGCTCTGATGAATCTTTAAGACACATGCTAAGAGAAAGAGACTCGATAAATTCAAAGAATCAGCTTGGAAATGCATTTATTCTCTTTCTGCAGAACTTTTTGCTCTCTCTGTTACTTATGGTGAGCCCCGGTTCACTTATACCAGATACTTCTGGGTGGGGTCTGAAGATCAGGTCTGGCCTGATCAGAAAATGAAGTAAGTTTCCTTAGCCCATTGTGCTGAACATGAAATTCAACTAGTACAATTGTTGCTTCTGAACTTGATCTTCTTTTATTATGCTTTTTTTTTTCTTCTTCATTATTGTAGATATTATTATTTTGATAAAAAGAACTTGATCTTTCATGGACCATAACATGTTTGCTTGATGCTCAGATTGAAATTGAAAGGATTTTACATGTATGCTGCTGGATTCTATACATACTCCATATTCACTTTGCTTGTACCTTGTTTTCCTTCTATGCATTATTGATGTGGAGTCAGTTCTGACTATAAGTAAGAGGGACGACTTGTGCGAAAACACAATGTGTATCTATATCTTTACATGGTTAACATAATTGAAAAGAATACACTATTTTTGGTCTTGGTGCATGTGTAAAAAAAATTGAATCTCTTATTCCGGTGATTCCTGTCCTTTGCACTTGACAATTTTGCTTCTTCCTCTTGCAGATTTGCTCGAGTTGGTTCAGTGATTTTAACTATCCATGCAGGAAGTGATGTCTTTCTAGAATGTGGGAAGATGTCCAGATATAGTGGCTTTGGAAGGATTGCTAGCTTTTCTTTTCTTGCTTTTTGTCTTGTCTTGGCCGGATATTGCGGAGTACAAGGTCAGTTAAGTTTGCATTTTGCAGCATCATATAAATTTGGTTCTTCTCATGATTTCCTTCATTTATAATACCTATTCTTCATAGTTGCACAAAGGGAAATAATGAGCATGAGACACCCAAAAAGTAAAAATGAAATGCATAGCATTTGGAGAAGTGATGGCTGCTAAAATTGTGGAATTATTTATTTATTATGCTAGAATCAGAATGAAGAGAGTGGGATACATAGGAATTGCAGGTTTGGAAAATCCAAAATAGAATTTACAGAGGAACCAGTTTTGGAGCCCATGTCCTAGTGAGTTAAGTTGCCAGATCATTGCACTTGCCGTGGACATCATTGAATTATTAGGTCATTTTGTCAAGCGTCTAAATATTTAGACTACTCTTTCCTTTTTAATTTAAGTGACAATATAATCAACAGCCACAAACACATGCAAGTGTTAGGTATCAAAGAAAACCTTTTATTCAAGACTTGTTTGCTGGCTTGTTCATTCCACAGTCAATAGGACCTTGAGAAAGGACTATCAAATATTAACCATACTCCTAAACTAAGGCTTTATTGTTCTTTTCTTTTCTTTTTTTCTATTGTGGTAATCTACACTTTCTCAATTTCTCTCCATGGATGTATCTTTGAGGGTTGTTCTGATGCCCTGTCTCTACTACCTAGTATTACACAAAAGTGTTATTTTCTTCTGAACAAGTCTTTTCGTCCTTCTGATTTTATCCATTAGCTTATTTGAACCACACTTGGGATAGTTGCTGTAACTCTTGAATCTTATCGTCCACAGTACTTTCTCTTTTTTATTTTTAGATTAACTGTGTGGAAAGCATTTGCCAATGATGTATCTAATGCCTTTTTAAACCTGTCACATGCACCAATGCTTAAACAACCCCTAAAATGATTCAAAACTTCTTGTTTTTGTCTCCAAATAGACTTGTTTTTTTCCTATTTTTAGCATAATTTTGTTTATTTTTTAAATTCCGAAGGTCGCATAGGTTATAATTTTCTCAAATTTTCAGTATGCATAGTTGGTCAATCTCTGTAGTCTGTATATCTATTTTAGTCTCGGTGTTCAAACTTTTTCTAGTAGATGATGAAACAAAAAGAATAATGATGTAGAAGATCATAACATTGATTCAGCCTTCAGGGTCGGAATTACACGACGACTGTTGTAACAGTCTCAACACAAAAGGAAAATGTTTGATGGCTTTTGCTAGTATGAAGTTTTATGATGTTACCTACCCAAAAAAGAAAAATAAATGAATAAATAAAAGAAAGAAATACATTGTGTAACCTTTTGTTTGCAGCTCACCATTATGGCACTCAAATAGGAGTATTTAATTTTTACCATAATGATTTTTTAAATGCAAGTCATGCCTTTTGAGAGATGACAGCCTCCATTTTCTATGAATATTCTGTCAAATTTGTTACTCTAGATACATGATCTTTCTCCTGTGATTATTCTCACTTCTCTCTTACAGCCTGCTACAGATCCAAATCAACTCAACCATTTACCTGTCTGCACTTTACAACTTATCATTTTGGACACAGTTCATGATCTTTCACTAATATGCTCAATAGACATATTCATATTGTATTTGTTCTTTAAACTCACCATGTGCCCAATAATTCTCCTCTTTTTCCTTTTTCCTTCTCATTTCTTCTTTTGCTGGTGAAAATCTGTAAAACCTCTGCACTTTCTTTATTGAATTATAATCTCTCTCTCTCTCTCTCTCTCTCTCTCTCTCTCTCTATATATATATATATATATATATATATTGCAGCTATGAAGCTCTTTTGACACTGGACACGGATAAGCACATGGTGGATGGAACAATATGCTACTATTTGTTTAATACCTGTCTATTCAGCTTGCTCATTTTTCACATGTATTGATGGCGGTTGATATTCTTGATGCTCATAAGATAAATCCAAGCTAGAGGCCAGATTGATGATGATGTGCGATCTGGCAAGGAGCACAAATTCCATAATTGGTGTCATAATTTGCATATATGCACTTCCATGTACATTTAACATACATTTATCAAGGAATAAGGTAAGTGAGAATATGCCATGTCCCCATCCAGTTAGACTTTGATGCAATCCATAAAATGTGATTATGGCGGACAGTACATTATCTGGTATATTGTCCTTCTGATCTGCACATGTTTCCTGATATTGATAATTGACCAGTATATGTATATATTAAAGATAATAAATTGTACCAAAGGCAAAGCTACTTGAGGAGCTTTGTGCAAGTTGAATAAGTAATAGCACATCAAGTAATTTGTGCACCAAGTTGCACCTTATTGGCAAATGCTTATGCTGAGGACTTTATTTTTACATTGTTGGTGCAGATTGTGCTAATAGGTATGATTTGGGTTGTTGAGAAGTTAATTCAAACAAAATCAATATGAAATAGCAGTCTTCTTCAGTATTGTGATCTTAACTGACTTTGCTTTTGTGTGTAGATTCTGAAGGTGATGATGATGATGATGATGAACACATTGATTGACAGCAAAACAAAATTGAAGATCACAACATCCAAGTGTTTTCAAGGTAATGAGGAATTGAATCATTATTCTGATATGATTATTTTGCTTCAGTTCTTCTGCAACATCCCACTCAGAGGAGATGTGTACCATCTTGTTCCTCTCCCTGTGCAGATAGAAATTGACAAAGGCATGCACTTTTATATGTCCACACTTCAATCTCCTTGTAAGTTATAAGTAACTGTTAAAAGTACTTGTAAGAACTGTTTAATATACCTATGCTAATAACAACTTCGCCGTAGAAGGAGATGGAATGAATTTCAGAACCATAATTGCTTTCGGAATCGAAAATGGAGCTGAAAGAATACGTTAAGGGACATAAGGGCGTTTTGATCATTTCGTGCCCAAGATATTATAAATATCAAAGGGGCTGACATTTTCTTCATTCTTGGAGCTCCATACAGCCGGCCATATATTTCTCTCCCTTCTCTTTCATCTCCTTTCCTTCTCTCTTTGATTTGGAGGTACTTGAAATCAGGATCATCTCAACTAGGGAGAGATTTTAGGAATCCACTAAGAGCAATTATCTTAATCAAAGGGAGGGTTCAACCGCCATTGAGATATGTATCACCAAAAGGCGTTATCACTCCAAGATTATCAAACTCAAGATATGCATTTTGTGAGAATCGAAATATGCAAATATTCTGAAAAGAAAATATAATAATAGGGGCACGTTTATTTACAGATGCTTAGTATTACAATATTTCACCAAATTCTCTCTGTTACTTCATGTAGATGATTAGTAAGCTGCCTTCACTGAATTTTTTATGTTGTTACCCACACATCCCAAAGCTTTGTAATGGCTGAAGTCTTCCATCACTAGTCAACTGCTCAGCTAACAATCTTCAATAATTATTGAAATAATATCTCATTTAGGAGAAGAAATGTTTCCTATTTATAAATTTTTCACATAATGGATGCTATGCTCATACTTGTTGGAGTTGAAGTAATCAACAAATCAATTTTTCATGTTCAAAGTTTCTCTCTATTTGTAAGAACCATGACCATTTTTGGTCGATTTTCCTTTTTTTTCATTTATTATCATATTAATTTTTTAAATGATTATATATGTGTTTTCATTGTAAAATACATGTTTAAAGAACTTATTTAAAGTTTGGGAAAGTTTTTGGAGCGTTTGGCGAAAGTTGATTTTTTCGGGTCTGGTTGACCCCGGGGTGCTAGCCCTGTGGGCCCAAAAAATCCAAAAGTGTCTAAATAACACTAAATTCAGAGAACAGTTTAAATGAAATATTTGACACACTACGAAGTCAATTTCGTGTCAATCGGAGTGAAAATGTAGTGGCAATTTTATAAATAAGTGGACGTTAAATTCTATAAATAGGATGAGAATGACCCGACCCTCATTCTCTTCAGTCATGAGAGCAATATATATATATATATATATATATATATATATATATATATATATCTTATTCACTTCTCTATTGAATTCAAGAAGCTTAGGCTGAGAATTGGGCGACGTCGAAGAAAAGAGAAACGGTCTATGCATTAAGGACTCGAGTTTGATCCGTTCGGAATTAATTTCGGAGAAGGTTGATTTTTTTTTTTTGGGTGAGAATTAGGGAATTAATTTGTAAGCTCTTCCAAATTGAGGTAGGGATGCCTAATCCATAAAATTCGAGATTTTTGTAAGTATATTGGTTATCTATGAAAATCAATTGGTTATGTAGGTGTAATTAGATGTCTTTCATTATCAAATCATGCTAAATTATGTCACTTAATGTTTTATTGTTAATTGATGTTATTACATATTTTTAATTGCTTTAAATGATTATATAAGCATGTTGAGATTGAATTGTAGAACAATTTTGTGAATTTATATATATGTGTGAAGGTGACACTTGTGTTTGATAAATTGTCTTAGAAGTGTGTTTAAGTGCAAAACATGATTTAAATTGTCAATATATGAATCATATGAAATGTGGAAGATGTGAAACATGTTCAACGTGTATACATATGATGTTTAAATGAGGAATTGTATAAAGCATGATAATTGCTTGATTCTTTGGTTTTGAGTTGTAAATGCACATTGGTTTGGACATGTGGGGTGCATCTTCATTGGCATGGTGAATGTGGTGAGCTTAATTGGGTTGAGAGCCTTCTTGAGGTGGCATGGTATTCGTTATAAATCTATATGGGGTAATCCAGCTTTGGAACCTTGTGGAATGATCTTTAATTAGGGCTCCAGACTAGAATGGAAGAGAATACTCCCTAAAACGGAGTCTTCCAATGAGGTAAACCGGCTTTGGAACCTCAGTTAGATGGGATTGGGCGGTCTGTAAAATCGACCCCCAATGGATGTGTGGAGAGGATGAGGGAGTTGTACATATCATGTTACATTATGTTTTACTTATGATATGGATGTGATACATAAATAATTGCTTAATATGATTAAATGCAAGTGTATGCTTATGTGGTATTTACGGAACTTGCGAAATTGTGTTTTAGACATTTCTACTGAGTATATGGTTGCTCATTCTATGAGAATTAACTCTTTTCAGGAAATGAAAATGAGGTGGTAGCATCTCCCCAATAGTCAATGTAAGGGGGCGAGAAAGTTGATTTTCATTTAAAGACTTAATTTACTTTAATTGAATGCATGTTCGGACTGTGGACTATATGCATGTGATGAACATGTAAAGACCATTTATAATTCAAGAATATTTATTGTTTATACTTTATGATTCCACATTTAAATATGAATTTTGGCATATGTTGTTCATGGCTTATGATTTCACATATAGTGAGCATGATAGAATGCTAGATGTTGCAAATGATGAATCGTTTGTCCATTAATGTCCAATTTATGCATGTATGTTAATGGGAAATGGATGGTTTGAGTAAGTGAGAAATGTGCTAAGTGTTGTGTATGTGAGGATTTCCTTTCTTCATGATTATATATGTTTAATGGCGAAGGAAATTGTGGAAATGCAGAAAATGATGCATAAAGTAGTCTCATTGAGTTAAGAAACTTGTGAAGGATAAATTGAGGTTTGAAAATAGTGGGAAACAAGGTCTGAAGAGTTTCAGCCAGCTGAAACATCCTTCAGCTGACCAAAATGGTGAGATACCGAATGTTTGCATCTGTATGTTCTACAGGTGCCTGTTTCGGTCGGTCGAAACAGCCTTCCAGCTGACCGAAGCTAAGGGCAGTCAGCCGATGAATAGCCCAGGTTTCAGCCTACTGATGGGATACCCATCAGCTGATCAAAACCTGAATGTGGGTTATTTTGAGTTGTTGAATACCCGAGAGTTCATGGGTCTACATAGGGACCCACGGTGAGAAAACTTGAGTTTTCGCTGTGTAAGATAATGATGATTAAGAGTATAGCCCAAGTGTTCCATATAGGAGACTTGTAGTGAATTTGTAAAGGCTTTTGCAACAAGTCATGATTCGGGAGTCGGGCATGACAGCTTAGTATAAATGGGAATATCAGAGGGTGTGATAAATGGTAGCTTGTCATAGTTACTCGGGTCGTGAGATGACGATCATGACACCTCACAATCCGAAATTCGGACTCGAACCGAGGGAGTCCCGACAGTCCGAATTTTGGGGCATGACACTATCCATTATGCACATTTACTTTAAAATTTGAACTTTGATTGCTTGATCTCATATCTTAATGTTCAGATGCTTTAATACTCGCAGCTTTATGATTGTTGAAAGACATGGAGATATGTCTAATAGCACCTGGAGGTATATTATGAATCATAATTTATGATGTAGGCAAATTGCAGTTTGCTATGGCCTATGGGCTAGCTGTTTTTTTCTCAGATTTTCAATTGTCAATCTTTTTATGATGTTGACACCATGGTCTAGCTGTTGTTTTCTCACTCCAGGAGAATCTCAAACACAAAAAAAATGTTACATAGGAAATTTTACAACCATGGGAAAATTGTTTCAGATTTTCAGTGCCTTGTTTGGTAATTAACATTTAAAAGATAAGTACATGCATGAACTTCTAAACATCAACAATGTTCAAATGAGGGAGTGTGATGGAGAGAATCAAGTAATGCAACATCTATGTGGAGCAGAGCTGCAGATGGAATTATTTTGCTAGGACAATCACTATCAAAGCTTTAAAGGCTGTTTATCCAGTTCTCTTAAGACTGTTCTCAAGAATTCTGAAAAATAAGTAAAAGAGAATTCTGAAAAATATTTTAAAAAGAGTTTCTGTAAAGAACAGATTTCAAAATCTGTTACCGAAATAAATTTCATATTGTTTAGTAAGCCCTTAATCAGCAAGGAACTTTAGCTGTTAAGTATGAATGCCAAAAGGACAAAGTAGTAGTTTCAAGCTCTGTAATACCCTTTTAACAACAGTAAAGCATTTGTATGTGACTAGGTAAAGTGCATGAGTTATCCAGACTGATACCTCTAACAAAAGGATTTAAGGTTTTAGTATTTTGTTGACAATAAAATTTCTAGAACAAAGATATATGTGTTTCTATATAGCAAGAAGTGTGTACTTATTCATGGTCAGATCCACATAGAATCTCATACACATGAAGGCCCTATTTAGCAAAGTTTTTGCTTCGACTTTTACACAGAAGAAAAAGAAATGCAGAAGTTAAATCAGGAAACTAATACTCACCAGCTTCCTTTGAACGTTCTTTTTTGACCCTAAAACTCTTCAGTCTTACTAATTCAAACACTCTTTAAAATGGCTTTTGAACTTGAAAAGCTGAAAATCGGCTTTCAAAAGTCCATCCAAACAAGGCCAAAGTCATTTTACCACAGAGACATCACTAAAATGAACATGGGGACATTTAGATTTGACCAAGACAGCTTTAAATAATCACAATGAAACTCATTTCAACTTCTAAGTTCCAAGTAAAACAATGAACTCAATTCAATTTCCAGAGGATATCCATAATGCTAAGAAACTATATAAAACAATGAACTCAAATCAATTTCCATTGGATATCCATAATACTAAGAACTATATTGTGAGAGTCACTGAGATTTCACCCATTGCTAGATTTCATGGAAAGCCAAAAATCATAATTGCCCGAGGCTCTCTAGAAGGATGCATATTCAAAGGTAGGCCACGTACATAACCAAAAATTGCTAATGCCTTTTTATCAATATTTTCATGACAGTGAAGAATGCACATTAACTAAGACTAATATACCCAACATGTTGAAATTTGGAGATCGGAATGGTACACCACACCAGTGAATTGATTCAACATTTCTTTAGTGAGAAAACTTTGAGATCAATTTGTC
This sequence comes from Cornus controversa, assembly GCA_026545225.1. Lineage (NCBI taxonomy): Eukaryota > Viridiplantae > Streptophyta > Magnoliopsida > Cornales > Cornaceae > Cornus > Cornus controversa. Next base: position 101,605,716 of record CM048845.1, read on the forward strand.
AACATGAATGATGATATCATCTATGCGTGGTCGAACAGCAGCTTGGGGCTGGAGCATCCATGTCACAAACTGGTGAAGAAGTTCTGGATATGGAGGATTAGGGCCAGCAGGCCACTTTACTTGTGCATTTACAATGGCCAACTGAAGGCTTCCTCCAGATTCCCCGAGTGCATACTCAAATGGAGATGCACCATACCTGTAAAACAGTCACAGTGAAGCAATGAGTAATTTGAAAATCACCAATACGGTTAGCATCTCAACCATCCACTGTGACGGAGATGATTCCCCCAACCCCCTCTCTTTTTCTTCTTAAAAAAAGAAAATTAGGGGCAAGCAAACATCATAGAGAAACAAAATCATTTGATCTTATTTCACGGAGATTATATTTTTCATGAGTATCTTGATCCAAATACTATGTGAAACAGACCAGAATAACTTCATTTCCATGAGCACAGCATCTTACCACATTAAGATTTCTACTATTACCACCCCCCCAAAAAAAAAAAAATTACACTATAAAAGATGCATCAACAATATCCAATGATTTTACAAGCTTTAGCATACATAATACACCCACCCATACAAACATATGTACATTAATGATACTCAGTTTTGCATTCTAACACAAGCAATGATTTCAGTTTTGCATTCTAACACAAGCAAGGGCGTCATATATGGCACCGGCACCTCCTTAAAATCTGAACACATAGATACAGCATATGCATGTTTGTGAAGTAATTATAGTTGGTTCCACTTCCATTTAAAAAATAAAAAAGAAACACAAAACCATTTACTCCTCTTTGACATGATTAAAAAAAATCAAGTTCAACTTTTTTCAATGTCAGAAAAGCAGTTCAACATGGATTGACACACGTATACATCATTTCAAGATGAAAACTGAGCTTCAGAATCACATAGCATTTCTTGTTATGTTATGGCCCGAATTTTGTCTTTGGGCCGGGTTGCAACTTCAAGATGAAAACTGAGCTTCAGAATCACATAGCATTTCTTGTTATGTTATGTCCCGAATTTTGTCTTTGGGCCGGGTCGCGTTGCGACCCGATTGACCCGCTGCCCCGGGAAAAAATTTTATGACCCGTTTTTTGCTTGCGGGTTTGGACCCGGGTTAGGACTCTCTTGTAGTCCGACATATAAGGGCATCTAAGGGTTTGGAGGTAGAGGAGAGAAAACACCACCAAAACTGCAAAAAGAGAGTGAGAGAGCGAAAGCTAAGGTTTGGGTTGAAACTTGTAATCTCTTGATTTTCGCATAGTGAAATCTTTTGCCAGATCTTTGCCGTGAATGTAGACACATTGCCGAATCACGTAAATTCTTGTGTTATGTGCGTTGTGCGTTGTGCTTGATTCGTTTTGTGTCGTGTTTCGTGATTATGCTTGGTTTGCGACTGTTTTTCACAACATTTCTTAATGCTTTATTTATAACAACCTTTTAAATAAAGCTCAAATGCTTTGCAGTTCTTGCTTCTAAACAGCATTCATGATAAATAGGTATTCTTGGTCTAACCCTTAACTTTGAAGATCAAATTATTTGGGGGGTAACCTCCAAACACAAGCACTATTGCATCACATGCCAATCAAGACGTTATTTTGGTGCTAGAGAAAAGTGCCCATCGTAGTTTTTGGTCATAAAATATGTTTTCTGTGCATCACTCTGTTGGACGTTGTATGCTAGTAGTTTTTATGTCTAAAGTGTGTATGTTACTCGAGTGGATTGAAGCAGGTTAATGTAATAACAGTGCAGCGGACTCTATTCACAGTATCCTGGAGAGTTACTATTCATGTTACTGTAGTGGGTTACTGTTCACACTCTATAGCAGTAACATAGTTTGGTTATCGTTGTCTTTTAGGCTTCTTTAGTTTAGATTTTAACTTTTGATTGATATTTGTACAAGGATAGGATTTATCATTATTATGTAAAGTATATAAAATGGTTAGTAACCATCAATTTTTGGAGAGTATGAATATTGGATAGCCACCCTTAATTTTTTTTTTTGAGATTGCAATTGCCTTCAATTTTCCTTTTTCTTGTCTCCTTTACTTATCTCCCTTCTTTTTCTTTCTTCAACTTCTTTCTCTTGATTTCAGGAAGTCCTGCGTTTTACTTGAAACACACTTTAGAACACTCAAACAAGCCTCATAAACCCTGGTTTGTTTCCAAAATCCTATTTCATTATGGTATCAGAATTTTGAATTGTCCTGCAAAAAGGGTATTTGTCTATTAGAAGAAAGGGCATACATAAACAAATACATATACTCTAATCCAAAATTGTTAATCCATTTTAGAAATTCCAATTCTTTGAGGAGACGAGCATTTAGTGCATTAACACCTTGACGTGAATAGATTCATGTATAGCGACAACGCTGTACCTTCCTACCATAAAGGAATATGTGTTACTACAGCCCAGCACTAGATGGAATTCATACAAAATATCGAGTTTATACATATAATAAGCCACCTTCTATCAAAAAAATATGCGTAATTAATATGTTCTCAAGATATATGTGTATAGGCATGATCATACTATAGCAGGTGACTTTTCTTATATAATCCATTTTCCATCTATCTCCATATCACAACCCATGATAGAGTACAGTTTAACATCCAATTAAAAGAAAAGTAAGTTTATGGATAAGATAGCTAACTATGTCAGATTGAGTTAATTTTCAGCATTAACAAGCATTGTAAGCTATATTAATACAGCAATGGGATTGGCAATGGGTAAGCTGATCCTATCTCATACATCTAAACATGTATATATAGTATACATTGGCAAACATAAATAAACATGCATACATACATATAAATATATATATGTCTAAAGTATTGTTGAAATAAAAAGGTGAGTTGATTATATGTCTGTATTCTTGCATGTAGTGATATATGCATGCCTGTATGCATGAGTTGAGTATACATGTTGCTAACTGCAAATCAATGAGGACTCTCCATCAGCCTGAAGCACAATCATTTTTAGGTATCAGAACCTCCATTCTCGTTTCATGGGAATCATTTTTCAAGTCATGATGTTCTGATTGTCAAGATACTGAATGATCAGAAAACTTCTGGTAAGTTGTTAGTTACATACCAGAGCTGGAAATTTTCCACAATGAAATTTAGTACTCCTATACAATCCTCAATCAAGTCAGACAATTCACATGATTGCCCTCCATCATGCAAAAGGAACTCCAAACATATGTTTTCTAATATGGTTACTGAGTGATTTGAAATGTATAAAAAACAAAACCAACAGATGCGCAGAGGACAGGTATCATCAGTTCAATCACATAACTGATCAGGAATAAATTATTCAAATGAAAGAGAAGCACAGAGAGGCCTCACATTATTGCAAATAAAGTGCATCCTAGTGACCAGACATCAGTTCTTTCATCAATATCTGCATGGCTTGGGCAATCCCACAACTCAGGAGCTCTGAAAGGTGCCGAACAGTGCTCAGATGCCCATTCCTACATAACCAACATCAGAAGAACCATGTGAATATTAGAAAATGCAAAGGGTTGATTTATGATGCAAGTTGTTCTGTGTTCAGATAAACCAAAACAACAAAGTTAAGTGTAGGAAAAATTACTGCTAAAATAACAAAAGTTCCAAAAAATAAATCAAAATTTTTAAATAATTTGAAAGAAGAAATATAGAACCCACTTTAATTAACTTATAAGGGGTTTAAGATACAATATATATTAGAAAGAAAGTAATCCAGCTTTATATTTTTAAATTTTTCTTTTTAAAAAAATAATAATAATAATAATAATAATAATAATAATAATCTTAACTTGATGGAACTTTCAAGTTGCAACAGTACAGACATGTAACAAACAAGGATCTCATTAAATTTGGTTTATTTATCCTGTCAAAATCATGCCATAAGAAACTCATACAAAAGAAGGCGCCTCTTCTGTAAAATAGTGGTTAATTCATCCACAAACATTTATCAGTGGAAGCAAGAACTAATATAATTATGAACTGAATATAAGCTGAAATTCATCTCCTACCAAATAATCTCCCTTGTGTCCTTCATACATTTCCTTCATGAAGTTCATATATCTGCGACTCCTTTCTTTCCACAGTAGATTATCCTTCATTGGATTTTACCATAAATATGAACCATGCAAAGCTTCCTTCTCTTGCCATACACCTATTGACTCAATAATTGGTCTGCTGCACTTAATCTACCCAACTTAATCTTACTGCCTCATCTTTTCCAGTAGTTTCGTGGTATGTCCTCCAATAATATGCAATCAAAAGTCAGGATAATAAAGATTGCAACTGTTGGAGAAAGTGAACTGAATTTGATTCCTCCAATAATATGAAATCACAAGTCAGGATAACAAATTCTTTTTGGCTTTAATCATCAACTTCGATTATATCACTCCTCTTAACTTTCATTGGTCTACGTTGCACATAGCCAAAACAACATAGATGAGCTTCCATCATCTTGTACTCGCTTGGTGCCACCCCTGGGTTCTAATGAAATCATTAATTTGTTTGTAATTCTATCATCTCTAGTTCTGCTCATCCACCTCAACATTCTTATTCCAGCTACACAATTTCAAGACATCCTAATGATGTATTCATGTAAAATATAGGTACTTGAATTGACCAATAACTGAGCCATGTGAAGAAGAGGCTACACTTGGAATTCCAAAAGAGTCCCAGCTGAGTCAATATTGTGCCAAGGACAAGTTCTAACTTCATACAAACAAAGTCATACAACCAACTTGGCTCAATTTTATTCCGTCTAACAAAAGAGGAGAAACATGTTGAAACAGCTAACAGTGAAAAGTGGACAACTTAAAACATGCCAAAGGATTAACTTCAAATCAAACAAGAAAGAAATTGGGGTGGGTGTGTGTTGGGGGGGGGGGGGGGGGGGGGGCCAAGATGCAAACATAAAAAATAAAAAAATGAAAGGAAGAAGAGAGAAACCAGTAACACCTGCAGTTGTAGTGCCTCTGAACGAGAGCGAATTTGCTTTCTTGCAGGACGAGCACTTCCAAAATCCATTAATATTGCAAGAGGTGGCTGTCCTTTTCTATGTGTTATAAGGACATTACCAGGTTTGACATCGTTATGTGCATATGGAGGATCTAAACTGTGCATATGCTTGAGTCCTGCACAAAGCTGCACAACAAATTTTTTTTTTTTTTCAAATAAAAAACTTATGGTGCATAAATGTTAATGTAGCAACAAATTAAGAACATCAATACATCCAAAACCACAACCTTTATTATCAAGAAAAGGGAACAATTTAAATGCAATCACAGATGACCATATAAAAATAAATAAATAAAAACCATCAGCTTTAAGTGCAATACTAAGTAACTGGTAAAACTCAACGGCCACTGGCTTAATGGTAAGAAAAATGTAACCTTACTGATGTGAATAAAATACTGAGGAAACATCTCTGCAGAAGACAGTGTGATACTAATACTTTCTTCTTCAGATACAATGTAGATGGAAAAATGAACAAAATTTATATATATGCCAAAGAAAAATAAGTCATATCACATATGTAGGACACAATGTTTTTACTGACCTGCCGGAATATTTGAAGAACATCTGAGGTAGAGAAGAACTCCTTCTTAGCTTTCATAGCTGTAGTATTGTCCAGTAATGTTCCATCCAAATGAACCGGAAATAACAAATATGCTTCATGCTTCCAAGATCCTTCTTGTGTGGGCTGACCAATGATAAATATTAGTTAATAAATAAGCTTTTTCAGTAAGGAGGAATATAGTAAATGATAAGTGAAGCCTTGCCTCCTAAAACAGTACCAAAATACTTGTCTCAGATTGTCAAAGGAATCAACAGATTCATGTCATATATTCATTGGGGAAGATGAAGTTTTCACAGCCACACAGGTCTGGAAAAGGCCCTCACAATACAAGATTGGCAAGAAGTTCCAATGATATCAAAGTAAAAGTTTGAATGGAATTCCTTATGATGTTCTAGTGGCAGTTTGTATCATGGACCAACTTAAAGACTGGGTAATCAATTCTTGTGAGACCTAATCAACACAATTGAGTTTTTCTGCTTGCAGTCTTCATCAGAAAGCCCTTCCAATAAAATTACTTAGTACACTTGAAAGAGAGTGTGATAGGAGAAAATATCTTTGAGAATTACTGCCTGTCAGTGCTTTAGCTAAAACCATTCTAATCCACTGTTATTGTGTTGTGGGCCTTCAGTTTTGAAGAGTTTAATGAAATTAGATTTATTCTGTTAATATTTCCTTCCTCTACAGGCCACTATCAAAGTCTACGATGATATGTCTAACCATCCAAAGGAGAAAACAATCAGCTCCATTTTTGGTGGATATTTCTCACTGTATCAGAATTGACATTTTTTTCAATATCCATAATGAGAAAATCATCTTATTATTTCCATGTATAATTCATGTGGCAACTTAAACACAATTAATTCTATTTTACAGGCATAACATATTATATCTCCAGTAACACATTAAACTATGATCCAAAGTGATCAGTTAAGAATGCGAGCAAAGGATTAATCAAAGTTATCCATCCATAATACTTCTGCACTTCTACTTACTAAACTTTCTTTTCTCAAAGAAACTTGAAGGACACCCATCACTGGAGACCACAATACGCATTGTCCCTCTTTCTAAGGACATGATCAAGTGGGATTCAACACTAACCTCTCAGCCAAAGTGGCAGTGCAACAGCATCTCAGTAGAGTTGGTAACAACAAACAATAATTTTCAATTATTTGAACAGAGCAACACAACATACAATGAGTGCAATGATTACCTTGACAGCGATGATAGCATGATCAAGAAGCGGAAGAAGATTGGGATGGCTAAACAAAGATGAAACGCGGATCTCCTCCCTCACCAACTCCAACTGATCATTATTTTGAATGAGAACTTTCTTCATGGCATAAGTTCCATCATCTGCATATAAAACCAATATTAGATTTTCTTTCTCCTTGGCATTGACCAAATGGAGAAATCATCGACACATTCCATACATTATAATGGGGCCACATTCATATCTATCAATGAACAAAGAACAACAAATACACAATTAACTGTCCGAAATTTTCATAACAACAACCAAAACAAATTAATTTTCAGATATTTCAAATCTATCAAAGCGATAAAGGAACAATCAACACAACCCCGTAATATGTATGATTCAGTCTGAAAAATCATAATAAAAGAAAAAAAATTAATTTTCAAACATTTCCAAACTATCAATGCCACAATGAACAATAAACACACAACCCAATACTCTTATGTACAATTCATCCATTTTCATATTAAAGACAAAAAACCCCATTAAATTTTCAAACATATATACAAAATTTTTGAGATCCATCAATATATATATATATGATTCTTGATCCCGAGATTGAAAATCCCACATAACAGTAAGTACATTGATTGCACTACAAATCAAGATTTAAATTTGATTAAAAATAAAATGGTAAATTATCCAATGAATCAACTCATTTTCGTAATGTAAACGATCAGAACCTGAGGCCCGAGAGGGATCCTTGAGCTTTTTTGCGATGCCCCCACCAGAAGCTGAAGTTGAGTCGGTGAGGACCTCCTTCACGAGATAGACATAGGCAAAACCCCCTTCACCTAGCTGCCTCACAACCCTGAATCGGTTCTCGTTGATCCACACATCTCCGCCTCCGTTCACGGCGTCGTACAGTGCGTTCAGTCCCGAAAAAGAGCATCCCATCTTCTTCCTGGTCTGCTCCCTCCCTCTCTCCTCTCTCTCTCTCTCTAGCAACACTTTCTCCCTCTATAAGACTATAACACAAAACAGATCCCCAATTCTCTCTGTCTCTCTCCCTCCCGTCTCTCTCCGCAATTTCTATTTTTAATTTTTTTTCTTCAGTTTCTTACAAGTTTTCTCTTGGATCTCTCAATCGACCACGTGGATTGTTTCTTGCACTCGCATTTTTCATTCTCGCACTCTTTGCTAATGGGTAAATATTAGGAGTGGCAAATGGCAATGCTTTAAAGAGTGAGTGCCAATAATGCTTTAAGTCACTGTACAAGCCGATTTCATTCGGCTTGTATATCACTTTCCCATGTTTAGGAGTTTTTTTTTTTTCCTCCATGTTTAGGAGTTGACTAAGTACAGATGTGTCATACTATCGTTCACATTTCAGTACTTAGGAATTTTAGTATTTACTGCAGGTAAAGAAGAGAACTCAGGACAGGGTGTCAGCTAACAATGACAATATATCTGGGAAAAAAAAATTTATCTACAGAGGAATTAAAGGTTTGAACCAAAGTGAAGAAAAGAAGATTTGAAGATAAAAGGAAAAAATTACACGCTGAAAAACTATGCCCGCTTGCAAGTTATTGACGCGGGAAAGTCTTACTTGTGTAAGAAATTCATACGTGGCTCGCGCACAAATTATTCACGCAAGAAACATTAACTCGAGTGAATAACTTATGCGCAGGTGAGCTTCGCCCGCGCAGGACTGTTCACATGGAGGGACTCTCAGGCACCTATGGAAATTGGCAAGTATATAGGTATGCAGGGGATGAAGGGGTTGGGGGCAATTCCCTCTGACGATATATAGTCCATAAATGGAGGGTGTTTTTTGGGCAAACTCTTTAAAAGAGTAGGCCGAAGTGAACATTTTTGGACTAATACTATAGCATGCTCAAGGGTTATAAGGAATCATGGATGAATGGGTCGTTGAAAGGTTTGGAGCCTACAATCGCAAGTGATTGTCCTTATAGCAGGATCATGTAGAGGATTGCTAATTCTACCCTTCAATATAAAAAGTAACTTATCGTGATGTTACTTTTAAGATTGAGGAGTTGGAATTAGTATAAAGCTACGGAATCCCACAGACCATTTTAGGCATAGAGACAGGCTGTGATATGGTCTGGGCGATCATGGTATCATAATGAAATATATGATGTCATGGTCCCAGGCGGAAAGATGGGTTGAGTGTGGTATGGAGGATTGAAAGGAAGGCTCGTTGGGCTATAAGCATCTAAAGTTGTGCTAGGGTGACTCTACGCGGGCACCATCACAGAATCTCTCATGGGTGTGACAAATCCCACGAAGGATACAAGGATTTGGGCTCATAGTTACAACCAATGGTGGTGAAGAAAAGGATACGCGGCCAAGTGCCACGTAGGATGACAGCTGTCAAAAGCCCCATGCCTGAGGACTATAAATACCCTATAGAATGGTGTCATGTGGATCATTCTGGTGCCCCTTCTCTCTCCTAATCACTTTTGCTTTCTCTCTTTCCCATCTAGCACCCAGCCTACATTCTCATTCAGTTACTCAGCTTAAACTTCACCAATTCCAGTGATCCAATCTAGTGACAAGTCATTCCTCGTAGTAGAACTCAACATTTTTTTATAAATGGCGACTCTACTGGGGAGGATTACTTCACACCATGGCTGGTTCAAGGCAGTTTAAAATGGTTCTAATTCTGATCATTTCAGTGGATTGTCTCTTCTGTTCTGTTCTCTTCTCTTTGGCCAAAGTTTCCCCGGAGATGTTTCCATGCGATTCATCAGAAAAGAAGTTTTTACAAATCAAATGTTTTTCTCATTCCATTCTGTCTGTTTCTCTGCATTGAAGATCATTGAAGCACCATAGCACTCGTAGAGATCAAATATCTTACAATTTCTGAGATAAAAAAAAAAAACTACATGGAAGGCCTTTACGGACACAAGAGTTCAAAAGCTTCAAAACTCAAGGTGTTAGACGACAACGTTTCATCCATCAACGTAAAGAGAGACAATCACCAGATCTTCATAGTGGAAGGACGTTATCACTGTCTATAAAAAAGTCCAAGCTTCGATTCATACACATTTGTTAAGGATATAAATTTGTAAATTTTGGATTCCACACTAATCAGGTACCTGAGATTTGTGTTTCCGGCGGCGATTCCTTCAAAAACTCTATCCCTCGGCTCCTCCATGTACCATCAGACGGTTGTGACTGAGTACATCTAAACATAACAACACTGGTGGAGGTAGCAGTGATTTTGAATCGAGAGGGATGTCGTCGCGGTTGCCTCTGTCGTTGGTGGAGAACTTAGAGACTCCACCGTCGAGATCGCCACCGATGTTCAGTTCTCTGTTGAAGGTTGAAGAATATGAGGTGGTGATGGACGGCGTTCTAGTGGCGTCTTTGCCCAGTGTGAGGGTGAGGTCTTCTATGTCGTTAGATTCCGGTAGTTCGTCGTCCTCTTCAATGGTCGTGGGTGGATTCTGGTAGTTGTCATCCAAATGACAGTTTGCACATGGAAAATAAAAGGCTCATCCCACTAGATTCCTCAACAAAAACAAATCTGAGGCTCAAACTTGTAAGTCATATGCTGGTTCAAGATCGTGCACATATGGCTCAAAGTGTCATTTTTTTCATCATCAAACTTCAAATGATTCCATTATCTCCACCAAACAAAACTAGCAGCTAGAGCAGCGTCAAAATCCCAAAGAGTTACACCCACTGAACCAAAACATGCCAATAGTAGCAGCATCACTTCCACAAGCACCGACTAGTCTCCCTAAAGACGACGGCATTGAGATTGCCTTATCTTCTTCTGTTCCAGCTAATAGATCTCCATTAAAGGAAGATGTCAAAGAGAAATAGGGTTAAAGGTAGAAAACACAACATAAATCTGTAAGAAAATGAGGAGAAAAAGAATAGATCAAAAAGAGGGAAGCATAAAGTATTTCCCGCGGGTAGATTATCCTCGCGGAAGGGTATATCCCACAGGTATATCATGGTCGCGGTAGAGTTTTTTCCGTAGGTAAAACATCCCCGCAGAAGGGTATGTCTTGTAGATAGATGATGCTCATGTAAGATCCCCTCATTGAAGACAGATGGAATGAACTTTGCGAGATGTCTTTACAAGTGTGTTGAGGTGTATACGAGTGTAAGGAAGACTTTCATACATGGGAGTAATGGAAATTTGGGCATGTAAAATGCAAGTATTAATGGAATTCAAAGTTTGGGTTGCGCGGCGTTGGAGGCAAACATTGGATAGTGGATACTTGTTGTTAAGATTTATGTTAAATGTCTCTTTGCGAGCAAAAAGACACTATTGACTGTGGGTGGGAGTTTAAAGGTTTAAACTCATAGAATGTGGCAAAGGATTGGGTTAAGGAATAACACAATGACCGCCTAGAGAGCGTATAAGTGGAGATCATGAGCTGGGTGTATTGGAATCTAGTAAGACACAAGGTAGAGGTCACAACTGGGTTTATTTAAAAAGAGAGAAAGGCTAAGTAATGGTGTCGCGGGAAACATCCGTTGGTGCCGCAGGGAATGCTCACCCATGAACATCAACACAACTTCAAATATGTCATCATGGAAATAATATGATAATTTCAGGCCATGATTGGCTTTAAGGATTCTGTAACGAGGTGGTTTGAAATAAAGACCAGTGTTGATACCAAGGAAGCCTTATCAGTGCTAAAGGCAAAGTCAGCGGGTGACTTAACAAGTGTGTCTCGGTCTAAAGAGGTAGATCAAGCTAAAGACTCGCTATAGACATCTAACCGCGAGTGAGTGCGCCGCAAGTAGCATCCACCCGCGAGCTTCTTCTTACGTGTATTAGTTGCTAGTGAAGGTGTTTAGGTATTAGAGGCCAAGGGAAAATAAAAGTTGTGTACACGAGTTACCAAAAAGAAACACCTGTGTACATGGGGTATCATATCTCCAAAAGAAGGGTGGTGTTTACAGCAACATTTGTTTGAGAAACATAGCCAATAGAAAAGGAAGAGCTACCAATCTTTCCAAGTGATTTATCATCCTTTAATAGACCAAAAGCATAAACAATATGGAAGAAGTTAATGCTAAGGGTGTATGAGCTTTAGATGGAAGTAAAAATAGTTTGTTAGCAAGTGAATATGCATCCAAGTTTGGTAAAAAGAGTATTATGATGGAGTGGGTTGGAGTTCTAATCAGTTAAGTGTTGTACCAAGTGTATACATATCAACGGCTATAGTTGTCTTACATCACTTATTAAGCTGGCTTGTGGTGTGCAAGATAGGATTTGGGTTATTGGTTTCATCATTGGTGTTGAGTTTGTCTTGGTGAATGTCCGCTAGTTTCTATATAGTGAAGAATGAAAGACATAACTCCATGGACACAGGCTGGGCTTAGTGTATGAGCATTCTCTGGGCTTTGGGATTTATTTGAAATATCAACTACGCACAATGGTTGTAATGCTGTGCATTCACGCGGGTGAAGCTTTCCCATAAAGATATCCTATATGCGGGTAATATCACCCTGCGTAAGCGTATTTTACGCGAGAAGTTTCTTCCCACGTAAAAATCCTTTACGCGGGCAGATCCCACCCGTGATAGATGAGATTGTCGGAAGACCTCACTCGCAACCAATGAGGTCACAAGAAGCTCTCTCCGATGAACTTAGGATTGCAGAAAGCTCACAATAATAATGTTATCAGTTGTAGGGAGTTAGGGAATGAAGAAAAGGAAAGGAAAAAGGAAGAGAAGAAGGAGAGAGGAAGGAAGGAGAAAAGGAATATGGTAGTGTATTATATTGTATATATATATACATTACTTTCGGCTGGTAGGGCTATAGTTGTCGGTAAGATGATTCCAGCACCGGTAGGTAGAAGGTGACAGCTGCTTGACTTCAATAGTGGAAGCTACAAATGTTGTTGCATGGTTTATGGAGTTCCAGCCGTGGACCTTGGTGGCTGGAATAGCCATAGTCAGACCATGCTTGCTGAAGTGGGCTGCTTGTGGTGTTAGCAGCTGATGAAACTCTCCACGGTGGTAGCGCATGGCCATGGCTGAGAAGTGGGTTGAGGTGATTTGAGTGGAATGAAGTGGGTCTGTGGATTGGAGTGGTGATGAAGGTGGTGACTGGTGACATAGCTACTTCACAACTGAAGTGGTGGTGGTTGCGGCTGAGTCTTGAATGGTGAGAAACAGTGGTTTTCAGTGCCAGCTGCGGTAGTCAGAATGGCTGGGCAGTTAGTGTTGTAATGGAGATTGCAACGTGAGGTTGGGCAGTTGAGGTTGGTTGTTTGCTGTGGGTATATGATGAAAGAAGTGTGTTCGGATTGTTTGGGTGGACTTGGGCTAAGGTGGTGGCTGTTTGTTGATGTGTTGAGTTGGTTTCATGGTGTGGCAACTAAATGTGCTTGGGCTTTGTATGGCATGGGTTAAGGGAGGTAGTTATGGGCCAGCCTTGGGTTCATGGTTGTTGGTGATGTGGGTTTTCTCACTATTTTTGTGGGCTGAGGTGGTTGGTGAAGTAATTGGGCCAGTATGGTTATGTGAAGTTGGTTTTGGGCTTGGGCAGTTGCTGGGTCTTCTATATATAAGCATGGAAGAAATGGCCGGGTCTATTATTTTTGGACAGGAAAATATGATGCGTGTGAAATTGAAGATCTAACTTAGATAATGTACTTGGACCATAGATTTGTTAGCCTTTTCAGGATATAACCTAAAATCATCAACACAATAAAACAACATAAAAACTGCACAATAACTACAATTGAAGGCCTAGAATACATAAGTAGGGGCACGTGAATGCGAAAGATTCAAACACTTATTAGTAGTGGATAGATTGAAGCTCGTTCATGAATTCAATACGTTGTTGTGTGTTCACAATGATGTGAGTGGAACTATATACATATTATCATTTTTATGCATATATATATATATATATATGTATATATAGGTTATTTGGAGAATAGTATATATGCAATTAATGCACAGTGGGCGGTGAATTGATAGCAAATAGAATTTGCTAACCTACACCATTACAAGGCTAATGGGATGTGCTAATGTGCACCATTGGGATTGGTTTTGTAATACTCATTTTTTGACAAGTGGTGGTTCAAAGAAGGTTGTTGTTGCTATTGCCAAAAAATAGCCTATTGGTGCATATACCAAAAAAGAATTGAAAAGTTTGGATTAAATCTCCATTGTTGACCTGTGGCATTTGGTTTGGAATTCTTTTGTGTTTTCAGCCATTGTATTGAGAAAACAGAGATATTAATTGCAAATGGGCATTGTTTGCATAAGCCAAGCGGAGACCTCAAGCTTATTTGGTAATAAGGCAGGTTGCCAAGTAGTACATCACAAGGTACGAGTGGTGGTTTCCCACATATAAATAACAAAGTTAGCTTTAAACCATGAAAGGTTTTTGGGCGGTTACGGGTGACCTTACCTCGCGAAGGTTATGGTATTTGTAAGCGATCGCGGGTGGCTTTAACCTGCGAAGGTTCTAAAAAAAAGGGTCATGGGTGATTTAACTCATGAAGCAATCACGGGTGGCTTTAACTTGCAAAGGTTCTGAAAAAAGTGATCGTAAGTGCTTTAACTCATGAAGCGATCGCAGGTGGCTTTAACCCGTGAAGGTTCTGGAAAAAGAAATCATGAAAGGTTTTACCTTATGAAGGTTTAGCAGTCATGAGTGTTTTAACTCACGAAGGTTGGCGATCGCAAGTGGCCTTACCCCGCAAGGTTATGATATGGTAAATGGTCGGTGACTTTAACCCGCTAAGGTATTGCAAGCGGTTATGAGTGCTTTAGCTCACGAAGGTTAAGGTTAGCGATCATGGGTGGCTTTAACTCATGAAGTGGTCACAAGTGGCATTAACTTACAAAGGATGGGAAGGAATTTGGTGGGGGGGAATATCCTCTCATAGGTATGTCTCGATAAGCAGCGTATGGGTGTTTTTGATGTTTCAAGTAATTTTCCTCGAAGCAAGAGTGAATATAAGATAAGAATAAATTTTGAACTTGGAGTTCACAAAATTTTTGAACGGTACCATCATTTTCAAAAAGCTCGAAGACATGAGGTATGTCTACATACAGCGAAAAAGTTCAAAAAGGAAGAGCATTAGGAAACGGCAAGAAACATGGCTGTTGATCTCGTAGTGGCCCTTGAAGCAATGGTAGTCTGACACTATGTTATCCAGGCAGTTGTAAAGAGTGCCCAGAAACATTGGGGCCAAAGGAAGGGTTTCACTTTTTGCTAAAATAGCAACAAAAAGGAACATATCTTTGTTAGGACCGTCCTGAGGGCGACCTTTAAAAATAAAATGGTCTAACCAGTAAACAAGGAAAATTGCGAGCTCGTGCTCCTTGCCAAATTATGGACCTTCCACAAATTGACGTGTAGTAACCCTTGTGGACGGGTGTGAGTGGGCGGGTGCGAAGACAGACACTGGGCTGAGCTACCACACTGACAGGGTACAAGGTGTATAATCCCACATCGCCTGGGTGTGGAAAAGGGGATGTGCTTATATGTAATATGTTCTCTTCAAATGGTATGAGGCCTTTTGGGGTATAACCCAAGAGCAAAATCATGCGGGCTCAGGCTCAAAACGGACAATATCATACCATGTATTGGAGCGGGGTATTACAGTTGGTATCAGAGCCTGAACCCAGCCGGAAGTGTGCCGACGAGGATGTCGGGTCTCGTAGGGGGGTGGATTGTAGTAACCCTTGTGGACGGGTGTGAGTGGGCGGGTGCGAAGACAAACACTAGGTTGAGCTACCACACTGACAGGGTACAGGGTGCGCAATCCCATATCGCCTGAGTGTGGAAAAGGGGATGTGCTTATATGTAGTATGTTCTCTTCAAATGGTATAAGGCCTTTTGGCGTAAAACCCAAGAGCAAAATCGTGTGGGCTCAGGCCCAAAGCGGACAATATCATACCATGTGTTGGAGCGGGGTATTACATGACTAATACGCTGGCTCTCACGGAGTTCTTTGGTTTTTTTCTCATAGTCACGAAAAAAGTAGCGATACTAGAAAGTGTATGTAAGCTTCAGAGACTTCACCTTAAGGCAAATTTTAAGTTTCTTAGCACCCTTAAAAGTAGAGTCCAGCCGTATTGCATCATCCACGTAATCATCTAAAGCATCGCGAAGGGTAGAATCATCTGGTGAGGCAATGGGGGCAATTTTCTCCCCCAAGCATAACATGGGCAGCTTGAATAGTATGGCTACATTCTCTAAAGTGGGGGTAAACTTGGCCGAAAAGGTAGCAAAAGTGTGATTTACTGAGCTCCATCGTGAGATCACGGAGGTGAAACCACCTGCATCCCTCTTCACGGATAGTTCAGAAAAAAAAAAGTTAAATGGATTGGAAGATCTTTGCCTTGTGAAAAATGGTACAGTACTCTGGTACCCTAAGAATATAGCGTGACCATTCTGTCCATTCCACAATCGCGCCCATGTGTGATTCATACTCTGTAAGCTGAAGGGGTAGTCTCCTCTCTCTAAACAAAGTCGAGGAATGGATTCTGGAAAGGTCACGAAGGCTTCTATGCTGTCATCTAGCCCAAGAGTCAAAAGGTCATCAGACAATTGCATATCAGGCATGAACTCTTCCATGGACCTCCAAAAATAATCGTGCTTCTTTTCAAAAAAAGTGTTCTACGTCATTCGGAAGGAGAAGGGAGTTGGGAAACAACCCCATTGGCCAAGGTCATTTGCTTCTTCTTAGTCATAGCAGTATACACTCAAAATTTACAGAATAGAGAAATAGGAGTATACGCTCAAGAGTTTACAGCATGAGAAAGTAAGGAAAGAAGGAGGAGGAAAAGTAGCAGAAAAGAGTGCAAGTAAAAGTGAGGGGGGGAAATCTGTACATAGGACTATATAAATACTGGGGCGCGGGAACCGAAGCGACGCAAATGGTTACATAGGAGCCAAGAAGACACATGGGCTAGTCACATTTTGTAGGCTACTCGCGAAGGGTTCACAAACTTTAAGGCAAAAATCAGTGAAGGTGGCGAGCTTACAAAAAATAATAGATCCTTAAGTGTCCTAGGAAAGGAGAAGATGGAAAAATGTTGCAAACAATGATTCATAAAAGGGAAACATTGTTTGGAAGAGGGCAAATGTAAAGAAGAGAGCTTAGGACAAGGCGTCAGCTAAGAATGATAATACATATGCAAGAAACTGTCTACAAAGGAATTAAAGGTTTGAACCAAAGTGAGGAAAAGAAGATCTGGAGATAAAAGAAAAAAACTACATGTGGAAAAAACCTACCTACGAGTGAGTTATCCATGTGGGGAAGTCCTACTTGCGTAAGAAACCCATACGAGGGCAGGTCTTGCCCGTACACACGTTATTCACACAAAAAACATTAACCCGCGTGAATAACCCATGTGCAAGTGGGCTTCACCCGCCCAAGGATGTCCACATGGAGGACCCTCTGGCACCTATGAAAATTGGCAAGTATATAGGTATACAAGGGATGAAGGGGTTGGGGGCAATTCCCTCTGACATGTATGTTATAGTCAACAGTTAGAGGGTGTTTTTTGGGCAAACTCCTTAAAAGAGTAGGCCGAGGTGAACATTTCTGGACTAATACTATGGAATGCTCAAGGGTTGTAAGGAATCATGGATAAATGGGTCGTTGAAATGTTTGGAGCATACTACCCAGAGTGATTGTCCTTATAACAAGATCATGTTACTAATTCTACGCTTCCATATAGATAGTAAGTTGTTGCGCCGTTACTTCTAAGATTGAGGAGTTGGAATTAGTATAAAGTTATGGTGTCCCACAGACCATTTTAGGCACAGAGACAGACTGTGATATGGTCTGGGCGATCATAGTATCATAATAAAGCATATGATGTCATGGTCCCAAGCGGGAAGGTGGGTTGAGTGTGGTATGCAGGATTGAGAGGAAGGCTCGTTGGGCTATAAGTATCTAAAGTTGTGCTAGTGTAACTTTACGCAGGCACCATCATATTATCTCTCGTGGGTGTGACTAAGCCCACGAATGACACAAGGATTTGGGCTCATAGTTACAACCAAGGGTGGTGAAAAAAGGTATACGTGGCCAAGTGCCACATAAGATGACAGCTGTCAAAAGCCCCATGCCTGAGGACTATAAATATCTCATGGAATGGTGACATGTGGATCATTCTGGTGCCCCCTCTCTCTCTTAATCACTCTTGTTTTCTCTCTCTCCCATCTAACACCCAGCCTACATTCTCATTCAATTTACTCAGCTTAAACTTCACCGATTCCAGCAATCTAATCTAGTGACAAGTCATTCCTCGCAGCAGAACTCAACACTCTTTTACACTATAATAATCATACTAGACCCATTGATCACAGTTAATTAAAAGGATTTTCAACCTATGCTCATTGACATATGATGCGACAAATTGGCATATAGAATTTTGGTATACTCATTCTAATATATAAAATTTATTAATATTATAAAATATAATTTAAAATAATAATTGAAATTTATAAATTAATATAATAGGAAAAATTCATTTAGCATACCACTTTTTGATATGTTAAATTTGATATATTTGATAGTATGTCAAATGTCAAGTAGGCATTTGAGGTATCAGTTAGAAGAGTTCTTAATGTCAAAAGTAGTTATTGCAAATGTCACATATGATTTGACATATCGGTTGGAGATGCTCTTTAATTGAATTTTTATTTTGATATTGAAATTTAAGATGAGAATATATTTAAATCAATGGTCCAATTTGTTTCGCCCTGATAACATTTAAATAAGCTGAAATAAAAAGGTTATAACTAGGGGTGTAACGGTTTCTGGCAGAACCAGAACCGATCTCAACAGTTTCTTAATTTTGGACTTGGAATTATAATCATTGAGTTCGGTTCGGTTTTAGTTCCAGTCCACCAATTTTTGTGCATCCCTAGTTCCAACTAATGTGGTAGAGAACTTTATTTTTTAAAACAAATAACTAAAATCAGTTTAATGTTAGTATGTTTTTGCTCTTAAAATATTTAACAAGTAAGTTTAAATTGGAACTGAAAAAATATATATATAGTTTAAATTGTGAATAATTATGGTCTTTAATTGTAATTCAAGTGCATTAATTTTATGTAGTAAAGGTGGAAATCAATTCAAGTTGGTGTATGATGTGTCCTATACTACATGCAATGTAGCTATGTGTTTTTCGATCAATATATTATACATCAAATGTATCTTAGTTCCTATTTGATATGTGAAACTAATAAAATTGCTTAGTCCTATAAGAATCAAATGAAAATATGTACAAGCCGCCAAAATACCAAAGAGCCCTTTCAACTAATCAGATGTTTCAACTTAACAAACAACTCCTTAAAAGCAAAAGGCATGCAAATAAGACCGCAATTAGCAATGGCACATCTAAATATCAAGCTAAAATGGTAAATGCATTTTAAAAAATTTGAGCATGTGATAATGTTTATAGTAACAGCAAGGAGGATTGACCATTGGAGCAGAACACTGCTTAGTTCTAAAGGGATTTATTATATTCATGATAGTTTTATACCCTTCAATAGATTATTATATAGGCAATCGACAAGTCAAATCAACTTCATGTAAACTCAAAATACTGAAATGTAATAGTTAGAAACAGATCATAAGAATGAGTAATATCTATGTGATGAGGGACAAAATGATACTAACATTAGATCTGTGATTGAATATATATATATATATATATATATATATATATATATAACGGTTTTAATTCTAAAATAGGAACTTTGTGCACCCCTAGTTATAACGATGTTATTAAGTTGGTGGCTTATATGCTGGGTTACAACTTACAATAATGTTGCTCTTTGCATGGTGGGCTAACCTGAGTTTGGTGTGAATACTTGGATATCAAATACCATAAAGGGCTTGTACTTCCCTCACTAGACACCAATTAGTTTTCAAATGAGATGGCATAGTTTGGCCAATAATTGATATCAAAGTCGAAAGTCATGGGTTCGAATCTAAGAAATGTCATTGCGTGGGGGAGGAATTGTTGGAGTATAGCAATGTCGTCCAATGTGGCATAAACTAATAACACCTTTTACTTAAAAGAGGTATTTGTGATATGTCAAATCAAGAGAAATAAGTGAAATAAATTCTAATCAGAGACGAGGCTTACATTATTTGGAGGATGTTAATGATAAAATTAAATTGACATATTTGTATTGCAATGTTTTATGCATTTATCAAAACTTCCACGAGTGTTATAAATTTAATTTTAACATTTGACAATTAGTTTATAATTCGACCAGTTCAAATTTTTCGTTAATAAAAATAAAGAATTCATATTATACACTATAAATGGAGTTGATTCCACCGATTCTTTATCCACCCCTAGTTATCACAATGTTATTAAGTTGGTGGCCTATATGTTGGGTTACAACTTACAATACTGATGCTCCTTGCACGGTGGACTAGCCTGAGTCTGGTGTGGGTACGTGGATGTCGAATACCATAAAAGGTTTATGCTTCCCTCATTAAACACTAATTAGTTTTCAAATGAGATAGCATAGCTTGGCCAACAATTGATATCAAAGTCGAAAGCCATGGATTCGAGTCTAAGGAATGTCATTGCATGGGGGAGGAATTGTTGGAGTACATCAATACCGTCCAGTGTGGCTTAACATTTGACAACTAGTTTATAATCCGGTTCAAATATTTCGTTGATAAAAATAAAGAATTTATACTATACACTATAAATGGAGTTGATACTCTATTCCCTGATTGTATTTAGCTTTTCAAAATGGGACCGTTGATCTCCTTTGGATGAGTTGGTTTGAGTTACAACTTGGTTGACCAACTTGTGTCCAAGTTGAGCTAGGATCCTCTGCCCTACTGGGTCTCTGCCCTACCCGTGCCCTACATTTTTACCAAATTTAATCTATATTTCACCACCCTTAAATTCACATTTCACCATCCTTAAATCTTAAAAAAACTTGAAATATTTTTTGTTAGTTTTTTTATCACCACCCATAAAACATAAATTCACCACCCTTAAACCTACAATCACCATCCTTAAATCCACATTTCAACACCGTTAAATCTTGAAAAACTTAATATATTTCAAGTCATTTTTTTTTCAACACAGTTAATCTAGGATCCAAAACTCTTGTGGCTCTTTTTTATTAATATTTAAATTTTAATTATTATTTTTACTCATAAAAAATAGTATTAAGTTAATATTAAATTATTCAACAAATTTAATATGGATTTTCACAAATTTAATAATTTTACTAAAAAATTTCAAGTTAATTTTTTTCAACAAACTTAACCTTAAATTCAACACCCTTGAATATTGAAACATCTGAAAATTTTCAAGTTAATATTTTTGTCAACACTTTTAATTTATGTTTCACCACAATATGAGTAAAAAATATTATTAAAAAAGAGTCATGAGAGTTTTGGATCAAGATTTAAAGGTGTTGAAATGTGGATTTAAGGATGATGATTGTATGTTTAAGGGTGGTGAAACGTGGATTAATAGTGTTGACAAGAAAATTAATAAAAAATATTTCAAGTTTTTCAAGATTTAAGGGTGGTGAATATATGTTTTAAGGATGGTGAAACATGGATTAACAGTATTGACAAAAAACTAACAAGAAATATTTCAAATTTTTTAAAATTTAAGGGTAGTGAAATGTGGATTTAAGAATGGTAAATGTATGTTTAATAGGTGGTGACAAAAAACTAGTAAGAAATATTTCAAAATTTTCAAGATTTAAAGGTGGTGAAATGTGGATTTAAGGATGGTGAAGATATGTTTTATGGGTGGTGACAAAAAAACTAACAAAAAATATTTCAAGTTTTTCAAGATTTAAGGGTAGTGAAATGTGGATTTAAAGGTGGTGAATATTTGTTTTATGAGTGGTGAAATCTTAAATTTAATAAAAATATAGAGTACGGATAAGCCAGAAACCTGGTAGGGTAGAGGATCCCAACTCGTCCAACAAGTTATCTCTGAACAGACTTGAGTAACTGACAACTTGAGCACAAAACTTAGCCCTATTTTATATATATATATATATATATATATATATATATATATATTAAAATAATTGTAGTTGACTGTTGAAGGCTTCAAGCCTAAACAAATCGATCTAGCTTAACCAAATTTTACCTAGAACATAAAATAAAATAAATGCTACTCTAGACGATGATATATGTCTAAACTACTAGTTGAATAATTTTTATGTCATTAAATATGTTGAGTTAAAATTATGAATCTGACTTGAAACATATCTAATAGCGAATAAGGCTTTGACTTTAGACTGAATTTTACTTATCCAAAAAGCGGTTGAACTTGAACATTAGTTGACGAGTGTTTTAATTAACCCTCCAACATGCCCAAGTTGTAATCGGCACCTCATACCTAATTGTGTCTATTTTTAAAGATTTTATAATTTAAAGTGTGTGTATATATATATATATATATCACTTTAAGGTAAATTATTTAACTTTGCATTAAAGATGGTTTTGGTAATAGCACCACCCTAAAGATACGTTGTTTTCAGTGAATCAGCCTTTAGGTAATGTCATTTACCTTGTGAATAGAAGTTTTTTTCCCACAGAAATACAATAACGTGTTGGACCCGATAACACTGGGCCTTTGGAATATCAAATTTGAAACAATATAAAGTTGCATTTAGGCAAAAATAAATAAATAAATAAAATTGAAATTTATCTGAATTTTATTTTTTCACTCTCGGGCCTGAGAGATTTAGAAAATAAAAAATAATAAAAATAATGATTTTGTTGGTTTAAGAAAAAACTGAATCACAATCAACAGGACAATACAGAGTTGGAGTTTCATTGAGAACTCAACGAAGACTGCCTACCAAACAGAGGGAGAAGTCAATGAAAATTAAGTCAAATCTGTCTCAACAACTTTACAATACAGTCAGCAATTTATGTATCTATTCTCTGTCAAAATACATGCACTAAAGGGAAGTGTCCTTTTTTTGCTCAAAATGTTGCCCTCACCAATTTCCACATAGGTTGAAAGTGATTAATCATAAGTACCCGTTATTTAGCTAATCACAAATGAAACAAATAGCTTCCCATAATAATAAAACTAGAGGTCCAATAGTCAATAAGGTCAACTCTTTTAAAATAAGGTGTGAGAAGTCTCTGAACTATCTTCCTGAGTAAGAAGGCAGCTTGATACTGTAAAATATTTACATCAAATGACAAGGATTGTATCTGCTGGCATAGTAGGACTAAAGAAACAATTAAATCTTTATCTGTGTTCACAACTGGTAAAGTACCTCCATAAGTCCTCTCTTCTCTGCACAGACCATAGTATTTCTTTAGCATATAACAAGCATCTATAGGTTGGTTATGACTACTAGCCTAAATTTTCAAATCTAACTAGGACGCCACCTATCACTACACTTATTGTGCTAGAGCACATAATGAATTAACTCTGTGACTCAAGTATGGACACAAGGGAAGGTGAATTGGGTCTTTTAACAAATAAAGAAAGATGTATAAATATATAATCAAATATGCACAAAGTAAAGAGATAAGAGAGGGGAGATTTAAACACAAGCTCGTAATGTGATTAGACAATCTCATCTACGTTCACGCATTTTGATTCAAAAAGCCCTATTCCTAGAGAAATCGTGCTATAATTAGAATCGTGCATTACTTTTTACTAAATTAGACCATCAAGACGTCCAAAAGAAACGACGAGCATGTCAATCCGATCTTCATCCTGTTTTGTTTGAGTCGTTCTGATTCGAAAAGAGTAATTCTTTGCAGAAATCGTGCATAATCACAACTGTATGGCGTTTTGTGCCAAATTCGACCGTCTGGACATCCAAAAGAAACGAGCATGACAACAACGACTTTAAACTAGTTTATTTTGAGTTGTTTTGATTCAAAAAGCCCCCATTCCTTGATAAATCGTGCCAGAATCAGAATCATATGTTACTTTTTGTCAAATTAGACCGTTAAAACGTCCAACAGAAATGACGAACATGTCGATCCGATCTTCTTCATGTTTTGTTTGAGTCGCTCTCATTCAAAAAGAGTAATTCTTCACAGAAATCGTGCATGATCACAACCATATGGTGTTTTGTGCAAAATTCAACCGTCTAGACATCCAAAAGAAACGAGCATGGCAACAACGATTTTAAACTAGTTTCGCTTGAGTTGTTTTGATTCAAAAAGTCTCATTCCTAGAGAAATTGTACGTTACTTTTTTTCAAATTCGATTATCTAGACGTCCAAAAGAAACAATGAGCATGCCAATCCGATCTTCATCCTGTTTTGTTTGATTTGTTCAGATTCGAAAAAACTCATTCCAAGCAGAAATCATGCATGATCATAACCGTATGGTGTTTTGTGCCAGATTCTACCGTCTGAACATCCAACTCTTTCTTCTTCCTTCTTCGGTGCCTTCCAATCATCGTCTCAAGCAGAAATCATGCATGATCATAACCGTATGGTGTTTTGTGCCAGATTCTACCGTCTGAACATCCAACTCTTTCTTCTTCCTTCTTCGGTGCCTTCCAATTATCGTCTCAAGTCTTTCAAATTCAATGAAAAATAGAACAAGATGATGTAGAGATATATATGTATCTATATTACTCTCTCACGACTGATGAAGAATGAGATAATGAATTATTGAATTCTCTTATTTCCTATTTATAGACATAGCTCTCATATTTACAAAAATGTCACTAGTCTTTCACTAAACCTTTCCGGGCTCCATTTTCACTTTTGCTAACTCCTACAGACTTGAAATCGATTCCGCAGCACATCAAATATTTTATTTAAACTACTCTCAAAATTTGGTGTCATTCCGATACTTTTGAATTTTTCAAGCCCATGGGGGACGCGCGGGCCCACCAGACCAAAAAAATTCAATTTTTGTCAAATGCTCTCAAAACTTTTTTGAACACTTCCACAAGTCCTCAAACATGTATTTTACATTTAAAACACATATATAATCATTTAAAGCATTTATATGATAATAAATGAAAATAACAAAAAATCGGCCAAAAACGGTCATGATTCTTGTGCAAACTCTCTTTAATTATTTAGCAAGATTGTCCACCCAAGTGGCACCCCTCAACCCTTATATATATATATATATATATATATATATATATATGAAAAGAATAAAAAGTCATTAATTAGTCTCAAATGTCCATTCGAATGTGAAGCTGATAGAACAGTCTTAGGTTTGTAGAAAGTGCAGATAACAAAGACTTTGCAAAATCATATCTAGATTTCTTGTGCAAACTCTGTTTATTTAGCAAGTGGCACCCCTCAACCCTTATATATATGAACCTCCCTACTAAGTAGTAGAACACACAACCAAACACATATGGAAAATGCAAACATCCCCATCTGTCTTCTTTGGAAACCAACCTTATTATCCTTTCAGACCACATTGTCGTTGTGCTAGGGGGAGGGCCACTTAAATTCTCTCTAATTGATTGAAAATTCATCAAGAAGATTTGACATAAGTTTTACAATCGGTTGCCTACCTGACACTAACTCACCAATTTTCACATTCGACCTTGGGTATCGATAATGAAAAAGTTAAGGCAAAATAAATAATTAATTAAAATATTGACAAATCTAACATATAAATATATAGGTTTGTATTATGAATGGTTCAGTAGTCACTACTTAATTTGTTATTCATATTATGAATCGTTTGGTATCCGCTAAATGGCCCAATTAGAATGACGAATGAATATTAAATTTAGTAGTAGGCATAATCACAATAACTCATGAATTATTGATACTTACGATTTGTTGTGATATTCATGTGTATATTGAGTTATTTAATCATGAGAAATAATTCCCCAAATGAAATCGATTTTCAAGTGATTAAGCGAACATTAAGGCTATGTTTGGTATGATGAATAGAAAATAAAGGATAACATTACTAATGACATAAAAGAAAATAAAGAAAAGGAAAGAATAATGTTAAACTTTTATCATGTTTGGTTGATTAGTAAAGGAAAAGAAAGAAAAAGATAGTTAACATGTTTGGGAAGAAAAAGGAAAGGAAACAATTTAAAAAATTACCATTATACCCTTTTATATTTAAAAGAACAAATTTTAGCTTTTATCAACATAAGAGTAAAGTTGGTATTAACAAAATTGTATTAAAAAAATGTAGTATTTCCTTCCCTTTCCGTCCATTTCTTTCCATTTTTGGAAGGATAATAAAGCTATTATTCATCCTTAATTTATCCCTCCAAATCCTTCCATTTGATTTCCTTTCCATTAAAAATTTCATACCAAACACACAAAACCATATCCCTCCATCACCTATATTTTCTTTTCCTTCTATTTCTTTCCTACCAAATTGACTCTCATCACCTTTATTTTCATTTCCTTCTATTTCTTTCGTACCAAACTGACCCTAAGGGGTTGTATGTATTTTTTAATTAGGTAGGCAAAAAATATCCAAAATAGCTTATTGTTTAATTAGATAATACATCACCGTTATAAGTATCATTATTAATATTTTATGGTTACTACCCAAACGGTACCATAATCATAAAGTTTATTTATATTCTCAAAGCTAATATATGTGATGTTCACTCAAAGCATTAATGTGGTGAGCATTTTTTTTCTTATTGCTCGTTCATATATATATATATATATATATATATATATTGATGATTGATCGGCTATATACATATATTCATATTGATGATGCCTGATGCATCAGCTAAAGACCTAATATGATGTTTGAAAGTGACAATGTCATGTTCTTCGAACCTTCCAGGCAAGTTGATGTTATATGAATTTATGTAGACAATTAAATAAAAAAAGCCTTGTTCAGAACAAATTGGTAAAATAAGAAAATAAGTACTCCATCTATGAAACCCATTAATTCAAATGGCAAATTTATTGTCCCACAACACCCATCCCCACCCCCCCCCCCCCCCCCCCCCCCCCCCCCAACACATCTTCTCTTCTTACCCGTGACTCCCTCCTCTCCTTGACGTCATAATTGTACAACCTTACTTCAAATTTGTAAAAAAGCTTTGTAATTAAAAAAATTTATTTTTAATAAACAAAACATGTAGCACCGGAAAAGAGCAATTATTAAAAAGGACAAAACACTTGGAAGAGGAAGTTTACTTACAAATTTGAAATGCCATTTTTGATATATTAATTCTAAAATAATGGTATCAAGAAAGTTTTCTCACCACTCTTTATGAGTTCTCTGTATTTAATCATTGAATGGCTGGAAGTATATACAATTTAATATTCATTTATTTGTAGAATTAATAATAATCTTAATTCACTTTGATTAGTATCTCAAAACTAATAAAAGTGAATTAAGTTATTGAATCCGCAATAGGATTGTCAGAATTGTGGGCTCACCAAAGGGATTGTCAGATTGGGAGATACGTATGGTGGTCGCATATTACTTTTAGACCCACATGTAGGCCTGATTTATTTTTATTTTTTTCTTGAAGTGACACAATGCAGGCCTGTTTCAGCATGCAACGGTCTTCTAACCGTTGCAGGACACGCGGCGCCCTCTTGTGTTTTATTTTTTTAAGTCACTTATCGAAACGACGTAGTAGGCCTAATTTATTTTTATTTTTTTCTTGAAGTGACACAATGCAGGCCTGTTTGGGTGTGCAACGGTCTTATGACCGTTGCAGGACACGCGGCTACCTAACAGGGCGCCGTGTGTTTTATTTTTTCAAGTCACTTATCGAAACGATAAGTGAAATTTTTAAAAAAATATATGGGCCTGCATTAATGCAGGCTCAATGTGAACAGAATTGACTAAATGGTTCGCCCAATCCGGCGAACCACCTAACCAACCAATGGGCTGGCCCACATTTTTAGCCAACTCATTGTTAGGCTACAGTAAGATTTGGATCGCCAGATTGGACTCTAGCGATCCTATTGCTATTGCTCTAAGCACTCTAACCTCTTAGCCACATGCATGTTTCTGTTAAAAATGCATCATATCTTTTATTTATATAATTATAATTCCTCACATGTACAAATTTTCATTTTTTAATAATTTAGTAAAGAGTATAATTATTAAATATTAAAAATTTTAAAGATTAAAAAAATTAAAAATTAAAAATTTATGAAAATATTATTATTTTTTACCAGCGATAATTCTAAAGAGTGCATTGTGAAGTCTCCGCTATACAAAATGCTGACGTGACTCTTCGAATTTGAGATGTGACAAATTTAGAGAGGACAATTTTAGAGATGCTAATGGAGATACAATGTGTTTTAGTTAGGGGTGCATAAAGAATCGGTAGAATCGGAACAATAGCTGAAACGAACCGTTCACTATAGTTTCAGTTCTGATTTCAAATTTTAAGAACCATTCACTACGATTCTGATTCCTTGGAACCGTTAGAAAAAAATATTTATATATAATATATAGGTGAATGACCATTATCATATTGTACCATCAATTTGTTGAACTATGTAAGTATGATCTGGTAGCTAACTTGTAGGCTTTGGTTTTGCTTAATTTCCAGCCATGATGGCATGTTGAAAATGGAAATGAGAAAAAAAAGCTAGACATATACAATCCGAGGCCACTTGTGGAATATAGTAGGTAAAATTATATTTCCACTAGACATGTTCTAACTCAATATATTTTGAAGATTACATCAATATCTTTATCATTTTTTGGTATATAACTTAATATGAAATTCAGACCAATCAAGAAAAGGAACTTCACGCGCGAGGAACATCCTTGAAGTTAAGATGCCCTTGGAGAGCACTCATGGATTCTCAGAGGACTGTGGTGGCTAAGATGAAGAAGCTGAAGGTCCAATTCTCCCCCAATCAGCACCCTAGTTCTGAACTTGGGAACATGCATGCTGAAGTCCTTCTTTGATAGTTTGGTACTGCGATAGTGGTAAGTTCCACGTCTGGGCATAGTATTGCAAACGACTCTTGTACATACAGTTTTTTGGGAGACCTAAACAAATAGTAGCGATGCATTTCAATGAACTTTTTAAGAAATATGAACCAAATATATATATAGGCCACAAACTTACATGGAATCAAATTTCACTGTCATAAAAACTCCTACTACAATGAATTTAATGTTAGATCATAGATTAAGAATTAGAAGATTCCAACCTATAAGATAGTAATTAAGTAGTTAAAGGCTGACCTTTAGATACAATTGACTGTTTGTAGAGTCTTTGATCTTTGTAATTCGAGTATCGATCCCTGAAATACTAAATACATCACCTCCGTATTCTTGAGCCACTGTTTGCACCGCAAAGTCTTTGGGCGTAATATCGATAGGTACGATCATCTCCTGATTTCTCTGCTTCTTTAACAAGAAACACTCACTCGTCTGAACTTATCCATAAAAATTAAGAAAATGTCATATAAAGATTACATTTTTAGGGTTTTTGGGGATTAGGACATTACCTTTTTCCGAATCCACTCGTTCCATTTACATCTCTTAGCAAGAAGTAGACCTATATTAAAAGAACAAAATTTAAACGAAAATTTTGAAAATTTGAGTTAGATATTTACATGCATTTTCATTCACATCTTAACAAATATATATATATATATATATATATATCTTCATTTACAACTTATCCTACCATCAAATCATAACAATAGAATAGCATAGAACAGAAGAATTTGAAGCTAAAAAACTTGACTCCGGTTCATGAAGACTAATTAATTGCTAAAGAAAGCAGCAAAATTTGAACAAAATAATACATCAGAAAAAATTTAAAATTAAGAAGAAGAATGAGAGGAGTTAGTTAGCTACCTGACGATTGAGGAGGCATGCATAACCCTTAAAATTGCCACAACTCTAATCCTAATAGAATATCCATCAAATTGAAATAAGTTTCACTCAACTTTCTTTCTTGTTTCTCGATCATCTATACATATATATATATATTGATGGTTGATCAGCTCTATACATATATTTATATTGATGGTTGATCAGCTAAAGACCTACTCTGATGTTCTTCGAACTTTGCAGGCAAGTTGATGTTATATGAATTTATGTAGACAAATATAAGAGCCGTGTTCAGAAGAAATTGCTAAATAAGAAAATAAGTACTATCTTCACCTCATAATTGTACAACGTTACCTTACTTCAAATATCTGTACGTTTATGGATTTTAAAAGGGAGCTGATGTTGGCACTCCATCAATATCATCTGACACTCCACTCTCATTTTTTTGTAAAGTAAAATTACAAAGTTGTCCTTCTGTTATACAATCTTTGATTCTTATATTTTTAATACCCTAATTGCCCTTATTTGATAATGTTCTTCACTTTTCCTCTCTTTTTTGGTGTAAAAAGATTTTAGAAATCTATGAATCACACAATCCTAATTTTCTTGATTTTAAAAATATTATTTCTTCTCGTTGAATCAATTTATTAATATTTATTTTACAAGTAGAAAAGTTTAGGATTCAATATAATGATTTAGAAAGTATCAATCAAATGCATGTGATTATGATAATAAAAATTACGTGATTAGATAAGTTGGGAAGAAGTTGTTAATAATAGATTACCTAGAGAAACATTAAAAAAAGTATTTGAGTTGGAAACAAACATTATTTCAATGAATAAAACGTATTTGAAAAAAAAATTAATTGTATTTAAAATCAAAAGAAAGTTTAATTTAATTTAAATAAAAATTATGATATATAGTTCTTTAAGGAAACTAAGGAAATATTTTTTATTTTAATAGGGAACTTTTAAAAATTAAAAGATGAAAAGAGAAAAACATGACTCTATGAAATTCTTTTCCAATTGTAGTTGTTTTAATTAAGCTAAGGAGCTTTTGCACCAAAATTTCAAAAAAAAAAAAATTGAATATGATATTTTTCTTCCTTTGCTTTTTATTTTTTCCTCTTTCTTTTCTATTTTGTTTGTTCATAAATTGATGGTATGTTTCTAATTTTTAATTTATGTTATTTTATAAATAAGACACGTGAAAAATAAATTACACGTTTGGTGAGTAAAAGACAATATTTCAATTTTTGAATTCATTTTGTTATATTGGATAAGGACATGAACAACAAGTTTTTTATTAAAAAATGTCTAAACTATAGTATCTAGGTGGTAATAAATAGATTGTTATATTTTAAACATAAAGCAAAAACAAAATCAATCACAAATTACTCGGAATAAAAAGAATGCAGCTGAAAAAACTTTTTTTTTAAAGAAAGATAAAATATAATTAGAATTGAGTTTTGATTTAGAAGGACAATTAGGGTACTAAAAATATAAGAATCAAATATGGTATAACATAGGACCACTTTTGTAATTTTACTTTATAAAAAGATGAGAGTGGAGTGACAGAGGATATTGGTGGA
Source organism: Cornus controversa (assembly GCA_026545225.1). Classification (NCBI taxonomy): domain Eukaryota; kingdom Viridiplantae; phylum Streptophyta; class Magnoliopsida; order Cornales; family Cornaceae; genus Cornus; species Cornus controversa. Next base: position 101,636,837 of record CM048845.1, read on the forward strand.
GTGTCAATATCAACTCCCTTTCAAAAAAACTTTGTAATTGAAATTTTTTAACAAACTAAACTTGCCTAAAGAGAAGTTACCTATAAAATTGAAGTACCATTTTGATAGATTAATTGTAAAATAATGATATCCTATAAAAATTGAAGTACCATTTTGATAGATTAACTGTAAAATAATGATATCAACATAGAAGTACTATTGAACTTATGAGTTAGCCATATGTGTCACCTATAAAATTGAAGTACCGAGATAATTTGTGAAAACTCAAATGAATTATTAAGTCCATATTTTAATCCGCCAGTTAAATATGGAGAATTCATGATGAAAAATTATTAAATGATCCGGAACTACATAATCTTGACCAAATACATAAAGACACACAACCAAAAAGTTTTAAAAAGCTCGCACATTTGATTATGTGTCTTTCTGTGAATAACTAGGATTATAATGACTAATTGTTCAAAAAAAAAAGTAATAAAATCTGAATAAAATAATATATCAGCAAAAATTTAAAAGTAAGAAGAAAAATAAGAGTTAGTTACTGATTATTTATTAAAGAGGACATACCTAAATTTTAAAATTGCCATAATCCTAATACCAGACTGATGAGTTTCACTCAACTTTGTCTTCTTGTTTCTCTCTCATTTATGCATATATTTATATTGATGTCCATGAAACCTTCCAAACTCTTGAAAGTGAGGTGATGTTTGAAAGTGACAATCCCATCTTCTTGGAACCTTCCAAACTTTTGAAAGTAACAGCAGTGAAATTGATGTTATATGAATTTATGTAGACAAAATATAACAGAAACAAAAATCTAAATAATCACTCATCTATCAAAGCCATTTGGCCCACACCCCCATATCTTCTCTTCTCACTCGTGACTCCCTCCTCTCCTTATGATTGTAAAACCTGACTTCATATACGATATATATATATATATATATATATATATGCAAGTTGTCCTGTATGATTGTGGTAAAAAATAAATAAATAAAAATGTCTATTGGTCCCCTTTCACCTCACCTCATAAATATTGTACAACCTTACTTCAAATATCGGTGCATTAATGGATTGTAAAAAAACTATGTAATTGAAATTTTTTAACAAACTAAACATGCAACGTAAAAGAGCAATTATTAGAAAGGACAGAACACTTGGAGGAGGAAGCTACCGAGAAGTTACCTACAAAAATGAAGTACCATTTTGATCTCTCCCTAATTTACATTTTCAATATTTGCCAATTTGAGATTTTACTACCTTCTAAAATAAAATGCCCCTACAAAAATCTTATTGGACCGAATGATCATAGTTAATTTAGATTGAACTTTTATTTTTTGATATTGAAATTTTAAATGAGTATATATTCAAATCAATAGTCCAATTTATTCTGCCCTAATGACCTTTATAATAAGCTGAGATAAAATAGAGAAAATGTTATAACATGTTACTAAGTTCGCATTTTTTGGTCTTGGAATCAGAAGTCTGTGAATCCAATAACTAGGAGAGAGCAAGCTGAGTAAGAGCACCTTCAATCATAAGCAAAATGGCACTTACCAAAATTTCTTTTTTATAGATTATAAATATAATTATTGACAATTATTCACGTTCAAAACCACATGGTGATGCATTGTTGGAAGTATATACAGATTTAATGTTCATTTATTTGCAGAATTAATACTAATCTTAATTCACTATTAGTATCTCAAATCAGATATAACAAAATGATAATAATAATAATAAAAATAAAACATTTGGATAACGTACAAAAAGAACTAGTAAACTTCTTATAATGCTTGAAGGTGATGATAGTAAATTTTACTACATTACCTGGAGGATATATTAGTGACAAGTAAATTGACATATTTGCAATGCATATATCAAAACAACCAAGAGTGTTATAAATTTAAAATTTTAACATTTAACCGATAATCTTTAACCCAATTCAAATTTATATTTGATATAAATAAAGAAATAATAATAAATAAATAAAAACAATAACAACAATAACAATTTTGTTGCTTTAACATTAAACTGAATCACAATCGACAAAAAAATGCATACTTATGCTGCGTTTGGTACGCAACAATAGAATAGAATAAGCATTCCATTAAAGTGAGAATTGAATGAGAATGAGAATGGAATGGTCATTCCCATTCTATTGTTTGATTTCAAACATGAAATCATGCAAGAATGGAACGATGATTATATTATTTTTAGTAACTAGACTTTATTTTTTAATGTTTATCGAGAATGGAATGATCATTCCATAGGTTGAGTAGTAAAATGAATTTTCATTCTTTTTTATTCCAAAGGAATGACGTGGAATGGTGATTCCCACTTTAGTTTTTCTTACCATGGCATTCCATTTCATTCCATTGTTGCGTACCAAATGCAGAATTAGAGGTTTATTGAGTAGTCAATGAAGACAACTTGCCGGGAAAGAGAGAGAAGTTAATGAAAGCTAAGTCGAACCTGTCTCAACAACTTTACAATACAATCAGCAGTATGTATCTATTCTCTGTTTAGTACATGCACTAACGAGAAAGTGTCCTGGTTTGGCTCAAAATGTTGCCTTCACCATTTCCGCACAGGTTGAAAGTGATTAATCATAGGCACACATTATTTAGCTAATAATCCAAAATGATGCAAATAAACCTCGGCCGATCTATGTATCTACTCAGTCATGCTTCAGTGCACTCACGGAATGGCTGCCTGTTGTTGTGTGATACAATGTATATTTCCACCTCCTAAAGCAATTTCCCTTGCACCTTCAACTCTTACCACCTGAACAGAACGCCCAAAATGAAGTTTGTTTAGTAATGAAGAAAGGGCATAGGATATTCCACGAAATGACAATCAATTTTTAGTTAAAATGTACATACATGATTTAGATTCTCTTATTGCAGCATTTGGTATGATTCCGTTCCAGATCATGACCAGATCATTATAAGAATTTAAAGACCAAACATTAATTGGATAGCATATTATTATTTTTGCTGATGGCAGAAATTTTTGCATAACCACTAAAATTTTGCATGATTTAAACCCTTTGGTCTTCGCAAATCACCTCTTCTGCCCTAGCGATCTTATAGATTTAAGAACAAGGGAACGCAGTTCTTAATATATTCTCTTTTTCATGTTGAAATCTATTAGGTCAATAGGATTTTAGGTCTGCAAATTTCGTAAGAAACTAATATGTTTTATTTTAGCTTTTGTTATTTGGTTCACAAGCTAGTTAGAATAGTTAGTTAAGGGCAAAACTGAAATTCAAAGCTTCAAGCACGGGCACTCACCAAAATTAAGATTCATATACATCTATCTATTTCATTAAACGTGTTAGAGAAAACAATTTATATGTTTTAATCTTTAAAAAACCTATTTTACAATGTAAAAGTTTGTTTCTATTTTAGAAATCCTATAGGAACTTGGACTGGGGAGCTTTGATTGATCGGAAGATCAATAGAAACTCAATGGACTATGTTCGATCGATTGAACCCAAGTCTCGATCGATTGAAGTTTTTTTTTTTCCCAAGTGATTGATTGAAATTTGCGGGAGGCAGTTTTCCAAAAGGGTTTTAAACTCTCTTAAACCTTAATCTTTCCTTGATTCAATGTTCTACTTAAACACCTAAGTTTTCAAAAAACCTGTGCAAGGGTGAAAAGGCACATACAAGCTAAAAAGTGAGTGAGTGCATTTTAGCAATTGCTTGAGTGCATCAAAAGTTGTTTGAGTGCATTTTAGCAATTGCTTGAGATTTCTTTGTTTTCCATTTATCATCTTAAACTTAGATAGTGAGTGACTTTTTAGTACTGGTCAATCAAATCCAAGAGCTCTAAAGGATTTCAACATCGCGAGCAACTTCCACGTAACAAACAAGGATTGGATGCTACTAGTCAAAGAGATCAAAGTACTAACGGAAAAGCGGACTGCCTGAGGCGCGAGTTTGTTGACTGGTAGTAAACAGAGAGAGAGAAGGATTGTTTGGCATGAGCCTGGGTCAAACGTAACTAGGGATTCTCAAGTTATACTCTGATAAGCTAGTTGTAAAGCTTTCTTCATAGTGGATTTAATAGGTCTCTCGATTTTTCCACCATGCGGTTTTTCATGTTTTATATTCTATATACCATGACAATTTTTACATGCTTACTATTAATTGTGAAACCTGAAATTTAAAATTTAGTTAGAGTTAGTTTAATTTTAAATTCCTGTTAAAGGTTCTTATTTAACTAGTAAGAACTATTCACTCCCTTCTAGATCTAGTTTGGGCCATTCTGCATACTCTAATGCCAGAGCCTAGGGTTTCAATCCTGATTCTTCAAATCATAAATTTAAATTGCGTCGTATAAATGGCAGTCTTAGGATAATAAAATCAGGATAGGGGAATTGTATTGTGGAAGTCTTTATTCTTCAGGTCTCCTTTCTAATTATAATTTATCAGAAAGGATTCTACACAGTTCTCCTTTCTAATTTTAATTGATCAGAAAGTTTCTACACAGTAAGCGCCTGAGTCTGAAAAAAACGCTGTGTCAGGCTCAAATATAGACGGCATAAGTTGGATAACTTCAGCAATTTAGCCCTTTTTGCATTTTAAAGATGAAGATTGCAAAGTAAATAGATAAAGCAAGCAGCTAAGAGTTAAGGTCACGTACTTCATGATCTGGAAATGCCTGTGACAGGACATGAACGGCTTCATCATCCCACTTTTGGTCCCCAAATTGTGGTGCGATAATTCCTCCATTGGCAATGTAGAAGTTTACATATGAAGCAGCAAGCCTTGTACCAGGAAGTCTTGATTTGGCCTCAGAATCCTGTTCTCAAAACATTAAAGACCCAAAAAGAAGAAACATAGAAAAAAAAATGGAAAAAGAAGCACCATATATCTTGATGCCGCCTTATCAAGAGGAGACGATCAAATCGTCGTCACAGCAATATTGAAATGAAATAAAAGAATTAACAAGAGAAAGAAGAATTGAAAGCAAACTATAAGTTGCTGTATATTATCTTTTCAATAAAAATTATCAAACCTTAGCAATTACATGGCCTTATATAGAGTTTCTTCCTCCCCAATCCATGCCATAAATTAGACAACTACTAAATATAAATTAAAACTAAAACAAGAAAATTACTGAAAATAAGAAAGTTACATAAAAATTAGAAAAATTCAAAATATGAAAAGTTTCTAAAAATTATAAAGTTAACCCTAGAAAATTAGGGATTCTGTGGCTGCATCAGTCCCTCCGGGTTGGAAGGAACGCGCCTTTGAGTTTGAAATAAATTACCACGATCAATCAAAAATCTGAACATAGCTTTCCATCTTTTCTTTCTTCTTTTCCGAACTCGAATCAAATATAATAACCTTCTTATACTAAAAAGAATTCATTTGCATAATAATCATAGATTTTGTTAAATTTCCTTTGAACTTGGGTACATTCGCATAACTCTCTGTGGAACACATATCATGAACTAAAAGTTCAATCAATTTTAATTTTTGTTCCAAACAAACGTTTAGCAGTTGTTGTGCACTCCAAGAATTCATCCCAAATCATATCATAAAAGTGAAATTCACAATTTTTCATCTTCATAGATCCAAAAATTTCATGATCAACCATATCTTCCAAGCTACATAAACTTGTTTTAGTGCTCGAATCTTCAAACACCAACAAATGGTTAGACTTGTATTCTTGCAAATCTCTCGTTGATGAAAGGTTAAGCACTTCATTTTTCTCCATTGCTATTGTTACCACCACATTCTCACAACTACCACTATCGATAATCTTGTTGCACACCTTTTCACCAGTAGTGCAAGTGGTGTGAAAGATGTTAGTGCGCAACCAGTCTTCTTCAACCTCATATTCTGAAAGTAATAGTGACTTTCGCATGACCAAAAAGTCTCCTACATCACCATATAGGATATCATCGTCCTCTTCATCCGTGGACTCATCATATTTTGGCTTTTCAGGAATTTTCACCTTACAGCCACAATCCCAATGCCTTTCATCAAATAGAATAGGTGTTGGTTTGGTGCTATGTTACTGCAAAATGGATTTACAAAATCCTCTTCAAGATTGTCATTCTTTTCATGAAACTCAAGAATATCGAATTTGATATTTGTCGACCAACAACGGTCAGTCCACTCGTTGGCTGATCCATAGCGATGCAAAACATAGAATGGATATTTCGCGATAGCCTCGGTGCTTGACACATTGTCATCCACCAAAATATTGTCATCAACTGGTGGGTTGTTGTTATCCGACGGGTTGACAACACGTTGACCCAATAGGCGAGTCAACAACTCGACTTGTCTCTGTAAAAACTCTATCTCGTCTTCGTGTTGTTGGGGTAAGGGTTCAGCTGTAGTGTGCATCCTACGATTTCCTCCTCTCGGTGGTTGTCGTGGAGGCATGATTAAGCAGTCGGAAAGTAGAAACCTAACCTCTGATACCAAATGATGTCGTCTTACCAAGAGGAGACGATCAAATCGTCGTCACAAAAATATTGAAACGAAATAAATGAATTAAACAAGAGAAAGGAGAATTGAAAGCAAACTATAAGTTGCTATAAATTATCTCTTCAATAAAAATTATCAAACCCTAGCAATTACATGGCCTTATATAGAGTTTCTTCCTCCCCAATCTATGCCATAAATTAGACAACTACCAAATATAAATTAAAACTAAAACAAGAAAATTACTGAAAATAAGAAAATTACATAAAAATTAGAAAAATTCAAAATATGAAAAGTTTCTAAAAATTATAAAGTTAACCCTGAAAAATTAGGGATTCTGTGGTTGCATCATATGTCATGTGTGTGTGTGTGTATATAATGTTCATCTTACAATCTAAAATATAATAAAGGGTAAATCTAAGGTTAGTTACTTAAAACATATAATAGAACAACAATGCAATGATAATGCAAAACAGAGAACCAGAAACCAAATTGGTTGTAGTAGTTTCCCATAATAATAAAATCAGAGGTCCAAGAGTTAATAAGGTCAACTCCTTAAAAATAAGGTAAAACCCCCAAAATAATGTGAGAAGTCTGAACTATCTCTCAGAGTAAGAAGGCTACTTGCTACTGTAAAATATTTACATCAAATGACAACGATTGTATCTGCTGGCATAGTAGGACTAAAGTAAAAATTAAATCTGTTGTGAAAAACTGTCACGAACCAAGCATAATCTCGAAACACGACACAAAACAAAACAAGCACAATACACAGAACACAAGAATTTACATGGTTTGACGATGTATCTACGTCCACGGCAAAGATTCGACAAAAGTTCACTATGCAAAAATCGGGAGAGTACAAGTTTCAACCCCAAAACCCTAGCTCTCGCTCTCTTTCTGGGTTTTCAATGTTTTCTCTCAACACTACCAATTTTTCTACAAGACAAGGCCTGGTAGGCTAGTACTAAAATCAATTTCCTCTACACAGACCATAGTATTTCTTAAGCATATAACAAGCATCTATAGGTTGGTTATGGTTACTAGCCTAACTATTCAACTCCAACTAGGACTACCTATCCCAACACTTATTGTGGTGGAGCACATAAAGACCAACCTCTAACGATATTACCAAATCTTACACGATAAAACAGCTAAAATATAACTGTTGGAGAATATATTATTAGAGTGATTTATGGGATTGATTTTAGGAATCTTCCATTAATATATTTTTCATATTTATCACGTGTGTTCTTTCACCTATAAATAGAGGTGGTCATTGTAAACAAAACGAAGAGAGAATACAATAAGGTCTTGTTTGGATAACCCGGAAAGAAAAGAAAAGAAAGGATAAGATAAGTTATAAGAGAAAAGAAAAGAAAGGATAAAATGTATTCTGTTTGGATAAATTATGAAAAAAAAGAAAGGAAATGATAACATTCTTGTTTGGATGAGTTAAATAAGAGAAAAGAAAAGAAACCATTTTAAACAATTTACTATTATACCCTTTTGTATTTATGTCTTTTAAGAATTCTCTTTTAAAATGTTGAGGTCGTTTTAGGTATTATGAAAATATCACTTAACTTGCTATCCTTTCTCTCCTAATCTTCTCATTTTTGGAAGGATAGCAAGTGATAGATTTGGAGGGATAAACTATCCCTCCAAATCTCTCCAAATCTTTTCTTCTCTCTCCTAATTAATTATCCAAACACAAAATGTCTTGTCCTTCCCTTTCTTTTCTTTTCTTTTCTTTCCAAATCATTCAATCCAAACAAAGCCTAAAAGTGATGTAGCCCTCCGAGCTTTGTGTCGTGGATGTAGGCCGTAGTGGCTGAACCACGTTATATTCTTCTAATATTCTTGTTTAATTTCTCTCTTCAATTTTATTTTATTTTATCAACATGATATCAGAGCAGGTTATCATACCCTACTCTAGATCTACTCGTCTCAGATCTCAGGATCAAATCGTCTCGGATCTTCAGATCAATTTGTCTCAGATCTTAGGATCAACTTGTCTCGGATATCAACTCGTCTTCGTCTTGGATCTCCGGATCAACTTGTCTCGAATCTCAGGATCAACTTGTCTCGAATTTTCGGATCAACTCGTCTTGGATCTCCAGATCAACTCGTCTCGAATCTTAGGATCAACTTGACTCGGATCCCTAGAAACTTTGTATTTAGTTTCAAGTTGGACACTTGAGTTAAAATCTCCATGTACCAACTTGAGGGGGGTGTTGGAGAATATATTATTGGAGTAATTTATGGGATTGATTTTAGGATTCTTCCATTAATGTAGTTTCTATATTCACCTATAAATAAAGGTGGTCATTGTAAACAAAATGAAGAGAGAATACAATAAAAGTGATGTAGCCCTCCGGGGCTTTGTGTCGTGGATGTAGGCCGTAGTGGCCGAACCACGTTATATTCTTCTGATCTTCTCGTTTAATTTCTCTCTTCAATTTTATTTTATTTTATCAACAATAACCATTGTGTTCAACTAAAATTATTATGTCGTTAGGACCAAACCTATCATCATCATTATCTCGGGTTTTAATAGCCCAACAAGAACATTAGCCATAATTTCATGATTCTTATTCTTATATTCTCTCACTTGTACTATTACAAAACATTTTCATTAAAAAATTTAAAACAAAAGGTTTGAGTTTACAACAAGCTTTTAAGTTAGGCTAATCAATTGAAAAACAAATGATTATCTTTGTTGGGTTGGCTCAAATTCCTATTGTGATTAGATTTCTATTATAAAGTTGTATCTTATTAGGTAATTTCTTAGTAAACATGTCTTGGTCTCAAGGAAAGAAAGTTCTTATTAGGCAAGTTTATGGCTCTAAGGAATTGTAATCCTTGTCCACCAAGGAATTGGGTTTGGGGCTCTAAGGAATCGTAATCCGTGTTCGCCAAGGAATTGAGTTTTGGACTCTATAAATAGTTACCTATGTTATAGGTTGAGATAAGTGAGAAGAGAAGAGGCAATACTCTCATTGTTATTGAGAGGACACTTAGAGAGAGAATTATTGTTTAGAATTTGTGATTTCCTTTTGAGTGAGATTGGGCGTACAAGAGTTAAGGGTTGAGAGTTGAGCGTATTCTTGATACAATCTTTCAACTTATACTGTTACAATCTATATAGTGAAATCGGGCTCTTAATGGACATAGGCTTGTTTAGCCGAACCACGTATAATTCTTGGTGTGTTCTTGTAAATTTCTTCGTACTTATTTACTTATCACATCGTAATATCTGGTGGTTCGTGATTGGGGGGTTGTTTCTCAACAATCTTATTCAGATTGCCCAACACAAAATGTATATTAAGCAATATAACAGTCGTCCAACGAAAATTAATTACAAACAACTCAATGAACACCCAATGACGAAGGGCATACGCTTGTGCAGTACTGACCTTTTACCATGGTCAAAGCATCAATGAAACTAATGTTCCCAAGTAGCAATGTGTGGAAGTATGTGCTCAGTAAAAGAACCACAATGATGAAACAAAGCAGTCTTTCCCGTAAATGGTCACAGAAAGCTATTCCAAAATAAAATTCAGAATTTCACTAACATATAAAAGTAGGCCATCGCCTACTAACAATGCTCCAAGACCAAACCCGAGCTTCCTTTGAATTTAAAGCTTTAATACCCTTCTCTTTTAGCTTCTAGCAATCTACAATAGCATGCCAAAACTTCTTACAGAAAATAAAAAGCTTCTGGAACTGTTTTGGCTTTGGAAAACTATAAGGTTCATCCTCATTTTTCTTCTAATAAACTTTCTAGAATTACTGGAATCTGTAAATTTATTTGTTCAGACACAGTATTTCTCCTCCTTGTGTCTTTCTTCCTCAGAGACACGTGATATATGAGTTCATTAACAGTCCACTTACAACTACTAGAACTGTAGTTAACAACAAAATTAACAAAGAAATATTTTACCTTAAAAGAATTATGTATATATGTATTGTGCATGACCAAGACGACAGATTATTTTTCATTTCAGCGGCTTAGTTGTTGGTATTGTTGTCCACAAAATCATAGACAACTTTCCATGATATTATTTTGCGTACTATTGTTCGAATCAAGCAGTGACTATTACAAACTTAGAACCTTGTTAACAAAAGTATAATCACCATTGTTAGGCTGATTTAACCATGACTCTGATACCACAAGTAAATAGTTGCATCAAAACAACACACATCGTATCCGCTACAATAATAGTAGAATACTAAATAATAGGATTAAAACGACAATGAAATATACTCCTGTATTCAAACTTCAAAGCCATTATAGTACCTTGAAAGCCCTCTGTTCTCTACCATCTTGGCAAGGCAAAAGAAAAGACAAGGCGGGATACTATACCTAATATTTCTTTTCCCAGTTCTCAAACATATAACATCTAGTTGTATGCAATTGGGTGGGGGTTATTAGCCCTAATTTTCCAAATCTACGTAGAATTCCACCTATGACAGTTCCTATCGCGCACCAGATCCACAGCCTCTGTTAATATTACTAAACAATATCCAATAAGACAGCTAAAATATAACTACTATTCTCAAATAAAGTCATTAGATCGTCAGAACAAAACCTATTAATATCATTATCCTTAACTCGGGTAATAATAGACCAACAAACACACGAACTGTAAGGTTCATAATTCTCACAGATAGTTCATGTGACTCAGCTACAGGAGCCAACAATATACAAATACTGAACTTGCAACATTAGATTGCTGTTTCTTTCAGAAATGGATAGTATGTAGAACTTTAAACAAAGTTATTGCCATAGTGAGAGCATCTTCAAATGGAAGGTTTGTTGGAGAGATGCCAGACCTACTCACACAAGTAGGTAATAAAACATAAGCTTTGAATGGTAAATGTACCACTTGAAAGTGAGCATATCCTCGGACATTAAGTTAGCATTCAGTTGTATGAATAAAAGTGTGATCAAAATGCATAAACATACAGGGGCATTAAGTAAAATTCCAAACACCATGCTTACCTGCATTATTCCAGCTGCCTCTTCATCTGTCATATAGAGTGGCCCAGGGATATGGAGTTTAATTATTTGTAATTTTCTACCATTAGCATCTGTAGCATTGGAGAGAATAGAAAAGGCTTCCACAGACCGCTCATATTGAGGGTCGGATTCGTCATCGGTCCAGGACAAAATAACCACACCAGGCTTTACAAAACAGCACATATTGTCAATATGACCATTTGTATCATCATCACCTGTAAAACACCATGTGAAGGATTTCAGTTTCACCAGATCATAAACAGCTAAACCTGGGATTTTTTCTTCTTTTTTTCTAGACAATAAGTGGGCAAATAATTAAGATGATCAACCACAAAAGCACAAAAAGAATACATTCATAGAGGATCCCAGAGGAGTCTAACGTAAACAAATAATCTCTTTCTTGGAGGCCAGGACTTCCACGGAGGCCATACTTCGTCCATCCACGAGTATTTACAGAAAAGATGGAAAACCTATTTTTTCTTTATATAACAAGAAAAAATATAATTATTACTCAAACAAATTTGTACAACCAACAGTTGTAAATACCTTTATGAGAGTTTGACATACATTGTTGGCTCATTTTATGATAACTTAAGCTTTTGGGGTAAGGTATTATAAATTTTATCATGGGAGGTTTTGGGCACATTTGTTCCCGCATTCTATTTGTCTATCTATCCATGTGCCTGTGTCGTTCTCTGTGTGTGTTTCTTCATGTACAGTATTCGCAATGAGGGAAGGTTGAGAAAATTCGCACGTGAGTCAAGGTGTGAGAACTCGACATGCATTGTGGGCCCGTCCTCTAAAGCTTAAAGCCTTAAACTTTTTGAGAAAGTGGTTGTTTTAACACCCTTAATACATGTTGATGGTCTATATGCTATCACTTTTGGTTTTCACGATATACTCTAGGTGATTCTTCCCTAAACTAATAGTTGCTACAGTTGAGAAGAGGACTTCAAGAACCCATACAATTATGATTCCACACACATCTGCATAGACAAGAAAACCTCATGAGCCTCCACACAAGTACGCATTGCATGCACAACTAAAGGAAGGTCTTATGGACCTCAAATAATGAGGCATTGCATGAATTAGCTACAAGGCACATAGGCCGATAAATAAAGCCTCATTGTGCTCACATGCTACTATGGGCCAGGACCAAGCGTGTTTACCAGTTACCACTGCAATTGGTTCATTTGGAGTGTTTCGACCACAATGTCCACAAACATAAAGGCCTAAACAAACATTTTTTCTCTGCAATCCACAAAAAGAAATAAAAGAGGGAGGGGAGCTAAATGCAGTCCAGAAAGAAGATGCCAACAAACTAAAGAAGAGGCAAATTCAATAAGAACCATCATTCTTCAATACAAACAATTACTATGATGCATAGACAAGAATCTAAAACACGAATTTAACACAATACAAGCGATATGATTGATACCATTATCACAACCCAATCCTGATTCTAAAAATGGTCGGAATTGTTACTTGTTAATAACTTAAAGCTAAGTGCCTACAATGTTTTGTATTTTCTAGTTTCATTGTTTTACTACACCTAAAAAGCCTTCCCATCTTCTCAGGAATGTAAGAAACCCATCCAACTATCTAAGAGTTGTACAAAAAATTAAAAATAAACAAAAAATAAAAAGAAAAAAATTTGTTGTTTTATGAAATGATCTCATCTTCAACATATTTTAGGAAGCATCCAACAGGTATTAGTATCTAACACATTGCTGATAGTAATTACTTAGAAGCATATGTTCTATTTAAGTTCCTCAGGTGGTATATGATTATAGTGGAGTAAACATTCATAAAACTTTCATCAACTATTGTATTCCTTCATTATACACCCTGAAATCAATTCAGCTCCACTAAGAGGCTTCCCCAACTACTTAAGAGTTCATCTCAAGAAATCGATTTCACCCCTCCAGCCTCCAGGCAATTAATTCTGCTGATTTATAGGCTATCAGAATATTCTCTTACTACCCCCGAGTTCCCAACATGTTTTCCTGAGAATTATCCTATGCTTGTCCATCTCTCAACTTGGAAATGCAAAGACTATTTCCATGAAATTTTATGTTCCTAAAACTATTGTGTCGTTTTTAAAAGGCTTTGCTCGATACTTCCAAGCTCCAATTGCACTGCAGAAGCAGTTCTAATGATTCATGAGGCAATTTGTAGACCAAAAAGGGGAATGAATAGGTCAAGTTGCTCTCTTAATTGATTTTAAACTTGGGCAATTGCCAAATTCAATTTTAATCCAGTTTAACAATCAATCATGCAACAATAAAATAAAAATAGAGAGTAATAAAACGACAAACCAGATGTATCGGTGCAAGTTTTGTGTGCACCGGTGTACATCTCTCCAGAATCCAATCTAAGCAATTTTAATAGTGTAGCATTGTAGAATTACAGACCAGTACACTACCTGAATGCCAAGGCCTCAATCCTCATTACCCTTATTAATTTGAGTTCAAAATCTAGTTCAAGGATGGTCCAACTATCTATTCATTAGCCAACTTAGATCCTAGGTCCTCTAAGGTCTCACTTAACTTAACCTAAAGTGTGATTGTATCTCTTGAAGCATGTTGAGATGATCCTCAGTTTTGTTCCCTCTTCAATTCCCAAACTTCACTTTGTATCTTCATGTAAATCTTGGCAAGTGAGTGAAAAGACTCGCAAAGAACATTTTGCTCAACCCATTAGAAGACTTGTTTTATTAACAGAATTTGCCAACACTAAAACATTTTGGATTTACATCTAAGAGTTGGAAAACCATATGAAATTTCAAAACGGATTCAACTGTTTCAAATGCAAATTCAGGATGTTAGATTTTGTTAATTTTTCTTTTGATAGAAGGGACAATGTAGTCACTGTAGGAAGAGGTAGTTACTGCACAGAACTCCCTTAGACTATCCAATTTAAACTACCACCATTATATTATTTCAAGAGTCTTCTACCATAAAATTAAATTCAAAGTACTGAAAATTATTTCGACATTTCATAACTGGAGACCAGAAAGGCTCTATAACACATTGTATTCTGCAAATTAGAAAGAACTGCATAAAAGAGTTTATAATTATATGAACACCTGTATGAATCAACATAATGTGCCAAAAACCTGCCCGGTAAACCAAATTTCATCGATGAAATAACCAGAGTGATGCTTTCTGTTGAATGACATAAAGTAGTATACAAGGTGAATAGGATGCATACCGAACAATCCACGAGGCAACCAGATAATCTTCTTCACTCCAAGATATGCTTTAAGTTCATGTTCTATTTGTTCTTTTGTCAAATGAGGGTTCCTGTTTTTATTCAAGAGGCATTCCTCAGTTGTAAGGCAAGTCCCTGAAGGCAAAAAGAAAATGCTAATTAACTTCAAAATAGGACAATTAAATTGGTTGAAAGCATATGCTATCCAATATCTCATGGTACAACGTCAAACTGAATTCCTTATCGAAGGGGGGGGGTTGGTGGGTGGGGGTGGGTGGGTGGGGGGGAATTGAATTTATGCAGGATAAAGGGAGTGTGGAGAATGCATGAGATGATATGCCATCAAAGGGAGCCGTCACCACCAACTTGTCCAATCTTTTATCGATGATGCCATCTTATTGTCATAGAATTACTTCGTCAGACCCTATATGCCTTCATTACTGGTCATAATGACCCATCTCACTGAATTCACCCCTCATTCCTTATCTATTCGCTAGCCAATAATCCAAGAACCAGATTGTAGAAACAGAAGGTGTTAAGGAACTTATTAAGGCTATCAAACATTAGCTTGGTGAGCTTTCTTAACACTCACCAATACCAGTAGTTACATAGATGTAGTTTCTTCATATGGAATAAAAAGGTTATAAGCAGTACAACTAGTCACAACATACCACTACTTTTGCTAGCTAATTAACCTCCTCCTGTTCCCCTCAACAGATTCTTCAAAATGCCTTCAACAAATATGTTGAACTTATAAATTAAAACAAACAAATTTTAAGGTCAAGGCATATCAAACCCAGTCCGATACAAAGTTAACTGTCCAAAAAGGTTTTCATGTTTTTATTCTTTGTATGTGTGTCCATGTGTTCATCCCAACTTGTAGCTTTTGTTAAATTCCAGTAATGCTGTAGAGCACATGGGGCATGCCTTTCACCCTAGTTTCATACATGTGTTGTTTTATTTAATTTGAAAATTAAATAAAAAATTATATAAAATTTTGTGGGTAATTCAAAGAGTTGTCATTTCAATTTGAAATGAAAAATTGTGACTAATTCAAAGAGTTGTCTGTTCAATTTGAAATGAAAAAAGGTGACATCATCTTGAATTTAGTGGCTGCTTCTAACTTGTGACTTTCTATCACCCAGAGATGCGTCTGAAAAGTCATGTATCCACTCTCGGAGGTGCAATAATGTCCATATAAGGAAACCTTGCAATTTATTTGGCGGGTATAACTTTCAAGTGTTTCCAACTGTTTTACCATTTTCAAAGCTTTCTATTTGTGTGGATCTTTAGGTAATACTTAAAAGCATTTGACCCAAGACCTGCTGCTGGTGCAATTGACCAGAAGGCTTTGACTGTCGCATACTAGACATTGGCCAACAAGCCCATAGCACTGAGGATACAATCTAAAAGGGAATGAATTCGTTGTTTAGGACAGTAACCACCATATCACGCTTCAATCATCAATATACAAGTTTACTTTCTCTTGAAAGAGAAACAGAGGCTATCTTTGTGTTAAGGGCCTCTACTAATTAATTTATTTCAGCAATGTCTAGTCAGACAACATAGACGTATGCATCTTTGCATGTAGAACACAAGAATGACGAATCAGTGGAAGGATAAAGAGTGAAATTCTCCTCTAATTTGAATAAATCAGCAAAAAATGTCACATTCAGCCTTGTACTTTGTCTCTACAACATGAAACTTGTTACCTTCTCCATCTACATGGATGCTTCCACCTTCAAGAATCATAGACTGTGGAAACCTAGGAAGCCTCTCAGTTGACAGAATCTAACAAACAAAGAAAGAAAAATTATGGATTAAATGAGGGGAATGAATCATTAGAAATGTCCTTGATAAAAGAAAACACACGAAACCATGAACTATAATCCAGCAGAACTACACTCCAAAAATTTCATTAACCTTCCTTGCGACCAGAAGGTCAAGACTCCAGTCCTGGTAACAACCATCATCGGTGCCTGGAAATTCAAGATGACCAGTGCCACTTAGACAGGGTATCCAAATATAAAGAGCATACATTTCTCAAACAGAAGTTTCAATACTATCGTACACAAAATCCAGAGGTATTTATAAGCAACAGCTCACAAGCTACATATGGGTGACCATAACTGTAACAATGCAATTAATATGTTACAGCACATATCAAATACTTCCTTTCATAGGAACAATGATATAGTAAAAGGCTAATCCAAGCAGGATTCAGTTGATTCTTGTTCCAGACCATCAAAATACTCTTACTCAATCACCATCTGCAGTAGGCCTGTAAGTATTACAGCTGAAGAAAATAAGAGTATATAAAAATGATGAAATTCCTAATAGGCTCTTCAAGTTCTAGCCTGGGTTGTTTCATGGACTGTCATAACATACCACTATAAATCATAGGAATGCAAGTATGCAATAGATTGTTATAAGGCTGCATCTTAAGTTATGATACCCATACTATATGAGTATTCGATTATCTGAGTGAATCACATTAGCAATGATAATTGATGGCATTACATTAACAGAATGATAGTTCCAAAAGTAGTATCTAGTTGATGGCAGAGATCAGAAAGCATATTTTGCAGCCTTACCACCCCAACTATTGAAGCACCAATCAATTCCTGCAACTTTCTGTTCCAGGTTCCCAGAACTTGATTTGCTCTTGCGTATAACAAACTATCCAGGCAAAGGTCACCATTCCAGAGGTTAAAATATAATTTTCCGTGAAAAAGATAATCCCAGTGAAGAAAAACAGTAGCAGAAACTTATTCCAAATGAAAAAGGAGAAAAGCTCACAGTTGGCCCGGTATCACGAAACCAAGAATCATTCATACTCATCTCAATAACCCTGATATGTTGAGGTAACTGACTGCGTGCATTTGTCCACTGACAGGTAAAAGAAATTACATTCAGACTCAATCAAGAACAAAATGTCAAACACTGTACGGTGAAAGGTTTCCACCACTTACAACTCATACCAACCTGAGCAGCACTAGCACAGACAGTGACAGGCTCAAACTTTGATATTGCAGTTGCTACTTTGGTAAATACACGTTGACCATGTACTGCACCGTCTCGCCAGTTATCCGGACGCTCCTGCAAATGACAATGAAGTATTGCAAGTGGTGTCAGGGACCTCAAAACCCTTACAGAAAATATACAGTATATTTGAATAAATGATAAAGAGCAACAGAAAGCCACTGGGGGGAAAAATATGTGATTGAATGCAAGAACTAAAACAAGTAATTCTATGTACGGAAAAGAAAAGAGTGAAAAAACCAGAACAGGTAAACAGCTTTTTACATACAGAATAAATAAATAAACGAGAAAAAGAAAAACGAATTATACTTCAACCATCAAATTGATGAACATTCGTGTTAAGTTATAAGTTTATATAAAGAAACTATTATCCAATGTGGTCCATGTTAAATTGTTAATCAAGAGTGTCCCGGATCAGGTTTGGCTTTGCTTCACTTGGAGTATTTCATCGCTAATTTGATATGGTATTTCCAATGGACGCCCGCTGATGTTGATCTTGATCTATCAGAGAAGCAAGAGTCCACTGTTGTCATGAAGAATCCATTGCGGGTCCATCTCTCTCCGATGACAAAATAGCATTAATAATAGGGTGTATATCTTTAACCTCCCTTGAGGTTTGCCTTATTATTACTCGGATGAAACTTTTTGCAAAACTACTTTGACCTCCCCTGTCAGAAGTTAATCACATCTTAAATTACTATTTTGCCCTCATTAAAAATCTAAAAAACCTATGTGAATGCTGATGTCATCTAAAAAGGGTCAATTTACATTTATACCCCTACACCATTATTCTCCCTCTTTGGACCTAGCCTCCACCACGACTAACCCACCTCACCACCACCCTCATCTCCCCCATCTCCGGCAAAGTTGGAGCAGATCAAGTCAACCTTCCATTGCATGTATGATCTTCTAACAGATCGAGATCCATATCCACGACCTCCATGTTCCTCCAACCTGTGAAGAACAAACCCATCATCTCTCTTCTTTCCAAGTCCCAGAATGCGACTTCATCGGCGTGTATTGCGACGGGGACAAGGTGATCACGTTGAATCTCGAGAGAGAGATAAATAGTGTGATTTTACGATTCTTTTTTCAATTATTTGATTTATTAATGGGTTTCAGAGCTGAAGAAGAAGTTGGTTTCAGAGCTGGAACAGATCTGCAACTTGTACGATCGAATCGAGTCCGGAAAATCCCATCCAAGATCGCAATTTCCTGGAAAATTCAAGAAATGGTCGGGAAACAAGCAGCCGATTCCGTTTGTTTCTAGCAAAGATTCGAAGCGATTGTGTCAATCGTCTTCGAATGAGATAGGGAATGCGACTGGAAATACGAGCTTGATGAATATGTGTAGGCAGGTGTTGACGAAGTTGTTAAAGCACAAGCACAGTTGGATCTTTAACAAGCTTGTTGATGATGTTGCTATGGGGCTTCACGATTCATTTTCAGGAAGGGATGAACAATTGCAACCGGTTGTAAAGGTGGCCACAAGAACAGTGGAAATTTCTAATCATGAACCTGTGGCTGTGCCATCTGCTAGCTCCAATGCAGAAGAGATTATAATACTGGAAGGTGATTCAAATTGTAATGACCCAGTAGAGGGAGATTCACAAAAGACTAATGAACAATTAGAACACAGGGAATACAACACTCTAGAGTCTCCTCTGGAATCGATGAGAATGATGAGACTATGTCCGATCTATCCTCCAGCTTCCAGAAGTGCTTCTAGTCAATTAATCAAAGTGGAAAAGCCAAACAAATTAAGAAGCCCCAACAATCAGATGGCTCTTTGCAATTGAAGCCGCTCGATTATGAAGTGGCAAGGAAACATGTTAAATTTGGGGAAGATAATAGGAAACATGCAGCAGCAAGATTTTTTTTCTATGCAATCCATGATTAAGGTAAGATGAACAGCAACAACAATGGCAGTGGCGATGGTTCTTGACCCAAAAAGGCCAAAACACAAATGGGTTTGAGAGAGAGCGAGGGGGTAGTATTGTCAAAAAATAATTGGTTAAAATGGTCATTTTACTATTTCAAGGGTAGTTTCGACATTTAAAAAGAATTGACTGACATCAAGGGAGGCCGGAAATATTTGAACAAAACTCAAGGGAGGTTGACTATTGTTTTGCAAAAATTTTTATCCGAGCGATAATAAAGCAAACCTCAGGGGAGGTCAGAGATATTTACCCTTAATAATAATACCAACGATATATTAAATAAGTAAAGGTCTATTAATTGTATTTTAATTTAATTTATGTGATGTCGTATCGAACTTGCCTTCTTCTAGTTTAGTCTATGCACAAGGGAAGTCTACCAACTGACTTGTTATTAACAGCTGCCTGACAATGTTATGCCACAAAATGATAGATAACAAAGAGATAGGACCACCAACTGACTTGTTATTACCCATACAAACTTTGACAACTGCCTAACAATGTTATGTCCTATGCTTCTAAGATTGTTTTTATCCATTTTAAGATTTATCTTTGATTTGGCAATCACATCCATACAAACTAGCGGAGCTCAATGCATCCATGTATGGGTTATCTGCCTTGTTGTTGAGTGTTGACGGGGCCATCTATAAATCACTCGTGAATGTGAATGAGACCAAAACAGCCCTCCACCATATCTATAATTTCTTCTTCTTGTTGGGTGTTCGTGTCACGTGCTTGTTTGGGTTGGGCGGTCTACCAAAGGACTAGTAAGCAGAGCAGCAAATAACATGAGCCACAGCGGCACCATTGAGGACAAATTGGGAATCAAGATCCAAAAAAAAACTCTCGAATCCAAGCTGGCCGAGCTTGGCATCAAAACATGGCCCAAGTTAGTATCTCTCTCTCTCTCTATATATATATATATATATATATATATTTATTTATATATACATATATAATATATGTATAATATCGTGATTTTTGCTCTATTATATTTATGCTTAGGGCTTCTGGAGTCACTGAGAATTTTGGGATTTAATCTATTTTGGGAGCGATGCAATCTTGATTGCTCCAAGGGCATCTAACTCGTAGAGTTGTAGGTCAATGAGAAAAAGCAGCCACTATAAAAACATTTAACTCTTCGGGTCATTTTCATAATCAAATTAAAATGAAAAATAATTTTCAAATTATGAACAATAAAATGCTTTTTGTTTTTTATTTTTATATTAGAAAATAAATAAAATGAAATGAATTCTTTTTTCTTTTTATTTTGACAACATGGTCATTTTCAGTTTTTAATTAATGAGTTTTTGAAAAGGAATATTGGTATCTAATATTATGATAAGGTTGGAGTCGTATAGTGAGGCCGTCTAGGCTGTACATTTTGATACAATTGTCATCTACACATAAGAGAGTTGCATTCATATTAGATACCAATATTCCTTTTCAAAAACCCATATTAATTAAAAACTGAAAATGACCATGTTGTCAAAATGAAAAGAAAAAAAATTCATTTCATTTCATTTTATTTTTTATTTTTTTAATATAAAAATTAAAACAAAAAACTTTTTTTTTTCATAATTTGAAAATTATTTTTTATTTTAATTTGATTATGAAAATGACACCAATAGTTAATTGTTTTTGTGGTGGCAATTTTTCTCACAGACCTATAATAGCATAAAATCACGATGTTATACATATATTATATGTGTGTGTCTATATATAGAGAGAGAGAGAAATAAATACTAACTTGGGCCATGTTCTTACGCCGAGCTCGGTAAGCTTGAACTCGAGAGGGTTTTTTTGGATCTTGATTCCCAATTTGTCCTCAGTGGTGCCACTGCTGGTGTTCATGTTTTTTGCAGCTTTGATTACTAGTCCTCCTTCGGTAGACCACCTAACCCTAACAAAAACTCTTGGTGATGGTGACACAGACACCCAAGAAGAAGAAGAAATTAAAGATACGATGGAGTAATATTTTGGACTCATTCGCATTCACAAGTGATTTATAGATGACCCAATCAACGCTTAACAATAAGGCAGATAACCAATATATAGACGAGAATCCGAGATGAACTCGGCTAATCTGTATGGATGTGATTGTCAGATCAGATCAAAAAATATATCTTAAAACAGATAAAAACAATCTAAGAATATAGAAGCGTAGGGCATAACATTTTTAGGTGGCTGTCAAAGAAGGTTTAATTGGGGTTCACACACCCTATCTCTTTGTTATCTATCATTTTATGGCATAACATTATTAGACAGTTGTCAAAGAAGGTTTGTACGGGTAATAACAAGGCAGTTGGTAGACTTCCCTTGGGTATAGACCAGACCAGAAGAAGGCAAGTTTGATACAACATCACATAAATTAAATTAAGAAACAGTTAATAGACCTTTACATATTTAATATATCATTATTGTTGTGAAAAACTGTCATGAACCAAGCACAATCACGAAATACGACACAAAACGAAACAAGCACAACACACAAAACACAGGAATTTACGTAGTTCGGCAATTTGCCTACGTCCACGACAAAGATCCTGCGAAAGTTCACTATGCGAAAATCAGGAGATTACAAATTTCAACCTCAAACCCTAGCTCTCGCTCTCTCGCACTCTTTCTGCGTTTTTAGTGTTTTCTCTCGTTAGTCACTCCAAACCCTTAGATGCCCTTATATATCGGGATACAAAAGAGTCCTAATCCGAGTCTAAAACCCATAAGCGAAAAGCAGGTCATAAAATTTTTCCCAAGGGCCACACAAAGCCCATTTTTTGGGTCAAAACCGGGTCGCATTAATTCGGGCCACAACATAACAATTACTATTATAATTATTAATGTTATTTTGTCCTAGGAGAGAGATGGACCCACAACGGATTTTTCATAACAACAGTAGACTCTTCCTTCTCTGATAGATCAAGATCAACATCAGCTACAGTCTATTGGAAATACCAAATCAAATTAGCAACAAAATACTCCAACTAAATCAAAGCCAAACCCGCCCCCAGAAAAATCCGCCTTCCCGCTCCAAATGGCATCATCTTGATTTCTCTACTCCCGGTCATGTCAAAACCAACTTCTCTTCCTCCGACCACTACTTCTTTATCAGCACGACCGTCATTCCACCCATTTTTATTACCCCCATTCCCATTGATATTGACAGCAGTAGTAGTAGTAGTAGTAGTAGTAGTAGTGAAGAACCTCTCTGGCTTAAATTCCATGGAAGCATCCCATACCTTGGAGTCCCAATCCATTTCGGGCACTATGAAATTGATGATCGCATTCTTGGGCACCAAGTGCCCATCTAACTTAGCATCCTCCATCACTGAGTGGGGCAAAACAAAGTGTCGCAGCAGGTGACACTTCAACCCTTCCAACACCACCGCTTTCAGGTATGTCATCCTACGCAGATCATCCTCCTTTATCATTATCAAATCTATTTCCTTATCTGATGATGATGATTTTGGTGGCGGTGGTGGTGGTCCCACAACTCCAGTGATCTTGAACAACCTTGGAAATGAGACTCCAAGTGGTCGATCCCTGCACTGAACATCAGTCCAGAATCAAACACGTCTCCCGCTTCTCACTTTGAACCAACATGCTTAGATAAGTCAGTCCAACCCTTACCAATGTTTTGCCAAAGGCCCACTCCCTTTAGGGCAATCACCACCTTTGAGCACCACCCACTCTGATCCTCTCCACTTTACTCTCAATAATCTGTCTCTCTCCATCCCAAATATCCACAGCTATTTCCCCATCAAGGCTTGATTAAACAAGCTAAACTTCCTTATTTCCAAACCGCCCATCCATAGAAATAGCACACCTTCTCCCAGTAAATTTTAATCCGTCTCAACTGCTAAGGATGTGAACATTCCAGAAATCTGAAACTAAAGGTTCCCTTCCCAAATGTAATTCAAGTTTCTGCATGTTTGCATAGAAACTTAGAATGTCTATGAAATCTAAGAAGATATGAAAGACTTGTTGACCTTGCTCAGCTATTTTGAAAATTGTCATTGTAGCAGATAGCATCGAAGCCACAAAGCAAGAAGCTTTTATTTTTATCAGCAACAAGCATAATTTTTTATTAGAAATATATCATTATAAGCACATTCAGAAAGAATTGAAAGTCTTTTTGGTCCATATGATGTCAAATTTGACAGCAGCTGAACAGTATGCGTCTATGCAATTCCCAAAACAAAGACAACATAAAAATTATGTTATGCAATTCACAAAACAAAGACAACATAAAAATTATGTTATGCAATTCAACAAACATGTAAATGGCATTATAATCAATCAGCACCCATCACATAAAAATACAAACATTAGCATTTAAAAGCATTGTAATTCCAAAAAAATCATTGAAATAGAGAAGGGTCATCATTGGATACATTTAGACACCCATTTAAAGCATCAACTGACCCACTAGAAATATCATTTACACATTTAAGTAAGAGCAGAATTTATTTTTTTTCCACAAGCAAAATAAATTGAGTTAAAAAACATATCAACTGAATAAAAATTAACTCATCAAGTTGTATAGAGAGAGAGAGCTCACGGGCCAACCCATCCAACATTGTGAGTGGGGTTCCCACTCTGCGGGCATGTGGTATCCATGGAGAGTCGGCGTCCCTTCTACATCCATCTGATCGATCTCTCTCTCTCTCTCTACGCGTAGCAGTATATATATGTGCGTAACATGTAGCAGCTGTACCACTGGAAATGCGAAGCAGTAGCGGCAATGGGACTGAGCGACGCCCCGAGGGATTGCATGTTGTGAACCCGAAATTAACTGGGTACGTGTCGCAATACTATTGGATAATTGATGCCCTAAAAACGCTGACCCTGAGACGACCCAATGAAATTTCGAAAAGTAAGAAACAATTAGTGGTTCCTGCACCATTTGATCATCGACCTCCTCGTGTCATTAGTTCTAATTACCTGCCGCGTCATTGCCTGCGTGTCTCACGGTAAATGCATTCTGTGTGACCAAAAAGATCACATACTTTACGAGGCCCACATGTAGTGGACTTGGATCACAGAACTGAGCCCAACACCCCGATTCTTTTGTTGTCCAGTGTATAAAATTTGTACTCAAGTTCAAATTTTTGAGCTAGATTGAAAAATCAAACAAAAATTTGAGTTGATCTTGGTTACAAAACAAATTTTCAAAAAAATTATTTTCCAAACCATTAATGTACAATAAATCTAAGGTTTAAATAAAAAGAAACTAAAAAAAATGAATCACAATTTTAAGTAACAATTCCACTAATATTCTTAGGCACTCAAACTTTTTTTTTTCAAAATTACAAAAGAGTCCACTTATAACATATAGTTACTTCTTATATTTTTATTTCTATGTTTTCTTTTATCTATATCTATACTATTATTAAAAGTACAAATTGTTTCAAATCATTCACTTTTATTTTGTTAATTTGTTACCCATTTGATAATTCACTAAATTAATTTATGATGGACTTCATGACAAGCCTAATATAAATTAATGAGAGCAAGGACCTTAAAAAAATTGAATGAAACAAATATCATAAAATTAACGGCCACGCCAAAATCAATTTTTTCCCTTTCATGTAATCAATTTTTCTTCCTTATCAGGTAATCGATCTAATTTGAGAATGAACTTAAATTTCATGTGAAAATCAATTTTTTTTCCATTCATATTTCTCTCTTGGATTTTTTTTTTTTAAATTAATTTTTTTCTCTTTGTTTTTTTGCCTTGACTTATAGACATTACCACTCAATTCTTTCTGGTGAAACTTAAATCTCAAGTGAGAATAAAGTACAAGTTGTTTCAAATCATTCACTTTTATAATAATTCTTCTATTAATAGACTCTTATCTCCATTGTAACTCACAACTCCTCCTCTTTAGACTCTCAACTCCTCCAACTCTTTGCACTCTCAACTCTTTCGATCAATTAAATTTTAGGCTAGAAACAAATTTTTTCATAATTTTTTTTGCACATTGTTGTGCTAGCACTTGGATCTTTTTGGGCTGCCACCTAATTTGAGAATGAAGTTCAATTTCACACCAAATTCAAATTTTTTCCTTTCATGTAATCAATTTTTTTTCCTTATCAAGTAATCGATCTAATTTGAAAATGAATTTCAATTTCATGCCAAATCATGTAATCAAATTTTTTTCCTCATCAGGTAATCGATCTAATTTGAGAATGAACTTAAATTTCACGTCAAAATCAAATTTTTTTCCTTTCATATTTCTCTCTTGGGATTTTTTTTTTTCAAATTAATTTCTCTCTCTTTGTTTTTTTTTTTTAGTAGCCATTACAACTCTATTATTTCTTGTGAAACTTAAATTTCAAGTGAGAATCAAGTTCGGTACCGTGTCATATCATAGGTAATTAATTTTGATTTTAAAGTTTTTGATGATATTCGTTTGTTTTTGTTAATTTGTTCCCCATTTGATAATTCACTAAGTTAATTTATGATGGACTTCATGACAAGCCCAATATATAGTTGTAAACAAGGAACAAAAATTAAATTAATGAGATCAAGGAGCTTAAGAAAATTAAATGAAACAAATATCATAAAATTAACAGTGAATGTTTGTTTTGCACGCTGGCCGGTTATTTTAATAGTAGAAAAAAAATTAAGCATATAAAGATAGACAGACATACATACATATGTACCTATTGATAAGTCCTCATCAATATTGTGCTAGATTATATATTGGTGTTCCTATGTTTACACTATTTTTTTGCTTCTATTAAATCCACAAAATGTTTCGATTGTAAGGTTTCATAAAATAAATAATTTTTTTCCTGAAAGTTCTCATTGTCACTATTATTTTTTAGAATCAATTGTCATTTTTCTTAATTGTCAATAAAGAGTGATAAGACATCATTGTAGCAGTTAACTGATATTTTCTTTTTATTGTTCGAAGCTTGAAATTTATGTTTCTAATGTCAATAACTATAAGTCTAATTTTGATTTGGTTTCATCTTAGCCATGGACTCAAAAATTTCCTCTGGTGATAATTTCTCAATCCCCCTCGAATTTTATTATTTTCAAAAAAATTATGTTTGAGTATTCTGATCATGAATTAGTGAATACAAGTATGTAGCTCAATGTTAACTACGAATACAATCAGACTTTGTTTTTGTGAGTGAAATTAATGTTGTATTTTTTTGTAAACTATTTTGTTTGATACTATTCAGAATTTTCAACAACGGTTCCTTTAATTCCTATCAATCAGATGACTAAAAAAAACCCTTTAGGTAGTTCAATAAATAGTAAAAACATCTTTAGGCTTCAAGAATAATATCATTTCCTGAATATTTGTTTTTACCGTCTCATGTTTGAGTTCTTATATGATAATTTTTTATAATAGTTCCTAATTTTATTTTTACTTTGTCCTCTTTGTCTTGAATAGGTTGTTATTGGTGTTGAATATATCTATTGTTTTGACATTATTAATAAGGAGCTTTAGGGTTAGAATTTTGCTTATTTATTTTTTTATATAATTGTAATATCTTTTCCTGAATATTTGCTGTCTCATGTTTGAGTTATTTTATGACAATTTTTTATAATAGTTCCTAATTTTATTTTACTTTGCCCTCTTTGTCTTGGATAGGTTGTTACTAGTGTTGAAGATATCTATTGTTTTGACATTATTAATAAGGAATTTTAGGGTTAGAATTTTGCTTATTTATTTATTTATATAATTGTATGTTATGAATACTTTATTATTTAGCAAATAAACTTTCAGTATCTATTGTGCTTTTTGATGGAATGACTTTTTGTCTGTGTGAACTTTCAATATCTATAATGCAATTTGATGGTGTCACGCCCCAGTTTTCGACACCCGATTAAGAGCGACAGAAATTGGGATGAATAATGAAAATCAAACATCAATACCTCTCATATACAATTCCACTCTGATATCACGCTCTGATAGCAAGATGTCATGCCCCAATTTCTATCTCCCGGAATCAAGGGTGATTAGGTTTTCACATCGTCAACTCATATCACTAATCTCACCTTAAAACTATACAATTGTGGAAGCTATCTATACATACATGATTACATATGCGTATAATCATCATTACCTGTCTCAATGGGTCCCACATTGGTTAATGTACCCTTACATACTCATTCACATTCTAAGGGTTGAGAAATTCCATTTTTGTCCAGTTTTGGTAGGCTGGAACCTCTTTTGATTGGCTGAAACTTGGGTTCAGCTGACCTTCAGGTTCCTAGTTCCTTCGGTCAGCTAGAAGATAACTTTGGTCGGCCAAAAGGGAGCTTTAATCGGCTAAAGCCTTCCTTCAGTCGTCCGAAACAGGTACCCTAATTTTAACCCCAAAATTCGAGTGCGAATAGTCTCAATCTCGTTATCTTTCCTTTGCTCTTCAATCACTCTACTCACAAGAGTTGGCTAAACAATAAGAGTAAAAATAGAGTTGCTGATCTATCATCCTCACTGAAATACAATCCCATTTTTGAGATGTCTTCCATTATCTTCCACTCTCGTATGGTTATACTTGCTAAACTACCATGTGACTTCCTACTCAATGCATTCGCTACTATATTAGCCTTTCTCGAATGATGTTGCAAGTCAAAATCATAGTCTTTCATGTACTCCATCCACTTTCATTGCCTCATATTCAAATCTTTTTGTGAGAAAAGATATTTTGAGACTCTTGTGATTAGGGAACACCCTTAAACTTCTCACCATATAAGTAATATCTCCACACTTTAAGTGCGAAAATCACCACCACCAATTCCAAGTCGTGTGTTGGGTAATTTTGTTCACGTGTCTTCAATTGCCTTGAACCATACGTCACTACTCTTTCGGTTTGCATCAACACACAACCTAAACCAAGTCGTGAAGCATCACAATAGATTGTATACCCCAACCCACATTCTAGAATAATCAATATCAGAGCCGAAATCAATCGACTCTTCAATTCTATAAATGCATGCTCGCAAGCATCATTTCACACAAATTTCATTCTTTTTTGGGTAAGCTTGGTCATTGGTGCTGCTAACCTCGAAGAGTCCTTCACAAACATTCGATAATATTCGGCTAATCCCAAGAAATTACGTATCTCAAATACGCTATTAGGTCTTTCCCAACTTATTACCGCTTCTATCTTAGATGGATCCACGGAAACTCCTCATTCGGGCACAACATGCCCAATGAACTTCACCTCCGCTAGCCAAAATTCACGCTTCTCGTATTAACATATAACTAGTGCTCTCTTAGGAATTGTAATACTATCATCAAGTGCCTCTCATGTTCCTTTTCTGAATACGAGTACACTAGGATGTCATCAACGAACATAACCACAAACTTTTCCAAATAGGCACTGAACACATGGTTCATCAAATCCATAAATGTTGCCGGTGCATTTGTCAAACCAAACGACATCACTAAGAACTCACAGTGTCTATATCGTGTGCGTAACGTAGTTTTTTGAATGTATGCCTCTCTAACCCCTAACTAATAATATCCGGATCTCAAATCTATCTCTGAGAAACATTTAGAACCCTTTTATTGGTCGAACAAATCATCTATCTTTGAAAAATGATACTTATTCTTAATCGTTGCCCGATTCAACTTCTGACAGTAAATGCAAAGCCGCAAACACCCATCCCTCTTTTTAGCAAACTGGAGCTCCCCAATGCAAAGTATTGGGATGTA
The DNA here is from genome assembly GCA_026545225.1 of Cornus controversa. Classification (NCBI taxonomy): domain Eukaryota; kingdom Viridiplantae; phylum Streptophyta; class Magnoliopsida; order Cornales; family Cornaceae; genus Cornus; species Cornus controversa. Next base: position 101,666,187 of record CM048845.1, read on the forward strand.
CAAATCCCTTGTCTAGTATCTTTTGCAATTATTCTTTTAACTCTTTCAATTCAATCAGTGTTATTCGGTATAGTGCCATTGAAATAGGCGTAATACCTGAAGCAAGTTCTATAACAAACTTCACTTCCCTTTTCGGAGACAACTCTGTCAAGTCCCCCATAAATACATCCAAAAACTCACATACCACACAAGGAAACTCCCCATGTGTCCTTTCATCACCATCAACTAGCAAGCTCGCTAAAAAATACCCAAGTCCTCTCGCTCTCCCACGAAGCAAACACTAAGACCATCCAATGTGTACAAAGTTACTCTTCCCTGATAACAATCGATGTTAGCCTTATATGTAGATAGCTAATCCATACCCAATATCACATCAAAGCTAGATATGTTAAGAAGGATGAAATCAAATACTAATTGGTATCCCGAAACTGAAATCTCAATTTCACAAGACCGACATACATTACCTATAGTCACTCTACCTCCAACTGGTGTATCAATGGATAAAACCGAGTCCAAATATGACACATCTAACCCCAAAGCACAAATAAATGCACATGAAATGCATTAATGTGATGCACCCGAGTCCACTAAAATCCTAGTCCATGAGCTAAATACAAGTAATATACTTTGAACCACCGACGATCCTGCCGAGGTCTCAGCTGGAATAAGAGTAAAGGCACGACCCTGTGCTATCTGGCCCTACTGCCCAGCACCCTGATATCCTGACTACTAATTAGGAGCACTAGACGTGACTCCTCTAGTCGGTGCTTGCGAACTCTGAATAGATGGCACTGCCTGTGGTGGTGGCAATGCTCTAAACCAGACTATGGAGTAGTAGGCTGCGTAGAACGCTACTGAGAACCAACCCCACTCTGTGTACCATTCTTATGTGTACAATTCCAATTAATGTGCCCCATTTGCTAACAGTGGTGGCACTTCTTATCTATCACGAAAGGAACCTGCCCTTGAGTACATTCAGCCATTTTATGTCCAGACTTCTGACAATTAAAACACACTACTCTAGACTGTGAAGATCCAGTAGGTATAGCCAATGATGGTGTCGATTGGGCTTGTTACTGCCCTTGTGAAAATGACCCACCATCTACTTTATTTTTCTTAGCAAGATTGTCCAGAAGGGACCCCGTGCTCCTCATTTGGTTTTTCGTATCCCTTATCCTCTGATTATCATTGTTGAGCTCTTCAACTAACAATGCTCTATCTATTACCACTGCATAGTTTGTCAAACCTAAAACTCTAACTCTATCTCGTATAAAGGTTCGAAGACCTCTCACAAACTGCTTTATCTTAAGCTCTTCCGTTGGAATCATTTCTTGAGCGAAACAAGCCAAGGATGTGAACTTGGTCTCGTACTCCATCACTATCATATTGCCTTAAATCAAGTTGAAGAATTCCTGCCTCATGTTATCCTTTACCGTTACTGAAAAATATTTCTCAAAGAAAGCACTTGGAACATACCCCAATCCATTGTCTCAATGTCATGGTAGTTTCCTATAAATTTTCACCAATGGCTAACCTCACCCTTAAGATAATGGGCAACCACTTTCACCCTTAGATCCTCCTCTATCTCAAGTACGGTAAGAAGTGTAACAATTTCGTCCAACTAATTTTCTGCCACCCCCGAAGATGATGATGGACTATACTTCTTGACATGTCCCAATGTCGTGATCATTCGACTAGGAGGAGTTGCTCTTGGTGTAGCTTGTGTCGCCTGTATCTCCTTTCGAGTCTCCCTAGCTGTAATGACCAGATCCACCACATAGTATGATATTATTCGCTTTGGGCTTAAAGCTCGCACGATTTTGTTCTTGGGTTTTACCCCCAAAAAGCCTCATATCATTTGGAGAGAACACAATACATATAAGCACATCCCCTTCTCCACACCCAGGCGATGTGGGAGTGAGCACCTAGTATAGTAGATCACCCAATGTCTCTCGCACCTGCCCAACCCGCCCATAAGGGTTACCACAATCCACCCCCCTAGGAGGCCTGATGTCCCTGTCAGCACATTTCCGGTTGGGTCTGGCTCTGATACCATTTGTAACAGCCTGCTCCACCATATATGATAGGCGTTGAATGTTACGCATTCTAGCCTCTTAACTTATGTATTTTATTCTCTTAGTGATAGATTATTTTGTGATTTTACTTTGTTTTAGTGTTTTCTGTATTTTCAGGGCCTTAATGAGTATTTCAGTTAAAACCAAGCTTTTGGGCTTTTAAAGAAGACATCCAAGATGGTGAGATGAAGCCTACATCAAGGAGATTCACTCAACCATTTATTTCAACTCAAATCAGCCCAAGAAAGAGGTCCAAGAGAATTACAGCTGCTTAAGAAGGTTTCGGGCCTGAAGCCCAAATCTGCGCATAATGCAGTCTTAATCCTGTTTTGGAAAATGGACCAGAAGTCTTATTTCCGAGCCTCAAATCGACATTATTTTCGCGTGGGGTTGAACGAAATTTGATTCTGCACACTTTTGTATTTCACGAAAATTCCGTGAATCGGACTTCTAGTGGGTCAAAAGTTGGGCCGAAGTCAGCAGGAAAAACCCACCTGATTAGTGCTGCGGGAAACCCTAATTAATTTCTAATTGGATTAGGACTTTGGTGAATTCTCTTGGGGAATAAAAGGAAGACTTGGAGGCTGAAGAGAGAGAGCTTACACGGAGCTTACACAGAGCTTACACACAGAGATTGGAGAGTCTGAGAGGGCTGAGAAGAGAACAGAAACATATTGCAGAGCCATTGGAGAACGAAGTCATACGCGTAATTCAGAAAGATGATGTCTTCTTCCTCAACAGTTGAAGCTTCTTCTTCTACCATGAGCGGCTAGTTCATCCACTAGGGTTTTGATGTAGCCCTAACAAAGCATCAATGGTTTGATTGTTTTAATTATTGGGGACCTTTATATACATGCATAGATTGTGTAATTGTGAGGATTCTTATTAATGAATTGAGCAATAAAAGTCTTGTAAATTCAATCTCAATGATTTCTTATCTTGTCTTAGATATTTAGTTGTTGTTATTGAACTCAATCTCTTTTGTTTTCTGTGATCATGAGAGAGATTATTACACAATGGTAATCACTGAATATATTGTTATGAGCTTTGATGGATTATGCCTAGAGAAGATGAACCATACTGCACCCTAGATTAGAGTAGTTAGGCAGATGGCCCATGCCAATCGAAGATAGTCCATGGCTTAGCCTTAATCATATGTTATCTTCTTGACGGATGAAGGTGAGCTTGTAGCCACCGACACCACTTATGCATGATGTAATTCCCCTATAGTTGATTCAATTGACCATTGATTGTGGAGTTAGTGGTGAAGTCAAACACCCTAGGTTTCTCTCTTATTATCTTCATTATCTGTTTACCTTTGATTTATTTTATTTTATCTTTTTAATTAGTTAAAAATCAGAATTCTTTTCTTATAAATTTAATTAGAATTAGTTCTGTGTTCCAACTCATCAGAACATAATCCCTGAGGTACGATACCCATTCATTTCGATAGCCCTATTCTGCAAGGAATTCGTTCTATTGCGAAGTGTGGAAAATTTTAATTGATATACTTTTTGAGTCACACTCACACACGAATCAATATAGTATGATATTGTCAGCTTTAGGCTCAGCCCGTATGGTTTTGCTCTTGGGTTTTACCCCAAAAGGCCTCATTCCATTTGGAGATAACACACTACATATAAGCACATCCCCTTCTCCACACCCAGGTGATGTGGATTGAGCACCTGTAGACTACCAGTGTGGTAGCTCACCCAGTGTCTCTCGCATCCCCTCACATCACACCCGCCCACAAGGGTCACCATAATTCACCCCTTAGGAGGCACGATGCCTCCATCGGCACACTTCTGGCTAGGTCTAACTCTGATATCATTTGTAATGGTCTGCTCCACCTAATGGTATGATATTGTCCACTTTGGGCCTAAAGCCCACACAGTTTTGGTATTGGGAAATGCCTCATACCATTTAGATAGAACACACTACATATAAGCACATCCCTTTTTCCACACCCAGGCGATGTGGAATTGAGCACCCTGTATCATGCCAGTGTGGTAGCTCGTCCAGTGTTTCTCGTACAGCCCACATCACACCCGCCCATAAGGGTCACCACAATCCACCCCCTAGAAGGCCTGATGTCCCTATCAGCACACTTCTGGTTGGGTTTGGCTTTGATACCATTTGTAACAGCCCGCTCCACAACATAATATGATATTATCCACTTTGGGCCTAACCTGCACAATTTTGCTTTTGGGTTTTACCCCAAAAGGTCTCAAACCATTTGGAGAAAACACACTACATATAAGTGATAAGTGTACAAAACTTGCTATTTGATATCCCAAAATAAATTTTTAATTACTCTTTCATTTTATTTAAATGTTCTTATCTTTGCATTTTATGTTTTATAAGGGTTGATTTTCAAATAAGAAGAAAAATAACAAAAAAGGGCTAAAAATGATATATATAGCCAAAGATAAATATAGGAAGACTTGTAGAAAAGATGGTATTTTGTGCAATCTACTTTACAAGAGGTCTTAAAGTTCAAGACTTTGCAAAATATTTTTTACACGGCCACGTCTACAGTCCAAAATTCAAATTAAAGATATGGAGATCAAATATTAGATATTTAAATTCAAAATTTTGTATTTTGAATTTTTGTTTTTAAATTTGTATTTTAAATTTTTGTTTTTAAATTTTGTATTTTGAATTTTGTATTTTAAAATTTTCCTACTTAAATCATTCCCCTCTAATTCTATAAATAGGGGGTCTTAGGGGATGATGAAGGGAATTAGAGAATTGTAGAGAAATTATAGAAAAATAGTGTAATTGTTTTCTTGATTCAAAGAAGAATAGTAGTTTCATTTTATATGTTTTTTTCTATTGATATGCAAGCGTAAGCATTCTTCTCAAGGAAGTGATGAAGCCACTATGGTTGAAATATAAGTAAGTTTTTTTTTATTTTTTGTCTAATTTTTCCTCCCACAAGCATTATTTTACTCTTCTATTCTGAATTTTTATTTTCTAAAATTAGAGGGAGGATTCTTCGAGTTTGCCAAATAATGGTAATTCAAAGAATGCCTACCTCTGCTTATCTAGCCAATGTGCATCAGATTAAGTAAAAAAATATTATTTCGTAAATAATCAAGTGTTGTTTTTTCTTTATGTCATATCTTTCTTCATCTCTCTAAGTTCTATTTGGATTGGGGAAAAACTAGATAAGAATATTAGAAATTTTATTTATATGAATCCATAGTGGTGAATTCTCTTTCCTTGAGATTTTTCCCATCATTTGATTAAACACATTTAGTATTAGTTTTTATTATTAAAAAATCATAAGTTTATTTTTTAATATTAATTTTTCATCCCAAAAGATTGAGGTTTTGAATTTGAGACTTGTTATTGATTCTCATTGAGAGTGGTTTGACCCTACTTATTACTATACGATTTTTAGTAGAGTTTTTATAGGTTTTATTTTTGTATGAAGTGTATAGAAGCAACGACATCCATCCATTATTCTACACTCGTCAAAAAGCACACCCCCTTCTCCACACCCAGACGATATAGGATTGAGCACCCTGTAGCCAACTAATGTCGTAGCTCGCCTAGTATCTCTCGCACCCGCCCACAAGGGTCACCACGATCCACCCCTATGAGGCCCGGCGTCCCCATTGGCACATTTCTAGCTGGGTCCGGCTCTGATACCATTTGTAACGGCCCACCCCACCCTTTAGGCCCAAAGCGGACAATATTATACCATTAGGTGGAAGCATTGGTGAGCTACCACATTGGCTGGCTACAGGGTGCTGGTGACCCAACTGTTTGAAAGTAGTAGCTCCCAAATATCTTTCTCATCTGCAGCCAACAACACTGAATCAATATTGTTAGACCCAAAGTACGTCGTTGTTAGGGCTAGACAATTCATTTTTTAGAACAACCTTGAGCAGATAGACGCACTTGGGGCCAATGCGATTACCGGGCATCTTATGGCTAACATAGCCAGGGTTTGTTCCTTTTCTTCCTTCATTTTATTGGTATCACACTTTATGCCATACACTTATGCATATTTCAATCTATCAACAGGGCATGACGTTTGCCCAGTGCGTCTCCAATCGCCTCTTGTGGATGGAATACGAGTTTGAGAGGAAGAGGGCCACTTTCAACATTGAACGCACAATGCTGAACTTTGAGATAGATTCTTTACATTCCTTTCATGTTTCTCATGTCAGGGAGATTACCATCCTCAACTCCCAACTCCGCTATGAACGGGAGGAAATGGTCGGGCTGAATGTTGATCTACCAGGATTTAAGGTTGTGGTTGTTGAGCAGTTCAAAGACTCACCCGAATTTGACAGGATATGTAACCAATCGTATGTTGAAGGATTTAAATATTTCTGCAAAATGGCGCAAGGCATATGGCTAGGGATGGACTTCACCCGCTTGCAGTTGAACAGTGCTAGGGAGCCCGACCCTTAATCCTTTTTTTTTCTCTTTGGCATTGTAATGTTATTCTTTCATAGCGCCCTTAGCCTACGGATTTGTAATCTCTGTTTTATCAATAACAATTTATCTTTTTCTCATTGCAGTGTCCTTTGGTTTAAGATATCAAAAATCCTCATGGCATAACCCTAAAAAGAACTATACAACAAACTTTTGTGGGATTCACCTTCCCATTTGCTAAAATTTCTCTTGACGGGTTATGCCTCAGTGGGGTCGGTTGATAATGTTCTCGGAATTATTTCATCCCATTTTTTTCATTAAAGGCCATTTGAACGAGATGTGCCCCAGTGGGGTTGATTAACAGTGTTCTTAGAATTAATTCATCCCACCTTTTTCATTAAAGGCCTCCTGAATGAGGTGTGCCCCAGTGGGGTTGATTAATAATGTTCTTGGAATTAATTTATCTCGCCTTTTTCATTAAAGGCACTTTGAACGAGGTGTGCCTTAGTGGGGTTGATTGACAATGTTCTTGGAATTAATTCACCCCGCCTTTTTCATTAAAGGCCCTCTGAACGAGGTGTGCCACAGTGAGATTAATTGACAATGTTCTCAGAATTAATTCATCCCTCTTTTTTTATTAAAGGCCCTCTAAATGAGGTGTGCACCAGTAGGGTTGATTGAAAATATTCTCGAAATTAATTCATCCCGCCTTTTTCATTAAAGTCGTTTTGAACGAGGTGTGCCCCAGTGGGGTTGATTGACAATGTTCTTGGAATTAATTCATCACGCATTTTTCATTAAAGACCTTTTGAATGAGGTGTGCCCCAGTGGGGGTTGATTGTTCACTTTTGGTTTTAATTACGACAACATATTTTGAAACAAAAAGGACTTTTATTGATATTCTAGTAATAATAGAGACTATTCGGAAAAAATCTCAGAGCTCTTGCCCTAAGGCTCGATAACAAACTAAGTTTCAACTAAAACTATCAAAATTAATGCAACTTAAAGAAAAAGTCTTACTAATAGTATTTTCACAGATGCTCAACATTTCAAGGATGGGCCAACTGCCTCCCTTCCAATGTCTCCAACTAATATGTCCCCTGTCGTTGAATCCAGATAACTCTGTAAGGGCCCTCCTAGTTAGGAGTCAGTTTTTTAGTGCCTAAGGGTTTGGTAACCTGAGTTACTTCACGGAGGATTAGGTCTCCAGGTTGAAAAATCCTCTACTTGAATCAAGCATCGTAGTACCGGGACATGGATTGCTGATACACTGCTACCCGTACTCGGGTATGTTCTCTTTTTTCTTCAATAAAATCAACACTAGCCCTTAACTCCCTTTCATTGTGATTGGAGTCATAGTTCTTAGTTCAATGACTTACCAACTGACTCATTTTCATTGGGAGAACTGTTTCACTTCTGAAAGCTAAAAAGTAGGGTGTTTCCCTAGTGAGGACTTTAACAGTGATCCTGTAAGCCTATATGATACTTGATAGTAGATCCGACCATAAACTTTTGGAATCTTCCAAATGCGTTTTAATCATTTTGAGTATAGTTATGTTAACAACTTCAGCTTGTCCATTCGCCTGCGGGTGACCTGGTGAAGAGTACTGATTTTTTATACTATAGCTGGCATAAATTTTTTGGAAGAGCATACTTTTGAATTGTTTTCCATTGTCTATGACAATGACCCTTTGTACTCTGAATTTGCATATGATCGACTTCCATATGAAATCAATGACATTATTCTCTCCAATATTGGCCAGAAGCTCCACTTCCACCCATTTAGTGAAGTAGTCAATTGTCACAATTGCAAACTTTGTCTGGCCCTTTCTTATAGGTAGAGGATCGATCAAGTTCATTTCCCACTGGGCAAAAGGCCATGGCGCGTCTATTAGAGTTAACTTTTTCGATGGTTGTCTTGGGATATTAGCGAAGCGTTGGCATTTGTCACACTTTCTGACGAAATTCAGCGTATCCTATTATATAGTGGGCCAATAGTATTCCTACCTAATAGCCTTGTAAGCTAAGTACATCCCCCCTGCATAATTTTTGCAGTCCCCTTCATGAATTTCCTTCATGACATATTGAGTTCTATTTGTCGAAACGCATCGCAAGTAGGGGAAGGAGACTCCTATTTTATAGAGAATTTCATCGATCAAGGTATATCTACATGCCCTAATCCTTATTCTGTACACCTTTACTTTGTCGAGTGGTAACTCGTCACCTCTGATGTACTTGATAAGCGGATCAGCCCATTCCATGTCTTGAACCACTTGGTTCACCTCACACGACACCTCATTTATACTTAGTGCTTCCATGAGCTCCACAAGCACTGCACCATCTGCAGCTTCCTATGAAGTTACCAAACGAGCAAGAGTATCGACATTAGAGTTCTCATCGCGAGGGACTCGCAAAATGGAGAACCTCTGGAATTGAGTGATTAGCTCGTGAACTTTTTGTAAGTAGGACTTCATTTTTTCTCCCTTTGTTTTATATTCTGAGCGAACTTGCCGGGCAGCTAATTGGGAGTCAGTGTAAACTTTTAATTGCTGTACTTCGAAAACTTTTTCTATTTTTAGCCTTGCAATCAAGGTTTCGATTTAGCTTCATTGTTTGTCGCCTTGAATACAAACCGTAAGACATATTTAAAGGTCTCCCCCTCAGGGGATATGATCATTATCCTTGCGCCACTGGTTTGCGGATTTGACGATCTGTCTACAAATAATTCCCATGTATAATCTGGGTTCATTTGGTCCTCTCTATCTTGTTGAACTGGTCTTTCCCGCTTTTTCACCGATGTCTGCTCCTCCTCTAGTGGATAGGTTAATTCGGCTATGAAGTCTGCAAATACTTGATCTTTTATTACCGACCTTGGCTTATATCAGATGTCGAATTCCCCTAGCTCTATGGACCACTTCACAAGCCGTCCAGAAGTTTCAGAGTTTGAAAAGAACTTGTCGGAGTGGTTGATCGATCAATACCACTATTGTGTGTGCCTGGAAGTATGGTCTAAGTTTTCTGGCTAACATGACCAGGGCAAAAGCTAGATTATCTATCATGGGATATCTTTCTTCAGCCCCACGAAGTACCTTGTTGGCATAGTATACGGGCCTTTGAACCCCTCCATCTTCTCGCACTAGTGCGAAATTGGCCATTGTATGGGAAATAGCTAAGTACAGGTATAACTCTTCCCCCGAGTTTGCACGGGACAAAAGTGGGGGTGAGCCAAGATACTGTTTTAGGTCAACCAGGGCTTCTTGTTCACACTCCGCATGAGATTAGTCTGTTTAACGTTGCTACCTTATCTGTCAGTCAATGAACCTCTTTAATAGTTCTGGGCGATTTTGTGTCAAGAATTGCCTTGACCTTTTCTGGGTTAACTTTTATTCCCCTCTTACTGATCAAGTAACCCAAAAACTTTCTAGACGAGACTCCAAAAGTGCACTTACTTAGATTGAGTCTCATCCTATACTTTTGGAGGACATCAAAGGCTTCTTATAAGTCAATCAAATAAATCATGGCTTTCAGGATTTTGATGAGCATGTCATCGACGTATACCTCTATATTTATACCAATTTGTTTCTTAAGCATCATATTAACCAACCTCTGATAGGTCGCGCCCGCATTTTTTAAACCAAACGTGTAACGACCCAATTTCTTTTTTCTTTTCTTTCGAATCATGACTAAAGGTTAAGTGAATTTTCTTTTTTAAGCATGATTAGTTGCCTAATGATATGCTTAGTGGACCTAAATGATCCTTTCTATGTTTTCGGTTATGGGTGTTTGACCGGAATGGGTTCGGGTAACCCGGGATATAACTACGGACTCTAGGGAGTGGTGTGAGGGTACGAATGTAAGTTTAAGGGCGTAAGTAAAGTTTTAAAAAGAGAGGAAATGTTAGTTTGCAAATAGGTGCAAATGGACCATAACAAAGAGTTAATTATAGAGAGATGCAGGGTTTAGTTGCAAAGGGGAAAATATATGATATATATGATATATATATGTGTGAAGAGGGAAAATAAATCAAATTTTCACTTCTCTCTCTCTCTCTCTAAATCCAGCTCCTACTCTCTCTCTTTACAAGTTCTCTCATTCTCATTCTCTCTACAATTTGGGGCCCAAGAAATGAGATTTAAGGGTAAAGTCAAGAACAAAAGTTGTTCCCCTCGTTCTCCTCTTCATTTTGATCTATGAAAATTGTCATTAGAGGAGTTTGAAGCTTGGTGAAATTTGGGTCTTTTACTTCTAAGCTTGGATTTTGAGGTAGGGGTTCTCCTTCTCATTTATTTATCGATTCTAGGGCCAGGGTGAAGCGGTGAGAGCTAAGGGTGTGTATTGCATGATTAGAGTGGTAAGAGGGGTGGGATGTGGTGTTTTTTCTACTCTCTTTAATCTCTATTGTGCAATAGGTATGTATATGGTAATATACACAGTATAATGGGTGAATGTATGAGAAATGTTAGCATGTATGCTTATATGCTAGATTTTGTGCACATATGTGAAAATGTATTATATTGAAAATGTTTGTATTATGTGTTGTTAAGTGAGTTAAATGTATGTTATCTTTATCTAGAAAATGTGGGCATTGGTGAAACATGACTAAAATGTGCTTAAGTGAAATTTTGTAGGCATATGCTAATTGTGCTAGAGTTTGCATATATAAGAAAATATATATGTGGATTGATGAGTATGAAATGCATGCTATGAACTTTTATAACTAACTTATGTATTGTGAAGCATGAAATTTTAAATGCTTGATCACTATATGTTCGAAATGCATGTATGTGTCCGTTGTGAGGAAACGGGGGAAAGTGGTCTAATCACCTTGGAGGTAGGAGTTCTCGGTGAAAGTCTTGAAAGGGTCTCATCACTTGGTAGGACCGATGTTCTCGGTGGTGCATTCTGAAAATATTTCATCACTTAGTATGACTGATGGTCTCGGTGATGCGTATTGAAATGAATTTATCACCTGGTAGGACCGATGTTCTCGGTGGTGCGTATTGAAAGGATTTCATCACCTGGTAGGGCTGATGTTCTCGGTGGTGCGTACTGAAATCATTTTATCACCTGGTAGGACCGATGTTCTCGGTGATGTAAATTCTAAAATTTGTGTGGGAAAGGTCCCAGGTCACATGGTTGATCAAGAATCATGCTAGGGTATTGGGTTAAGTTCATAAGAGAAAGACAAGTGTGTGATAGTACTTTCATTTTTAAATTATGAAGCATGATGTATGTTAATGTATTCTTGTGTGTATATATATATATATATATATATATATTGCTTGTGAATGAACATGGTATATGTTGGATAATACATGTAATGTAGTGACATGCATTTATGTAGGTTGCGTCGAGTTGGCATTTAGGTGGGTTGGGGTATCTCTACTGAGCTGCAGTGGTGCTCACCCCTTTATTCTAAACTTTTTACAGATAAGGCGCCGATGATAGATGGGACTTGAATGTCCAAGCAGGGCTTTGGTAGAATTTTTGATATATTTTGGATATTGTATATTTGGTCATCCATGCCGGCTTGTGGCACGTTGATTATGAAATTGTAGTCATTGTTGAATTTTTTAGCATTTTTGGACCTTATGCATGAAATCCTTGTAATCACTATAAACTTGGAATCCATATGTATTACAGTTTATTCTTGGACCAAACTAAATTTATGAATTGTAAAGTTATGATCTCTCCGCGTGTTATAACTTTATGTATGGACTTTTCTCAAGTAGATGAGTTGGGAATGAGATGGAATAGATATGGGGTTTGAAAGGATGGACTTTAATTGTGTTTTTGAATAATTATATTGAAGCATGATTTGGATGGAATGGATGATTCGGAATGCAAATATTATAAATTTATGTTTTCATTCAAATGTTGTAAGTTGTGTGAATGTTTTGATGGTGGTTGAGGGATTGGAATAACCACTTGGGAAAACACATGCCCAAAAGTGTTCATTTTGGATTCATGGAGTATTCATAAGAATTTCTATTATTTTTGGTAGATTTTAATCATGATTTGAGTCATGCTTTAAGTTTGATTACGAGTTGGTGAAGTAATTAAATGATTTGAGGCTTGAAAACTCAGGTTTTTGGCTATTTTTAGCATTTTCGGTCGCTTGGCTCTGCATCGGTCGACCAAAAGTGCAATATCCTGAGAGTTTGCATTTTGTAACAGGTTTTGGTCGACTGGACGGAGTTTCGGTCGACTAAAAGTCCTCTTTCGATCTACTGAAACTACCCATCAGCCGACCGAAGGAAACTTGGGCAGCTCCATTTGCATTCGAACTTCAAACGAGTGTAATTTCTTCGTTTTAGATCAAAATTGAGTGCCATTTTTTTTAAATTGAGAATTTTTAAATCCTATATCCAATGGAGTAGGTTTCAGCCTCAAGTTATGGTCACACAGGTTCACATGTGTAAAAATATGTAGGCCACAACTAGTTGGCTATACGACCGAGGCATGGTTTGGGGGCCTGATAGGCGTTGAATGTTACGCATTCTAGCCTCTTAACTTATGTATTTTATTCTCTTAGTGATAGATTATTTTGTGATTTTACTTTGTTTTAGTGTTTTCTGTATTTTCAGGGCCTTAATAATTATTTCAGTTAAAACTGTGATTTTGGGCTTTTAAAGAAGACATCCAAGATGGTGAGATGAAGCCTACATCAAGGAGATTCACTCAACCATTTATTTCAACTCAAATCAGCCCAAGAAAGAGGTCCAAGAGAATTACAGCTGCTTAAGAAGGTTTCGGGCCTGAAGCCCAAATCTGCGCATAATGCAGTCTTAATCCCGTTTTGGAAAACGGACCAGAAGTCTTATTTTCGAGCCTCAAATAGACATAATTCTCGCGTAGAGTTGAACGAAATTTGATTCTGCACACTTTTGTATTTCACGAAAATTCCGTGAATCGGACTTCTAGTGGGTCAAAAGTCGGGCCGAAGTCAGCAGGAAAAACCCACCTGATTAGTGCTGCGGGAAACCCTAATTAATTCCTAATTGGATTAGGACTTTGGTGAATTCTCTTGGGGAATAAAAGGAAGACTTGGAGGCTGAATTGTGGGGGAGCTTACACAGAGATTGGAGAGTCTGAGAGGGCTGAGAAGAGAACAGAAACATATTGCAGAGCCATTGGAGAACGAAGTCATACGCGTAATTCAGAAAGATGATGTCTTCTTCCTCAACAGTTGAAGCTTCTTCTTCTACCATGAGCGGCTAGTTCATCCACTAGGGTTTTGATGTAGCCCTAACAAAGCATCAATGGTTTGATTGTTTTAATTATTGGGGACCTTTATATACATGCATAGATTGTGTAATTGTGAGGATTCTTATTAATGAATTGAGCAATAAAAGTCTTGTAAATTCAATCTCAATGATTTCTTATCTTGTCTTAGATATTTAGTTGTTGTTATTGAACTCAATCTCTTTTGTTTTCTGTGATCATGAGAGAGATTATTACACAATGGTAATCACTGAATATATTGTTATGAGCTTTGATGGATTATGCCTAGAGAAGATGAACCATTCTGCACCCTAGATTAGAGTAGTTAGGCAGATAGCCCATGCCAATCGAAGATAGTCCATGGCTTAGCCTTAATCATATGTTATCTTCTTGACGGATGAAGGTGAGCTTGTAGCCACCGACACCACTTATGCATGATGTAATTCCCCTATAGTTGATTCAATTGACCATTGATTGTGGAGTTAGTGGTGAAGTCAAACACCCTAGATTTCTCTCCTATTATCTTCACTATCTTGTTTACTTTGATTTATTTTATTTTATCTTTTTAATTAGTTTAAAAATCAGAATTCTTTTCTTATAAATTTAATTAGAATTAGTTCCGTATTCCAACTCGTCAGAACATAATCCCTGAGGTACGATACCCATTCATTTCGATAGCCCTATTCTGCAAGGAATTCGTTCTATTGCGAAGTGTGGAAATTTTTAATTGATATATTTTTGAGTCACACTCACACACGAATCAATTTTTGGCGCCGTTGCCGGGGATTATCTATTTGATTGATTGGATTGTACAGAATTAATTTTAATTGAATTTTTAATTTAGGAATTTTTTTTTATTTTGCTTTTAATTTTGTTTTTGTTTTATTTCAGATACTAATTTGTTTTATTTTTTTTATTTATTATTTATTTTTTTTGATTTTTTATTTTGCTACTAATTTGTATTATTTTATTTTTGTTTTCTTTTGAGGGACTTCAATCACCATACCATTGAGCAAGAGGAAGAGATTATTGATGTCATGGCCGGTGTGCGTGATAATAATGAGGACAACAATGTTGTGCCTAATGCTGTGGAGAGGGCGCGTTTACTTAGAGATTACTATGTCCCAGAGACATACAATTCGCCAGCTGAATTTCAATTGCCTAATGTGACTGCATAGAGTTATGAGATCAAGCCCAATATCATTCAGATGTTGCCATCTTACTTTGGGCTGACTGATGAAGATCCATATAAGCACTTAGATGATTTTATAGAAGTTTGCTCAACAACAAAAATTCATAACTTCTCTGAAGATGCTTTCAGGATGCGACTCTTTCCATTCTCTCTAAAGGAGAAGGCCAAGTATTGGTTCAGATCTCTACCGGCAGGCTCTATCACTACATGGACTCAAATGCAAAGTGAGTTCTTGAAGAAATATTTTCCGATAGGGAGGACCAATCAATTCAGACGTGCTATCACTGGTTTCTCTCAATTTGAGGGGGAACAATTTTATGAGACATGGGAGAGATTCAAGGACCTTCTTAGGAAGTGTCCCCATCACCAAGTTCTAAAGTGGCAGTTAGTGCAGTGTTTCTATGAGGGGCTAACAGAGAGTAACAGACAAATGGTGGATGCATCATGTGGGGGTACTTTCATGTTAAAAAGCGAAGATGAAGCATGGACTTTGTTCGAGAACCTTAGTGACAATTCTTTACAACGTGTGTCTTCATCTCGTTCGAGCAGACCATCCAATACAAGGAGGACAGATGATATTTTTAAGATTGGTTCTGCGGATGCTATGTCTACCATTGTGGATGCTGTGTCACAGAAAGTGGTGCAACTCATGGCGGCTGGTCAAGTTCCTAATCCATCTTCATATCCTTCTATGTTTGAGCCATGTGATTTTTGCTCAAGCCCTCTGCACCATGTGAATAATTGCCCTTCACTTGGGCAGTTTGTCGATCTTCCACAAGGACAAGGGGCAGCAATACAGCCGACTTTTCATCCTCAAAACTATGTGCATCCACAACCATATGAAGCACAAGTTCCTATGCCACCAAAGAGTTCGGCTCTTGAAGATAAGATGATGCTTGCCCTAGCAAAACTTGACAAGCTTGACTCTATTGCTGAAGTACTTCAATCCACTGCTCAATTGGTACATTCTCACTCTCAATCAATTGCCAAACTAGAATCTCAGTTTGGACAACTTGCCAATGCCTTGAGTAAAAGAGAAGAGGAAAAGCTACCAAGTCAACCCATTACCAATCCTAGAGGGATGCATGATTCTTTGAGCAACCCACATCTTGAGGAGGTTCAAGCCATCACCACTTTGAGAAGTGGAAAAGTAATTGATAACAAGGTGGGGGAGAAGAAGAATGATCAAGAAGAGGTGCCTATAAGTCCAATTGCTGAAAATTTATATGAGCCCAAGGCTCCTTTCCCACAACGTTTACAAGAAACATCCAAGTTGGGGAAACAAGGGGACAAGTTGCATGACATGATGGAGGTGTTTCGACAAGTGAAGATTAATATACCACTCCTGGATGCCATCAAACAGATTCCTCCTTATGCCAAATTCTTGAAGGACTTGTGCACTCAGAAAAGGAGATCAATGAGCCATGTTCCAAAGAGAGTGATGCTGCCACAACAAGTGAGTTCTATTATCCAGCATTGCAGTCCTCCCAAGTACAAAGATCCTGGTGCTCCAACTATTTCATGCATCATTAGGGAGCACCATATTGAAAAAGCTCTTCTGGATTTAGGTGCAAGTGTGAATTTATTGCCTTACTCAGTTTACCTACAGTTGGGTTTGGGAGAATTGAAGCCTACCACGATGGTTTTACAGTTTGCAGATAGATCAACCAAACAACCTCGTGGGATCATTGAAGATGTCATCATCAAGGTAGATAAATTCTATTTCCCAGTGGACTTCATTGTTCTAGATACCGAGCCAGTGCATAATCCGAAGAGGCACATTCCAGTCATCCTTGGTCGTCCGTTTCTAGCTACTGCTAATGCTCGTGTTAATTGCAGAGCAGGGATCATGGATATATCATTTGGCAACATGAAGGTAAAATTGAATATTTTTAATGCCATTGAACATCCTCCAGATGAGAATGAATGTTTCTTCATAAATGACATTGATGATTGTTTGGAAGAAATTACTTCGGTTGTTCCATCTCAAGATATTGAGAAGTCCATTGAGGGGGTAAATGTCATATTTGATGTAGTGGCCATGAAAGATAAGCCACCTTGGAGGATTCCTCTTGAACCACTTCTCCCTATTTCAAACACTCCTTTGGTGCCATTATTAGAGTCTTCTCCATGGGTAAAATTGAAACATCTTCCGTTAAGGCAAAGGGATGTATTTTTTGAAGCCAATGAGACCATTCCGGTCACTTTGAGTTGGGCACAAGGAAGTGAGGATCATATAGAGGGGATGATGTTAAATCTTCCCAAGCGATGTGGCATTGGGTGAACTCTCAATTGAAGTCGATGATCGTCTCCTACGGACGTTAAATTGTAGGTTTTGTATGTATTTCTATCCTTTTAATTTCTTTAGTTTTCTTTCTTTTAATTTTTAGTTCATGTTTTCTTAGTTTTTCTTTCAATTTTAGGTGTGTTTTAATGAGTTTTCTTTGAAGTTTTGATGTCGTAGTTGCTTCCGAGGGATACCGGGAGGTGTGTCGGGGTATTTGGACCCAAAATAGGCGAAAAAAGGCCCTCTCGGTCGACCTTGGGCGATAGAGACTTCATAAATACCCTTCCCGGTCGACCTTGGGCGATGGAGGGTCCAGCAGGGCATCAGAAGGGGGATCGATCGCCCCATTTAAGGGGGATCGATCGCCCCATTGTTTTTTAAGAAATCACCCACCAGCAGGTGGGCGATCGATCGCCCATCCTTGGGGGGATCGATCGCCCAAGCCCATGTGTGGGCTGGCCGAATATTTTTGCTATAAATGGACTCCTTATCCTCCTATGTTGCTACTACTTGCATCCTAAGCCTCTTTGAACACCAATTCAAGTCCTATATCATCCGAAAAACTAATTTCTTCAATTAGTGATTATTATACAAGGATTCAACATTGATCAACATCAACTTCAACATTAAAGTGGATCAAAAATCACTAGTTCTCAAAGGAAGCTCACACTTTTTCAAGTTCAACATCGAAGTAAGTGAAGTTTTTCCTTGAAGAAATTGTTCAAATCTTTTTGAGGGCTTTTGAAGACCAAGTTTGGGGGATCAATTTGGTGCAATTACTTGTTCGATTCGGGTGGAAAAATTGCCGGAAAAAGGAGGTTGAAGGTTACAAAAGAATTGTGCACACCAAGTGTTCGATTTAATTCCTCAATTACACTTTTTCTACTTCTATGGCACCAAAGAGAGCAAGTCACCAAGATGCTTCAAGTTCACGTAATCCTCGCCGAGCGAGGAATGATCCGACCACAGGTTCTTCACGATCTCGCCGAGACGGTATTCAAGAGAGATGGCATCCAAGGGCGTTGAACTATGAAACAACGTTTGACATAGCCGAACTTTATGGTATATTTCCCGAGACACGATGGGGGATTTCCGACATCCGTCGTCGTCGGTCGGCATCCATTTTTGTTCCACTCTCATCTACCATTTACCCGAGGCTTGTCAAGGTATTTTATCAAAACTTGATGCCGAAACCTGATGAGCGGGATGTGCTTACATCTTCCGTAGATGGAACAATAGTTCGAGTTGACATGTCATCCATTGCCATTGCCATGGGTTGTCCTCATGAATGCCCAGCTGATTTATCTCATATCTACACTCCTTTACCCGACGAGTTGTCGGTGGGCAATGTGGTTGCACGATTGTGTGCCAACCAATTTTCTGGGCCGAAAAGGAATGCAGCTTCAAAGTCTTCAATGCCAAATCATTTATGGTTCCTTGACGCTGTGCTACTCAAGAATGTATGTCCAATTGGACATAAAACCGAAAGACGTCAAGAGTTCCTTAGAGCCTTATATGCCATACATTTTGGGCATTGGCTGTCATTCCCACAGATTGTCTGGGGCCAGATGGAGAAATTCTATTCCAAGGTTGTGGCCAAGGTACCAGACAGTGCAAGTGACTGGGAGTTTCCATTCCCTACTATTATTCACCAGTTGCTTGTATCACAGGGGTATGCAGTCCACGAGGACGAGCTTGCCTTTCCACATGACCTTCATTATGGCACGCATGACTGGAACTTGAGTCGATCTCATATGCACCAGAGAGTCATAGCAGTGCCTGGTGAGGTATCTCGGTTGGCCCAAGGAGGAGAGCATGTAGATGTACCACCACCGGTAGATGATCCAGAGGAGATGGAGGCAGAGGAAGAGGAAGTGCATGCACAGGCTGGTGGCCATGATTATCAATACTTAGAAGGGCAGATTGCTGGGTTGACAGCCCAGTTTGGCACCTTGCAGACAGAGGTCTCCACACAGTTTGGTGCAATGAGAGCAGAGATGGCGGATCACTTTCGTGACACTCGCCAAGAGCAACTAGAGATGAGGAGGATGATGCGTGCACTGATGCGCCAAGCAAACTTAGATCCGGATGCTCAGTCACCACCACATCTTTGACAGGAAGGTAACCATCTTTTGTATATTATTTTATTTTTAGTTTTTATTTTTCTTTTTATTTTTTTTTATTTTTTTATTTTTTTGTAGTTAGATGTTTACAATTTCTTAAAAAAAAAAACAATTGAAAAATGAAAAAAAATATTTTATTTTTTTTTTTTAGGATTTTTCTCTTTCATATTTATTTTCACCCATACTATTTTCACTTGATCTTTGGGGTATAGTGGTTGTTTTGACAGATTGAAACATCCAAGTTTGAGGGTGTGCTTGCATTGCCTTCGTGCTCATGATGTACTCTATTTTCTTTCCACTACTCCATGATCCCGGTAATATCGTTCTTATTCTTCTCTATGCTTTGATTGCTTGTCCATTGAGGACAATGTACAGTTTAAGTTTGGGGGTGAGGCGATGCCTATTTTTGTGCTTTATTGCAATATGGGGGAAAATTTGTGTGAAATTCTTCTTGTATTAGGATTTTATTTTATTTTATTTTCTTAGTTTGTTTATTTTGTTTTATTTTTAGATAGTATGTTTCGACATGATTCAAAGGATTAATACCTTATGTAGGTGCATAACTTGCAATTTTTGAGTATGTTTTGAATTTTTGAAACATGTGATTTAAAGTATGTGGTTTTAATCATTGTTTGCAATAACATGTTTTGGGATGATTAATTCTAGTTTCCTTACATGCACAAACACACTAGCATAGTCTTATGGGGTATAATCTTTGGTTTTGAGTTATTGAGTTACATATGCTTGATATTAATTAGTATCTCTTGAGAATGAGTACCGATAATGTGTTTTACTTGACTTCAGTGAAAAAGAAAATAAAAAAAAAAAAAGAAAAAAAAAAGTGTTGAATAAGCAAATCAATTTGATCCTTTTCATGAGTAACCGGGCCTCTATGCCTCAGGAAGCACGGAGTGTTCGCGTCAAAAGTGAAAGGGTGAGAAAAGATGAGCATTGGTTGTCTTGATTTGTAGCCTGACTGATTCGAGTAATTAGGTCTTCAGGGTATCTTAAAGCCTAGTGCCCTAAAGCCGTCTGGTTTGGGAGTCACTGACTGAAAGCTTGCTACATGGATCTTTCAGAAAGCTTAATAGATCAAGACATTGCACAACCAATAAAGCAATGAAAAAAAGGAATGATGAAAAAAAATGAAAAAGTCATGTAATCATGTTGGGAAGTATGATTTCAATAAGGGGAGCTAGTGAGTTGAAAGGGTATGTGCCTTAATATATTCAGAACTGAGTTATGCTACATAAGATGATTGCTAGTTCACTTTACACGAGGGGACTAGAGTTGATTATTTTGAGATATGTTGATGTGAATTATGCATGGGGACCATTGGTTTGAATTATAGAATTTGAAAGTTTGAAATTATTCTTGAATGCAAGTTTGTAACTATATATTGTAATCTTCTTCTTGAATTAATGTTGAAACAGAATTTTGAATGTTTGTGGGTAACATTTCTGGAAACCCTCACGAGACTATACTCGTCCACTAGGGGGAACCTAGGGGTTTAAAGGCTTGTTGCATATGCTAAATGCAATCGTTTCTCCCACGAAAGTGGAGTTTGGTAGTTTAGTTAGTATTTGTTAGTTTCCTTTGTTTTAGTTTTGTTTTATTCTATTGCTAAGGGACTAGCAATATGTAAGTTTGGGGGTGTGATAGGCGTTGAATGTTACGTATTCTAGCCTCTTAACTTATGTATTTTATTCTCTTAGTGATAGATTATTTTGTGATTTTACTTTGTTTTAGTGTTTTCTGTATTTTTAGGGCCTTAATAATTATTTCAGTTAAAACTGTGATTTTGGACTTTTAAAGAAGACATCCAAGATGGTGAGATGAAGCCTACATCAAGGAGATTCACTCAACCATTTATTTCAACTCAAATCAGCCCAAGAAAGAGGTCCAAGAGAATTACAGCTGCTTAAGAAGGTTTCGGGCCTGAAGCCCAAATCTGCGCATAATGCAGTCTTAATCCCGTTTTGGAAAACGGACCAGAAGTCTTATTTTCGAGCCTCAAATAGACATAATTCTCGCGTAGAGTTGAACGAAATTTGATTCTGCACACTTTTGTATTTCACGAAAATTCCGTGAATCGGACTTCTAGTGGGTCAAAAGTCGGGCCGAAGTCAGCAGGAAAAACCCACCTGATTAGTGCTGCGGGAAACCCTAATTAATTCCTAATTGGATTAGGACTTTGGTGAATTCTCTTGGGGAATAAAAGGAAGACTTGGAGGCTGAATTGTGGGGGAGCTTACACAGAGATTGGAGAGTCTGAGAGGGCTGAGAAGAGAACAGAAACATATTGCAGAGCCATTGGAGAACGAAGTCATACGCGTAATTCAGAAAGATGATGTCTTCTTCCTCAACAGTTGAAGCTTCTTCTTCTACCATGAGCGGCTAGTTCATCCACTAGGGTTTTGATGTAGCCCTAACAAAGCATCAATGGTTTGATTGTTTTAATTATTGGGGACCTTTATATACATGCATAGATTGTGTAATTGTGAGGATTCTTATTAATGAATTGAGCAATAAAAGTCTTGTAAATTCAATCTCAATGATTTCTTATCTTGTCTTAGATATTTAGTTGTTGTTATTGAACTCAATCTCTTTTGTTTTCTGTGATCATGAGAGAGATTATTACACAATGGTAATCACTGAATATATTGTTATGAGCTTTGATGGATTATGCCTAGAGAAGATGAACCATTCTGCACCCTAGATTAGAGTAGTTAGGCAGATAGCCCATGCCAATCGAAGATAGTCCATGGCTTAGCCTTAATCATATGTTATCTTCTTGACGGATGAAGGTGAGCTTGTAGCCACCGACACCACTTATGCATGATGTAATTCCCCTATAGTTGATTCAATTGACCATTGATTGTGGAGTTAGTGGTGAAGTCAAACACCCTAGATTTCTCTCCTATTATCTTCACTATCTTGTTTACTTTGATTTATTTTATTTTATCTTTTTAATTAGTTTAAAAATCAGAATTCTTTTCTTATAAATTTAATTAGAATTAGTTCCGTATTCCAACTCGTCAGAACATAATCCCTGAGGTACGATACCCATTCATTTCGATAGCCCTATTCTGCAAGGAATTCGTTCTATTGCGAAGTGTGGAAATTTTTAATTGATATATTTTTGAGTCACACTCACACACGAATCAGGGCCATGACAGTTGATTAAGGGTAAATGATGCATATCTATATGCAAAGTTAGATTTAAGTTTTCATGATAATTAAGGAGACAAATGAGGTTTCATTATAGTTAATGGACGGGTTCACCCTTGGTTTTCGAGAGTCGAAAATTGGGGCGTGACAAAATGACATCACTGTATGACAATATAATCCTCTCTCTGTTCTGAAAGATGTCTTCTCCCATCTGATGGATGCATTGGTATTTGATTATAATCGAAATAAGCGTCCATGAAACTAAGTCACTCACATCTAGCTGTTCTTTTTACTCGCATATCGATGCATGGGAGAGGAAACCCATCTTTTGGGCATGATTTATTTAGATCAGTGAAATCTACGCACATTCGCCACCTGCCGTTGGGCTTATTTACGAAGATTACATTTGCTAATCAGTTTGGGTAGTGCGATTCTTGTACAAAATTGGCCTTCAATAAATTATCCACCTCATTAGAGATTGCCAAATTTCTTTCTGGACCAAAAGTTCGCTTCTTCTGTCTGACGGGCTTAGTGGTAGGGTCAACATTCAACTGATGCATAGCAACTGCCGAGTCAATCCCGGGCATATCCTCATGTGGCCAAGCAAATATATCCCTATTTCTTTTGAGAAATTGAACAAGTTTTTCGCGAGCGATGGGTGAGAGTGATGACCCCATGTTTACCTTCTTACCGGCATCTGGCTCACACAAATCGATTAAAATTAGTTCTTCCATTGGCTCTGCATGACAGACCTCTTCTTTATCTTTAAACTCTAGGCCCTCGATGCTCAATGTCTCTGATATTTTCTTCTCTTTTAAGGAAATGACATAGCATTCTGGGGCAATAACTTGATATTCCCTTAGCTCCCCAATGCCATAGTCAACAGGGAACCGCATAAGGAGATAGTAAGTGGAGGTAACTGCCTTCATAGCATTCAATATAGATCTTCCCATAATAACAGTAGATGGGCAATCTACCACAAAGAAAGTCATAATCTTCGTGACTTGTCTTGGACTTGCACCAACGGTGATTGTAAGGGTAACGACACCAAGCGAAAAGAGCTTCTCCCCAGAGAATCCAATAAGTGAGGATTTAGTAGGCTTAACTTTTTTCTTACCGATATTCATCTGGTCAAAGACTTCTACAAATAGGATGTCAGCAGAACTGCCATTGTCAATCAATACCTGTCTAATTGTAAAATTGGCGATAGTCAGTGTGACGACTAAGGTATTGTCACGTGGTTGTTGAATTACCCTTGCATATGCCTCTAAGAAAGTTATGGTTTAATTTTCTATTTGAGGGTGCTTGGCTTGAGGGGGCGATTTGTTCACCTTGCCCACTTCGTAGAAATTTATGACTTTTCTTACATGCGTTTTATGAGCCGCTTTGGACTCCCCGCCATCTGCAAACTCACCTGAGATAACTCTGATATCTCCCAACAGAGGGTTTTTTTTAATGTTATCGTCTTTGCCATCCCGTAGGCAGTTCTGTGCCCCCCTCTCATCTCCAACCACAAATCTGCGCAACTGGCCCCTACGAATTAGAATTTTAATTTGCCTTTTAAAGTCGATGCACTCATTTGTGTCATGTCCATGATTATGATGAAATCTGTAATATTTGTCACAAGATCTCTTATCGAGATCAGTTATTAGTTTTGGGGGCCATATTATTGCCGAATTATCTTGAATGTATATGAGAATTTGGCTTATCGATTTATTTAATGGGGGTAAAACTGAATCCCTTATCTCAACACAATGACCTATCGCCCTGATCTCGCATTGTCTTGCCATATTTGGGGTCCCTTTCTTCCTTAATGGAATGTCCTCCCCTTTTATGTCCGTCTTTCTATCTCCACCTCCTTTTTTCCTCTGTGTATCTAGAGCATCCTCGACATTCATATACTTTTGGGCCTTTATAAGTAACTCTAACATACTTTCTGGTGGTTGTTTAGAGACTGAATACAAAAACTTTGAGAGTTGCAGGCCTCTTATGAACGCAGTAATTGCTACCTTATCATTCAAAACATCGACCTATAACATCTCCCTGTTAAATCGATTGATGTAATCTTGCAACGATTCTCCTTTGGTCTACTTTACATTCAGAAGATAAGTTGCAGGTTTCTTGTGTCTTCAGGCTGTAATGAAATTGCTCACAAACAATCGTCTCAATTCTTTGAAGAAATGTATTGACGTAGGTTTCAGGCTATTGAACCATGCTCGGGCAGAACCTTTCAATGTAGTGGCAAAGACTTGGCACATGATTTCATTTGGTACTCCTTGGAGGTACATCACAACCTTGTAGGTCTCTAGATAGTCTAGTGGGACTTTGGTCCCAAAAAAGTTTACAAAGGTGGGCATCTTGAACTTGTTAGACAAAGGACAATTCATTACCCCAGAGGTAAAAGAAATGTTGGTTTGTTAGACCAGATCATTTATTGTAGCAGGGTCTTTCCTTTTCATGGCATGGGCCATACTTTCTACCTTAGCTTTGAAGTCCTGCATCTCTATGTCATAATAAACAGTTTCTGCTACATGCCCCGAATCTCTATGAGTACAAGCTCTAAACCCTGAATCTCCATAAATACGAGTTCTTTTAGATGGAACCAGGTGAATAAGATTAGCCCCATCTTGCTCGCTTCTCACGTGACTCTAGGCAGTGTCATCCACCAAAATCCCACTATCTCCCCCAACATTGTTCCCTTCTAAATAGATTGGCCTAAGGTGGCTCCGTAACGACACCGATACTACGAGGGGAAGACGTTACAGTATTGTTGCATTTTGTTGAAGTACCTGGATCAGACTCTAATTTAAGTTTTGAACCTGGTGTTCTAACGCTGCCACACGCTCCTGGTCGTTTGGGGCTCCAGGACGTACCCTAGGCAAGTCTCCCTTACCAGGGGGCTGTATGTCTCATTCTCCTACTGCAGGAAGGTTATGGGCGACAGGGTTGTGGCCGACAGGAAGATCCTGACCGGTTGGATTATGATCGGCAAGAGGATCTTAGCCAGCTGGGGAATTGTGTCTGGCAAGGGGATCCTAACCAACAAGAGGATCCTGGCCGACTGGGGGATTATGTCCAGTAGGAGGATCCTAACCGATTGCGGTCTCTAGCCTAGATCGTAGGTGCATCATGATTCGTGTAAAACAATCAAGTTCATGATCGTTTCCACATACGATGCCAATTGATGAAGCACAAATCAACTTGCGATTCGGGTCAACGCTAACCTCAAAAGACAAACAAGGGGTAATCGAAAAGACACCGGCGTGGTGTCAGCCAATTACGCTCCGACTCTCAAGTCAGATATCGAAAAGGCTTTAAAAGTTGTAAAGGCACTCAGAGGGTATTAATTGTGTACCTGGAATATGGATCGCACATGTATTTATAACAGTTAGATGAGAACGTGTCCGAGTAGGAGACTAACCCTTCAGTTCCCCAATTTTATCTGGAGATGGAAGAGCCCTGGTCAAAGTTCACCTCTCATCCACGTCATACGAATCATAATCGCCGACGTCACTAGACTTATAATTGGAGTCAAATACCTCATCAATTCATACAGTACAAAACATATAAAGTTTACAATTGAGGAAAAATACATCTTTAAGACAAATATCACAACATAAATAATATTAATAATAAAAATGTAAGTAAAAACAAATAGAAACATATGAGATGAAATACATAATTAAAATAACAATATACAAAAGAGAGTTATAGAATCACTTGCTTGATGGGGAGGCATGTGTAAACACATTGGGTTAAAGTTGATAGTTCTCCTATTCGAGCAAGTACAGAGAGTACTAGTAAGCTCTAAGATACAACTCAATCAACTCATATCGACGTCTCCTCCATGTGCATGACCACAGAAAAACTGGGTCCAAGTCTATATGTGTCTCATTGCCCATAAACACATAAGTAAAAATATACATACACATATATAAAAATAATAGAGAGGAGAATGGCATAAAAAGAGGGATGAAAACTATTCTTTAGAATCTCAACTTCACTTAGGCTTATATGAAATGATAAATATGAAAGCTTTTTATAGTGTAAACATTTGTAACCGTTATAGTAATGTAAATAGAGAATTTAAGTGTAATAAAACACTCATAATAAATATAATTTAATTAGTATAATAATATTTACCTTGAAAACATTATTAACATAACTTAATAATATTTTTATTAAAATATTCCTAACAACCCCCACCTATTTTAATAAAAATAAGTGACAAATATAATTAGACAATTTTATACTATGTAATCGGCGTAAGTGTCTTTTGGACTTGAACCTACACTTAGTGTTGATAGTCTCCATTTGAGTAACCTGAGTGTACAAAGTATTGAACTAGGCAGTCAAACTTCAATATATCACATAGTATTGACAATAGATTTGGTTTGGCGGGTTAGTGCTATTAATGGTCATGAGCTGGTATCTTGATTCTCATGAGAGTTATAGGTGTTCGACATGCAAAACGCGATAAAATATTATGTAATAGTATCGTTATTGTTTTACACTTCGACAAAAGATAATTTATAAAAATCTATAAATACTCTACTAAAATTAGTAAAGTGGTGAGTAGGGGTCGAACCCACAGAGACTGCATTGGTTTCGTTGTTAAGCTATCAAGACATTATCTAATTTAATTCAAAAAAAAATTTTTTGTTTGTTTTAAATTAAGGTGCTGAAATAAATATTATGTAATAGTGTCGTTGTTGTTTTACACTTCGACAAAAGATAATTTATAAAAATCTATAAATACTCTACTAAAATTAGTAAAGTGGTGAGTAGGGGTCGAACCTACAGAGATTGCGTTGGTTTCGTTGTTAAGCTATCAAGACATTATCTAATTTAATTCAAAAAAAAATATTTTGTTTGTTTTAAATTAAGGTGCTGAAATTAAATGACATAAAATAAAAACTTAAATAAATGATAGATAAAATTTAAGAGAGAGAAGTCTACTTAACCACTAACATTATACCATTGTTGATTAAAATTACTTTGGGAGAAATTCTACAATATGCATAAATAAGACTCATGGAACAATGAACATACAATTAAGGCCTAAGCAATAACCCATCTTCAGTTGACACGAATCGTCTACCTAAACTAGGGCGTAGCACGACTCATCTTTCCTAGGCATGACCTATCAAAGTCTTTGTCTCATACACACATGTTCACAATGAAATCGTCAAGAGGATATATACAAACACTCACTAAGCTACAACCCATCTCCGGTTGGCATAAATCGTCTACCTAAACTAGGGTGTAGCACGACTCGTCTTCCTTAGGCATGGATTGTCAAAGTTATATGTTCATACATGTCTAATTTAATTCAAAAATAATTTGTTTTGTTTGTTTTAAATTAAGGTGCTGAAATTAAATGACATAAAATAAAAACATAAATAAATGATAGATAAAATTCAAAAGAGAGAAGTCTAGGGTCTTGACTTAACCACTAGTATCATACCATTGTCGATTGAAATTACTTTAGGGGAAATTCTACAATATGCATAAATAAGATTCATAGAACAATGAACATACAATTAAGGTCTAAGCAATAACCCATATTCGATTGACATGAATCGTCTACCTAAATTATAGAACAATGAACATATAATTAATGTCTAAGCAATAACCCATATTAGGTTGGCATGAATCGTCTACCTAAACTAGGGTGTAGTACGACTCGTCTTCCTTAGGCATGTACTGTCAAAGTTATATGTTCATACATGCAATGAAAACTTGTTGTATAATTATCATTCATTAAATTTTGAAAATAAGAATAAGAGATATTAAATTTAAGAAAATATTAACCTATCGAACAAGTCACAATGAGCCATAATTTACCTAATTACCTCAATGAATTATCAAGTTCAGCATTAAAATCTTTTTTTAAAACCCTATTTTTTTAATCTCTCATGGGAATTATTTGAGTTCAATCAAGATAAAATATCATCTAAGACAAGACAACATTAAATCAAGAATAATTATAAACATTTAAACACAACCATAAATGCATATCTATGCAATTGTCACTTATTACACAAATGATACAAAATAGTCCTCAAAATTATATAACTATATACATAAACGAACAATCCCCAAATATAACTCAATCAACAATGATACTTAGTTAGGGCTTCCTTAAACCCCTAGGAAGAAGTTAGCTCCTCATGGCAGTTGTTGAAGCCTCCCTTTTCTTTCTGTCAATCGTCACGAATCGCCTCCGTCTTTTCTCTCTGCTCTCGAATAATATCATAGTTTTCTCTTCTTTTTCCCCATTTACCTTGCAAATAAAACACAAACGGGACACTTGGCCTCCCCAAATTGGCAAATGTGCATAAGAAAATGGCACATGTGCCTTAAAAAGTGGCATTTGCGTCCAAAAAGTGACAGCTGTGCAAATTGGGCAGAAAGGTGCCGTAAACATCTGTTTTAGGAAATTTTCATGAAATATGAAAATGTACAGAATTGAATTTTCTTCAACCTAAATGGAGTTTATGGGTCATTTTTACAATCGTGTACAGAGTTATGGTCTGAATATCAACATGGGTCCAGAACTTTTTAGGATCTTCAATGTAAACATATCTCATGGGTCAAACTTCAGCTTTCTATTAAAATAGCACCATTTGTAGCCCGATTTCGCCATTATTAATTATAATTACCCTTAATCATCTGAAATCATGAAAAGATTAAAATTATTAATAAAAACATAAAATAAATATTACTAAGACACTAATTCATATAACTTTAGGGGCATTGAATACGCAACATTCATTGCTCATCAATAGGGAACAACCCAATCCTCACAGTCATGGCCTCACGATGGCTCCCACTTAGGTGACTCCTCCAAAGGTATATGTGACCTATACCTTGAAAAAGTATGCCCGCCTTGGATTCATTCAGGGTAAAACCATTCCTTAACGTCACATCACAAAACTAATGCGATAGGAATGAGCAGGAGAGAATCTCCTCGAGAAACCTCCTAAAAAGGTGTGTTGTCAACAAGTCACGTAGTGCATATTATTTCTATCCATTGAACCTTATTCATGTGATATTCATCGCGAATCAGATAGGCTGGGTTACCTCCGTAGGTGACTCCCTTAGGCCTTAGGCCTATCCCCTCGACATATATAGGACTATGTCCTAGGAAGACTCTTGGTCTTTTTTCATTTTTCTCCCTTCTCATCATCTTTTTTTTCTCATTCTTTCCTCACTTTCTTTTCAATTATTTTCTCTTTTTTTTTCAAAAACTCTTTTTTGTTTATCTTATTCTCATCTCATTTTTCCTCCATCACCATTTTTTTTCCTTTAACAAAATAATTCCTCATTGAAAAATATTGGCAATTTTGCTTGTTTTGACATTGTATCAGGATACAATTTCTTGGATGCAGTTAGTTGGATGCAATTTAATTGCAATATGGGAATTGGCATGAGAGAGAGAAATGCAAGTCACAAGTGCACACAAACACACACACCACATCGGATGAGAGAACCCGGACAAATCCCGTGCATTCTTCCTCCGCCGAACAAAAATTAAGATTTATTATACTGACCTACCATGCAAGCTCACCCGTCATTGGGTCTCATTTCAAACATCTAATGGATGCAAAGAGATTCGTTAGAAATTTTGGTTTCTCTCATCAGTGCAAATAACACCTCACTTAAAGGTTATTTTTTCCGGCACGTTAATAAAACTACATAGTTATTCTCTATAATTCTTTGTGAGATTACTAAAAGTTTCTGGCTCAATGGTATAACCTATCCTCCCTAAAGGAGGAGGTTGAGTGTTCAAGTCCCAATGGAAACACGTGGATAAAAGGGACCCTTTCAACTATTGAAAGTTTGCGAATAAGGGTTATTTGAACTATTGAAAGTTTACAAATAAGGGTTATAAAATATTTGTCAATATTACCTCTTGAACTATTGAAAGTTTACAAATAAGGGCAACAATCTAGCCGTTGTTAGCTGACACCTACATGTATGTTGAATCACTAAATTGCCCTTAAATTTAATTGCACAATAAAAAAGACTTGCTCATTTTTCTTAGAATAAAGGTTATATGAAAATAGTTTTTATTGTTTAGAGAGTTTTTATATGGTTGATCTAGAAGGATAAATTGAAGATTTAAAAAAGTTCCGATGTTTGATAGTTTATTTTTAACAGCAATTTGGTGGATGTGGGTGTCTTGCAAAATTTTTAATAGTTTAGAGTGATTATCTAATAAAAACTAGTAAAAGAGGGTTATATGCTTTTTTTTTTCTTCTAGTTCATGGGATTTTATGCAATTTATCTTTCATTATATAATTTTAAGGTAAAAAACAAGGTCATTCTACTAATTACACATCAGTGTTGGAAACAAAATTTTAACGAAAAAAAAGGTGAATTTATAAATTTAAAGTTAATCAAGGAATTTATTTGGCATGAAATTAATATAGCAGATTAGTTGTAGAAGAGAATTCTGCGCGATGATTTTTTACAAATTACCTATCTTATAGATTATTTTATTTTATTTTTTATCCTGACAAATTACATATGTATCCAAATGATTGCATGAGAACTTGAATGTTGACCTTTCATTTTAAAAGGAAAAAAGTACAATTAAACTATAGTATTGGGTGATTTATCTTATGAAATTCATCCCACAATTCATTATGTTTCTTCTCAAGTTCTCATCAATCATACTTTTGATAGAGTTTAATTATATTTTTATTTTTGGATAAAATATACTTTGACACTCCCATGTGTTTTGCTTTTATTACTGTTACTCTCACATTTGCATAATTAGATTGTCACCTTTTGTCAGTTACGCACATTTGACGCTGTTAATAGGGGTGGTGATTGTGGAGGTAAATGGTTTTTTTTGTTGATATGATTTTTTTTTTAATCTTATTGGAATGGAATGTCCATTCCACATGTTTAATTATGAAATGAATTTTTATTTTTGAAAATAAAATTTTATTTTAACGAAATGACCATTCTTAATTTAAAATTAATACCAAATAAAATAGTTGTTGAAATGAGCATTTCATTTTGTTCCATTGCCTATCAAATCCAACATGAGTATAATGAAGGCAAAAACACTGAGAATCAAATTGTAGATTACTATTTACCCTTTATTTGTTTAGCTTGATGAATATAGCGATCTCATGTCATTAAAAAGATAAATAAAATAGAAATAATAATCAAAATTTAGCAGTCTCATACATTTGGAATTTTTCCTTTAATTCCTCGAGACATTCATAGCAGTTTGGCCAAAGTTGCTTCTCCAGATTCAAATTTTGGCCGGTTATATTAGGATTTTAGTCACTTACGTCATCATTTTAGCTAACCACATCACTATTTTAGCCAACCACATCACTATATTAGGATTTCTAAATTTTTGCTCCACAATAGCTTTTCCAAATTTCATTATCCACACAATTAAATAATCTTTCACACAATTAAATTAATCTAAAAAGTATACATATATAAGTTTTTTTATACCTTCATGAAAAATTTATAATTTTTTCATCTTAAGTTGAAATATAACCTAACTTGTACTTAATCTGTAATTCTCGAAATTCTATTTCTAACGAAAATGATTTGATAAAAAATATTCAGAAAACATGATTTTAAGGAAATGATACACATATGTCCATATACATGCACAAAGCATGTGAAGACAAAAATAAAAAAATAAAAAATTCAAAGCTTGGCCAAATCCGGCCACACATGCAGCCAAGCTCAAATGAGCATCACACTTTCGGGATGTCATTGGGAGCCCATTTTTGTGACTTGCTTGGCCGAACATGGATTTGGCCTCGTGGTGGCCTTACAGTTTATTAAAAAGTGAAAATAGACAACCCATAAATATCGAGTTACGCCCAAAAATGACAAGATTATCCTTGCACCATCATCCCCTCCATCACCAGTTAACATTTTCTGTAAAGACAAATCCATCCCACGACCCAGTAGTCTTCCAAACACGTTGCCACCGCCTCTCTCTCTCTGATTTGTTCATGCAAAACCCACTTGCAGAACCTCAAGAATCTTGAGACCACCACCTTTTTAAGTTCTCAGAAATCAGAGAGTACATTCACGGGACGGACGAACGCAAACGGAGCTGAAATTGAGCAGACTGATTTCACAAGGTTTGTTCTCTTGAGATTCTTTACCTTCATATAATACGACGCATTGAGAAAGCAGTGAAGGTCTTTCTTATATTCTATTCGGCTCGGCTGGGTTCCAAAAGTGTCTCCAAGGGAACTTTTTTGGTAAGAGTTTTGTGCTAGTCCCGCAAACAACCATCCTTCTGTAAAGGTAATTCCTGACGTCTACGAGTGGAATTCTTCTTCGGGAAATGGTATACAAGTCTGTGTTTATATATGTATCAGTTTCATGGTGATTTCTGCAATCCCATTTCGTGCTTACGCGAATTCAGTATCTGAGGTTACTTTTGTTTGTTTTTGTTGTCAAGGTAAGTTTTAATACACGGGATCAGTCAATGGGTGATTAGTTTTTATTTTTATTTATTTATTTTTTCTTATGAATTTCTATCTGGTTGCGTGTGAAGATTTTATCATGGAATTGTGTAGTCGGATTATTTTCTGTTGATTTTGTTAAGCGGTCTGAAAAAATTCCCAGAGTTATTATAAGTTTTCATTTATTATCATTTAATCCGTTACAGAGTTCTTGTGATTGAAACTTTGGTTTGAATTTTGTTTCTCCTCTCTCAATTGTTTGTTCCAATTGTTGTGCAGTTTTGGTTTTTTATTTTTATTTTTTCTTATTTCTTGTCGTTACAATTACTCCTATGTACATTGGTCATGGATATTTCATACAGTTAAATATGACTGAAAAAGTTCTTATGGGTTTAATTTTCTAGCGGAAACTTACATATTTACTAGGAGAAAGACTAGTTACGAATTTAGTAGTTATTCTTTGTACAGATGTTGGAGTGTAAACTTATGAAACTCACAAATTTACTAGGAGAAAGACTAGTTAAGAATTTAATAGTTGTTCTTTGTGCAGATGTTGGAGTGTAAACCTATCATCAGTATAACCAACTAACTCACAATTAGAATTAGATGAGTAGCTTACTCCATAACTAAGAGTTCCATTCACATATCGAATAATATGTTTAATTACTGTATGATTAGAGATGGCAATGGGGCTGGAGGCCCTTCCCCATCCCCGCCCAAAACCGTTTAGCAATCCCCCCGTTTAGCAATCCCCCCCTCCCACTCCAGTTTAAGTTCTCCTGCCCAGTTTAAACTCCACTCAATTTTTGAAAAGTCATATTTAAGAATATAAATCAAATAAACATTCTTTCAAACCAAATTAACCAAATGACATTAACATTGTTAAGTTTGAAAGTTTCCAACATATCAAAGTAAACTACCCGACGTATCTGTTATTACATTATTCCAATGATTTGAGTAGTGGGGAGATTAGGGTTTTTAAATCATATATGTATATATTGAAATTGTAAATTCTCAATATAAATAGGGCGGGGCGACCTTCCTCTGTCCTTGCCTAGCGCCCGTGCGGGTTTTCACTCCTAAAATCCATCCCCGTCCAAAACCCTTAAACGGGCCTCCAAACCGGTGGGGTGTTTTGCGATCCCTAAGTATGATGAGACTCTTTAGGATCAGCTTGGTACCTTGCACATATACCAGCATTGGAACCAATATCTAGTCTACTTCATTATGCATACCTTATACTTAAAAAAAAAATAATGCATACCTTTATGCTCAGTTTTGTACAAGGGATTGAAAATTGGAAGGAAGGAAGGGAGGAGAGATGGTGAAGGTATCCTTAGGATAAGGATGACTTTTCCCTCCTTTTGTTTGGTTGAGAAGAAAGGAAGAAAGAATCTTACATTTGGATCCGTTTAAAGAGCAAAAATGTGTGTGTATATATATATAAAGGAGTGTATGGTAACTCTTTCCCCCCCTTTCCTCCCACTTTTAGAAGGAGCAAATATGGTGTGCTTGTAGGGTGGGGCCTGCCCTTCTATCTTCCTTCCAAATAATGGAAAGTCTATCCATTTTTCCCCTCTTCGTTATCCCTCTTCTTCCTCCCACCCTTTTCTCCAACTGAAAATATTGTTAAGTTCCCTTCAATTACTAAGGGCCTGTTGGAGTGTCTCTTGCCTATTCACATTGTACATATCATTCTAATGTAGAAATCTATCTTCTTATCCGGAGCCATTTAGGGGAAAAAAAGAATTTTTGCAATATCTTTGTATGTCATCATTTTTAGGTTTTCTTGAAATGACAAAAAAAATAAAATTCAAACTGCGTTGTTGATATGACTCAAATATTTCAAAAAATTTCCACTCAAAATAAGAATTTTTTATATTTAATGCTATGCAAAAGGTGAATGGCCCTATTCAAATTCAAGGAGGCATCTGAACAAAAAATGATAGAGAATAAGCTTTTGAATCATGTCTTTTATGTTCTTTTGGCATCCAAAATAATACAAAAGTCATTTTAATCAACTCAAATAGTTCTTATTAGGCTTACTGATTTGATTTTTCT
This sequence comes from Cornus controversa, assembly GCA_026545225.1. Lineage (NCBI taxonomy): Eukaryota > Viridiplantae > Streptophyta > Magnoliopsida > Cornales > Cornaceae > Cornus > Cornus controversa. Next base: position 101,701,175 of record CM048845.1, read on the forward strand.
ATTATCAACCTCTGCCAAATATTGAAGCATCATAAATTTGAAATAAAATTTTGTTCTCTCTAATGCTTAACTCATAAAAATATGAAAAACTAAAAGGAAGGGAAGGTACGAAGTATGAAAAATGCATAACTAAGGAAAGGAAGTTGCCCTTCCCTCTTCTTGTTCAGTTGAGTAGGAAGTGAGGAAATAGGTATTACGTGTTTTACTATTACATACTAGCAAATTAAAGGAAAGGTGATGTCTGAGGGTTGGAAAAAAGGAGGCTCCTTCCTTTCCCTCTCTTTACTAGCCTACTTTTGGGTAGAAAAACTATGATGGGCTTCAGAGCAATGGCACTTCCCTCCTCTCTTCCCTCCCAGTTTCATCCACCTTCTCTTCCTACCTAATGTTGGAAACTCTTATCATCCCTCAGCTTTTTCCTCCTTCCTTTCCTTCCACCTTCCCTCCTGCCAAACGGGCCATAATAGAGCATTAGGATTCGATCTTTACAATGATAGACTTGTCTTTTGTTGCTCCACCGGAACTATTTCAATGCAGAGGAGTTTGAATTTCTTTTGGCAAAGCATTCATTTTTTACTATGGCGAAAATTTAGGTTTTCATGTGAGCTTGTTATATGTCCAAGGTTGTAAGAATTAGAGGATACTGATGGGTTCTACTGCTAAAGAATGTTCCTATACTAGGCTGTGCTTTTTCCCATGACATTGATGGTATATATATTCATTATATTGTATTATAGCAGATCATTCTTCTCCCAGTTTTGGCAATACCTGGCAAGTACCAATATTTAAACAATAAAACCTAGCAGTAAATGCTTGATTTTTTGCTGTTACTAAAGTGATTTATGACCGCAAGTGCAGCTAATTAAGTGATTTCTGACAAGCTGCTAGTCTTTCAAAATATTAGGTTCAGACTTTTTGCCAATAATTACTTGTCAAAAAAGAAGATTTTTGTCGAGAATTCTAGCTCACAGAATACCTGTCAATCAATGATTCACTGTGAGTACTTAAGTTGAGAATCAGTGTGAACGAGACTGTGGATTGGCTGCCTCCGTGATGGTGGCCACAGTAACACTTTGTTTGGCAGGGAAAGGTCTGAGGAGGCATGTTGGAATGATAGAGATAGGAGTGGGGTTCTGAAGAGAATTCAAAACGAGACTTCTGACTCCCGTATTAGATTCAAGCCTGTTTATAGGCAAGTTCACTTGTTTCTCTGCGCTTGCTGAAACACTGCCACATGTATATTTCAACTGAAATTCTTGTGACCTTCTTACGTGAGGGTTGGTGCTGTCCATTAGTGACAATAATTTAACAAACTTGAGTGCTTCATTCAAACCCCCTACAACCATCCCCGTTAGGTAAGCTCAATTTCATGCAATGGCATTGAGGGGAAGGACAAGCGTAGCAGCACTCCTGTAATTTGAGTTGATGTATTAATTGTTGTTGAATTCTCACCTGGTAAATAGGCAGCCCATTTGTTGTTTAATACTTGCTGCCACTTGTCAACCTATCTTGCTACATGACCTCGTACCATCATGCTATGTGTCATGCTAGTTTGACTGCCGCATTTCGTGAGGTTGACTTTGGTAGTTTGATACAATAACTAGTTTTATGCATATGTAATTATATCTGGTTTCCATGTCTATAATCCACCATATTTTAGCTAGTATTTTATCTTCTTCTTAAATGGAGCTAGTGAATATGGTATAATGAATGAAGAGACACGATACTATGTTTATGATGATATCTTGACCAATTTTATTTTGAACGTAGATCATTACGGTACACAATAAGACAATCGCTAGGTGGTAAGAAATGGATATTGCCGGGTTTGTTTAATTAGATTTTTTGTAGGTTTGGTTTAATTAGATTACTTAAATGGAACATGGGAAATTTGTTTTGAATACGAAATTTCTTTTATAAACTAAATTACCATTTGATTTTGAATGCTAACTTGTAATTGGTTTAAATGGTATTGAAGCTTTGTTGATTTTTCTCTTGAAAAGTACAAATGACGCAGGCATTGCTATGAAAACCATTTTTAGTCAAACTCTTTAACTTTCCAAATGAGAGCGGGCAGCAATGTGAAAAATAGTGGTGTCTACACCCTGATACTGCCAATTACTTGTGTACAGTTCCTGGATGATTGGTAAGAACTAGAAAGTTTATCAGAAACCTCCGTCAATTTTAAAGTTACACTGTTAGTCTTTGACATTTGGATGGGGCCTGTCGTTCATTTTGTGGATGTTCCATACCACATCCATGCTTTGCATTTTTCTTAGCCCAAAATCCACATCAAAACTTTGGTTCATTGAAATAGTACATAATTATTTTTCCCATTAAGCTATTAAACTTGCTAAAAGAATCTTCGTAAAACATTCTCTGAAAAGTATGCTTGGAGTTCTGCTATTTTATTACTGTTTTTGCTACAAACATTTTAACCTTTGAGTATGTTGCAAAATTAATTTTTTGCAGCATAGGGAAGATCATATTTCCAGCTGTATGGCGTTGGATACATCTTCCGTTGCTGATTCACCTAGGCGACGATCTGGCCTATTACGAGATCAAGTCCAACTGGTTAAAAGAAAGGACTCTGATCGTTACGAGATTGTCCCAATCCAAGATCCTCTGTCATTTGAGAAGGGTTTCTTTATAGTAATCCGTGCATGCCAGCTGTTGGCTCAAAAGAATGAGGGGATAATTTTAGTAGGAGTGGCGGGTCCCTCTGGGGCAGGGAAGACTGTGTTTACTGAGAAGGTGCTCAACTTTATGCCCAGCATTGCAGTTATAAATATGGACAATTACAATGATTCCAGTCGTATTATAGATGGCAATTTTGATGGTAAATTTTCTGTTCACATTTTTCTACTTTTGTTCATTTTAGAAGATCCTCTTACAGACAAGTAGATTGGTTGGCATATATATCATTTAATGGCATTTCTTTAGGATTTTCTCTGTTCAGGAGAAATCTCTTTCTTATAATTCATCTGAGATACAAACATGACTTGATAACTTCCGTTGCCTTTCCATATGTTACTTTTTAAAAATTGATTGAATATAAAGCAAAGTGTACAGGCACCAACTGCTTTTGTTTCTTACAAGAAGTTGCATATAAGTGCAAGAATATGTAAGTTCTATTAATACGGTTATTACTTTTCATATCCAAATCGGTAAATATGAATTTGATCCATTTACACATGTGACCGAGTATTTATTCCACAAGGACTCATTCTATGCAACCATACCAATGTAATGCTTTGAAAAATACTTCAAAAGCATTCAAAGTGTGCTATTTCAGCTCCACACTTTCCCTCCTAATCAAACTTCATTCTAGTAGAGCACCAAGTTCGATTGTTTTCTTCTGGCAAACTAGTTGGTTAGTGGAATCAAAGTACAAATCAAAAGAGGAGTTGATTTAATTAGGCTTTTCTTTAAGAACATTTGCTTATTATGATTTAGGTGATTAATAGATTTGCAGTTGGGGAGTAAATCTTTGAGTTTTAAAGTAGGTGATTACTTGGGCAAAGGTCCTTTCAGATTCCATTTTTTGTCCAATCCATTTTAGACAATCAACCTTTGTGAATTCAAGAGGTCCCCTCGAGTAATCTACGGAGAGTGATTTGTTCTTAAAACAGTTGGAAAATAATTGGAATTGTAGTTGAATCAAACCCCAATCATTCACACAAGTGATAGACATTATATCCTTTTCAACTCATTTGTCCAAAATTTTCATGGCAACCATTGTGTGATGTGTATATGGATTCTCCTCTCCCCCCACCCACCCCACAGCTAATCATTTGTGACAATAAAGGAGAGATGATTGATTTAAAAGTTTGACAATGTCTCAAATTTTATCAATTTGCAGGTTTCCTATTTTAGAGTTATTTTTTATGGTGGAAATCTAGTTTTTGGGTTTTCTTTGTGGAAAGGATTATTTGTATCCCTTGTTTTACTAAGGAATTTTATCAGGGCTTTATAAATGGGAGTCAAGGGTTAGGGGTTTCTGGTGAGAAAAAGAGACTCGAAATTTATTGTAATAGTGGAGAAAGTTTGGGTTTTTGGTTTTTATATTCTTAGGATTTAAAGGTTCTATACTTGGTGGATTCTTCTTTGTAGTCTTAATATTTTTAATGAATTGATTGATCATATTTGGCCATGGAAGTATCCCTATTGGTGGATCAACCACACTTACTCTTTGTGTTTGTCTTTTGTTCTTGTTGTTTATTTTCTTAACCTCACTTTTCCCCTATCGATACCACCCAATAATAGTATTGAAGTTGTGATCATAATTTAACAACAATTGTTATTAGAGCTTCCACAGCATCCGTCAAGCTGTTGCTGGTCTATTTTAGCTGGGCTGGTTTGTGCTTGAAGATGAGATATGGTGGTGTTCAAGCTCAATGATAGTCCGAAAGAATTAAGTAACTTTAAGTTAGAAATGGGAAAAATCTGATAAAAGTAGCAATCTGAAATGATGTGAAATATATAGAAACCACCTGCTGGAAGAAGTCATAATGCTAATCTGGAGAAATAATTGTTCCATACAGGACATGTATGAACAAAGTTGGGTGTGAAATGAGTTGCCAGAGCCTTTAAACAGATTAGAGGGACAGAAATCTTAGCAAAATATTGTAATAAGAGGAGGATGGAAACAAGGATGGTGAGGGTAAAGGTTGAAAGAATTGAAGGTGGAAGAGTTGGAATGAGACAGGTAAGGAAGGGAGAAGGAAGGAGGTAGGAAGAGATGAACTTACTCAGAAAGAGAGCATGCAGCATATTTCCAAGCCTATTAAGCACAAAAAGGTGTGCAGCAGATTTTCTGAACCACACCATCATTCTCCAGTGCAAGCCACCAGTGAGGAAGATGACTATTGAAGCGAGAGTTAGAGAGGAAGAGCAGGAGTTGAAGGAGAAGAAAGGGAAGGAAATCCGTGTGACAGCCTCATTTCTCACAAAATGATGTCTAAAACCTCACCATCAGGGTCAGTACACAATATATGGAGGATGTGAGCCACAATATAAGCATGGTAGTCTAAGAATAAGATTCAATCCTTATATTGCTTAAATCTACGGTGTCTTCAACCTCAGCTAGAGTTGTCTCTACTTAGGTAGTCATGCGCCAAGCATATGACCACTAGGTGACGATGTGAACACCCCTCGCATCATAAGGTAAAGTATCATTACCCAGTGTGGTCCCCATTAATCAACGGTGCTACGAGGGATAGACTGGATACAAACCTAACCTTTGTCATTATAAGGTAAAGACCATTAAATAATTTTGCCAAACAAGATATAAATAAAACATAAGGTACAACCAAAAAATAAAATAACAAACAAAAAGACGAAATCCTAAGCTACATCACTGGCTAAGTAGCCATTCTGTAATTATGTTACATAAGACTTGAAAGTTCAATGAACAATATTCTATCATACATGTGAGTAATGAAATGCAGATTTGTATGGGGATGGGTTTGATGATATGGATATGATCTATTGCAGATATTATGCAGTTCTCCTTGTTATAACCTTCTTAAAATTTGTAATGAAGTATGTTTTGCTATTTCATGGTTCTCCAGTGATTTATGAACTCTGCCATTGCAAACGAATGATGAAAAGATACAAGGAAGCTTCGCAGAACTCTAATTACAGTATGTTTTGAAACAGATCCACGCTTGACGGATTATGACACATTGCTCAAGAATATTCATAGTTTGAAGGAAAGGAATCCTGCTCAAGTTCCTATATATGACTATAAGTCTAGCTCCCGCACAGGTTACAGGTTGGGAATCACTGCATCTCACTAAGCTTGAATTTATTTCTTTTCTTTCTTTGTGTGTCTGTGTGTGTTCTTTTTCTTTTTCTCTTTCTTTTTTTTTCCTTTTCTTTTGGGGCGTGTGTGGGGGGTGGGATGTTCTCACGAGCTCAATTTTCGCTACCTGTACATGTTGGAGAAAGAGAAAGGGAAAGGGCGAAAGTTCAGGGGCAGTTAATATGACCTTTGTTGATGAATAAATGAATTATAAACAATCTTGAATGTTCTTTCCATTTCTTTTTGGCAAGTATATTACTTCTATATTAGTTACTCTTTCTGCTTATATGAGGTTTTTCTTTTTGTTAACTGATGCTAAGTCTACCTAACATCATCATCATCATCATCATCATCATCCTTACCTTTATCCCAAATGGATGGGGTCGGCCACATGAATTCTCTTTTTCCATTCTTTCCTATTATACACCATGTCTTCTCTTAAATTTAAGTTTTTAAGTCATTTTTAACTAAGTCTACTTAGCCTTTACCTTAAATGCATATTATCTAATCTTAACTGCCTCTCTCTCTCTCTCTCTTTATTTTATTTTATTTTTACTTTTATGAGTTTTGAGTTTATTACATCTATCTACGATGCATGTGTACTTAATCTCGTGTACCTAACACAATTTGCTTTATAATACATTTTGCAAAAGTTTCTCTTTGTCAAGTGCTGAAAACTTATCATCCAATTAGTGATCTTGTATCAATCTGACAGTCATTGTCCCTTTCCTCCTTATGAGGGCAAGAACACCCCCATATTTAATATTTTTTTTATTGCACAAAAGTCAGGGTTTTCATATCTTCCTTAGAAATAATAGATCCTTCTAGGAATGTGTCTTATGCTGTTCATGCCTAAGTATCATGTACCGTTGTTTCGCGTCAGGGTTTTCATATCTTTCTTAGAAATAATAGATCCTTCTAGGAATGTGTCTTATGCTGTTCATGCCTAAGTATCATGTACTGTTGTTTCGCTTGTGAATTTTTTTTTTTGTTGAATGTATATTTATTTTATATTGTTAGCAAAGGGTTCAATTAATAGTCTGGTACTCATGTTGTCGTCGTCATCCTTGCCCTTGTCCCAAATGAATGGGGTCGGCCATATGAATTCTCTTTTCCCATCTTACTCTATCACATGCCATGTCTCCTCTTATATTCAATTTTGTAAAGTCATTTTTAGTTACTTCATCCCATGGTATTTTTGGTTAGTCTTGATGTCTCTTGCATTCTATACGAACTAATCTTTCCTTTCTTACCGGTGCATTTACGGGCATGTTCTATGTGTCCATACCACCTAAGCTTACTTTCTTTTATTTTATCACTAATAGACGCTACTCCTAATCTCTCCTTCACACTTTGATTAGTAAATCTCTCTCTCCTAGTCACTCCTATCATCCACCTCAACATTCTCAATCTAGTATTCGTATTATAACCAAATACATTCTTCTAACAGGACAATTGAAGTACCCAGCTCCCGCATTGTGATTATTGAAGGCATATATGCCTTGAGTGAAAGATTACGGCCTTTCCTTGATCTCCGAGTCTCTGTTACTGGTGGAGTACACTTTGACCTTGTCAAACGGGTTTTAAGGGACATTCAACGTGCTGGACAAGAGCCTGAAGAAATAATCCATCAAATCTCTGAAACGGTTTCTTCTCACCTAACATTTTTTTATGTTTCATTTAAAATATTTGAATGAATTGTCTCAATAACTCTCAAGTAGATATCTGAAGCTTTTATTGTAGTTCTCATGGAAATTCTTTCACACAGGTATATCCTATGTACAAGGCTTTTATCGAGCCAGATCTGCAAACGGCACATATAAAAATTATCAACAAGTTTAATCCGTTCAGCGGTTTTCAGAACCCCACATACATTTTAAAGGTTAACATTTGGTTTTGATCTAAATTAATATATATAAGGCTTTATCACAAATGTCTGGTCTGACATTTTTGTCTTCTATCTCTAGCACTGAATGAGTGCTTTCTGTTACTGTAGTCAACAAGGACCCTAACTGTAGATCAAATCAAGGCTGTTCTTTTTGAAGAACACAGCGAAACTACAGAGGAAACCTATGATATATATCTACTACCACCAGGTGAAGATCCTGAAGCATGCCAGTCATATCTGAGGATGAGGAACAGGGATGGCAAATACAACCTTATGTTTGAGGTTTGACCATTGGAAACTTAAGCTTTTTTTCTTATAAGTGGAAACTTAAGCTTATTTATCGGAATATTCTCTTTTTAAAATATAGCTAGCTAACCTTGATGAGAATAATGAGTTATATATATATATATATATCTATATTTCTGCTAATATTTAGATCTTATGATCTTGACGATGTTCACCATCATCAACCTTGCCTTTTCCCGCATGAATTCTCTTTTTCCATTCTATTCTATTATACACCGTCTCACTTCTAGCATTTAATTTTTTGAAATCATTTTTAATTACTTGATTCCATGTTAGTTTGGTTGGCCTCATTGTCTCTTACCTTCTATGCAAACTAATCTTCCCTTTGTCACGAGTGCATCAACGGGTCTACGCTCTGCATGTCCATAAATCTATGGTGAATAGATAAAGTGTATATATATATAGATATAAGATAGTAATATTTTATACTACAAATGTTAAGTTTGATAAACAGTTAAAAGGTATTGATGCATCAGCTTGGGAATAACTCAGCATCTAACAAATAACTTAACAAAAAGTGAAAAAATAATAGAAGCTAAGAGAGTTTTTGTTAAATTAATTAAAAGCAACAAAGAATCAGTAGGATGGGGAATTTTTATTTTTCCTACGTTTCCATTTGAATTATAATTGGTACTTTATATATATATATATATATATATATATATATATATATATATTTGACTTCAATCTTCACCTCTCATCTAGGGAAGAAAGGTTATACCACATGAACTAATATTTTACTACCCTTCTATGATCAAATGATTAATCATTTCTAAACTTGTACCTACATTTAAATTATTAATATTATTAGTCAGTCAATGTTGTCGATGGTGGATGGTTTTTTTCTTGATTTGATAAGACCAATACAAAGTCTAATGTGACAATTATAACATGCATAAAATTTACAACAATTAAAAATGTGAAATTTTTTTTGTATTAATAAACTGAAGCAACATACATTAGTCCCCTACGTGGTTGCGGATCACAATACCACCTCCCATTTCATTTGAAGAGACCAAGAAGGAAGCATCCAGATTAAGTTTCAGCCACCCTTCACTTGGAGGATTCCAAGACTTTTGTTGAACAAGTGGTCTACCAGGGTTGGCCAACAGACAATTACCTTCAGAGATAGCATCCCAAAATTAATGAAATTTGAATCAAGCACTATAGTTGGATCCACATCAAACCAACACAAAACAGCTTGAAGGTCCAAAATATATAACATAGTCGAGTATATTTGGTTAAAGTGCTAACAAAGAGAGAGAGATACATTCTTAAGAGTGCAACTCTTGGGCAATTCCAAGAATTTGTAACAGCTGACTATCCAACTTATTTTATTAAAAATTTGAACTATTGTTTTTATAAATTTTTTTTATAAAAAATATATATATAAAATAAAAAATCTATACACTTTTAATAGTAGTATAGATTTTGTCACTAATAGGCACTATTCCTAATCTCTCTCCATCACACTTTGATTAGTAAATCTATCTTTTCTAGTTACTCCTATCATCCACCTCACCATCCTCATTTCTGTTACATGAAGGCATTATTCTTGTTTCTTTTTTAATGCCCAACACTCTACCTCGGTGAAGATAGCTGCCCTAATGACCGTCCTATAAAATTTTCCTTTTACCTTGTTTGGTATTTTTCTATCACATAGAATACCACTAGTTTGTCTCCATTTAGTCCATCCCACTCCAATCCTACTAGTAATATCATCATTTATTTCTCCATTTTTTTTGTATTACTGATCCTAAGTATCGAAAATGATGTTCTTGACGATGTTGATATTATATTTTTTTTTACTATTGGCTGGTCAGGAGAAATACCGTTCACTGGGGTTAACCAAAGATGTTACATAACTATTTTATAACTGTAAACATCTCGCTTCTTAAATGCTATCTTACTGTCCCGTATCAGAAGCAGGTACCTGTATGCATACTGTAGTGGTGTTAGTTGATGCTACACGCCTACACCTTAATAAATTTGTTGAATTTCCCATTTCCTGTTTTGCTCTCTTCTCTCCTGACCGTTACTTTTCTATCAGTCAACCAGTCACGAAAACTTAAATTGCATTGACCTTTCATACTTCCATTCAAACACACTGATGAAGAACTTATATTAACTTCCAGGCTTTGCTTTGTACCATCTCTGATTGAAGAAAGTAAATCCATCTACTGGATCATGGAAGAGTCGACTGTTACTTGCATCAAAATAAAGCCTCCCTTTTTTGTATCTTTTCTTCTTTTCCTTTTGATTTTCTATTTAAACATTGGTCATTATCAAATGTTTTAACCACTAGTTTATATGGCTAGAAATTTGTTTTCATCCCAAAATCTCTCTCTCTCTCTCTCTCTCTCTCTCATAATTGGGTATTATTCATGTATTGCGTTCAGAAGTTGTAGTTGTAAGGTTTAAGCCAGATGCCACGAGGTATACTTCTCATGCCTTAGACCAGGTGCCTTCCAGGGAATCTTTTACAACTTTGACATTCTGTAACGACAATTGACAAAACTTTGGTCCTGCTTCCTAGAAAGATTTTGCTTTGTAATTTGGACAATACATGGTGTCCGTGTAAACATGGAGGGTTTAACACTTGAAAGAGGGGGAGCTTGATGCAGAGCATTTCTAGACAAGGTTAAAATGTTGTGACAACATCATAAAATAGTTTCTTGCCGATAAACAACCACTTCTCCTAAGAGTTTAGCTGTTAAGGGTGCAAAAATGGCTTGAGGCCTACAGACCGGCCTGGGCCCAGCCCGAGCCCGCTGGGCTTTTGCCAGGCCCGGCCCGGCCCTTTAAGAAGACGGGACAGGCCTGGGTAGAGGTCTCAGCCCGGGGCCCAGCCCGTAAGCCGGCCCACCAAACGCATTGATTTCACATACAATATATATAATATATTATAGTTACATCCTTAATCTGGTTAACAAAACCCACTGATTTCACACTTTAATAAAATTATATACTTATATTATATATTCTTAATAAAGTTCACTGATGGTATATTTCATATATATTAACTTTTTCATATATCTTTAACAAACTCACACTGTCACACATTTGTCTTTTCTTTCCTTTTTTCTTTCTTTTAAAGATATATATAAATATATAATATATTATAGATGCTCACAGCCTCACACTTTGTCAGTTTGTCTTTTCTTTTTCTTATTTTTAAAGCTAGCCTACTGCCTATATATGCAACGTGTAAGCACAAGGGCTAATTGACAGTTTGCAAGCAATCACAACTTCACAAGCTATTTGTGTATTAATGTTTATTAATACAGTGATACACGTTGTCCATTCATGGTTTGTTAATTTGATCTCCATACATGCAAATTCCTATGTATCTTTTTTCTTTTTGGTGTTGTCCTTTGTTATCCATACTAAAAAATAATATCAATGGAGAATGCACAGGATTTATGTATCAATTTTTATTATCCATACTAAAAAAAAGTCTGTTAAAGCCTGCAGCCCTGCCCATTCCAAGCCCGCAGCCCACCCATCCAAAGCCCAAGGGCCGGGCTTGGGATTCTCAAAATGCCTTGAGGCCAGGCCGGTTGAAAAGTCAAAGCCTGTGGGCTTGGGTAGCCAAAACTGCGGGCCAGCCCGGCCCATTATGCACCCTTAGCTGTTAGGCAATAAGCCACATGATGTTAATCAAGCTCCCACACCCTCCCTAACGTGCAACCCCTCTCACATGTGGAGAGTTGACAGACATGATAGAATGGAGTGCAAATAGGCAAAGAGGATTGGGGAACAGATGCAAATGGATAGACTGAAAACCCAGGACCTTCAATTGACTTGACCCCGGGATCTACAAAAGTCAAAGCTTTTGTACATGTCAGAAAACAAGTTGCTCCAAAATTTTAAGCTGTTAAGGAATGAGCCAAATATTGTATATCAAATTCATAAACTACCAAAACTTAAAAAAAATGAAAATTACATGTGCAAATAATCTATCAAAGGCCTAAAGTGTTTACGTTATTTAGCAGCAGTTCAGGTTTATTAACATGTTCTATGATTCTATCTTCTTGGTTTGAGTTTTGCTAAGTAGTCTGTTAGACATATATCTTATAGGTGTTCAGACATGCTAATAATTACCTTAAAAAACCTTTTAGCTCTTGACAGTCTTACTTGTTGCTTTCAGGAATGGGTTACAGATAGTCCATTCATCATATCGCCAAGAATCACTTTCGAAGTTAGTGTCCGCCTTCTTGGTGGGCTGATGGCTTTAGGGTACACAATTGCAGCCATCCTGAAAAGAAGCAGCCATGTCTTCTCTGATGACAGGGTGTGTGTGAAAATTGATTGGTTAGAACAACTTAATCGGAATTATGTTCAGGTATCATATCAAGACATTCACTTGTCTGACCAATTTGAAGTACATTGCACTAATTTTTCTTCTTTGTTAGTGGTAGATTTTGTTATTTTTACCTAATAAAGGCTTGAGGATTATCCCACATCTCTAGATTGATTTCATTAGTTAAATTTATTGGATGCTACTATGACAGGCAGTGAATCATTCTTGTTTGTACACTGACCAGTGCATGCACAATTATAGTGGGAAACACTTACTTTAAGGAAGAGTGAAATATTTTATAAAATCTTGATTCTTTTTCCTTTTGTCTTAAACTAGTAGTTCTCTTATATTGTTCCAAATATTACTAAATTCCATAATTCTGAACTCTTTATACATAATAATAATAACTGGACACTTTTTCTGGGGAGCACTGTTATAAAATCTTCAATGTTTTTCTTTTGTGTAAGACTATCAATTCCAATACATAGTTTCAGAGAACACCAAGTGACATGATTTTGAACTCCTTGTAGTGAATTATTTTTCAACAGTGCATAATTGATGGTTGCGTTGCTTCCAAAATGTTTTACATTGGGTATCCAATCTATATGGAGATCATACAAGATATGTGTCAGTAGCCACCATGCCTCTTTTTCTAGAGTCATTTTTACTATAACCATAAATACTGGTAATTTTTACTCCTTTACCGATTGACTTTATTTATTTATTTTTTAATTAAAGCCAAGCATTAGGGTTGAGTTGTCCCTTCTTAGTGGTGCAATTGGAGGCATTCATTGCAAGTGACCGAGCATCACAGGAATCTCTCTCTCTCTCTCTCCCTCCCTCATGATGTCAATATTGATGCTATATTTGAGTTCTTTCATAAAAGAACGTTCAAAAGGGGAGCGCGGCCCAAAAACAAAGAAAGACCAAGCTGGTGTACTATAAAACAGAGAATCCATAAAAGACACTATATCCCCTACTAATGTACAATTGCAACCCTGAACCCAAAAAAATGAAGTATGAAGAATCGAGAATTTAAGCACCCAATCGGAGTCTCGAGTTCGTCAAAGATTCCTATTCCGCTCACGCCAAATTCCCCACCATAAACAGAGAGGCAACGCCCTCCAATCATCATGGACATGCCTTCTCACTGCCCAACCTCTCCAAGCTTCGAACAAACTCTTTGGAGACTCCAGCAAAACTCAAACGATGCCAAAGAGGGATATGAACAAACCCCAACAATCACGAGCTACTGGGCAATCCAAGAGAAGATGACTAACCATCTCTTCATCTTTCTTACACATGCAACAACGATTAACATAAACTTTACCTCTTCTTTTCAGATTATCAATAATCAATATCCTCTCTAAAGCGACTGTCTAACCAAAAAAGGCCACCTTGAGCGGTGCCTTGGTGCGCCAAATTGCCTTCCAAGGGAAAGGTGACCCCCTAGCATCCTGCAGACTCCTATAAAACAAACACACCTCAAAAGAACCATGACTGGACTCCCTTCACACCAAAATATCTGGCTTAGCCCCTCCAATCTCCTGGCGATACAAAGAGTCCAGAAGCTCTCTAATGTCCCCCAACTCCCAATCCTGGAAGGGTCTTACAAACTGAATATCGCAAACTGACCTCCCACTATTGAGGTGATAACAGTCAGCCACAAATTGCTCCTTCTCCACAGCAATCCGAAAAAGACACAGATATATGGACTCAAAAGAGCGCTCCCCGCACCACACATCCTTCAGGAGCCAAACCCCCTTCCTATTCCTCACTTTGAAGCAGATGAGTTTGGAGAATTCGTCCCACCCTTTTCGCATAGCCTTCCACACGCCTACACCTGCCGGCTGCCGCACTTCCAAGGAACACCAACCACCTCTACTCTCCCCAAATTTGCAAGCAATGACTCTCCTCCTCAACTTGGGCCTGTCCATCCCGAACCTCCATAACCATTTCCCCAAAAGGGCTTTATTGAATAACTCAAGCCTCCTAATACCCACCCCATCAAGATGAAGAGGCCTGCACACTTGCTCCCTCACAAGATGAAATTTGGAGGCATCACCCAGACCACCCCATAGAAAGTCCTGCTGAAGTTTCTCAAGTCTCCTCACAATGGAAATAGGAACCTGAAAAAGGGAAATATAGTAGGTTCGAAAGGGTACTCTTCACAAGAGTTAGGCGGCCCTCCTTCGAGAGATATTACTTTTTCCAAGCTGCCAACCACTTCTCAAACCGCTCCACCACCGAGTCCCAAACAGACACCCTCCTCAAAGCAGTCCCCAGCGGCATCCCCAAATAAGTCATAGGAAACGACCCAATGGCACATCCCAAAATATCCGCCAGGTGAACTATGTTAGCAACCTCTCCTACTGGAAGATCTCGCTCTTCCCGATATTTACAGTCAAGTCAGAGACGACTTGAAAACAAACCAGTGCACATCTCAAAGATCTCAACTGCTCCTCATCAGCATCACAGAATACAATCATATCATCAGCAAACAAGAGATGTGATAACTCAATCTGGTTGGGAAGATCTCTCCCTATGTTAAACCCCCTGATATGGCCCCACGCCACGGCCCTCCCCATCAGCCTACTGAAAGCCTCCATGACAAGAATGAAAAGGAGGAGGACAGAGGCCCCCCCTGCCGCAATCCTCAAGAACTGTCAAAGAAACCCGACAGAGTTCCATTGATCAGCACTAAGAATCTCACCATAGAAATACATAACCAAATCCATCGCCTCCATCTGTCCCCAAACCCATCCTCTCCATGATATACATTAGGAAGCTCCGACTAACATGATCTTAAGCCTTCTCTATATCCAGTTTACACACTACTCTCGGCACCCCACAATACAATCTAGAATCCACACTCACTGGCAATCAAAACTGAATCCATAATTTGCCTACCTCTGACAAAGGCGTTCTGAGATTCCGAGATCACTCCATCCATAACACCCCTCAAGCGAGTAGCAAGAACTTTGGACACCAACTTGTGCATGCTCCCACCAAGCTTATAGGCCTGAAATCCCTCACATCCAAAGCACCACCTTTCTTGGGAATGAGGGCAATAAAGGATGCATTCCAGCTCTTCTCAAAACTGCTGTGAGAGTGGAAATGATGAAAAGCCGCCATAATCTCACCTTTGACCACTTCCCAGTTTTGCTAAAAGAAAACCAAAGTAAAATCATCCGGTCCTGGAGCCTTGTCCCCATTGCAGCTGCTAAGAGCTAACAACACGTCCTCCTCCCTGAAAGTCCTCTCCAGAAACTCTCTATCAGCCTCCGGGATGCTATCAAACTCCAAACCATCTAAACGTGGTCTCCACCCTACTCCCTCAGTATACAAATGATGATAGAAGGCAGTGATTCCCCTGCTGATGTCCTCCTTTGTAAACAATAACTCTTCGTTCACCCGAATTCTGCCAATATGATTACTCCTACGGTGAGCATTAGTTGTACGGTGAAAGAACTTCATTTTTGTCTCCCTCCTTAAGCCACAAAGCTCTAGACTTTTGTTGCCAAGGGATCTCTTCCCTGAAGTCAATCTCCCCAAACTCTGCCTTGCATTCCTCTCTACGACATTTGTCCTCCTCCGAAAGCTTCCTCTCCCCCTCCCTACGATCGAGCTCCCCAATCTCTGAAAGCAACATGTTCTTCCTCCACTCCAAATTCCCGAACACCTCTTGATTCCACTTCTTTAAATCACCCTTTAGCCAACGCAGCTTACTCACAACCACAAATGAGTGATTACCTCTCATTGCATAGCTGTCCCACCAACTCTTGATTTTCTCCTTGAAATCCTCCGCCCTAAGCCACATATTCTCGAATCTGAACGGAGACTTCCCCTTCCTCAACCCGCCACAATCCAGGAACAAGGGAATGTGAAGGTTGCCTTTTTGTTCTTTCTAGAGATTTACCTTAATATTATGGTCCTCGTGACACTCCTATGGAGAATTTTGATTCAGAAATCATGACTCTTTTTGTAAACTACCATTTAAAACAATTTTTTTTTGTTGTGATTTGACTTATGTGCAATAATAGAAGATACTCCAGCTGGATCTTTCTACATGCTCTATGTTATATAAATTCTATGGGCTGTGTTATTTATACCTGTTGTGAAAAACAGCTGCAAACCAAGCACAATCACGAAACACGACACAAAACGAATCAAGCACAACGCACAGAATACAAGAATTTACGTGGTTCGGCGATGTGCCTACGTCCACGGCAAAGATCCGGCAAAAGATTTCATTATGCGAAAATCAGGAGATTACAAGTTTCAACCCAAACCCTAGCTCTCGCTCTCTCACTCTCTTTCTGCGTCTTTAGTGTTTTCTCTCATTAGTGCCTCCAAACCCTTATATGCCCTTATATATCGGGCTACAAGAGAGTCCTAACCCGGGTCCAAAACCCGCAAGCGAAAAACTGGTCATAAAATTTTTCCTGGGGGTGCTGCCCATTTTTCTCGTCAATCGGGTCGCAACGCGACCCAGGCCGAGACAAAATTCGGGCCACAACATAAAAATACCTAATCTCTCCGTATTATGGACAAACATTATAACAAAGAACACTCACTCTTCAGTATTTCTTGGTTTCTTTCTCAAACTTCTCTTTATTTGTGCTAGTTTTGCTATAACTAGAGAAGTTGTAATTTGTATTAGTATGTATTAGAAAAGTGTACAAAAGATGTATTCCCCCATCCCCCAAACCCAAGAAAAAAAAATGATTCTAAAGTATTTATCTATTATCTGAACTCAGACACTACATTTGTTTTCTACACCTTTTTAGTTTCTTTTTGCTCTATACAATTCCTTACTATTTCTCAACTCTTTTTTTTTTGGTTGACTAGAGGGGTGTCCCCACCCTTTTGGTGGGACTATTCTCCTCCAGGCACGTGGAAGGTTCCAATGTCACACACTAATTTTAATCAAGGGGAAACATTTGTGAGGTTGGCCTCAAGGAGGAGAATCAAACCCAGGACCTCAGCCTTGTTAAGCGGGGTACTTGACCAACAATTGCACCCCCTTGGGGTTACTATCTCTATCAACTCCACCTCAATTCCTCGAACGAAATAGTAATGGTTAATAGTATAATTTGAAAGGAGGGTAATAATCAGTAGTCGACAAATGTAAGACTCAGCACGTTGTGAATACAATCCTGAAATTTGCAGTCTCACACCAAGATGTTCCCGGTATGAGATAGCACAATATCCCTATTTGCAGCAAAAAGTATATAAGTTGAAGCTGGAAAAATATCATGGCTTATGATCTGATGTAGGATATGGTCTGGCCTGCAGCTACATGGCAAATAGGATTTGTTTAGCCAACCTGCCGTAGTTTGGATCTTGGACTTTGTTGAATAGTTTGGGTAAAATTTTATTGCTGCTAAGAGCTGTGAAATGGATTCAAGTTATATGCTAGGTCTAAATAAGTCTTGCCCACAAATAGAAACAGACACTCCCTACATGTGATAATCAACTTCTGACAGATGATAGTAACAGTCCCTTTCTCTTCTCAACGGATCAGCACAAAACCGAGATAGTTTTCTCTTCTTTTGGAATGTTTTGAATTTCAATGAATTGGTGAGGACCCACTAGTTTATTACTTAATCCATTTTCCTAAATTCTATTTTCCAGCTTTTTGCTAGGCTTGTTTTCGTGGTTTTATCAATAAGAGAACTATTACAAATTGTCACCAAGAGCTTGGCTTTAGTGGTATCTCTTCTACTTTCCAAGTGGAAGGTTGATGGTTCAAGTCTCCACAAGGGACAATTGTGGGTGTGCCCATGTGTCATACTTGCAAAAAGAAAAAAGAAAATGCCGACAGCAGTAGTCAACGTGTGCCCCTAAAATTAAGTTAAAATGATGGTCTCAACAGTAGTAGGGGATATTGACTTTCTGCTAAGATAGTCTCAACATTTGATATAGAGTGAGCCTTCCTTCAGGGGTTAAGTGTGATTGAATATCAAACCATATTTATTGCATGAGGAATCGTCATAAACTTCTGAACTTTTAAATTTGTTGATCAACAGTCAACATATGGTGATTATGCTTGGAACACAATAATTGCTAAATCTGAATCAGTGTGTATAATTTTTTTTATATATATTGATAGCACAAAAAGTAGTCAAAAATTAGTTGTGCATGATTTTTCCTTGTTAAGAAAGAAAACCCAAGGAGCACAGAAGTTATGGTTTGTTTGAAGTTGGTCAAGTGAACTTAAAAAACTTAGTTGATCAACTTGTTCCATATTTCTGCCAGATCATCTCATAACTTATGTCACACTCGGTGGCTAAGTTTCATGGTATCTCATCTGTTTCAAAAAGATTGTGATCAACACTGCATTACCTCTTTAATACCATAATCATGATCAACACTGCATTACCTCTTTAATACCATATTTGTGATCAACACTGCATTACCTCTTTAATTACATATTCGTGATCAACACTGCATTACCTCTTTTATGCCATATGCATGCACACTTGTACACTCTTCCGATACCTTCTTTCTGTAAATCATTCCTTTTGATTATTGCCTAGGAACTACCTTTCAAAAACTACATGAAAGATCTTACTATCGCAGTTTGGAAGGGTGAGGCCCATCATTATGGTAATTTTAATCCATGGACCATAGGTATTCTTTTTTTAATATTCTAGCCACAGCGGTTAAGCTAATCAGGCAACTTTACTTTTGGACAGCTCATGCTCAACTCCTTTAGCATAAGAAGTTTTCTCAATGGATAAATAAATGGAATGCCAGCTAGGATTTCAGAATTATCTGATGAGTTGAGCTCCATCTCCCTAAGCTTAGTTCAGTAAGCTTGTTAGATCTTATGGTCTACCATTGGTATATGGGTCTTCACTCTTACTTTAGACTTTTTAGAGGTGGAGAGGTGTTGGTCTACCACACAATAGGTGTACTCTTGCTGTGGTTTCACATGAGCTTCTAGTTCTGTATACAAAAATCAGTTGCATACATAATAACAATATTAATTTTTTTTCTAAGAATGGGTTTTGCTGTACCTACTTGCTTTGGGAGAAAGAAATATCCTGACTTTTGGATAGACATAGTTCTTCTTAGAAGTTCTGTTTATGAGGGTTATTTTAGTATCTTTTTCCTTTTCCAATTATCCATTTGGTATCAATTTCCATTCCTTAAAAAAAAAAAAAAAGATTGTACCCAGTGCACAAGGCTCCCGCTTGAGCGGGGTCTGGGAGAGGTAAATGTCGGCTGGCCTTACCCCCATTTTTGGAGAGGTTGCTTCCAAGTATCGAACCCGAGACCTATCGCTTTTGGGCAAAGGCACTTGCCATCGCACCAAGGTGGGACCTCTAATTTCCATTCCTTATTCTATATTAAGTTGCATGCCTTTCTGAAAAAAGACCAACATGTTCCAATTGATTCTCACTACAACTTTACTTTTCTGTGTGGGTTAACAGGGTGTGGACAGTGTCATCTTAAGTTCACTTTCTGGTCAAACTTGTTTGGGAACTTTTGAAGATGTGCAAGGATGTCTATGTACTTTAATGGCTATTTTCAGATTGGATAGGCCTGTCTTTTGAACTCATTTAATGCGGAATTGTGGGGGCTTGTTAAGTAGCCCAGTCTCCACCCAAAACATCCGTCAGCAGGCAGTGAGAAGAGGGAAAGAGGAGTGTTCTACTAAACGGCCTGCTTTGGTTTAGGAAAGGCTTGGAACCAAACTGAACACCAATACCTAGCAACTATTAACATCAGCCCAGTCTTACCCTCTTACCTTCCAAAAAATATTTCAACCCAATTTTGATGCAGTAGTCAACTGAATGTGTTGATCAATTATTTGAGACAAATTACACTGTAAAGTGGCAAAATTCTAAGAGAGTTAACCTAAATCGGGTCTTTATAACACCTGGCCAGCATTTTAGATGCATTTATGTTAACTAGTTCATTATTTTTGTTTGGCGTAAAAAAATTTCTGGAAAATGTTTCCAGCAATTCCAGGCATATATAAATTATTGGAGAAAACGAAAATAGCTTACTAAACCTGAAATGACTTCTGGACTCTTTTTAACAAGTCATTTTCATTATACATTCTTGTGCCTAAATAATTATCATTTACCTATTGGAGCTGTCCGTGTTAACTTTCTAGTGAACTCTTCAAAGCTAATTGCTGTTTTAACTTTTTGCTTATCTTGATATAAAGGTGCAAGGAAAAGACCGTTTGTATGTTAAATATATTGCAGAGCAGCTGGGCTTGAATGGTTCATATGTTCCTCGTACTTACATAGAACAAATTCAGCTGGAGAAACTTGTGAATGACGTTATGGTATGTCTCTTTTTCCTGACAATGCGTTTTTGTGACTATTGTTTTTTCCTGATTGAATCAATATACAGACACTGCCAGCTGATCTGAAATCAAAGCTCAGCATAGACGATGATATGGTTTCAAGCCCTAAAGAAGCACTATCTCGAGCCTCGGCAGATAGAAGGAGCAAGTATCTCAACCGGTACTTCTGTTCCCCCATCTATCAGTTTTTGGCCTCAGTCTTTTATTTTAAAGCAGAATGAGTGATTCATCCAGTGAGTGCTAGTGAAGAAAAGCTGGATTGAGATATCATGACTGATGAAGTGTTCAATCTAATTATCAGTTTAAATCTTGTTCAGAAATGCACTAATTTTATATCCATGTCAAACTCTTGAAATGAGTACCAGTTTTTGCTAATGTAGGCGCATCTCTGGTTTGTCATAAATCTTTGGAGTTCAATATTGTTATTTTCTATAATAGGTTCATTTTGTTGTTAAATTGACCAGTGGTTTATCACAATCATATTCAACACAACGAGACAAGAACCTTCCCAATCTGACAAAACTTGCTGTTAATAATAGAAGATTTGATGGAAGAGCGCCTGATTCACCAGCAACGACTGCTAACCAGGTGACATTATCAGTTTATCTGTCTCAAGAAGTTGGTTTATTATAATGGTTATTGTAGTGGTCTCTTCATAAGATGTTGGGGTTGCCTACTTTTAACTTGAAGCATCTATTTCTCAGATTGTTGTTTTCTTGGCTCCGGTTTCCTTCACTGCCTCTTTTTTGGATTTTGTAGAAAATATGGACCACTTAGGCTTTTAGTTGGTTTGTCTTGGTTGTGCTCATGTGTACTTGGCTTGACTTTACCTATCAAAAACCACCAAACAGTCGAAAGCCACAAAAAGAGCTTTCTTTCTGTCCACCGTGCAGATACCTTTTTTCAGCATGGTCGCCAAGACAAAGGAAACATGGAACCTTACTTTTTCCACTGTGTGGCTGCCACAGACTTGGAATGAGAAGAAAAGGAAGCAGGAATAAGTTTTCAATAGTATGTAGGAAATGAAGGAAGCGTCATCAAGACACCACATTTCCACCATTCCTGTCACCACCATACTCCATCCCATAAATTGCCACTTAAAATGTTATTCTTTTCTAGAATCTTCTTCCATTCCCTCCCCTTTTTAGTTTCTTTCTATCATTTGTTAACCAAATAGAGCATCTCTTTTACCTGTCAACTTGTTTTCTTGATTGTTTCAGGGAGCCGTTACTCAACTTTCAGAACAAATTTCCACACTGAATGAGAGGATGGATGAATTTACATCTCGCATTGAAGAACTAAATTCGAAGTTCTCTACCAGGAAAGCTTCCGTTAGCCAGCAAAACTTGGCCTTGCAGGCTGAAGCCTGCAACGGCTCTGCGCCCACTTCACTTTTCATGGCTGGCTTAGGCAATGGATCATTGACTGGTTCTCTATTACCCAATTCCTCATCTTCTTCCCAGTTAGCTAAGGAGTCTCAATTGATGGAAGAGGTAAGACCATGACACTCAATTTTATCAATGGCAAGAAAAATAGTTTAAAATGTCACATGTATAATATTCGCAATATATTAACTTACCACACAACGGAAGGGGGAAAAAAAATATCCTAATTGTATAAAATGTAGTGGTACATTTGTGCTTGAAGTAACCTACCTCCGCCTCATATCGTTGCACTTCAGAATTTAGGGATGGAATGTTTATCATGGGTTTTTCTGCTAAGGACCTATGATGAAGAGGTAGTTAAAGGAAGTGGTAAGAAGGAAAAATGTAAAATGACCTTATGAAGTAATGAAACAACAGGGACGAACTGATCTACATTAGAAGCTTTGGTTCTGTTTGGTTCAGTTCTCAGAATACAGTTTTCAAGAACTTTGAAAACATTAAACAGTTTTAGAGAACTACAAAAGAGGCATTTTTAATGCAGTTTTCAGAAAACAGTTTCGAGAAAATTGCCAACCAAAAGAATTTTTGAAATATTTTTTGTTTTCCAGTTCTCTGAAAACTGAACCAACAGGCCCAAACTTTCCTTCTTCACTCACAAACCTAAGAATGAAATCATATTTTCCCTCTTTATATAAAAGAACGGACATATGGACATAAAAGGTGTTTTGTTTCACCTCTAACCAAAACATCCTTCGGGGCTCGCATTCTTATTTCCTGTTTCTGAAATATCTTTATCTTTTACTTGTATTCAAATATGAGTACATGGGGTTGAACTACAAATTGTGTTTATATATATAGAGAGAGAGATCTGTTTACTTTTCTCTTTTCATTTTTTTTAAATTTTTTTATAATAAAACCATCACCCACCCCGAGAGCTAGTCCTACCTATATGTGGTGTTGTGAAGGAGAGATTGGAAACAAACTTAACCTTTGACATTATTTTGCATATCTTGCCATAGAGCTAAAATGTAAAGAATAATGTTCTTTCTCACCCCAAGAGAAGTGAATGGTGAAATGAAGTAATGTTGTCAAACATCATTTATTAGGAAAATGATGATACTAGAGGGGCTTCAGAGGTCAAAAGCTGGGTTAATGTGTGTGTTTGTCTTTTGGCCTGGAAAACTATGAAAAATTTGTTTATTGGACATTTAGGGTTTGTCTGATCGCTATCACTTTTGGGTTGTGTCTTATTTAAACTTGACTCATAAATATGCCTTTTCTTTAAAATTCGTATATGCTCTTGCTTAACAGTATGCTTCTGTTGGCGGGTTCCAGAAAAGTGGTTTAATTTTTAAGCATATATGTCCAATTATAAACTTCAAGACTCATTTCATTTCCTGTGTATCTTTTTCTCTGATCTGCTTGAAACCATTTTCCAATCAGGTATTGCTTATTGCAAGGGGACAGCGTCAAATCATGCATCAGTTGGACAGTCTTAGCAATCTTTTGCATGAGAGCTGGGGAGAGAGGTCTCGGCAAGGAAGAACAGATAGGACAAGCAGAACAGCAGATGTTGAATCTATTGGCATTCCTTTAATTGTAACTTTGGCGATTGGTGGTTTAGGTATCTTTTTGTTCAGGACTCTGTCATCCCAAAAATGATTCCAATGCTATAGAGTTATTTGCAGCATGCTGGAATTTGTACATTACCCTGTTGAAGTCTTCTTGCTGCTGTTGTTGTCGTCCTTTTCTTACTTCATAAGGGAGAGAGAGAGAGAGAGAGAGAGATGGAGAGAGATCACATGCTTTGATGTTCTCTTCAGATATAAATTGTAGTTCTCTAATACCCTTTTGAAGTTTTAAACTAAACATTGTAACTTTACACGTTCTGCAAGTATAAATAAGGAGGGTCTTCTGATAGTTGTCATGTATCACTCTTCCTGATGCTATATCAATATTGATGCAGTAAATGACCTATGTAAGTAGTCTCAGGTTGTTTGGCATGATCCAGAAAGTTAGTTTTCTGACTACTAAATTATGTCCAATATCAAATTTAGTCAGCAGAGTACTTTCCTAGGTATAACATCAAACAGCAAACAGCAAACAGAATCCAGATTATTATTTCCTAATACCGGATGAACTTTGGTTATTTATTTATTCGCAATTGCGTAGCTCATTTCACTTGCTGGAGAAAATTGCGTAGCTCATTTCACTTGCTGGAGAAAAAAGAAGTTGGGTCCATTTCACTACAGTTTTTGATGCTTCTCTGCTCTTCTTATGCATGAACTGGAATTGGGAATTGTAACAGATAAGATGGTCTACTTAATAACATCATCTATATCATATTAGATTTTTCAACCTCATTTTACGAGTGTCATCCCGTTAATTGAGAATGTTGGAAAGAGTGATTCCCATTAGTCGGGGACGATGTGAAGGATAGACTTGATCTTGGATCAAAAGCTGGGCCAAGTAATTGAACACAAGTACCTATTTTCATTATTATTAACCTGCCAAGAAAGCAAAATCTTTGCCACTACTAGAAATTCTAAACAAGGACATTGCTCGCAGACTCTTCCTGGGAGTAGCATCATTTTAATTTAATCACTCAAGCACGTTCGAATTAAAGAAAAATGTATCAAGAGCGAGGCTCTCTTCAAACTGGTACAGGATGACCAACGTACTAATCTTCAGCATAATGGGAAACCCTGAATTTATCAGGTTATAGTCTGGATTTCCAATGGCTCCACGAAATGCCTATTAGATAAACTGCAATTATTAACATGGCTTTAGCAAACCTCTGGAAATGCTTTCAGTTGGTGCAATGACCGAGTTTGTGCAATGAGTAAGTTGGTAGAATGAGCAAGTCTGATTGTCTTGGGTACGATCAAACATGGTTATCCACAGAGCAATTTGCCTTTAGGTGGCCTTTCAACTAAGTAGGTGAAATCCATTGCAACAAAGCTTCTGTTTTGAGAAACAGAATTGAATGCACTAGGAAAAACCTGCTCCGAGTACAAGGCTTCAAAGCACTGCAGTTAGAAGCATTTCCAAAGGGGTTTTCATGACACTGGCGAACTGAATTTCTGTTATGCTATGAATATATGTACTCGCTGAATTTGCTCGAGTCAAGTAGGAAAAAGAAACATATAACCCATGATCTTTTATACATATCTGCTCAATTTGCTTTATCAATGTGGACCATGTTAGTTACAGCATTTTTCCAAATGCTGGAACTTAGCTTGAGTTGATATATCAAGAATAAATAAAGCACCTGTACTGCCTGTTGCTCCACTTCAGATACATATAAATAAACACATGGCATCTCTCAAACCAAAACGAAGTACATCACTTAGAAAAAAGAACGGATATCATAGTTTTTTGTTGTACTTTAGAACATAGAGGAAGCAAGTTCAGACACATCAGATACAACTTGGCTATAATCTGCCTTCAGTTTTTCTTGTTCCTCCTGGCCTAGTTCCCCCTTTGTAGGCTTGGTTAGCACCAGAACACAGCACGTAGGCCTCTTGGTTGATCCTGCATTTGCAAGATCCTGAAGAAAGCAGTCCATTTTGTTCTCAGCATCAATATTTATGAGAAATGCACCAATACATATATTGTACTAATACTATCATTAGTGAGAACCAATTGACTACTAATGCTGGTCACCAACGCATGATTGACTAGATAATGAAGCAGATTACTCTGAAGAACACTTTAACAAAACAAAAACTACAATGTAAATTAAAGAAAATTATAATTATTTTGCTTGAAAAGTCAACCACTTACAGCCATTTAGGTTCTTCAATATTTTTTAAAAATATGATGCAGTGATGCCCATACAAATGTCACAATCACATTAAAAAAAACAAAAACAAAAACAAAAATTTGTTGCATAAAACTAGGATTCAAATTAGCGCACCAATTTCAAGTAATCAGGAATTTGTGACATGGATGCACTTAGAACATAGGCTTGACAGAGCATGTTTTTTGACTGGGTTGATGTCCGGGATGGGTTTGAATGTTTGATACTGTGCAACAGACTTAAAGGAATTTGGTCAAAATCTTATCTGTAAATTATGAAAAACATGAGCCCAGCTCATACCCCATTATAAATGTGAAACAAGTCCGGGTTAACGTTCAAGCCGGCAAATGAATTGGCAAAAGTGTACCCTTCATGAAATTCCAAAACCAAGCCCTATGACCCATATAGTTTCATTTTGATGGAAAATCTGGACATGTAAGTTGACAAAGGACATGAAAACTTATTTGTTTACTAGAAGCACAGAAGCCTTCTTCAAATACATATATTGTAACAGAAACACAAAGGACAGTCATCTTCTAAAATGAAGCCATGACAGAATCTGAACACTCGCTGGTGAAATAATAATAATACTAAATGGAATTATTTAAATCAAATCACACAACTTAACCCAGAGATGATAAACATACATGTTGATGGACTTGTTGAAATGTTAGGAAAATTTTATACATTGAGCAAATAAAACAGGATGACATTAATGACATGATGAGACTCGCCCTTAAGATGCACTAGATAAAAGCAGCAGGACACAAAAAAAGAATCCCTACAAAGTGGCATAAGAAGATGAAGAATATAATAATATTAAAAAAAATATTTTTTTGGGTACAAGAAAACAGTGTGTGTGATATCAGGAAAAGAAAATCAACTCACTTCTTTTGAGGGAACGTATATGTATGGTATTTCAGACTCCTCACATAAGACTGGAACATGAGTGATGACATCAATAGGAGATATATTCCCTGCTATAACACATAATCTGCATTCAGAAAAAAATGAGAAATTAAACAAAATTCATTTTCAACTTCAAAAGAAATCCAGGGGAAGAAGTCTTTAGAATTGAGTTCCCACATAAGCTAGATGATAAGCTAAAGGTAACATATTTAAATCAACACCAAATAAATAAATTAACATTCACAAAATTCCCTTCATTGGAAGCAAGAACATCAACACCACATTTTTTTGGAACATTAATAATTGGCTAATCAATACACCCTTCATTTCTAATGCCATATAAAATCCATTTTAAGTGCCATATAAAATCTTCTAGATGACTAAAATTGGGATTTTCAAATTCAATGCGCATGCTGTACAGAAGATTTGTCCTTTCACATCTACCATCTATGCAAAAAACAAGAAATAAAGTAACTGAGACATTTTAGCCAATATCATTTGAAGATAGATCTCAAAATTGCATTTTTTAATTTATATTCTTCTTAAAATTCCAAGGGTCTAAAGAATAACAAAAAATAGTGAAGCATTTCTAATTCTTAAATCTCCAAAACAGCAATGTAAAATGAGCTGCTGGGCAAGTGGATGCATCTCAACTAAGCATCTTTTTGGGTTTTAATCAAAATCTAAAATTGAAATTTTTACGATCAGATAGGAACTATAACAAAGTCACCAAATTTCTAGTTTGCTATTTCATTTTCAACAAGGTTCGCCTAAATAAACTCGCAAGGTCAAACAGAAATCAATATCTCTCGTTTTGCTAAGACTAAGACTTACATGTACTGATAGACGAATAAAAGAACATATGAACTGACGGGTTTATCACAGTTAAAGCAGAATAAAACAAAAATCAAATAGTGATACTAACGCGATGCAATGAAACAAAAACTCAAAATGACTGACCCTTTGTTACCACGTCGAATACTTTTGACAACTTCTTTGACTCCTCTCTTCAAGCATTTGTGTTCGGCAGCTGAAAGAAGAAGACCAAATCAATACAATTACAGAAACATATTCATATATATGTATATAGATATATACAAAAATGTATAGATACCTCGGCGGACGAGCTTGAGGGTTCGCTTACAGAGCTTCTTTCCAGCAAGGGGTTTGGCAATGGGGGCCAAAGCTAACAACTTCTTCTTCTCTTTCTCCTTCTGCGCCGACTTCTCTGCTTCACTATCGCTTCCCATCTCTCTCTCTCTCTCTAGTTTCTCCCTCTAACAAGAAGCATAAAGTAGACAAGGGTTTTGTTACTTCGTTTTGGTTGATTAGGGTTTTAGACTGAAAGGTGTGTGTATATATATTACATATGCCTCCCACGTGCTTTCTACACGCGTGAAAATTAACTGGGCCTTGGCATGTTATGTAGGCCCCTTTCTTGGTTCTGTCTTGGGCCGAAAGGCTGGCGAACAGTTGGTTGCTTTATTAGGAGATCCTAAGGAGATTTTTGGACCCTAATGAAGTTCCATGGGACGTTGGGCTCTGCCCAAGCAGGCTAATCATTTCCAGCCCAAACGCAAAAAAAGAAACCCACATTTTTAACATTGGTTTTTCTTAAATACTAGACAAAATTTAAAAATCCACTCCCACAACATATCATTTTTTATTTAGTAATCCTATTAAGAGAATCCTCATGAACTCTCATATTTAAGTATTTAACCATATAATTGAGACATTTTTTTTAGATTTGTGAAAAGTCAAATGAATCATTTAATAAGAGAGCTCTATTGATAGCATTACTTTTTTTTTTTTTTTTTAAGTAATGCTATCTTGAGAGCCTTTCACCATGAGCTCTCCATGTTTAACTAAGATGTATTTAATGATTTATTTAAATTTTTAAAAAAAATGTATGGATTTCCTTAATTGGAATGTCATATTTGTACAAGGAACAAATTTTGCTTTAAAACATAAATGTGATTTTGTAATATTTTCATCACTTGCTTAGAAAAGTAAAAGAATTATTTACAAAAAATAAAAATAAAAATAAAAAGGTCTATATAGCAAGGCCTAAATATAATAGGCCTATTCTGTGTAACTATTTTTTTCTAAATAAAAATCCCCTCTCCTAACTATCGAATGCAAAATAACATCTTGATGTACTTAAAAGTTTTGACTTTCAACAAACTCTCTTTCCGTCATATTGACATTAACAATAGCCTGAAATTACTATATCTTATTTTTGTTCAACTTTTAAAAAATAAGATGACGATTTAGTTAAGGAGAAGGATATGCTCAACCTATTCTCATACTTTACATGTCAAGATAGTATAAGTATGATCTCTCTTTCAAGTTTAGGCTTTGTTTGGATAAACATGTAAAAAAAAAGAAAGAAATAATAACATTAATTATGAGAGAAAATAAAATAAAAAAAATGATAGTAATAACTTGTGTTCGTGATAAATTATGAAAAAAAAAAAAGGAAATGATAATATTCTTATTTGAAAAAACTAAAGAAGAGAAAATAAAAAAAAATATTTTAACTAATTTACTATCATATCCCTTTTTATTTATTATCTTTGTCTTTTAAAATATTCATCTTAGTTTTAGTATTAATAAAGTTTTACTTAAAATTTGTCATTTCTCTTCAAATCTTTTCACTTTTGGGAGGATAACATATGAAAATTTTGGAGGAATAAAGTATCTCTCCAAATCACTCTTAATCTTTTTTTTTTTCTTCTTTCCAATAAACCAAACATAAAAGATACCATCCCTCCATTTCTTTTTTTTTCCTTCCAATTTCATCAATCCAAACTAGCCCTTGGTATTTGAGTCATGCTAGGAATAATTTGTGAGTGTTCCGGAGTTTTCTTGAATTTTAAAAAAAGATGCAAAAAAAGCTACTTCAATCAATGTTAAGCGTGTTTGGTTTCACAATTTTATTTTATTTTTAAGATAGAAATTGCAGTGACAAACCCAAAATTTATTGAGGGAAACAACCTTTTAACACAATACAAAATTAATTAATTTTAAGCCATTGTAATAATTATATGAATAAATTTAGGGTAAATTATCCTGACCTTCCCTAAAATTTGATTTAATTATTCTTAAATTAAAGTTTTGTAAAAATAACTCTTGGACGCCTGTCACAGTTATCAACCATTATTTAAATTAACATTTCTTGTATTATTACCAAAATACCCCTATTTTAATATATCAATATAATTACAAAATGCTGATGTAAGCACCCAACAGTAACTCCTCCTCACTCCATCGCCACCACCCAATCCTTGTCACAAAAGAGAAATAATCCCTCTCCTATTTACTCAGCATCAACTCTCTCTCTCTCCAATGGCGTCATTCAACCACTGTCTCATTTTCTCCTCTATATCCTATTCGACCTCTTAGCAGTCGTCGCCAATGACGGACCCGACTACCATTTCCACCACTACAAAACCCTAATCTTCTTCTTCACCTCCTCCTAACCCATAATTCAAAACCCTAATTTCCCAACCCAAGGTGGTCAAGGACAATTCTTGATTTTCTTCTTCAAGGAGACCAGAGAATTCGACCACAAACCCCTCGTTCCCTTTTACGACTCGACATACAAAATTTGCCCCTTGCCCGTCAAATTGTACTCCATCGGTGTTCAAATTGTACTCCATCGGTGTTTTGTTTTACAAGACCACCTCTGTCGATGGTCTTTTGACTCGTCTCTATATATATATTTATGTTGTGTTTGTATGTAACATCATAGTTTGGCAGTCACTTTCATAAATTGCATTGAATTCAAGTTGGGATGAAAGAACTGAAGACGTTAGAGGTGAGTTGCGGTCACATGCCACCGAACCTCATCTCTACACTAATATAATTGTAAATGCAAATTTGGGATGAAAGAATATACTGATGGTTTTTGAAATGCACCGTAAACGTTCAATGTTCATTTGGGTTTATTTGAATTTTTAAGTCAAACCACTATAAATTGTAATTTTAGAAGGATGTAAAGTCTTTTCAAAGGGCAAAATTGGCATTTTGTAAAAATCTCTTAGCTGTTACTTAACGGTAGGGGAGGTATTAGACGTGTCAACGAAACTTTGAGGGTAGTTGACGAATTTTTTTATTAAAAGTTTTATCTGAAAGTAATTTAACTAAACCTTAAGGAGTCAAAGTAATTTACTCATAAATTTATCATTATTTATCGATAACATTTATTTTACTATTAAAAAGTTTCAAAAAAATATTTACTTTATTATTTTTTTAATTTATCTATTAAAATTTAAATAAATTTATTATTTTAGAGAGAGAGTGGATAAAAAAAGAGAGATAAATATTAAAAAAGAAAAAGAGAGAGGGATAGAGAGATAGAGAGAGGGGACAAAGAGAGAAAGAAAGGGAAAAAGAGAGATAAAGAAAGAAAGAGAGGGATAGAGAGAGAAATATTGGAGAGAGAGAGAGGGGATGAAGAGTAGAGGGGAAAAGGGAGAGATTAATTGTTTTAAAAAAAATTAGGGGGGCCTAGTGGGATTTTTTTTATATAATTTTTGTAATTTTTGAAGGTTAAGGTGTTATGTACGATTATATAATTTTAAAAAATAGGAGTATAAAAGAGAAGAAGGATAAGTTTATTACTTAAAAGCTAGTAATTTGAATCCAAATAGAGTAAATTGATGGTATCTGTAATTGTTCTCTCCCTTTCACTCGATAAGGAGAGAAAATAACACTTAGAACAAAGTCCTTCATGATTTTTAAGACCATGTAGTAATTAGTACTTGGTGTATTGGTAGAACAAAGTCCTTCATGATTTTTAAGACCATGTAGTAATTAGTACTTGGTGTATTGGTAATTATGTGATCATAAATTTAATTAATCCTTATTTAAATGTAAAAAAAAATCTCATTTGAGAAAGAGTGTAGAAAGTTGCATGTGGTGGGACATGCTGAGCTAAATTTTCCCTCCAATAAAACAATGCCGCTAGCAAGACGCCACATATGACACGTCAGGGTATGGGCGTCACCACTTAGTGGAAACATTACGTTACGGCCAATGACGCATGTAACCATTTTGATTCTCTCACATCACCAGCCGACCCCCACCGCCTTCAAATTTACCAAAACACCATCATGCTCTGTTACAAGCCAGTCAAGTCAAACACTCAACTCACATGGCCATTTTCGTCAATTAAAACACACTTCGTAACAAAGACCATAACATTCACGCCCGTGACTAGTTCACAGCTCACCAATTATCAATTCATATTTCTCTCTCTATATATGTTATGTATTTCATTAAGCATCCGTAAGAGAGTAAGGTAACACACTCTCTCTCTCTCTCTCTATATATATATATGGATGGAGAAGGTGGGAGGAAGAGGAAGATGGAGAAGGAGCAGGAAGAAGATGAGAATGAGAAGATAGAGAAGTTTTTTGCTTTGATTAGGAGTAGCCGAGAGGTGCGTGAACTAATGATGAGCGGTACTACTCATCGTGTGGACGTCGGAGAAAATAAGACGCCGCCGGTGGTGGCGGTTTGGAATCCGACGTTCCGGCCGGAGGATTTCATGGAGCTAAATCATGATCATGATCATCATGCAATTACCCCACCACCAGTAGTAGTGGGTTCTTCTAAGAGAGAAGAAGAAGATGAAAAAAGTCAACATAAAGGAGGTGGGGATGACTTAGACCTCAAGCTTTCTTTGTAGTGTTATTAAGTGAAGTAATTAATGTGCATTATATTGGATGTTGAATATTGTTGACCAAAAGTATATATGGTCATGCATATTTGTACTGATTCAACTATTAATCCATATTATTTGATGGGTTGAAAACATTCATGGACATATACATGTGCATTTGTTCTCTTGTAATAATTTTCTAGCTAGATATTTACAAGTTTGAACTGCTTTTGTTCCTAATTAATGGGTCGTACCGGCTTTCCCACCACTAATGGACCCTATTATAAATTATTTAATT
Organism: Cornus controversa; assembly: GCA_026545225.1. NCBI lineage: Eukaryota > Viridiplantae > Streptophyta > Magnoliopsida > Cornales > Cornaceae > Cornus > Cornus controversa. The sequence continues at coordinate 101,733,869 of CM048845.1, forward strand.
ATACAGTTCGAATTTGGAAGACAGTGGATGTTTGTAATGTGAGTGGGAATGTGGTTCCACCATATACTTAATTGACCTTACTATAAATTATTTTATAGGGTTTATTTGGTTAGAAGAAAAGTGAAGTGAAAGAAAAAAAATTTAGTTTTTCGCATACATTTGGTTAGAGCTGCAAATGAACCGAGTCGAGCCGAGCTTAAGCCTACTAGGGCTTGGGCTCGTTTGTTTGTGAGTTCGTTCGAGCTCGACTCGGGCTCGTGACGAGTTCGAAAAGTTGAGCTTGGGCTCGTCATTAATTTGAAAAGCTCAGGTTTGGCTCGTTTAATAAAAAAATTTGTTCGGGTTCATATTCAAGATTGTTTTAGCTTGTTCATGAACGTAAACGAGCCTACACAAGCCTATGTTCATGAATATGTTCATGAGCTTACAAGCCCTAAACGAGCTCATGTTTACTAGTATACACGAGTTGAGCCCAACATTGTTTGAGTTCGGCTCGTTTATTAAACGAGCCTAGAAACCGAGCTCACGAGCTCGACTCGTTTGCTTAACGAACAAGTCTGAGCCCAAGCAACTTCGTTTATTTGCAGCCCTACATTTGGTTAGCATGAAATTTTTTTTAGAAAAGTTGTAGGAAAATCTTATTTTGTTAGTTTGGATAGTGAAAAGAAAATATTCTACTTGCCAAAATTACCCTTAAGATTTCAAATACTAGAAAAATAAAAGAGTTTGTGTTTGATTAATCTTCTTTGTACCCCATTGTTTATATTCATTTTAAAATAATTTATATTTGAAAAAAGGCTTCATAATATAAGGTTATGACCCGATAATTGTCCCTTGGGGGGGGGGAGGGAGTGAATAGGGACATTAAACAAACAATTGAACTTTTCCGGTTTAGTTTGTTTTGACAAAAAATAGCTTGAATGAATTTTTGTCAAATACTTGGTGAATTTATATATTCAACAAGTGAGAATGAGGATGTTCTATCTTAGAAGGTTATTATGCACTTAATAGATATATACAATAACAAGTGCAAGTGCGCTCGTGTAAATGCAACATATCATGCTTATAGTGTGTGAAAATGTTGATAGCAAACACATGGTATGCAAATTGATTGACAATTAGATAATCAAATAAAAACTTAATCAATCAACAATTAATTAATTTCACAACTCAGCCAAAATAGTCCAAACATTTATCACATCCTCCTCATGTGAATTAAAGCATATAAGCTTGTAGCATTTATATATAAAACATATAAAATTTAAATAAATAAAATGCTATCAAATAAAGGAGATTAAGGATAGAGAAATTCAAACCAAATGGCACCATGATTTTTATATGGTTCGGCCCCTCTTACTTACGTCTATGCCTCAAGAGCACCTCTTGGGGTTTCCACTATCGAGTTTCCCTTACGGGTGGAAAGCAAACCTTTACAATTTCTAAGTTCATGACTTGGACTTCTTTGCTCAATAAAAATCCCACCAAGACTTCTTTGCCAAGCTCATGACTTGGGCTTCTTTGTCAAGTGTAGATTTGGTCTTCCTCTCAAATATGTTGAATAAGAGTTTAAGTACAATAGAGAATATCCCTCAATGGATAGATACACAAATGATAACTTAATGAAGAATATCCCTCAATGAATAGATACACAAATGATAACTTAATGGAGAATATCCCTCAATGAATAGATACACAAATTATAGCTCACATACTTAGAGTTAGTAATAAAATATTCAATTGAAAGCTCTTCACTAGAATTTTGCCACTATAAATGATATGCAAATGTTTGGTTCAATAGTGGTGGCTACCAATAAATGAATGATTTGAAGATTTAAGATCTAAGGTAGCATCTACCAATAATATATGATCATGGAGGGTTATGGTAGTCTCTCTCACTTGTATAATGCATATACAAGGTGTATTTATAGTCCAAGAACAAATTCTGGCCGTTTGGAAGTGGTTGAAAAACATTAAGTGCAGAAATTAGCCGTTGAACACAAAATTCGACAGTATCGGCCGACTGATGACACTGTTTCAGTCAGCTGAAACAATGTTTCAACTTCCCCTATTTTGCACACCCTATTGGAATGCATTCCAACTTCTACCACACGACTGATGGATTCCATCAGGCGACCGAAAGTCTTTTACCAGCTTTTATCAGGAGACCGAAAGTTTCCAAGTCAAAACTGTTTTCAGACTCAGCCATTTTCTCAGGCACTACATAGTGCATCAATACATTGCACACTGTTTACTTATTTACATTGAAAATATTTAAGTAAATCGATTATATTTCGATTTACTTTAAGTTATTCAATATAAATAAACAAAGTAACCCCCTATTTGAATTTAATAAAAATAGTCTCAAAATCAAATTTCAAGTGAATCAAAATCTAATTTTTCAGTTCTAATACAAAACAGATTTTCACAATTTTGAGATAAAACTTCATCGTGCAATATGAATGACTAAATCAAGTCATTTGGGGCTGATAAAATTCATTTGATCATGATAAATCATAAGGTACAATTACCGGGACTTTTTATGTTAAGATTCATTAAAGAACTCATACTTATGTTTTTGCGTCTAGAATTCAACACTTTGTCAAATTTCTACGCTAAGTCTCCGAAATAACAACTATGCATGGCAAGAACTATAAATGATATGATTGAAAGACATGGTCCTAGTTATAACTTAATAGTTGAGTTCTTCTAAAACTTATAATAGCTTGAACTAACTCAACGATAGTAATGGCCTCATGATGCTATAAATGAAGTTTATGGCCTATCACTTATGGTATAAGGACTTATGGATGATATGAATGATATGGATATTCCTATAGTCCACTAGTTAAGAGACGAGCTTTCAAATGAAATTACTTCAAAAATAACTTTACATTAAATCTAGCACTCACTAAAGACTAGCCTACCCAAGTCTTTTGATCTTCAATTCTTTAAGCTCTTAGGTTCCTTCATCGTATGGTTTGGATTCTCTTCAACTACGCCATTGATCTTGATTATTGATATTTAAGTTCCATGATCATGTGGTTTCATATATCTTCTTGTAATTCCTTTTGAAATCCAATACCTTTAAGATACTTGAGATAATATGATATCTTATAAACTGCACACTCAAGTAAATTTATTAAATTTATAATACAATAGGTTGTTATCATCAAAATTACTCAAATAACCTTAGGTTGAAACCTTGAGGTCAACAAAGGCTTCATAATATATATATATATATATATATTATGCATAACAAGAAGAAGAAATTTTATTGAGAAAAATTTACCAAAATACAATCAATGCTAATACATCTTTCTATATTGGACTTCTAATCTTCTCAGGAAGTTATTTTTCATAAACCTCTCCTAATTTAACATCAATAGTCACACTGGAGAAATAATTTTTGTTGCGTGTTTAGCATAGGCTGGTTAACAGATGGAGAAATAATTAAATTAATAGGGTATAATAGAAAAATAAAACATGAAAGAATAACTTTCACAAGAAACTGAAATTTTCCTTCGAGAAAAAACAGACAGATATGAAAATCTTAGTTTTCTAAAAAAATTTTTGTTTCACGCTATCCAAATTCTTAAAAAGTTTTAAAAAATTTCATTTCTTTTCCTTTCTTCTACTTTCGGCTGACTAAATTCAGCCATAGAGTAATGATAAATGTGTCGAATTATGATGGGACTTATGTGATTGGGGGCGTGGCCCACATCTCCAATCACATTACAAGCATAGAAAAGATGTATCATTATTTCAAAATTTTAGATGGTCCACCATGGGTCTAGTCCAATAAAGTATTTTCCAACTAAGTAAAGTTGATGGACTCAAATGTTAAATCCAAAATTTAAATAAACTTAAAGAGTTGGACGTTTGAATTATGTATGGTGAGTTTAGACTTGCCCTAGTTAGATGACAATTCGAGTTATTGGCCCAAATTGATGCAAGTTATTGGCCTCTCCAAAAAAGGGTAAGATTTAATTACATCCAGCTCTTTCGATCTCTCGGACTTCGTTCAAGAGAGAGCCTTGTGCACTAAGTATGACATTTTTTTATTTATGAATTTTTTTCTTCTATGGGATATGGAAGGTTGAGGATTTAATAATATTACTTTATACTTTTACCACTTTTAGGAAAAAATATCTAGCTTTACATTTTATGAAAGTAGCCATCAAAGTTCAAGAAACACCATTGAGAGTTGTAGTCTAACCATATTTTCTTTAACTCTCGGAGTATGATTTGAGAAATAAGTGTCTGAGTTTCTTGTCAACAAATAAAAAAAGAAAAAGAAAATCAAAGCTTCAAAGAGAATTTTAAATTTGGACATTAAACCTTATACATTGCGTGTTAGGAGATCAAAGCCTTTGGAGAATATAAAAATATTAGAAGGAATATTTACTCCATCTATCATAGCTTTTCATACCAAAATATGAGTAAGCAAGCTACTGAAGTAACATCAGATTATATACCAAAATATGAGTAAGGTAGCTAGTAAAGTAACATCAGATTAATTTGTCAAAAGATCTACCTATTATTTATGGTAGGTCTTCATACTAGAAACTGTTCACTAATTAACAAAAATTGCAAAGTTCCAAATTTCAATTATGTCATTGTTGATGATGATAACGATAACGTGATTTATACATCTGATGTTGCCATGTTAACCATATGGTATGATTATATATATAAGCCAGAAAATGGGTCCATTGGGCAATCAAGTCTTGCAAGGTGCTCGATGTTACGACTCCACCAACTGCTCATTAGTCATCACCGGGAGGGTCCATTGGCCCACTAACTATTTCAATTTGTTACTTGATTTTTATGCAAATCTATAAAGAAAATAAATAGATATATTTTTTCTATCCACTAATTGGTTTAAATAATCTAATCTTAGATTTTTTTTATAAATTAAGAATATGCTAATTAAGATTAAAGACTATATAATATAATTTGTATGTATTTTAACTTTTTTTTTTTCATGTTTATCAATCTCTTTTATATGCCCTCATCATCGCCACTCTCTATATTACAAAGTTTGCGTTCTCTTACATGAGATCATTTTTGTATAATATATATTGCATATTTTTGAGCGAAATATACTATGAAATCAATCGTAGAATCCGCTTCTTAATTCTAGCTCATGTTAATTTCACAAGTCAAATAATATACTAAACTCAAAAAAAATTGCATCACTCAAAAGTTCAATTTTATCTAAGATCTTGACTAACTTAGAAGTTAAAAAGAGTCTAGTGAATTGTTATTCAAAATCATCATGCATGTCACTGTAAAGAACAAATCAAATATTTTATAGATCGGATTAAACTAAACTTTTCATGAATTGAATCGGATCGAATTCAATTTTAACCAGTCTGTTAAAATAGGATTAGGATTGGATTAGGCATCAAAGTTTGATGCCTAATCCGACTGGTGGTCACCCCTGCTCTTTTTTTTTTTTCCTTCTCATGTTCTAAAATAAAACTCTCAATGTGGATGAGTCAGCATAGCAACGATGGTAGGATCTCTCTCTATCCGGGTCGGGGTGGGGCATATTTGTTGGGTGATGCAATGGTATGAGACAATGGTATACGTTATCACCAATTAAATATCTTGCCAACAATGGAGTGAGGGATTTTAGAAGATTCAAATGAAGCACTACCTGTGGACTACATTCAAACAAATGTCACCAAAATAAATGATAGGTGGTGGTTGTACCAACAACGTGTCCCACTCAAGAGAACAATTTTCAACGATTTAAGACTTCAGTTGTCCGAACATGAAATCAAAACTGACATTACAGCAAAATAGTTATGAGCTGAACTATTTACAACCTTCAGACAGCAAATGAAGCAAGCACTGATCATCAACCATGGAAGGAAACAGAAAAAAGAGAGCAGCCAGAGATGAGGAGGAAGATAAGCAAAACATGGATGATGAAGAAAAGATGGAAAAATTCTTTGCCATAATCAGAAGGTTCCATGAATACCGGATGATTGGTTTGCACGAAATGGAGGCGAATCGAGCAATGAAGAAGGTCAAGAACATCCGAGAACCAGCTGTGTGGGTTCCTTCATTCGAAAGAGAAGATTTTGTAGATCAAGAGTGTAGAAACGCGAACACGATTAAGTCTAACTCTTCCATAGAGGCCACTGGAAAGGAGAAGAGAAAGGAAGAAAAATGCAAGGGATTGGACCTCAATCTTACCTTGTAATGAATGTATGTATGATGAAATCAAATACGTACTTCTTATGTAGTTTTTGAATTTACCTGAAGCAGCTTCCATGTTCAAATGTGATCATGTTGTCTTAAACGTATATCTATCATGCTCTCTTTCAAGATGTTTGTTGAAATTATAAAGAGACCTAACCAGCGTCAAAAAAGACAACAATAGGCACAATCAACCCTATTTTGCATCTAAATGGAAAGAAACTCAATTTCATTTGTAGCATTAATCATTAAAAAATAGAACAATTAAAATAGGGATGCAGTTAAGATTGAGATCAAGAAATATAAAAAAAGTGAACGTTTCTATTATTTATTCTCAATTATTCATAATGAATGAAAAATTAGTAATGACCTTAGTTATAGAAGCAAGGTTGAATGGATGTCTAATTATATTGTGTGAAATATTTGTGAAATGGTTAAAATTGGAGATAAAATAAGAGAAAATTAATTAAGATGACATAGACATGTATAAAGAAGACCACGAGAGAGAGAACATTGCACAATGAATGATGGTTCCAAACTAGTTTATTGCAAGATAATTGCTTCACATAGGGGGCACATTGAAGGGTAATGAGATAATTTATTTTTATTTTTTTAACAAAATAATAGTAAGCACTATTTTCATACAAATTGAAGAGAAAAACTTTGCATATTTAAGCAACACAATTATACAAAACAAATTCAAATGTGTGGGTTCTTGTGTATTCCTCATCACTCCCTCTTATAGTGAATACTATAACATAAGTCAAATTAGTTAGGACTCTACAAACCTAAAAAGTTCTCGCTTGAAATAATTAAAAAATTAATGAATGAAATTTGTCTTTGTATTGAGGACTTTAACAATTAGTTAGGTTCTCTCAAATTAAAAACCAATTGAGGGAATTGGGTGCTTTACAATATGGGTCATCACTTTTTCTAACAGGTGTATATTCATGATTTTCATGTATCATATACAATTAAAGAGAAGCAGACAAGGACGGTTTGTTTTTTAGGATTTTTTTGTACCTTCTTAGAGATTGTGATCCTTCATTAAAAAGAGAATTGCTGAAACAGAATTGTGTAGCATAGGATGAGAGAGAATTAAAGATGGAAATGTGAAGTGTCCAGTGGTTAGAGAGATTATATTGGGGCCTGTTAAGTATGTATATGCATGCTCATTATCTTAAGTCCATAAGCTGACCTTAAATCAATTGGTGAATGTCAGGTCCAGTGAAATCACCAATAGTCCCTGCAAGAACACAAGCCGTCTTTAAAGTGATGGAATCTATTAGCATCCCTCAATATGATTTCTCGGCCTGTGATCTTTGCGATTAACTTAATTGCAGAATGACAATCCCCACAAACCCGAAGGTTCTTCATTACACGAATAGGCATTCCTTCAGGCACTTTCAAAAGTCCATATCCCACAGCCAGTTTCTCGCTGTGATGCCGCAAGCCATGCACCTTCTCTTCTTCTTCTACATCATGCAGCACAAAGCTACCATCAGGACAATACCCAGCTTCTTTTAATGACCCACCTAATTTCTCCAGCAGCTTTGTGATTATTGAATGCTCAGGGTGGGGCATGTTATCTCCTCCTGTAAACATATGGACTTTCTTCTCCACCTCAATCCAGCTACAACCAGGTGATTTGCTCACCTGTCTTGACCTCATATTTTCCCTTAGCTCTGCAACATCGGTCCATCTACCTTTTGACGCGTACATATTTGATAGCAAGATATATGGCCCAGCATTTTTTGGCTCAAGTTGTAAAAGTTTTTTCGCTGCAACTTCAGCCAAATCCAAGTTCATGTGGGTTCTACACGCACCCAATAAAGAACCCCAAACAATACCATCTGCTTCGACTGGCATCTCTTTAATTAAATTCATTGCTTCATTTACTTGGCCTGCTCGGCCAAGCAGATCGACCATACAAGCATAATGTTCAGTTGTTGGTTCCACTAGATACTTGGATTTCATGGACTCAAAAATTTCAAGCCCTTCTTTAACTTTTCCAGTGTTCCCACAAGCTGAGAGAACTCCAATAAAAGTAACAACATCTGCTGCAACGCCTAAAGAACACATTTCATAGAATACTTGTAAAGCTTGCTCTCCTAGGCCATGTTGAGCGTAACCTGTGATAATAGAGTTCCACATAACAATATCCTTAGGAGAAAATCGATCGAACACCTCTTTCCCCTTAACAAGATCACCGCATTTAATATACATTGTGATCAAAACTGAGGCAACGTACACATCGGACACGAACTGGGATTTGACCAACTGGGCATGAACCTGTCTACCATGATCAAGACTGGCCAGACTGGCACAAACAGAAAGAACACTTATAAAAGACGGGAAATTCAGCCGAACTCCTTGAGCTTGCATCAAAGCAAACAAATTAAGTGCTTCTAGCTCCAACCCTTTCCGTTCATAAACCTTAATCATTGCACTCCAAGTCCCATCATCCCTCTCCTTCATCTGATCAAAAAGCTGCCTCGCTTTGGCAACCTCCCCATTCTGGCCACAAGCAACTATCATTTTGTTAAAAGATCCAACTAACTTTATGGGCATTGCATCAAAAAGATCCCAGGCCTCTTCCATCCGTCCGCATCGAGTGTAACCCATCAGCATAGCTGTCCATGACACCTCATTCTTCTCTGGCATTACCTCAAAAAGCTTCCTAGCAACATCCACCTGCTGATTCTGTGCATAACCGGAAATCATAGCAGTCCAAGAAAAAACATTTCGACGAGGCATCTCATCAAAAAGCTCACGTGCTTCAGCTATACGACCTTCTTGACAATACCCCACGATCATACTAGTCCGAGCAACTACATCCTTCACCGGCATCATATCAAAAAGTCGCCGAGCCTCATCAATTCGACAGTCTTGAATTAGGCCACCTAGCATCACCGTCCATGATACAACATTCTTCTCAGGCATTTGCCAAAAAAGCGATTCAGCCTCTAAAATCAACCCCTCTTCTACATACCCTCTAACCAATGCGGTCCACGAAACAACATTCCGCTCTGGCATCATATCAAATACTTTCCGAGCCTCGTTTAACATTTTGTTCTTGACATACCCTGAAATCAGCCCATTCCAAGAAACAGTGTTTCTCTCAGGCATTCTATCAAACAAAAATCGGGCTTCATTGGGTTGGTTATTCTGAAAGTACCCAGAAATTATGGAATTCCAAGAAACAATACTCTTCTGGCGCATTTGATCAAAAACTTTTCGTGCATTCTCGATTTGACCAATACGTGCAAACCTGGCTATCTGAGAATCAGCTGAAATCGCTATACTTGAGCAGTATGTTCGATACTGGATCAACAAAAACTGCATCGATTGACAAGAACCTTAACAACCTGAATGAAAAAGGCAATTAAGTTCCACTTTCTGAGATAATTAAGCGGACGCCCTCAATCAAATTTTAGTAGAAAAATATGATATGATGAATAATTAACAATAATGAGACTAGCATGAAAATGTGTTACGATGATGATTATAATTTATAATGACATATATCTCGATTGAATGTGGGACGCGGGAATAAAAACAAGGCAATGTATCACTGTCTAAGTTCTATAGCATTTAAGTTCTGATTAAAATTTTTGAATATGGGGTATATATAATAGAGCAAAAAAAAAAAAAACCCCTTGAGTATTTAAAATTGGCACTAAAATCCCCTTGACCCGCGAATGAAAAGTACCAAGAAGAAGACAAGTGAACCACTAACTGAAGAATAAAAAAAAAAAATCAAACTTTAGATAAATCAAAGCAACTCATGTAAATTTAACAAATTAAGAAAATCCGCTCAACAAGATGCTGATCAACGTTGAAACAACATCAACCCTTAGAAAAACAACCAAATCGATAACGATAATGTAGCTGAAGTTCACAACAAAGAGCCAAAACGTTAGTCGAAAGAACGCGAGTTCTGTCACAATAAAGAAACACGAATCAGAATTTCCCGATCCTGTGAATCTGAGTGAGAGAGACGATTTTCTTAGAATATATTGTACTGTTCAATAATTACAGCGGAGGTGATATTTTGTAGGGGTGAAGAAAGCATGGTGCAATTTGGAATGGACAACCCCAACCGAGTCTACTTCCATTTTTTAGGGGCTATTTTTATAATTATGATTAAGTTTGAGTTTTAAAATCATAACTCAAACTTAATTAAGGTTGAGTTTGAATTGAGGTATCAAAAATTCGAATCCAACTCGAATCTGAATTGTGATATTATTTTTATGCATATTTTTTATTTTATATATTACATATAATATTCAAATTATGACAACCTTTTTCTTTTCAACTTCTTTTATTTAAATCTTAATTTATTGTATGTTAACACTTTGAATAATTAATTGCTTAAAAATTTGTTTGTAATTTTTTAGAAATTTGCATTAAGTTCTTAATTTTGTGTGTGTTTAGGAGTAATCTAATGTGAAACTTATTAAAGATTCCTTTAAATTTTCAACATGAAGATTGGTGATATAGATAATCCGAATTAACCCGACTTTTTAACTCGAAATCTCAGCCCAAGTTTAAAAATTTAAGGATGAATTGGGCTAGGTTTGGGTAGTTAGGGTTGAAAGTAGAGTTAGGGTTGAAATGTTGAATATTTTATATGTAAGGTTGAGTCCGAGTTGTACCTCTAACTCGCCCAATTTGCCCAAGTTGCAGTCCTAGAAGAAAGGCGCACTAGCTCGACCCTTCGAATCAAGACTTGATTTGGCCTGTGGTATATGATCCAAGTGGGCCTAACATCGCTCTTTCGAGTCCTCTTCATAGTTTATTTTTTCCTTCGAGTTCAAGCACATGCTCGCTCTCACGCAACGCCCTCCTTAAAACATATATGCAAAAAATGAGTTATTAATATTCCTTTATAAAATATTATCATTAACAAACAAAATAAGAGTTAAGAATCATTGTATAATTAACATGGATAAATTTTGTACTAAATCATGATATTATCTCAACACTTCTGTTTTAAATAAATTGTAAACTCTTCATAACAATTATAATATGATATTATTGTTGAAAAACTACATTTTCATGTTCAAAACTTGTTAAAAATGTATTTTGAAGTATTTGAGAAGTATCAAATACATGTTATAAATAAAAAATATATATTTTAAAATTATGAATACTTTTAGAAGTATTCGGGAGTATCCGAGGAGTATCGTTATCGGATACGGATACGGATACATTACTCTTATAGAAGTATATGTGTTTCCTATGTCAAAACCATTACTTTTTTATTTCATTTTATTTTATAGTTAATCACATTAGAAAAACTAATATTTTATTTATTTTCAAAAAAATATATTAATCATCATCATCCTAACCTTAATTTCATATGATTAAGTCATTCACACGAATTCTCACCAATTGAATGAGAATAAGAATTCATCAAAAAAAAATTTACATAAATTTTACCGTTAGTTGTCTAACTGATACTAACCCACCTCTTTTTTACATTTGACATTGGATATCGGTAATGAGGGAGTGAAGAATTCAAGTAGGTATACATCACATGAATCTGATTTGGCGACTAACGACAAAAACATGTCCTTATAGCACAACTGAAAAGGAATGCTCGAGCTAACTTTACCGCACAAGTAGGAAACAAACTAGTCCGTGCAAATCAAGCACCATCCACACGTACAACTGTGCAAGAGCCACACCTTATGGGTCTGTCAAACAAACCTACAGTCATCAAATACGGCCTAGCCAGCACCACTTGGCGGTAGGGGTGACCACAAATCAAATTGAATTAGGTATCAAATTAACCGAATCCAATCGATTATAACAGATTGGTGAAAATTTAATCCAATCCGATCCATCAGAAGGCTTTAATCTAATCCATGAAATATCGGATTGGATCATATCCGTTTTGGAATTGGACATTTCTAGATAGTCCAATATATATATTTTTTAATCATGACCTAGTAGAAAAATTATAAATTTATTAACATTAGTTCATATATTTTAAAATATTTTTTTATTATAACCAATTTAAATTAAATGATATTTATATATGATATATTCTTAACATATTGAATCAGATTGGATTCACGGATCGAGTTGGAATTTTTAGACCCTAATATGTAATCCGATCTAATCCTTACGGATTTTTAATTTTTGAATTCACCACGAATCGTTGGGCTAAAAATTGATCTAATTTGCACGGATTGAAATGAATTCACAAATTGACAGATGATGCCACATTTCCAATTATAACAATTCCTATTAAGAGATTTCTGTAACATTCCAAATTGTGCAGCCAAACAAATGTAACCACACAAGTTCACACTATTAATATTAGACATTTTATTTTTTCAAAATTTCAAACAAAGACACATTTTCGAAACATTGTCAAACCTTTTTTTGAAGAGGAAAGATCCATATCATCTAAAGTAATGCCAATTAGGATTGATATTAAAAGTGAAGAGACAGGCCTTCAACTTGTGTTCAACAATGTTTACTTTTGATCATTTTTACCAAAAAAATTATTAATTATATTATTGGAGATGAATAACCATTTAGTCTTATATGAAAAATAATAAAAGTATAATAAGCATACATAAAGGAATGAATACTCAAATAAAAAGAATTTTCAAGGAATTCAACAATGAATTGAAAATATCTTTTCCAAATGAAGGCAATTTTTTTTTCCAAGACAAGAAAGAAATATATTGATCCAATACTATCCATTTGTGTACATAATTTAAGATGAGTTGAGCTTAGATTAGAATTTAGGCTATGATTCCCTATGATGACTTGTTCAACCCAAATCTGACATTACTTGTACAAAGTGAGTGCCTCTTCAATCGTCATGTTTACTCATTAACCAATTATTTTTCTAAAAACCAAGTTGGTATCCTCCAAGTCCCATTATGCATTTGGTCATCTCTCACGAAAAATTTGAAAGATGACCTCTCAATGTTGGCATAATACATCAAGGAAACAAGACTCTCATGATCATATAGCATTGTCGTGAGGGCATTAACATGATTTACTAGTACTGAAAAACTAATTGACATAATAGCCTGGCTTTGTTTAGCTTATAGCATGAAGATTAATGTCAGTTGACTGCACCGGTAACTGCAATTCCAAGTCGGTTTTCGCCTCTTGCTCCTCGTCATCCTTTGCTGCAACCAAAATTTTGCACTTCGGATTCATCTCCTTATTCCCATAATAATCAATACAGACCCTACAACACTGCCACAACAACCACACAAAACTATTATCAAAATTTGCTTGGTTTTGTTGATTTAAAAAAATAAGTAGTACATATATATATATATATATATATATATGTCATTTACATACGTTCCTACGTATAGTCTCGAATTAGAGAGGACCTTTCCTTTGGATACACCATGACATGAGGCAGAACACACTAGTCCCTGAAATAGGCACAGAATGAGGTAAGAAGAGCCGGTCAAATTCACACACAACACACACATTGATATATCCAATGCTATATATATAGCTCATAAATATCAAGAATCATACCGCACATAAGCATGAAACAGCCCTAATCCCCGGGCTCAATGACCATGCAGATATTTTATCTTCGCCGTCATAAGCCAATAATTTCCAAGCTACCAAACATAACAAAGAAAATGATGTAAATATTTACAACATATCATTTGCATTGCTAAAATGAGAAAATAATTACAGGACAAGAAAAAATAAAGAGATTACCGGAAAGGAACGACGAGGAGAAAAGTGACTGCTGGGAGTAAATTTGACAATGCACATGCAATTGTTGGGGTGGAGTTTTTCAGACCAATGAAGTAAGTGATTTGGTTCAAAGTTGCACTGCACAATTCATTAATCCATGTTAATTAAGTTCTTGTTTCCTTGCTGCAGTACTACTAGTTACATGTGACTCATATATATATATATATATATAGAAGCTTGGTATAATAAGGAAGAAAAATTCAATCTAATGGTCAAAAGTGATTAAAAAAATCAATCATGTGATCCAAAATGTCTTTTGTTATCTACAGTCTAAAATCACTCTATTTAACGATCACGGTTGCGAGTACATGACAGTGCCGTAGGCACAAGTATACACTAGTGTGTGTGTGTGTGTATATATATATATATATATATATATATATTATTAATGAGAATAGCACGCAATTTAGATTTTTTCCCCATCATAGATAGTGTCACAAGGGTGGATTTGAACACCAAATCTTCGCCGTTGTGATGGCACTAGGACAACCCTTGTCTTCCTCTGTTTTAGTCTCAGCCAACACGCTTGATGTTTTGGAAACACACCAAGTCACTCCCACACACACAAGAAGGTTATGTAGGAAAGAAAGAAACAAAGTACACATAATTTATACAACTCTTATGACTCCCAACCTTTATATTATTATCACAAGAACAATACAAGAAAATATGGTCAATGCCTGCAATAAACTTCTCTCCCAAAGTGTATAGCTCTCATCTATTCTTTCACTTTGAAATTCTTCTCCCTCATTACAATGCCCATCAAGGATATTTATAAGCACTCACAAAATTGTCTATTCAACCCACTAAGGCCCTGTTTGGATTGACTTTTGAAAAGTAATTTTCAAATTTTCAAGCTCAAAAACCGTTTTGGAGAGTGTTTGGATTTGTAAGGCGGAAGAGTTTCAGAGTCCAAAAAGAGCGTTTAAAGGAAGCTGGGGGGTACCAGTTTCGTGATTTAGCTTCTGCTTCTCTTTTTCTTCTACATAAATGCTGAAGCAAAAGCTCTGCCAAACAGAGCCTAAGTTAGTGGATGACATCCCCATCTATTTAGGGTTGTGTTGGCACCAACCAAGACTTGTCACCTTACCTTGGTGGTTGCTAGCACTAAACCACTTTCCCTTACCTTTAGCAACATATAGAGAATGTGCTAGACTTTTGTGTGTTGGCAAGCTAAGAGGTTGTCACCTTGCACAAGTGGTTGTTAGTTTTCTTCACATTCCCACAATATAGCTATATATGTGAAATGTGGATGGCAACACTTTAGCACACTTGTATATTGCCGGATTATTCCATTACTTGTCAAGTGTCATAGTAGTTATCCACACTAAGTCATGTGTTGTCAGCCTTCAGAATGTGCCATTTGTCCGCCAAGTGTCAACCAATGCCTTTAACCATTTCTAGCCCAAGCCATGGTCCATGCTAACCACATCTGATTTTAGCTAACCTTGATTAGGACTTAACCTATGTCAAGCCCTTGCCACGCGGTCAATGCCATTGCCCATATTTTGGCCAAGTCCAAACCATGTCAATGAGTTTGACACTGCCTTGATTTGTTGGTGTATCAAACCTACAACATAAGCCAATCTATACCAATCGTGATGTGCCCACGAGGGCTAGCTAAGCCACATATGAATGTCAAATGTCCTCTTGAGTTAACGATGTCTTGACCTGTTGGTGCATAGTCCAAGCAATGCCCACAAATTTTATGTTTGTGCCCATCGTGTTGCGCCCACGGGGGCTTGAGTCACTATCAAAAGCCACTTTGTATATATCTGAACCATCACCTTGACCAAGGGCAAGTTTGTGCACCCATGGGTCCAAGCGCACGACTTAGGGAGCACCAAACTTTGCTGCCCACCCATGTGGTTCTTCTCATCGAACCGTCAAGTGCCACCACCTTTGGTGTGGTGCATCACCATGCCAAAGGCATGTTTAGCGTGCTCACATTGCTTACCTTATGCTAGGCTAACCACAACCCAGCCAAGTGGGCTCGGGTGCCTGAGGGTGAACCTACTCCCATGTATATACAAAACGAATATTCAGCCTTCATATTTATGAAGATGTCATTGTTGTATGATGTGACATGCTAACAGCTCTCTGTGCCCATGGAATGCTGTCAAGAACCTAGCCATGGCATGGCCTTGTGCAAGATAGAATGTTAACGGTCTAATAGATAACCATTAGATATTCTCAACCATTTGTAATTTTGTACACACAAACACGTTTTTTTTTGTTCGGTAAATACACACAAACACATTACAATACCAAGAAAGAAGGAAATACACAAGAACACATTAACAAACTATATAGTTAAGGTGACTTGAATAAATTGGCTACCACATCGATATATATAGTAAGAAGAAAAAGAAACAAATTAATTTACATAATTAATAAGCGAACCATGCATTCAAAAGACTATATATTGTGTATTTAAATTACATGTATTTATATACTTGTCTAGTGATAACGATAGTTATGTATATTTTTATTTTTGAAATTATATTTGTAGTTCTCTATTTTGTTTTATTTGAATTAATAAAGTATATTTTTATCTATGAAATTATATTTGTTAGTTCTCTATTTTGTTTTATTTTCATTAATAAATATGATTTTATGTATTTTCATGTTTTTGTAATTTTTCATTAAACCTAGCCAGCTTCTGGTGTCCAAATTTACTGTCAAGTGTCCACAGGTCAAAATTGCGTTATCTTATTGGAGATTAAATTTCAAGTGTGTGTATAGATATTCTTATAATATTATTATTATTATTATTATTATTATTATTATTATTATTACTATTATAGATATGTATAATTATACTAATATCTCAGTGAACCTCTTCTCCCCACCTTCCACTCAGTCCACTGGAGAAATCTCGTATGGTTTAATCAATCTATCCCAAAGCACTTATTTTACATTTGGTTCTAGCCTAAATTACCTTATGCAACTAAATGCTTGCTCCTTCTGCCTTCTACATAGAGAGAAACCATGAGCAGATGGAGAGGAGAAAGAATAAATAAAATAACAAAGTGAAATCAGTTGGGATCACACACTATTGGTAATAAAATAGAGAAAAAATACACACACAAATAACACAAGATTTATGTGGTTCGGCAAATTGCCTACGTCCACGGGCGAAGAACAATATCTTTACTTCAATCCTTTGGTTACACAATTTTTTTCTCTCTACTCACCTCTTTCTCTATAATTATCTCTTTCTTTTCTCTACAATATCTCTTCTCAATCTCACCTTTATTTATAGAGTCTTCAAATTTAATTCCTTGTTGAACAAGAATTACAATTCTTTAGAGGCCAAAATAACTTGTACTAAAAGAATTACCTATTAAAATACAACTCTACATGAAAACCTAATTATATTAGGAATTTGAGCCACAATTCTTAATAGGATCACAATGGCAGTAGATTTGAAGATCAAGGCATGCACAAAAGAATATTTCAGTTGCTTTTTCCGTTTTAAAATGCAAACCTATATATGTTTATTAGTCTGCCCATCTCTCAACTTGTTATTTTATATTGTAAACCCCATCACTTTGTCCATAAGGTTTTGACTATTAATAGACGAGGTTGAAGCAGAAGCAAATGAGTAGGCCTTCAGGCAATAATGTACAGAGTAGTTTAGGATTAACATAATTTCTTTCTCGTTCCAGTAGCTTAGAGAGTAATATACAAAAAAGTTACAGCACTGTAGTGACAGCAGTGTATGAGTGAATTTATTTATTGTTCTAATTTTATTTCAAGTATTTGTTGATGTATTTATTTTCCTCGAGTGTCATTTAAATTATTGTCTTTACTTATTTATGTAATTGCTTTTTGTTTACTTACTTTTTTAAATTCATGGAATCCAAAAATCCTTCGAGTGTGCTAATGGAATTGGAGGATATTACTCTAAGACATCCAGTTATAATCTTTATCAAGCATAAAATTGGCAATGACTCATATACTTTCTTCTGGTACTCGCTTAGTGTTGGTTTTCTTTCATTGCTCTTCCTAGACCAAATTTTTCACTCTATTGGCCTTCCAGATGACATCAAAGTTAGTCATTTCATAAACCAAGATTTGTGGTACTTCCCTCGTACAATTGTTTCTCTAGTACCTGAACTAGCCAATTTGCCTTCTTCACTTGCATCCTACAATGATAAGGTCTTCGGGTCAGCATTTCCAAATGGCATTTACGTAATGAAATACACAGTTGACAAGCTCACTCACCATGAACCCCAGTACCTTGGTACCACCTCGTTTGGGAATCATCATCAATTCCAAGAGTTAAATACATCTGGCAATGCAATGCAAGCTACCAACACTAGATAATAGAAGCATAGCTTACTGCCAAATTCCAAATGTATGCCTACTCTGCAATTCAAAACTAGAATCACATTCCTATCTTTTAATCAATTGTGACTTCTCAACCCTAATTTGGAAATTCATCCAGGAAAAATGCAAATTCCACACCATAAACCCTAACTAGAATCAATTAAAATTTAATTTGTAGTAATTCAAGTTTTTTTAGTTTAAGGGTGGTGAAATGTAGGTTTAATAGTGGTGAGGATCGTGAGGTAAAAATGAATTGTGGTAACAAAAATTTAACTTATAATAATTCAAGTCTTTAAGGTATAAGGATGGTGAAATGTGAATTTAAAAGTGGTGAAATATAAGTTTAATGGTGGTGAGGTATAGATTAATTGCGGTGACAAAAATTTAACTTGTAGTAATTCAAGTTTTTTTAGTGTAAGGGTGATGAAATTTGGATTTAAAGGTGGTGAAATATATGTTTAATAACAATGAGGTAAAGATGAATTGTGGTGACAAAAATTTAACTTGTAATAACTCAAGTCTTTAAAAGTATAAGAATGATGAAATGTGGATTTAAAGGTGGTGAAATATAAGTTTAATGTTTGTAAGTAATAGATGAACTGTGGTGACAAAAATTTAACTTGCAGAAATTCAAGTCTTTTTTTAGTTTAAGGGTGGTGAAATATGGATTTATGGGTGATGAAATAAAGGTTTAATGGTGGTGAATGTTGAACCAAGGTTTTCAACGAAGGTTATCTCAGTTATTTTGATGATAACAAAATATTGTGGGTGTTAGAATTTAATGTCTACTTGAGTTTGTGCTTAAACATGTTACATTTTAACAAGACTCAAAATAAGACAAGAGGATCAATGACACCTTGCAAAGGTATCCAAAACTCATATTGATCATGGCCATCTATGTTCAAAAGCTTATATCAAGGACATGAGAAAATGATAAAGGCAATAATATCAAAGAAAGAAGACTTCACCCAATGCACATCAAGATCTTTGTAAAGTTACTTTGATGTTCTCACTTGAAAGCTCTAAGATCAATGTATATCATTCATAAGTCTTTAGAGCATAAGCAATAGGTCATGAACTTCATTTATAACATCATGAGACCTTTACTAAGGTTGAGTTAATCCAAGCTTTCATAAGTTTTGGAAGAACTCAATAAATAA
Source organism: Cornus controversa (assembly GCA_026545225.1). NCBI lineage: Eukaryota > Viridiplantae > Streptophyta > Magnoliopsida > Cornales > Cornaceae > Cornus > Cornus controversa. The sequence continues at coordinate 101,753,332 of CM048845.1, forward strand.
GTCATAACTAGGACCATGTATTTTACTCATATCATTTGGATTGGTCTCTAGGAATTAGAGCAATAAGACTTAGATCAAATTAATTCATAAGGGATTTGTTGACTTGAGTTGGTATAAACGTTTTATATCTTTTGAATAACTAAATTCTATAATAAGACCATGCATTCACATTCATATCATTTCTTGGTCACTAAAATTCATGAAAAATGTCTTAATCTTTACATAATGATATCCTAAGACTATGCATGTTCATAAGTTCTAACATTTACTTTGAAATCTGACTATTTAAAGGTTAGAGGACTTTGAGGCGCCTCAAACTTGAGTTTGAGAAGCCTCAAAGTTATAGAACAAAATAGGGCTTTCTAGAAGGCAGTTTGAGAAGCTTCAAAGTTTTTGAGGCGTCTCAAACTGCACTTTGAGAGCCTCAAAATCACTTTGAGGCACCTCAAACATGCTGAATCTGAATCTAACAGCTAGTTTAGATCATTTAATGCTCCCAACATCTCCCAACAGTTATAAAACTACCATATCTCTTAAAAGGGCTATAAATACACCTTGTATGTGTATTTTTCACAAATGAGAGACCACTACACCCATAATTGATCATCCATTGTTGGTTGAATCTATCTTTAAGCTAAGAATTCATATTCTATAGAGATAGTCATCACACTTGACCATATGCTTCCAAAGATCAATTCATTTGTGGTATTTAATTCATCATTCTAGAGTTGAGTTTTCTTATTGATTTATCAATTGTAATTTTAGATTGAGAGAGTTTCGAATTTGTATATCTTGTCTATTTGAGATACACTTATTGTACACAAATTTTTTATTCTTGAGAGAAGAAGACCAAGAGGTTCTCTTGGCATGGGTAGCTTGAAGAAACTTTGTAAGGATTTTTCTCTAAGCCCAAAAATGAGAAATGTTCATTCTCTACCTTAAAAGGAGAATGATTGGATAACGCTCTCTGCCCTTTAGAGTGAGCAATGGTTATCTCTTAATCGTCAAAAGAGAAAGAAAGCCTAAGTCATGTGCTTGGCAAAGAAGTCTTGGTGAGGTTTTTATTGAGCAAGGAAGTTCAAGTAATTCACTTGGCAATTGTACGGTTTGCTTTCCACCCTTAAGGAAGGTTCTATAGTGGATACCTTAAGATGAGCTCATGGACGTAGGCCGGAGTTGTCGAACCATGTAAATATCATAGTGTTACTTGGTTTGCATTTCTTTAACCCTTAACTCCTTTACTTAAATAACATTTTATATACTTAATTTCATTATGATCTATAGATGAATGATTGGAGTATGTTGATTGATTGAGTACTTATTTGATTATTTATCTCCAATTAAGTTGCACACCATGTGTTTAATAAAATGTCTTTATGAGCTTCAATTCTATTTTAGCATTGATAGACATATATCCATTTAGCTCATTTCATTCCTTATTCAATGAACCATTTTATGAATGAATGAGTAGCACTCCAAGTGCTTGAGTAATTGCCTATGTAAGTTTTACTCTTTACATCATATTCATAAATAATTGCTCAAGTACCCTTTTGATATGTTTACTCATTTATTTTGTTTATTTAATGATTATTGTTTAAATGCTTCATATAAGGAGGATGAGATATATGCTTGAAGTATATTGGTTGAGTCGTGGAATTGATTGTATTGTAAATTGATTGAGTATTTATTTGATTACTTTTTTGCCAAACAATTTGCATATCATGTGTTTGATAAAATGCGCTATCAATATTTCCACACAGTACAAGCATGATACGTTGCACTTTAATGAACACTTCATTTGTCGTATTCACTTGATCATTTAAGTGCATAATAGGTTGAACATTCTCATTCCCACTTGTTGAATAAATAAGTTTATCAAATGTTTGACAAAAGTCCAAACAAGCCTACTTTTGTCAAAATGAGATAACCCAAAAAAGTTTCATTATTTGCCTATTGTCCCTATTCATCCCCCCTCTAGGAACAATTTTTGGGTAACAGTGAGGTATAGATGAACCGGGGTGACAAAAATTTAACTTGCAATAATTTAAGTTTTTGTATATGGATTTAAAAGTGGTGAAATATAGGTTTAATTTTTGTGAGGTAAAGATGAGTTGTGGTGACAAAATTATAACTTGTAATAATTCAAGTCTTTAAGGTATAGGATGGTTAAATGTGGATTTAAATGTGGTAAAATATAGGTTTAATGGTGGTGAGGTATAGATAAAATGTAGTGACAAAAATTTAACTTGTAGCAATTCAAGTTTTTTTTAGTTATAAGGGTGGTGAAATGTGAATTTAAAGGTGGTGAAATATAAGTTTAATGGTGGTGAGATATCGATGAATTGTGGTGACAAAAAATTAGTTTATAATAAAATAATTTTTTTTTAAGTAAAAGGGTGGTAAAATGTAGATTGAAGGGCGATGAATAATAGATGAACTGTGGTGACAACAACATATATGTTTTACTATTTTAAACAAATAATAAATGCGTTAAAAATGTACTAGTTTTTACTAAATGTGATATTAATACAATAATAAATGTATTGAATATATATATCTATATATAAATGTGTTAAAACCACATTTAAAACCATATATATATATATATATATATATATATATATGGTTTTAAATGTGGTTTTAACACATTTATTAAAAAATTTGTTAAAGAATTTATTGTTTTATTATTTTTTAAAAAATAATGAATGTCCTAAAAAAAATATATTTTTTAATAATTGAGATTGTAACATATTTATTTCAATATTTATTAATATAATACTAATAGAATGAGCTGGTGAAAGTAATAAAATAATGATATATATATATATATATATATATATATTTTAACATAATAATGATGTCTATTGAGAAAAAAAACTAAATGAACGGGTGAAAAGTAAACTGATAAAATATTTGTAGAATACTATTATACTGATGTGTATGAGCAGGTGAAAAGTAAAATAATAAAATATTAATATAATACTACATGTATAGTGGTGGGGATGGGGGAGAAAGGTAACGGGAACGGAAGGACACGGACGAAATAAAAGTAACTTAATTGAGTGTCCAAAACGACAGCGTACCGAGTACAGCACGGGTAGGTCACGACCCGAAATTTAAAAAAGTTAATTGAGGAGATTTGACCCGGAAACCATATAGATATATATTTTTCGGAAGGTACCCGATACCATATAGCTCCACAGGTGAGAAGATTGGGCATGGTATAAGCCGTCTCAATCTGGTCTTCTTTCTCCAGAGTAAACCTCCGGTGAAGTTAGCCGCCATGCCCACAGTCAGCGTGGGAAGAGATCTTCTTTTCGAAGCCCTAGGACGAACATACAGTAAGTTCCCTAGTGATCTCTACTTAATTCATCAATCGAATTCACACCTTTACTCCCCAATATATCTGCATTCGTTCATCATGCCTCGTTCGTTTTCACTGTAGTTTCATTCAATCTATTTCAATCTCACAATACATTTGTATGAGTTTCAGCTCAAGAAGAATTCGAAGACTTGTGCTTTAAGTTCGGAATCGAGCTTGATGATGTGGTAAGCACTTACACGCTTGCCTGTATGTTCGTTTATGGACTTTAAAAAAGCAATTTTTAACAAACTAAACATGCAGACAACGGAGAGAGCAATCCTTAGAAAGGAAAAACACTTGGAGGAGGAAGCTACCGACGAAGAAGAAATTATCTACAAAATTGAAGTACCGGCAAATAGGTACCATATTGATAGATTAATTGTATGGGAGTTATTGTTTATTGTACCCATTTTTTTAAAAAAATAAATGGGTAAATTCGAGAAGCTTTAACGAATTCAAGTGTTTCAACTTAGGAGCGAATTTACATAATTAATTTGTACGAGTTAAGAGGAATGATGCTATGTTGTTTTGTTGACATACAGATATGACTTGCTTTGCCTCGAAGGGCTTGCTCAAGCCCTCCGCATATTTAGTGGGCTTGATCCAATACCTACATATAAAGTGACTGATATTAGTAGTAAATCCATGCTTAAAATGCATGTAAAACCAGAGGTACATATATCATAGAGTAACAATTCAATTTGAGTTTTGATTTACTGCATGTCTGTTCATTAACAATGAGTTCTCTTTTCTTTTATTTATTTATTTTTCTGCGGTTATTTTTATCATCATCATTTTTTTGCCTGCAGACATCTTTGATACGCCCGTTTGTTGTTTGTGCCGTTTTGAGAGGTATAACTTTTGATGAAGCAAGATATAACAGCTTCATCGATCTTCAAGATAGGCTCCATCAAAACATATGCCGGTAACACATTGAATTATGGTTTCAATTATACAGTATAGCTCAACTGCTTCTTGTTTTTCAATTTTTACTGATCTTAGTTGCACAATGTAAAATTGAAACATATGGAATCTAATTCTCCAGTATTCTTTATTTATTATGCTTGATTCATACTAAACATTTTCATGTCCGGTTTTGTCTTTGCTTAATTATATCCTCCCACTAGTATAATATAGGAATGAATTAGTCTATTTTGGTTCAATGATTCAATTGGTAGATTCACTTGTGAGAAATTGTATATGTCATGAAATATTTATCTAAACAACACAGAAGTAGGACTCAAGAAATAAAACAGAATGCATTAGAAATGAGAAGAGTTGTGATACAAAATTTAAAATAATTTATCTATATTTGTGTACTTTTTAGTGAAAATTGCATGTTTGTTATACTGATATATTTGCCCTACATGTAAGTTATCAAAGTTGCTTTTGATAAGATTAAGGAGCTGGAGGAAACACTTGGCATAAAATTATGAGTCTAGAGATGGCAATGATTTTCAAAGCATTTTGCTTTTTAGTATTCTTGAAAGCTGGGTAATTGTACCATCTCTTTACTTGTGAAGAACTATTTCTTATGCTTCGTTTAGTTGGAAGGAAGGAGGAAGGATGGAAGAAAGGAAGGAGGAAGGAAGGGAAGAAAGAGAGGAAGAAAGGAGGGATGAGGCATCCTCGGGGCCCCGGGCCCACCTTTCTCATCCCTCAAAAAATGGGGCGGAAGAGAGGAGGGAAAGAAGGATAATTGTTGCAAAAATATGAAAAAGCATTTTTACCGTTCAATTGTACCAAATTACTTTGTTAAAATGCTATAGAAGGATGAATTGGTTTTTTTTTTTGATAAATAAAATTCCATTAGAAAGACGCTCAAAGGGGAGCGAACCCGAGGATTTACAAAAAGCCAGGAACCGGCTGACTAAACTCTAAAGCTATCAAGAAGGTCCACTACTTGACCATCCGATGTACAATTTTTTCCGTATACCCAAAAAAATAAAAGAGTTAGAATTTTATATTTGAGAGACCAAATAGAAGACTCCACATCCTCAAAGCGCCTCCTATTCCTCTCTTGCCACAAACCCCACCATAAACAAAGGGGAGTGACCCTCCAAGCATCTCTGACTCGGCTGTCCACTGTACACCCTCTCCAAGCCTCGATCGTATCCTTCATGGATCTAGGAAACACCCAGTCCATACCAAACGCTACCAGGAACATAGACCAAACGTCCCTCGCTACTGTGCAATGTAAAAGAAGATGGTTCACTGTTTCCTCTGACCTCTTGCACATGCAACACCAGTTTATCATAATGCAACCTCTTCTCCTAAGGTTATCAATGGTAAGGATCTTTCCTAATGTAGCTGTCCAGGTAAAAAAGGCCACCTTTATGGGGGCTTTTGTTCTCCAAATAGCCTTCCAAGGGAAAGAGGGACTCGTGGAGTCCGAGAGGAGTCTATAATAGGAACGAACCTCGAAGGTTCTCCTCTTGGATCCCGTCCACTCCATCTCGTCAATCCCTTCTCCCTCGATCACCTGAATGTACAAAATGGAGAGAAATTCCGCTACCTCCGAAAGCTCCCAATCATGAAAAGCCCTTCGAAAGCTCACATCCCAAGACGGTCTTCCGCTATCAAGCTGATAACAGTCCACCACTAAGGCTTGCTTGTTCGAGGCAATCCTGAAAAGCCTAGGGAACCTACATGCCAAAGATAGATCCCCGCACCACACATCTTCCCAAAAACTGATATATCTCCCGTTTCTAACCTTGAATTGAATGTTTTTGGAAAATTCATTCCATCCTTTCCGAATACTTTTCCAGCCCCCCACCCCCGCAGGGAGGTTGGTCTCCGTGGACCGCCAACCACCAACATCTTCTCCACCCCGACTAACAACAACCTTCCTCCACAATCTTGTTCGTTCAACTCCGAAGCGCCAAAGCCATTTGCCCAACAACGCCTTATTGAACAGATCCAATCTTCTTATTCCCAAACCGCCTTTTTGAATCGGGGTGCACACCTTCGCCCAACTCACTAAATGGTATTTGAACTCGTCCCCTAAACCTCCCCACAAGAACTTGCTTTGAATCCTCTCGAGCCTCCTCACAACTGACATCGGCATCGAAAATAAGGACAAGAAATAAGTTGGAAGATTCGAAAGAGTGCTCTTCATTAGAGTAAGGCGCCCTCCTTTTGATAAGTACTGCTTTTTCCAACCTGCAAGTCTCTTCTCAAACCGCTCTACTACAGGGTCCCACAATGATACCGTTCTCGTTGACACTCCCAACGGTAACCCTAGGTAAGAAATTGGAAATGAGCCAACTCCGCAACCCAGAATGTTGGCGAACTCGTGAATTCTGCCCACTTCCCCGATTGGCACCAACTCACTTTTTCCAATATTGATTTTCAGGCCAGAGACCGCCTGAAAGCATATCAAGATGTACTTCAAGTGCCTCAGCTGATCCTCCCTTGCCTCGCAGAAAACAATGGTGTCATCTGCATAAAGCAGGTGAGAAACCACTAAATGATTAGGCTCTCTCCCTACTCGGATCCCTCTAATCACCCCAAGCTCTTCTGCCCTTTTCATCATCCTACTAAAAGCTTCCATGACGATGATAAACAAAAAAGATGATAACGGATCCCCCTGTCTCAGGCCCCGAGAGCTAGGAAAAAAACCAGCTGGGGACCCATTCACCAGGACCGAAAAACGGACTGTCGAAATACATTGATGGATCCATCTCCTCCATCTAAGCCCGAAGCCCATCCTTTCTAATAAATACAACAAGAAGTCCCAGCTTACATGGTCATATGCCTTTTCAATGTCTAGCTTGCATACGATTCCAGGTTGTCCGCTTCTTATCCTTTCCTCCACACATTCACTCGCAATCAGCACAGAATCCAAAATCTGTCTACCTCCCACGAAAGAGTTCTGTGAATCTGAAATCACCACGTCTAAGACCCTCTTCAACCTATTAGCAAGAACTTTAGCAAAGACTTTGTAAATCACTCCTACCAAACTAATTGGCCTAAAATCCTTAGCATCAACAGCTCCGCCCTTCTTTGGGATAAGGGCGATAAAGGATGCGTTGAGGCTCTTCTCAAAGTTCCCTGTTGAGTGGAACTCGCTAAGAGCTTCCATCACTTCCGATTTAACCACTTCCCAGTTTTGATGCAAAAAAGCCATCGTGAAACCATCGGGCCCTGGAGCTTTATCTCCGGCACAGCTCCTTAAAGCCTCCCCCGCCTCCTCTTCCTCAAAGGGTCTCTCCACCCAGACCTTATCTTCCTCTGAAATGCTTGCAAACTCAAGGCCTCCCAACAGCGGTCTGTGCCTAGAGTTCTCTGTATAAAGCTGCTGATAGAAAGTTACAATTCCTCTCTGAATATCCTCTGCTCTAGATAACATATTCCCGTCTATTCGGATCTTGCCAATGTGATTTCCCCTTCTGTGAGCATTCGCAAGTCTATGGAAGAATTTAGTATTTCGGTCTCCTTCTTTCAGCCATAGGGCTCTGGACTTCTGTCTCCAGGAAATTTCCTCCATCATTGCAATCTCCCCGAACTCTGTCTTGCACTCCTCTCTTCTGCCAACCTCCATTTCGCTGAGACCCCCTTCTCCCTCTTTTCGATCAAGCTCTGCAATTTCAGAAAGTGCTCTGTTCTTGCGCCAGTTAAGATTTCCAAATTCTTCCTTATTCCACTTTCTAATATCTTCCTTCAGCCGCTTTAGTTTGTGAGCCAATCTGTAGCTTGCGTTACCCCTGCACTCATAGCTTGCCCACCAATTTTGTACTTTATCCTTGAAGCCCTCCGCTCTTAGCCACATGTTTTCGAACCGGAAAGGAGATCGACCTCTCCTCAAACCCCCGCAATCCAGAATGATGGGGATGTGATCCGACACCGCTCGAGCCAACGCTACTTGAGCTACATCCGGAAACTTCTCCTCCAGATCATTCGAAATTAGAAATCTATCGAGTCGAGATAGTGTAGGATGCTCTCTTCCGCTCGACCAAGTATATCGAGCGCCTTCCATAGGGAGGTCAATAAGCTGAAGAGCATTAATGAATTCGGAGAACTCCCGCATCGCAGTCGTTCTTCTTCCCCCTGAAGATCTCTCACTAGGATCTCTTATCTCATTAAAGTCTCCTCCCACACACCACGGCCCTGGCCACCTCAATCTTACTGACTCTAGCTCCTCCCATAACCCTCTCCTCTCCACACCCCCTATCGGACCATACACCCCGGAGAAGGATAAGAGGGATCCGTCCTCCTCCAAAGAAAACAAAAGAGATAGGGAAGATCTCCCTTTCCACGAATCAACTTTTGAGACCCACCTCTTGTCCCAAAGAATCACAATGCCCCCCGAAGACCCTATTGCTTCAAGGACCTCCCATTCAATGAATCTACCTCCCCACAAGCTTCTCATCAAACCATCTGTCACCTCAGCTAACTTGGATTCTTGAATGCAAACAATGTGCGCCTCCCACTTACGAATGAGGGACTTCACCACTTTCCTTTTGTCCGGATCATTTAACCCCCGGACGTTCCACGACGCTATTTTAAGCTTCATAACACACCAATTCTTTTCCCCTTCCCTCTCCCCTTCTACCTCCGCTGCTCCTCTCACCTTTCCCTCCATTTCTCCCGTCATAATTCACATAGGAGATTAAGTTTCTGAGTTCTCTTTCCCCCTTCCTAGACGAACTCTTTTTGCAATTAATAGGATCCCATCCTTGCACAAGTGTATGAAATGTTTCAAGGTCTAGCCCATCATCCCTATCGAACGTGAGCCCCATCAACTCTCCCATTTCTTCAGCACTATTCACAGTTCTATTACCATGAACCTTTACCACTGATGAGAGGTTGTTTTTATCCTCCTTTCTTGCTACTGCCAACGGGATGTCAACCCCTGGCTCTTCATTGCATTCCCACACTGGCAGGGGAAGAAGCAAAGAGTCAAAAGCATGTCCCACTCCCAGCTCTTCTGTGCTATTGTTGGACCATAATTCCCTTCTTGTCTCTGTTGAATTTCTGCCGTGTCCACTGCTCTTGCACCCGGCTCTGTCCCCTTCCTGTATGTCCCTGTCTGTGCATGTGTCTTGAGCACTTCTCACCTCTGCATCTACTGGTAATTCCTTGTCCGTGTGCTTGCCTGGATGTTCTCTTCCACTATACAGTTTTAGTTCTTCCAGCAGGGCATTTGCTGTCTCTGCTCTCAATTGCATCCTGACCCCCTTACCAATGCATAAAGTCAATTCGTCCTCTTCCTTACTGCTGCAGATGTGTACCTCCTCTATACCCTCACTCATAGTATTGCATACTACCTCATCCACGGCCTTTTTAGTTTTGGCTTCCTCGACCAGCACTTTCTCATTTTTTTCACGCCCATCTTCCACTCTCCTTGATGTACCCGTACCCGCTCCTACCAGAAGAGATGAATAGCTGGAGAGATTTTGAACAAGGCTACTTACCTTAGGTTTTCCATTGTTTCCGGTTTCCGACCTTGGAACCCACTTTTCCTTTTCAGCTTTTGTCCATTTTAATCTTCTCTTGCTTCTTTTCTCCTGGGTTATCTGATTCGCCTGTGTTTGCCGAAGGATGAATTGGTAAAACATGTTCAAGACAATTTCTTTCCGTCTCTTCTACCAAACAAAGGAAGGGGCCACCTCTTTTCTTTCCCTTCCACTCAACCAAACAAAAGGATGGACCGGCAACACAACCACCCCCCCCAACATGGATGTCTCTTCCTTCCTTCCTCTTTATCCCTTCCTTCTATATTTCCATCCTTCCTACCAAACAAAGCATTAGTGATTGAACCACTCTTCATAAATTGTTCAAAGGTGGCTATGAGCAGTCTTTGTTTTGTGAATTTTTTGCACAACTGGGATTGCCAGTTTATGTGGAGATGCGTTCAATTGGTTTTGCCTATCTTTTGCTTGTGAGGTATGCTTTTTTTTGAGTGGTTCTTCTTGCTAATCTTTTGGTGTTTGCGAGAAAGTGAGTAAAATTGGTTGGCTTTTTGATGGAAATGGACGATTGCTTTATTCTCAGGTTTGGGCTGTTGGACATATCTTCTTCTTCTTCTTCTTCTTTTTTTTTAATGAGAAATTGCGAAAAAGGAAGCTAATCTTAAGGAAGCTAATCTTGAGGAAACAGTCTCTGGGACACAACCTCTTTAGCGTTTGAGTTTTCATAGTTTTTACACCTCAGTTATTTTGTTCTCTTTCTTTTTTTTTTTTGATTTTTTTTAAACTCCTTTCTCTTTCTTGTTTTTTGATTTTTTAAAGAAAAATCTTCATAAAAAAGAAATATATTTGAGGAAGAACTTTATGACACTGTTCTCATATTTGCAATGAGAAGACAATGTCATGTTAACCCATACTTCAATTTGTTTGTTTAATCTGTTATTTATCATGATTATTTTCATTCCTTTTGAATTTCTATATTTGTTTAGATAGATTGGCATGTATATTGAGAGCCACTTAGTTGTATGTTAGGAGACCAAGGTCTTATTGATTAAGAAGAATTTGTTGTAGTTGGGATTTGCCACCTTAAATTTTCTTTTATTTTCTTCAACAAGCTTGGGAGGTGCCACTTCGAATTTTATTGCCAAATGAGTAAATTAAGATTAGAAGTAAAGATTTCATGCTTATAAATATCGAGGGAAGAAAAGATTAGACTCTATTATATGATTTGAAGTGCTTGGAACTTGGTAAAAGTCATTCTAGACTTCTATCTTTTTGATATGTTAAAATTTTGATAAGATGCCTTTAAAGGTGGCATCCATATCACATAATTTGTACTACAATTTATATGAAACTATACAAAGCTTTGCTCTCATCCAACAGTTAATCTGAAAAACTAGAAACTATTAAGATATGCTATGTTTTTAGGTCCAAAAAGGGGATTCTACCTCTTCAAGGAGCGCATTCATCTCTATGGATGCTCCATCATAAACATAAAGGAGTGCTTGACAGACTGCTGTACCAATACGCTCATACCATTCTATAGCCGCTCTGATTGGTGAGCATATCCACTCCTAATCAAGCGGCATGGTATCTGCTCTCACTATCTAGTGGCCAGGGAAATGTGAACACTTTTACTGGGTTATTATTTATTTATTTATTTAAACGACTATTATTTATTTATTTATTGTTACTATTTTGGGAATAGAAGGTCAACCCAATTAGGAGCTCAAGGTTCACGCTGAATTATCTGTCAAATAACTTTTATCTTGCGGTGAGTTGTACTCGCTTCTCTTCCATCTCTGCTGATGGTAAATTTAAAATTTATCTTTGATGGTCCTTCACGATTTTCGTTTTCACAAGTCCTTTATTTTCATGAGGTCTTTTTCTTCCATCTTCGAATGAAGATTTTACATCATTCTGGTCCATGTTATTCTTCAAGAATGCAAGGAAGCGGTGGTGTCTTATGTAGTAACCCTTGTGGACGGGTGTGAGTGGGTGGGTGCGAAGACAGACATTGGGCTGAGCTACCACACTGACAGGGTACAGGGTGCTCAATCCCACATCGCCTGGGTGTGAAACACATCGCCTGGGTGTGGAAAAGGGGATGTGCTTATATGTAGTATGTTCTCTTTAAATGGTATGAGGCCTTTTGGTGTAAAACCCAAGAGTAAAACCGTGCGGGCTTAGGCCCAAAGCGGACAACATCATACCATGTGTTGGAGAGGGGTATTACAGTAAATTTCAAACTCAATTTCCCGTCAATCTATCCAACGGTTCACAACCAAACTTTCAAAGATTGTTCTAGGAAGTAAGATCTACCTTTTAATCAGAACAAAAACGTTCAAAAATGATGAATACAGTAAACCCAATTTCATGTTAATATATATATATACCCGCCTATATAGTCATATATATATATGTATATACATATGCAAAAATACCCTAAAACAGTACCAAAACTCCAAAATCTTCATGTTTAATTCACAGAAATATTCTTAGCATGCAAAATCATTTAGTTTCATAATTAATTGCATACAAATTTCTAGCAACATGTCTATACAATTAATATATATATTATACATATATTCCAGCAACATGTATATACAAAAAAAAAAATATATGTATACAGATTCAAAGGGGAAGAGAAGAGTTCGAACTTGTCTTGTGATGTTGAGCAAAAATCACTTCTTTTCTCTTTTCCTGACGTCTACCGTTTTTTCCCTATCTGTGCATAGGAATCCTCTGTATGTAGAAACTACTGAACCCTAATTCCTTTTCTCTTATTTAATATTCTTAAATAATTAAACTAATAAATATAAAATATTTAGCCCAACTATATATATATATCCCAGCCTAGCAGCCTAGCCCAACCTAATAATAATAATAATAATAAAACAAGAATAAAAAAAATGCAGCCCAAACCGACATATTTTTATTTAACAGAAAAAACTATATTTAAAACAAATATTTAACACACAATTAAACACAATCAACATTTAGCAACAATTCAAATATCCACATTAAACATATAAAAACAGGCATTGACAAAATTAATTAAAGCATTTAAATAATTAAAAACTCCATCAAATAAATAAAAACCCAATTTAGATATCCTCAAATTATGGGGTATTACATCTTAGGTGCTAACTTTTCCCATGAGTATACGTTAAACTGAGTACCTGCCTAGTTAATAATGTAGGATGTGGGGTTTTTTAAAGCATCCACATGTTTTAGCCACATCTATTGCTGCTAGAGTTTTCTTTGTTTGTTCTTTTCATTTTGCAGTTTTGTTGATTGCTCTATTTGGCTGTGGCTGTTGTTACCTTTTTTCTTATTTTCAGTTGTGGTTTTGTTGAATTGTCCATTAAGTTATTGTAATTTTTCACTAGACATGCTTTCATCCACTTCTTATTTTAGGCGAAGAACCCTTGTCGCCATTGGAACTCATGATTTGGATACATTAGAAGGCCCTTTCACATATGAGGTATGCTACCCTTAATTTATTCCCCACAATCGTTTAATGCAATGCTCATTGTGTTTCTTCTAAGGAGACATGCTATAATTGTGCTTATTTTAAAGTTGTTCTTTGTTATCATTGTGGTTTGCATGATTTGTTGAGGCGAACATGAATTATTTGATTCAGAAGAAGGGACATGGTTGGCCCTATTCATGTTAGTTATATGATGGAATGTCTTACATAAGGTTGGGAGGTGTTAGTTTTGAAGATTATTTAGAGGCCTGCTTTCTTGGCAATATTTTGGTTCATTTGGCATGAATGAGAAAACAATTCTTGAACTCTTTGCCACATGTAAAAAGGTGTGAAAAAAGTTCCAAACAACACTTCCTTTAGATTTCTTTTAGTTAGTACTTCTCTTTGTACTTCGGTTACTAAGGCTTATGAAATGTGCCCTTTGCCTTCATCATCAGAGTGATATATTTGAGCATCATAGAGGAATTTCAAGGGTATATCCATGAATATCTATTACTTATCAAAAAAAAAAAAATCCATGAATATCTATTGTAATTTTTTTGCTTGTAAAGTCTTTGTCATATGGCTATCTTTTGAATTGATTAAAGGCTGTCGTGTTTGATTATTACTGATTTGTCTTTTTTCATTTTTTCCCCAGGCACTGCCACCTTCAAACATAAACTTTGTGCCATTGAAACAGGTAGGTATTTTTATTCTGAATCTAGATACCTAGCTCATTGACATTGTAATTGAATCCTGTTGTTACAAGATCACAAGTGCATTTAGTTCCTGAGCAAAAATATAAGATCACATTAATATTGTTTTAGAAATCTGAACCATGATGGTCGGGAAGGATGTTCTTTACTAGTTTTTTTTTTGGGTTCAAAGCCTGTGAAAAGAAAAATTAGTGTTCAGTTTCAATGCAACCTTGGTTTTGCTAGGTCTTAGAGGGTTTTTTTTTTAAATTTGCATTTCTGATGACATTTCCTACTTAAGTACTTCCTTTCATATTGCTAAGGACCTGATGAAAAATTTGCAAAATCTTGTACTTGAAAAATTAGGTAGTGGATAACTTTAAAAGAAATAGTGGGTAAAGTTAATACTTCTTTTTATTTATTGAAAATAGAGCTTATCTTTTGTCATTTATATATATATAAAATTAAATCCCAGATGAATTGTTTCTATATGGTTGTCTTTCTTGTCAGTTGAGATCTGTGGTGTCTGTATCCTTTGGTATGGAATGAACCTATATAAACTGCTATGATACCAAATCCTAGGAAAGTGACATACTTCATAGCCACCCACATTATTCCATTTAACCTTAGGCCATAGCCTCAGTGTTTTTGATAAGTTTAAGGCCATATCCTCAATTAAACCATATGCTATCATATTTTCTCCAAACTATCTTAATCTACGTATGTTTTGGTCGTCCCTGGGTTCCCCCTCACCCAACATTAATCTCAGCCCATTAAGGACCATATCACTATTCTGAACTAGTGCAACTATTGACTATTGCTACAAATGGACAAACCATCTTAATCGATTCCTCTCATTTATCTCCATTTTGTGTTACTTTAACTTTCTCATGAATGCATGTATTTCTAATGCGTTTATTTTTAATTTTATATTTTCTATCTTCCTACACATCCATCTCAACATTTGCATTTCTGCTACACGAATATGTTATAATTTAACCACCCAACATTTTTTCTCGTAAAATATGGATTCTCTAATAGCTGTCTTATAAAAATTACCTTTCAGTTTTAGAGGTATAAATTGATCAATGTAGATGACAGAAGCATTCCTCTGTTTTGACCATCCTGCTTTAATTCTATGACTAATATCGTTCCCAATTTCTCCCGTTCAATGCATAATCGAGCCTAGGTAATGAATGTGGTACCTCTTGACCCTTGATTTTCACTACATTACTACTTGTATTTCTAGTTTTACTATAATCACATTCCACATACCCAATTTTAGTTTCATCGCTCAAAACGATATAATCAATAAATAGCATGCATTATGGAACTTCATCTTGAATGTGTTTTGTTAGTTGATATGGGCTTAATGCCAATCCTTCACACATCAATATATCCATTACTCATTTCTTATTTAAAACCCATCATATTATATCTCTAGAAGTCCTATTGTAGTCTTTTTTCAAATCTATAAGAACAATATGTAGGTCTTTCTTTTTTTCTTTCCACTAATCTTCTAAATAAATAGATAGCTTCCATTATTGACTTCCCCGGCATAAATCCAAATTGATTGTCCGACATTGTAGTTTGACGACTTTAGTGGTTGTTCAATAACTCTCCTAAAGTTACTAACATGACTCATAATTTGATACCACATAAATTTGAACAACTTTGAATATCACCTTTTGTTTTATATATATGTACTAATATACTTTTACATTACTGATCAGGCATCTTTCCAGTTCTTATTATCTTATTCAACTTGTTTGTCGTGACAATCCATTACCACCAAAACACATCAAAGTCTCAAATGGAATCCATTAGGTCCTAAAGCCTTTATATTTTCATCTTATTCAATGCATTTTTAACGTCACATATATTGATCCTTCAAAAAATAATTTTTCTCTATTCTCCCTAGGGTTATCACATTTCCTAATTTTACGCCTCCTATATGTTTTTCATTGAAGAACTCTCATAATAAGATTTTCATCTTTGTCTAATTTCATCATCTTTCATTGAAACCTTTAGATCTTCACTCGATGCACTCAGTATTATTAAAATGTTTTCCTTCCTCTAACTTAGCATGTTATTTATTTATTTTATTTTTTATATTTTTCTCCAATCTTACATAATTTAGAATATATACCATCATATGCCTATTCTTAGTTTATCTCACTATTCTTTTAATATTTCTTTCCATTTTTGTATTTCTTAAATGTTTTTTCATTTAGTTTTTTGCCAAAATTTTATAACATTCCCTTTTCGTTTTTACGATGGTTTGGACATCCTATTTCCACCATTTAGGTTCTTTAAATAATAACCCTCCTCCTTTTGCTTACGAAGAGTCACTTTTGCGATTTCTTTTGAATACTTTCAGCTATCTTATTCCACATTAAATTAGTGTCACTTTCTATATTCCATGTTTTGTTTCTTTTAACATCTTATTCTTAAATAATTCTACATCCTCCCCTTTCAAATTCCACCACCTAGTTTTTGGGTTTACAATTTCCTTTCTCTTATACTTTAACTAGTAAATAAGCAACCTATATAAGCTGCCATTACACTACATTCTAGGCTAAGTTATGTACTGCATACTCTGTTTCACTAACACAGAAGTCCATGTTCCAGGTAACATTGGTTTCATATTTCTCTTGTTTGCCCTTCAGAAGTGTGGCCTTCATTGAATTAGTTCCCCATTCGCATTTTATTCATCTTGTTTCTTTTATGTATTATTTTGAAATATAGTTTTAATTTGAAATATAGTTTTAAGTTTCTTACATAAACAGTGTGCTGAAATTGCTACATGACTTTGTTAATTTTCTAGGTGAAGAACTTCAGAGCTGATGAACTGATGGAGTTTTACCAAGTGAGACTTATTTGAGTTCCAAACATGAATCTGCCATTTATTGTCTTCTAAATGTGATATCAGCAGTTCAATGCTTATTCTACTATTTCTGAGAGTAATTATTTTATAGTGTCATATTAGAATTTTGAAGACATCAACACATTACCTTGATTTTTTTATTACTATATATCTCTGGCAGTCAGATTTGAAGCTGAAGAAGTTCTTGCACATAATTGAGGATTCACCAGTTTTCCCTGTTTTATATGATTGCCACAGGTATTGTGGTTCTTTATAAGGCCTGTTTGACTTTAAGGATTCTGAATTTTCTTTCTTCCAACTGATTGATGATGCTTTTACTTTCCCTTAAACCCCTTTTTATGTGCTTTGCAAACTCAATATTTGCTTAATTGCTATAAGGAATGAGCTTATACTTTCGTGTTTGCAATATAATTTCAAGTATTAAAATTTTTATTGTTAATTTTCTGCTCCCAATCTCTTTAAAATTTTGTATTTGATGTGAACTTGACTTAGATTTAAACACTCATTTTCTTTTTATGATGTCTGCAGTTTCTATGTTCTGAAAAGACCTGTTTTCTTTTCCTCATTTTTGCAGAACAGTTTTGTCTCTGCCCCCAATTATTAATGGTGCACATTCAGCCATTAGCTTAAAGACAAAGAATGTGTTCATCGAGTGCACAGCCACTGATTTGACAAAGGCCAATATTGTTTTAAACACAATGGTGAGAAAATGAAGTAGTTTTCAACAGCACTTGTTTGCTTTTTTCTTCTCTCAGTTCATATTGACTGCTAGATAATGTTTTGACGATTCTCCTTTGTTCTCATAGGTAACAATGTTTTCAGTATATTGCAAAGGGAAGTTTGAGGTTGAACCAGTTGAAGTGATATACTCTGACGGAAAATCATATGTATATCCCGATCTCTCACTTTACCATATGGAGGCGCCTTTATCTTACATCAATGGTTACATTGGAGTTTCCCTGGAGGCAAATGAGGTAATTTAATCTGTCATTTCGTTTATTTTGGTTATGTTTACCTTATGAATGAAGTTTAAAAGGACCCATTTTATTCGATGATTGACATTGTCATTGATTACATATAATACTAAGAGCAAAGTTCATTTTTTCATTTGACTGCATTTATTTATGGCTTTCATTTATGGAGGCACGTGTAATGTGGATGGTTTTTCTTCATTGCTTTCCTTTTATGGTTTGTCTTTGCTCCCTGTTTGTTTATCCCAAAACCTTATTAGACCACTTAAGCTAATTCAAAAAGAAGTAATTTGAAACATAACCCATCTTGAGTTTTGAGATTCACAACATTTTTGGCATTTCTCATGTCCTTGTGGTGCCTTCATTTATAATCAAGTTGCGATGCTCTTGTAGCACCACTGGTTAAAGAGCGAGGTTGATGTTTAAACTCTTATCATATGTCTTAGAAATAAAGAAAAGTGGATTACTGTTTCTTACTTGTACAGTCTTTTGTCTATTTTGCATGCTAAAAAACCATCTTAGACAATTCTCAGTGATATGTCTTCAGTTGGTGCCGATTCTTGCCATGAGTAAGTGATCATAAGTTCTATATACTTAATATGTAATTTGATGTGAGCTTATGAATTTTGTTGAGTGACTTCTTAAAAGAGATAGCTTATGGTGGCTGGCAGGGGATGTATATCCTTCCCTCTCCTTTTATTCGTTATAGAGAACAAGGGACAAAAGTCATAACACTACAAAAAATAGCTTGCCTCTCCTTCCATTTTTAAATTTCTGTCCTCTCTATAAAATGTCATGGTGAAACTTCCTTAACTCTAATTATTTCAGAATAAAACAAATCACATTTTAATAAACTATCAATCTCAATGGCAAAACATGCTTACAGTAACACTCAAATGGAATAGATTAGTATTTTCACTAGAAATGATGTTTGATTAACTGAATTAATTTATAGAAAAAAACTAAAGTAAGCAAAATTATGGATTCAGTAGTTTAAGAAAAATTGAATAATCAAATAATTATAATCTTTTCAGAAATGTTGTGAGATGAGATCATCATAGTTACCTTATGTTTGATTGTCTTCTAGTTTAGTGGCTCATAAAAATGTTACGTTTTATTTTTTTATTTCTTCTTTAATTGGGGTGGTTTCTGTGGGTTGGGTGGTTTGAATTGCTAAAAAATTGACATTTTGTGTCTGAAAACTCCATGTTTTCTTGTAGTAGGATCTACTTGGTGGTTTGAGTTAATCCAATAATAAGTAACATTATGGCAAGCCTTTGTCTTATTTTCTTGCAGTGGTAAATTGGTAATGGCATCAGTTTGGATTGTTTTGCTGTACTCTAAATTGCTCTTTGTTATCATGAACATCTGGATATCCAGATGTTTTTCTTGGTTAATTGTTTTTATTACTACTTATTTTGCACTTGCTAGGTCATGTCTATTGTTTGTTGTGTTATAAATTCTGTGTTTTTCAAAAATTTAAATAGAGAATGGTTATTTCATGAAGGAAATGTTTCTTTCATTATTGTTCAATTGCAACACATCAACGAAATGCAACTTGGTTAGAATTTTACTAATGTATTCACATCATTTCTTCATACAATTCAGGTCACCAGTCTGTTGAATAAAATGCAATTGCGTGCTGAGCAGTCCGTATCAGGAGAGAAACAGTGCAATATCATTGTTTCTGTTCCTCCAACTAGAAGTGATGTTCTTCATCCATGTGATGTGGCTGAGGTATAGAAGTGATACTTTAACCAGAGAATGGGGATCATTATGATATTGATCATCTTATTGAAGCTCTTTGTGCACCTCATTTCAAAAGTTTATCTTTTGACATTGAAATTACTTCCCTTCTTTTTGGTGAAGGATGTTGCTATTGCTTACGGCTACAATGAAATTCCGGATAGAAAGCCTGCATTTTTGAAGCCACTGCCTCTGAATGAGCTCAGTAAACTTATCAGAATGGAGGTAGAGTGCTTTTCATTTCCTTAATGTACGCCTACTTGATGCGGTTATCAAGTGATTGATTCTTTGGAGTGCCTCAACTTTTTTCTATTTTACCCTTTTGGTTTTTGAGCTATATTGAAAATTTTTATATATCAGAATTTCTATTGCTGTTGTTTTTCTGGGGGGTGCTTTTTTGAATGAGTTGCTGCTTTTCTGAATGGATATATTGTCGATATGTGTGAATTCTCATGCTGTGGTGGAAAACAGAGTAGTCGATCCAAAGGATCTAGGGATGGCTTGATCCACAAGCAGAGTAGTGATTTTTTGAGAAGTAGGAAGGTCTTCTCGAAAAATCCACAAACTCTCTTTAGTGTTGTTTTTACTTGTTGGTCTGGTAGGTGATTGATTGTGTTAATTGATTGTGTTAATGAGGGGAAAGTGGTCTTTTTATATTGGTGGTTGGCTCAGGTATTGTGGTTAGGACCCTTGGATAAAAGGGGGTGAGACTTTAAATTTCACAGAAGAGGTGGTCTTTGGTATTTGACGAGGTTCAGAGGTAGTTAGTTATCTATGTCAAAAATAGACATTGTTAATGCTGCATGAAGTTTCAAGGAAGGGGTAGGTAAGCATTAATTTTAGCGAGGCAAAAGGTGGAGTAGGGTTGAGTTTAAGGTGTTACAGTGTTAGCTACCTCGAGTTGTTCAAAACTCCTTACTCCTTTCGAGCTCACTTCGAGTAAGGATCCCTCCTCGGGGTGAGTGCTCCTTGAAGAACCTCAGATTCCAGCCTCGAAGCCAAGTTTCGCCTACTAGTCGACATTCCACCATTGGTGAATCTCTATGAACCACTCCCAACTTAGAGATCTCCGGCGGGGATGTTTTCCTTCTATATATCTTTTGGGTCATATAAAGGATGGCTCTAAGTCAAACGGCCTATTTGTAAGAGATGCAGTCCATGTCTTGTTTTGGAGTTTATCTTCAATGCATCCTCGAGGTTTATCCGTATGAGAGGAACTTGGAGCCTTTAATGCATTTGTGCTTATGGAGAAGGTAGAAATGGTCAACTGTTTATCGATGTTTGTCCGTAGGAAAGGAACCCCTTGAGGTTTATCTGTCGAAGAGCAACTTTTCAAACTCCTTGAGGTTTATTTGTAGCCATGTCCTCGGGGTTTATCCATTAGGGTGAAGCTCCTCGAGGTCTTCAACAAGTTCTCGAGGTTTGTCCATAGGAGAGCAGCTCCTTGTGGTCTTCAACAAATCCTTGAGGTTTATCTATAGGAGAGGAGCTCCTTGAGATCTTCAACAACTCCTCAAGGATTACCTGTAGGAGGGGAGCTCATCGAGGTCTTCAACAAGTCCTCGAGGTTTATCCATAGGAGAGGAGCTCCTTGATGTCTTCCAAGTGAGATTCTCATGAGGAAAAAAGTAATGTGGAGTTCACAGTCATATTATGACAACTAACTGCCCCCATGGGACTTATGTGGCAACAGGTAGATACTACTCTACTAGGTTCCTGAGCACAATAATGAGTTCCTAAGTCCATCAAAATCCATTTTCCAAGTCTCGTGGTTCGTAATATAAGTTGAATGAAGTAGTTTGGTTCCAAAGTTCCTGCTTTTCTTCTATATACATACTTCAATGGGTTTGAAGTACATTTTAACTTGTAGTCTCACATTATGAAAGAATCAGTATTCTTAAAGATGAAGTTGAAAATGTCTCCTCCATGGTTGATATATGGAAATCCATGCCTATGATTTTTTGGTTTAACTGCATCATGCTTGTGAACCTGCAAATTAGATATTCAGTAAGCATGGGAAGTTATTAAGTGATGATAGTATCATTTTTAATTTGCTGTGATTTGTTTTTGGGAGCATAATAATAACACATTCTGTTAGCATGATGTCTAATTGCTGCTTATTTATGAGCTTTTACTTTTTGTGAAATGAACCTTTTGTACCTTGTTTATATTAATGTCACATATAATCTTCTTGACCTTGGTTTAACTTTTTTGTTTATTTCCTTTTAGATTGCAATGAATGGGTATACAGAGGTGTTAACATGGATACTTTGCTCTCACAAAGAAAATTTCTCCATGCTGAATCGTAAAGATGACAAATCAATTGCAGTGATAATTGAAAACCCTCGTTCCTCCGATTTTGAGGTTCGTTTTCTTTTTTTCCCTTCACTGTTACAAGCAATGAAGTAACGTAATGTTCCTCTATCGCTTTTTATTATTAGTATTATTAGGATAGTGCTTGCCTCAGGCCATATAAGGAGTTCCTTCTCCAAGGTGATGTGGCTCAACCAAATGTTAACACATGTATCAAATATATAAATAATAAAAAAAATAAAGATATAAATCCATTTTAAGGGATGAACTGAGAACCCATTTTCAGATTTTCTCTCTCTTTCCCAACTAATCTTCATGTTCATCTCTGATACACACACACACACACACACACACATAAATAGATATATATGTATATATACACCTGCAAATCTACATCTCCATCTCCCATACACATATGCATATACATGTATATATATACCAGCAAATCTACATCTCCTATACATGTAAACATATAAATATATATATATACTTTGCTTTCTAGATCTCTTTTATGTATATATATACACGAGCACATCAATTTGTAATGGATGAATTGGGTTTGAACAACCCATTTATTTAAATCTCTTCATTTCTTTTATGGTGTCTACTTTTACAAAACTGCATGATAGAAGGATACTTGAGAAGTTGCAGTATGTATGGAGAGAGAGAGAGAGAGGGGATTGGGAGAATCATATTGAAATAGGTTTTAGCAATTTTTTAATTTTTAGGACATGTGTTTTACTTTGGTTGGGCCACATCACTTTGTAGAAGGAAGTTCCTTTTGATATGGCCCGAGTCAAGTATTTTCCTTATTATTATTTTATTTCTTTGATGAGCAAGATATACCACTAAAAAAGTGCCAGAAAGGGACCACCGTTCTACACACTATGTATATAAATTACTAAGTTAGCAATGTATCCTATATAAAACTGAATCAGTGTTTATTTATAACGACAAAATTTTTAGCTGTGGAGGTATCTACCCTTCCTTTGACCCAGCCATATAGCACATCCAAACGCCTGTTCTTTTAACCTGTAGAGGGGCTCTTCCAATCCGTGGAGATGAAGCTGGTTCCTCCCCTGCCATATGCACCCATAAGCCTATATTTTAAGTGCATTTTCATGTGGGCTGTCTTGTTGATTCCCCCTTTGCTTGGCTGATGTATGCAAAGGATCAGTATTAGTTATATCTGCAGTCCCTCTCATGTGATTTTCTTGAAATCATGTATGATGTGAGCTTCATATGTAAAGTATCTCAGGATCAACAGTTTGATATTTACATGACTCATTTCCTTATCATATAGTGTATTTAAAGTATGATAACTTGAACAGCTCCTGCATATCTACAGGTTGTTCGGAGCAGTCTTATGGCTGGTGTTCTGAAAACTGTTAAAAACAACAAAGACCATCCAAAGCCCATAAAGGTAAACTTGGGATTCCTTTTTAAATAGCTTATTGCTCTGCTATTGGCAACTTATGCTGTTTGTCTTGTTATTAGAGTTTTATGAACTTTTACCATGTAAATGGGGAATTAGATGAAGAGTCATGCATATCAGATAGCCCATTTTAAAGCTACATTTGTCCTTATCATTTTCTTTTCTTTTATTTTTTTGGATTGTGATAAATGTTAAGTTTGATGCTTCTGAAATATAAAGAGAGTAATTTACATGTAATATCTACGGGTAATGGTCCAACTTTTTTGACTGGATGGGTGCACGTTCTATGCACGTACTCAATTCCCTAAGCCTATTCATATGGGGTTGGAAATGCAAATAATTTCTATAATTCAGAGACTTTGGGTGATTAATTAAGAATTGGGTCATTTTTAGATTACTATCCTTTCGTTTCAAGTATCTGGGGGTTTGTCTTAGAAAATATGTGGTCCATATTTAATACAGACTATATAGAATATATTACACACACAGATATATAGAATGTATGTTTAATGTATAATTGATATGTCTAACAAGTTCTAATTTATTTAATTAATTATATTAATTTAATAATTAGAAAATTATTAGAATTAGAAATCTATATGATATGTTATAAAAATATATAAATGTAATAAAAAAATTTCAAATGTCATTTGAATTCTCATAGAATGATTATTTGATCCTTTTTTCTTCTTTGGATCCTAATTCAATCACGAGTTATCCTAACCTGTAATTTCAACCAAAACAGATAGACATTTCATCTGTTGGTGGATCACTTCCCATTAGATGATCCTGCTTCAGCCTTTTAAGGAAAAGAGGTTAATTTTTTTCCATTTTGGGATTTTCTAGTTTTTGTTACCTGCCTTACTGATATTCTAAAATAAGGTACATTAGTGCTTTAGTTTGATTATTGGAGGCTTAGACAGGCCTTCATAAGAGTGGTTTCTATTTACCTTCCTCTAATGTAGAAGTAGATAAGTCAAGGTACTTCATGACGAGTTTGTTATCTTCTTATAGAAGAGTCTATTTATACTTGGTATTTGTTCTCATTGCATATTTTTTTATTATTATTGTTATTCTATTTTTCTCTTATCTTAAGACTGTCATATAGACACTTGTGCCCGAGCGACGACTTGAATCCTACACCTTCTTTGAGAGTGATAGGAGATATCACCCTAGGCTAGAATTTTTTAGGGCAAGTTGATGTGAAATCTCAAATGTATGCATAATTTGTTTAATTACTTTTCTTACATCTTTGTATTTATGTATTTTTAATGGTGATATTTATAAAGATTTTCATGTGCTTGTTGCCTTGAAGTTTTTCTCCCCCTTTATGCATGGTAATGCTTCATGTTTCTCATCTGATATACATTCATGCACTAAAATTTCTTCTTATATATAATTTTGGTTCTAGATATTTGAAGTGGGTGACATAATGCTATTGGATGAGACAAAAGATGTTGGTGCAAGAAACCATCGGCACCTTGCAGCTTTATATTGTGGTCCTAACTCAGGATTTGAGGTTCATATTCTGTCACATTTTTCTAATTTTTTACTCCTTGGAAGATAGTGTCTGACCAGTTTTTTTCTTCATTTTGTGTCTTCAAAATTTGGTTTGCAGCTAATTCATGGCTTGGTGGACAGAATCATGGAAGTAAATGGAACTCCATTTGTAGAAGCTGGGGATAATTCGGGTTACTATATCAAACGCTCAGATGTAAGTGTTTCCATCATAAACTTCATTGTGTGCCTATGTAGTGAGTTTTTATCAATGATGCACTTACAACTGTCTTGATATATACTGAAGGAGCCTGAGTTTCTTCCGGGTAGACAAGCTCGCATTATTTATAAAGGGAAGCACATAGGCACTTTTGGCATTGTGCATCCAGAGGTATATTGAATATTATTCATGTAAAACTGTTACCTTTATCATCTTGCTTTGTAAAGCCTTCTTGAGCTTCACTTTAAGGCTGGCCTCAAGGTGAGCAACCCTAAACGACCTTAGAGTCTAGCCTTAAAAATTGGGCAGGGGTCCTTAGTCAGGTGTAGGCCTCACGTATCCTTAATTTTAGTTTATGATTTATTTGCAAGTTTCTCTCTCTCTCTCTATTTATATATATGTGTGTGTGTGTAAAATCAAAATAATCAAATGTTTATGCTCCACCATGGGCATAGCAAAAAAAATTTGTTTGATGTCTTCACTTTTAAGATTGGCTCTTTATTACTAATTTTATATGATTGTGGTTTGAAAATTTGAGAATCAATTAGGCTTATGCCTCATGCCCATCACCAAGGTGGCTTGTGCTTTCACTATAGACTATGGGATAGTCTGAATGGGCCTAACTTTTTAAAAGATTGCGAACTATATATATATATATATATCTGGAAAATGGTTGCACGGAGGTGAAAATATTGTATCTAGGATTTTTTTTGCACAAAATTGATTCGTGTGTTAAAAAATCCTTTTGATGTGATGGAAGCACTTCATTGGTTCGAGCTTGTTTTCACACACAAACACACACACAACACTTCAAATATATGCCTGGTGCTTGCATTTCCTAAATATATGCACTATTGTATATACAGCAAAGCAAATGTTCGCAAACTATTGTCACAGTATTTATTTATTCACATTGCCACGCAATTGACTACCCCAGTACCTGTGCAAATCTGAAGTACAATTGCTAGCCTCTTGATAGATTTTTCTGGTTCTCGACCTTAGTCTTTTTTTGTGTAATTTCAGTACTTCTGTTGTGTGGCTGCTTGTTTGAGTATACCTGTGTATTTTCATGATATTTAATATCCAAAATACATTCTTGTCATGTTCCATGTTACAGTAAATTTTGGAAACAATCTCTTTATATATATTTCTCTAATTATGTATGAGGGCAATCATGTTCAGTCAGTGTCTTCATCTTGCTTTTATGTACCATGTTACATTAAATTTTGGAAACAATCTCTTTATATATATATTTCTCTAATGATGTATGAGGGCAATCATGTTCAGTCAGTGTCTTCATCTTGCTTTTATGTACCATATATGTTACATTAAATTTTGGAAACAATCTCTATATATATATTTCTCTAATTATGTATGAGGGCAATCATGTTCAGTCAGTGTCTTCATCTTGCTTTTATGTATCTTTCAGGTGTTAAATAATTTTGACATCCCTGATCCATGCTCCTATGTGGAAGTTAACATTGAGAGCTTCTTGTAAGATTAGCCTCATTAATTATGTCCAATGTAAGTTCCTTCTCTGATATTAGAAGAGCCTGTTTGATTTTCCCATTGAATTTGAATGGTCCCATTCTCTTTTTATAAAGCATTTCAATCTAGAAATTCATTGTCTTGAATGGAGCAATTTGGGAAGATACCAGATGTGGCCACTTCAGAAAGTTGTTTTAAATCTTGAATTTTGTCATTTTAATTATACTTAGAAATGAAATATGTAGGAATGAATACAGTGACTTTTATTTTTTATACATATCCCCATTCAAAGTCATGAACTTCTAATGTCATCTAAATTGTGAATAGGGACATTCAAATTTAAGGGATGTCCAAAGTGGCCTCAAATTATTCCCTATCATGTGCGTGAAGATGAAAAAAGAAATCACGGTTGTTGTGCTTACAGAAGTTCTTTCCATGTCCCAATATCTAAAATTGCAGGGTACTTGGCATTGGGTTCCTAGGCCATGAATAATTCTTAAATTGAGTTTCCAGATGCCCAACTATCAGAAAAAAAACTGTTGGCCTTCTCAAGGAGGCAAATTTTTATGCAACTTATGTTTGTAACTAAAATCCCAATAGAGCCAAAAAAAAAAAAAAATAGTGGATTGGTGAATGTGTTCCTTTTTCTTCTTTAGTCATGTATTGGCAGCACATCATGGTTGATCAAAGACAAAATTTGCTTCCCTGGTTATGTTAGAGTTATCAAATTTTATAGCAAGATTGTCCTGTGGTTCATGCCAACGTTGGATGTGCAATGCCCTTTGCTGTTTGTACTTGTTAATATGATTATGTCAAGAATTTGAGGCCTATATTACTGTTTTGTGGTTCTTTATTTGCTGTTGCTACAAATTAAGTAGGAGACTTTTGAGTCTTTAATCAACCATTATGAGTTTCATAGGTCTCCACCAATCGGAATTAAAAGGTAACCGTTTCTGCTCCCATTCATGACAAAGGTTTAATCGTGTAAAATGAGTAGTGACGTTTTGTTTTTTCCCTCCTTTGAGGTTTCATTTTCTGTTGCAATTCTTTGGTAGTTTCATCGAAAAGGTTTATGGTGCATAATACAAAATTTGGATGTAATTTCAACCACCAGATTAGGTAATGCCATATTTCATTTCATTTCATTTCATTTCGGGTTGTCTCACTTTGTTGTGGTAACTTCACTCTTGGGACTGTTGAGTGCAATACTACTTAGATTCTCACTTTTTTTTCCCCATTAATTTGATGATAATTTACATTGTTTTTTTTAAAGTTAAATGGGACAGCGATGATACTATTAAATTGCACTTGCAAGGTATAATACTATCGAAAAATTGAATTGTTACAATGCTAGGGAAGCCATTGCACCCTTAATTTCAGTTTAAATAGAAATAGAAATTATATATATATATATATATATATATATATATATATATATATATATATATATATATATATATATGAGATGTGAAACGGAAGCTTATATGCCCACTGGTAGATGCAAACATACCAAACAATATGAAAACAAGGTAATGATGGGATAACCCAGCTATTTAACAGACATAAAACTGCTTCTCTTCGGAGAGTAACATTGTAATATGCAAGATTATAATTGTGAAATAACTTAACAATAATCTACCGTATATATACACACCGAGCTTCTAAAACTTGAAGACGTTGTAACTAATCTGTTTAAAGCTTTAATAGATGATGATGATGGTAAATTAATTAAGAAACCAAATATGGGAATCAAAATCTAGTTCCTGAACCAATTGCCATCGTGAAGCTACTAGTATTCTGGACTGGTAGAGCAAGGCTCTACCGATTTCTCTCTTTCTCTCTCCAACTAACAATAAATATAGAAATATATGTGTTTAAACATCTGATTTCTCCTTTTTTTTTTAACCTTTTGACTGCTCGATTCAGTTTTTGGGTTTTCAAATTATTGCCAGAGTTGATGTTTAAACATTTGATTTCTGTCAAGATTTATGTTTCTGAGCTCTCTCTCTTTGATATGAAGCTAAATCTTCATAACAAATTGTTGCTTGATTTTTAGGCTAACCCACATGAATAATTACATAAAATTGTAATTGTGGTCAAGTTCTTTTTCGTCTCTTTTGTGGCTGTGGTGGTTGTGCGACGAAGGAGAAAGGGGATAGAGAGAGAAGAGGAGGGCAAGTTGTTCATTCAATTTGATAGCATTTGGAAGGAAAGGAAAAGAAAAGAAAAGAAAGGGAGGGATAATATTTTGTGTTTGGATAGCCCTTAAGGTGAAATTTGCTATCCTCACAGAAGTGGTGGAAAGATTTGAAGAGAAATGATAGTAACTAAGGTTAACTTTCATAATACCAAAGTTCTCTTAAAATAGGAAAAATAAGTGCTATTTAATTGTAGCCTTATGATCTAATCCTAAGTTTACAATTAATAGTGAGTAGATTGTTCCTGTTCACCAAAGAGCAGTTGAACACCATTATATATATGGGTACGGTGAACATCCCATCCTCCACATGGAAGATTTGTTTGTCCCCATTTTTTGAAAGACAAATATACCCTTAAATATCACTTCAATGCTTTTCAATAAAAGTTATTTGAGTCATTTTAATTTAAATTTATACATACACCTATATCTATAGATCTTCATCTCTATTACAAATATACTTAATTTCTCATTCAGATCGTCGTCCAAATATATGATTTAGAGATCTAAAAGCCTATGATTTCAAATGGATCATTGCAAGATTATAGTGTAAAAATCACAATATTTGTTTAGCTTTGATGCATGTATTTTATATTTCTTTTTCTGTTCACTCATGTTGTATGTACTAATTTTTAGTTTGATATATATATATATATATATATATATATATATATATATATATATATACACACACACCAACTTTTGGATCCAGACTTATTAGTTGAGAATGTAGATTGTTTGGGAAATTGATTCTATTTTAAGAATATTGTAATCAATTGTGTGTTGAGAACAAAAATTGCTATCAATGAAAGGACTAGAGAAATTGGAAATGGAGATTGAAAAAGAATAAAATTAAAAAAAGAGTTCAAATATAAAATGATAGAAACATCCTTGGTTTGAAAAGTTAAACGATATAATTGAGAGATTTTTGTTATTTAAGAACTGTGGGCGACAAAGCTTATCATCCTTTGAAGTAGGGGAGGTTAGCTTTTCCTGTGTATATACTTAAAACATTTACTGAGTTGGCCTAGAGGAGTTCAAATATTGACTGGGGAATAAAATAGTACAAGATGACCTGACTGATACCGTACATTGCATGGTTATTGACAATTCCATGAGAGAGACTGTTTGATGTAAAAGAGTGTATGCTCTTTTCACATGGAATATTATAGGTACCATACCTTCTTACACATTAAATTGACAATGAGTTAATATTTTTTATTATAAAAAAAAATAAAGAATTTTTATCCGTCGGATGTGTCAAGATATCGTACCCTTGGTATTAAATAATTTTCTTCTAAGAAGAAGGAGAAGAAAAAAGAAAAGAAAGAAGAAATGCCTATTTTCGTTAAAGTGGGGAAAAAATTACTGAGAGAACAATAGAATTGGTTGACAAAAGAATAAAAGGAATAAATTTTTTGTTGTGGAAACTGGAAAAACAAATAAAAAAGAGCAATGCTACACGTCATGAAAATATATCATGAATTTTTATCTTGAATGATGTGGCAATTAAATGGCGAGTTAGTATTGATGGAATTCCCCCCATACACGGAATGTCAATGGTATTATCACTTGTCACATCATTCATGAAGACAATTCATGATAAAATTTCATGACGTTTAGCATTTCCCTTTAAAAAAAGCACGTGTTTCATGTAAATTATATTTAATGAATCTACTCATTTTCGCAATGTAAACGATTAAAACTTGAGGGTTGAGAGGGGTCCTTGAATTTCTTAGCTATGCCACCACCACAAGCTAACTCGATCCGTGATGAAATAGACGTAGGCAAACAGGAATTTCACAATTATAAGGACGAAAAGATAATTTACAAGTTGAATTGAGACAGTCGCGGCCAATTAGGGTTTTTTTGCATATAGTAATTAAGATTTGATGGTTTGCATGATTAAATCTTCAAAATCTTTTTGAATTTGAATTAAAAGTGATGTTTGAAAACAAAATTTAATCAATCGAGTGACACCTGGCTTGATCAATCTAGCCGTTCAAATTCTGTATTTTTCCTTTTAAATTCAACTATTTAGAAGCCTTATTTTTCTGACACTATTCTGTGTATAAAGGGATATATATATATTTTAAAAAAAAAACTAGTCCGTACGTAGAAGATAATAGGAGAGTATACACAAGCAA
This sequence comes from Cornus controversa, assembly GCA_026545225.1. NCBI lineage: Eukaryota > Viridiplantae > Streptophyta > Magnoliopsida > Cornales > Cornaceae > Cornus > Cornus controversa. Next base: position 101,784,174 of record CM048845.1, read on the forward strand.
AAGTTATAGGCATATGAGTGCACTACTGCTGTTGAGGAGATGGTATGATGAACTTATTGAGTTGATATGATTAACTTTTCGAGTGATGGATTTGTTGAGCTGTGCATACCAAAATGACGTTTGTTCGGTCAATAAATAGAAATGTATTATTATTTTGTAAAAGTAATTCTGAATTATTTTTAATAAATTAAAATAATGTATTTTCATTAACCGAATATTACCAGTTTAGTGATATGCCAAAGAGAATGAATGTCGTAATTGAAGTTGTCTTTTTCAAAAATAGTGCGAGAGAGGCATTTGAAGGTGTTCTCTCTCTAGGGTTTGTGGAGGTTCTGTGTACGTAGCCAATTGGTAAATGGCAACCCACCTGCTTCACCAACGTTTACCGTCTCTTCCATTGGAGCTTTTCACTATGCCCATCCATCTCTTCCAGCCTTTTCTTATCCTATTTCATTCAACTACTGCTAGATATATATATTATTCCGATTGTTCAGCTGATCGAGTTTAATTAAATACAATTATGTTTTATATATATATATATATATATATCATCCAGTGGTATCATCGGACGAAAAAAACGATGTTATGTAGAATATCATTAATGGGCCGGGCATGCGATTATCTTGTCATGCCTGTTCGTTGGAGCATATGAAGAGTGCTCTTGTACGTAGCAGAAACTTTGGCCTTTAGATATATATGCTGTACGTTTAAATGGTGTTTGAGGTAGGTTGGAGAAGTACGTGTGTGTTTTGAAGGTGATGTTCAGGTCCTAATCTGGGCTTTGCAAGGAAAAACTGTTGCTCGATCCAGTGGTGATAGGCGAACGAGAGAGAAGAGGTAGCTAGGGTTCTTCCAGTGGAGTCGATAACCTAGTGAGGCAGAGAAGATTGAGGGAGGGAACGATATATCGAAGAATAAAGCTAGTGAAATTTCTTAAGATTGAAGTGTACACACACACACACACACATATATATATATATATATGTACACCTGCATTTTGCTGTGCACTTTAACAAGAACAATCAATCTGTGGCCATGGTAAGGGTTAAAAAAACTCCAATCAATTTACTTTCAAAAGTTCTCAAGAAATAACTAGTTGAGGAAAGATATGTGCATGCGCATTTGTGGTTGTTAGAATGCCGCATAAGTTGACGACTGCTAAGACCATCACGTAGCAAATTTTTTATTTATTTATTTTTTCTTGTCACCTGTTCCTTTTTCGACTGTGAATGTTAGATGATTACATATAGTAATTTTAGACAGTAGGTTGGGAAATTTTTTCCTACCAAGCTTATATATATATATATATATATATATATATATATATATACATACTAGTTTAAAGCACGTGCGATGCACGTGAATAAAAAATAAATTAAAATTTTATTATAATACCTAAAACATTCAAAATTATTATAATACATTAATTAAAACATCTTAAACTATTTACATTATGTAACATTGGTAATATAAACTCATTTGTTGAAAAAAATAAAACTATAAGTTAACTATTATTCATATGGAATGAATCAAGTATAAACTACAAGAAATCAAAATGTATAATTCTAACCATTCTTAAATAATCTATTACTATTCTTTTAGAAATTCTCAACACTTTTTTTTTTATATATTTCTACTATTTTTTACTACATCATTTTTGTTGTTGTCTTCCTTAGCAACATGTCCTTTTGTCATAAAATTCACATGTAAGCCGATATAAACAATGAAACCAAATTACATGCGTATACAAAATTAAAATAGCAAAATAAATCATGTAAATTAAAGAATAACAGATACAAAAACTGCTAAAGATATTCTTAAAGCTCAACCAAACTTGTTGAAAGGGAAGCTAAAAGACTAAGAATATAGACATCATCTCCAACTTTAGCTTCAAATGCTTGATAACAATGAATTAGACGGCATAGCTCTCATCAGACCAATCATACAACAAATGAACAAAATTCTTGGCAAACAACTTTTAGACCAGAAATAACATTAAGACAGTGAAGATAGAATCTTGTATACATAATTCCATGAATAACAAACAAAGTCATAATTTGCCCCAACCATATATGCATAAAGTTCATAATCTTAAACTTTTAGGGAGACCAAAGAAATGGGATCACATTGATCACATTCTGATTTAATTTTACTTTTTAATTGAACTGTCACCACTTATTAGAAATAAAATGACCAGACAGGTTAGTGTACGTACCGCAGACCAGATGAGAAGTCTGGAGGGCATGGTATTGGATGGAATCCAATTATCCCATACATTTTTTCAGTGCCTCAAGATTGGGAAGAGGTAAGAGTCTACTTCATCAAAAGAAAGTTTTAACTATTTTGAAGAAATTTATTGATCTTAATCAAATAAACATAAATTATTCAATTGTATTTATGTTCAACTGATCCAGCTCTTGACCTCTACATCCTACCTTGCAGGGTTTAGTTTTTATTGAAAGCCTTAAATCACTTCTCTAAATTAGTCTCTTGATTTATGTTTCAGATTTGTGTATCGATTGCAGATTTAGGTGGACAGACGTAATTTTTTATTAAAAAGCTAATAACAAACAATTAGTAGAGAAAAAAAAAAGAAACCAAAGAAAAGAACTCACATGTAAGCCAAGATAAAATCGAATCAAATGGTTGTTGATGAGATTCGAGAGAAAGCTGAGAGCTATGTTGATGAGAGTTGAGAGGAAGATGAAAGCGGAGAGGAAGAATGGAGAGTCATAACCGAGAGGAATAGTGATTTTATAAGTGTCTAGGGCCTCATTGTACACTTTTTTCTCGCGGGAAAGTGTTTTGCTTTTTAAATTTAGAAAAGAAAAGGTTTTGCTTGGGTAATTCTATTTTTTTAATTTAAAAAAAAAATAGTGTACTGAAACTAAAAAACCCCTTTGTACTTTTAATAGTAGTATAGATATATATTTATCTTTATATATATATATATATAAAATACAGCAGCGCTACACATTTCGAATACGTATTTCAAAAATGACACAGCCTTATAAAAAAGACATAAATATCCTCTATTTTGATACATATTACACTTTTCATAATTTTTAATATTTTATCAAACTAAATGAATCCCATTGAAGGAGGAAGTAAGAACCATAATCAAATTGGGTTTCTCTCTAATTTTTATATTTTATTTTATAATATATACATATATTCTTTTTTGCACTTCCTCCACTTCTCTCTATATTTCTTTATAATTTAACTTTGATAGAAAATACCAAATCAAAATAAAATTATAAAAAACTTTAAGTATATTATGTGTTTATTTAATTATTCACACATGTAAATAATGGAGAAAATTAGAGTTTTTATTCAAGAGAAATAGTTTCAAGCTTATGTTAAAGAAATTATGGAATTTTTTTTGTAATTTCTTGTCTCAATTATTTGAAAATTTAATAGAAATGATATTTTAAAGGAAGATACGAATATAAAATTGAATTTGAATTATTTGTTATTGAGTTATTTTAGGATTAATATTTTATAATAATAAATTTTGCTATTTTTTCTCTTTTTTCCTTCTTATATATTTTTTAAATAATTACTTTTAAAATATAAAAAGTTTTCAAATAATCAAATGCGGGCCCCACAATTTATTTCTTTGCTGGTCTCAAACTCTTTAATTGGTAGAACCTTTTTTTAATCACTTTCTCCCTGCTCTCCCTCTCTACCCCCCGCGCGCTCTCTCTCTCTTAATTAGAATGTGATGGACATTATAATATCGTTTGAGCTTGTAACAAATTGGATTTGAAAGGAAAAAAATTCCTAATTTTTCAGTTTAGATGTAAAATGAGATTTGAAATAAAAACAATATTAGACTATCTTTGTTCTTGTTAAAATAATAATACAAATTTTAAAAAATATATGAAGAGTCATCATACCGAGATGATTGATTTCTCAATTCAAATGTGACTATTTATACCGAATAGGGGTGCAAAAAATTTCATCAATCTGATCCAATCCGATAGCTAACGGATCGGTGGTGAATTGAAAAATAAAAATTCGTTACTAACAGATCGGATCATGGATTGGAGGGGTAGAAATCCGATCCGACCTCGAATCTGTTAGCTATATTTTCTATTATAAATTATTATTATTATATATATATATTAACTTTTATAATTTAAAAAAAAAACTTATTTATATATTTGATTGTTTCAGTTTTCATTGTAACTTCTGTTAGCTTTGTTTAAAATCTAGTATGTACCAAATTACTGGTTTGATAACTCATGAATATTTTTTTGTTATTTAAGTGAAATTACAGTGATTCTCTTATTATTAGGCAATTAGTATTGGTGTTACTCGAAAAGTTGTTAGTTTTATTATTAGACAGTTAGTCTAATTCATTACTTCATTGCTGTCAATTTGCTACTGCTAGAGTACTAGTTATTCTAAATTTGATATTAGACCATTGATCGTGGTTTAAAAATAAAAAAAATTTGGGTTATTTAGAGCAAGCCTAACCTGTTCAATCTGATCCGATTCGATCTAATCCGCGACTCTAACAAATTAGATTGAATTGAAATTTCACAAATTCGTAGATGACGGATTGAATTAGAATAATGCCAAATCTGATCCGATCCAATCCGTGTTTACCCCTAACACCTAATGCTCCAAGATGCACAGATGAACCAACTATTCGTTTCTCTCTTTATTCACAAAGAAAAAAAAAATTTATATATGTGTATATATAAATATATAATATATATAGAGAGAGAGATAAATTGATGCTAACTTAGTCATTTTCTAACGTGGAGTTGGGTAAACTTGGAGTCGGAAGAATCTTTTCGGATGTTGATTCCGAATTTTTCCAGAGTGGTACATCTGATGCTCATGTTTGGTGGAGTGCTGTTTCGGTGTCATTCAGATTCACAGGTGATGTTATATGGAGTAATGGCATGCCAACACTAAATAATATAACCACTGCTAATATTAGATGAAGTTCAACTATTCTTGAGCACATATATATATATATAGTCTTCGATAGTAATTAATTAATTAATTAACCACCAAACAAACAAAGTGGAGCTCCAAACAATATCTGAGCAAAGGGAAAAAGTAGGAGGGAAAAAGTAGGAGGCTACTCTTATAAGTTTTCCTCTTTTCATCTCTGAGACAAGACAGCCCCAGCTCCCCCAACTTCTAACGAAAAATGGTGAAAATTAAGCAGCATCCAAGTCAGGGGAAGGAGGAAGAGCACAGATGTACTTTCCTTCTTGTTACCCAGTTATTACTCTATTGAACTGAGGAGACTTGACCAGTATACCATATATATATATATATATATATATATATTAGCTCCACAGATAAGAAGGTTGGGCATATAGAATAAGCCGTTTCAATTAATCACCACAGAAGGCCAAACCCTAGGGCTTCTTTCCGCAGAGTAAACATCTGGTGAAGTTCGCTGCCAATATAAGTTTTAAATTTGATGACTATGTCTTCATTTGTACCAAACGGAACATAAATGAACAGCCGAATGATTCAAATTTAACATACAGAAAATGTAGTCAATTTATAATGTGGTTGTGTCATTGATTCTCAAGTTTGCCTTTATAAAATGGGTTGCTTGATACTACCTTGTTTGAGTTGTTTGGAAACATCTGGCATGCAATCAGTTTTGCTCTCAGTCTCGTTTATAATAATGACATATCATAACACTTTAATTCAAAGATATCGTGGTAGGAGGGTTGGAGCCAGAAATTTGATTTGGAAAATATTAATACATGATAAAATAAATTTAAAGAAAATAATTTTTAAAAAGAAAATATGATATAACTTTGAGAGACAAAAATTAGATTTTGATTGAAGAAAAGAAATTCAAATCTTTTTGACAATAGTAATAATAATAAAAAAAAAAAATTGAAGAAGAAGAGTTAGAAGGAAAGGAAAAAAAGAATTAAGTCAAAGGTACACAAGGCAATTTTGATAATTTATTTTAACTCGTCTAACCGTGTACTGGTGGTTGGAGCAAAGTCAACCAAATTTTAAAGAAAGTTGATTAATTTTTTTTAGTTTAAGTCAAATAATAATTAAGTCAAATCTAAAAAAAAAAAAGTCAGAATAATTTATTTTTTATAAAATTACATGTACAGAGTCTTACAATACCTGCCCGTGACTTATGTCGGCTCTTCCTTGTGTGGTAGTAGTTAGTGAGAATGTGTGAAGGAATCAAGTCCAACCAATAACAGTCAAAAGGGTTGTCCAATTTTATCCAATCACCTTTAATTGAGTTTAGAGTGATATTCATCCATCTAAGTAGAATTTTTGAGAAAGAGAGATATGTCTGAAGCTTTTCAAAAAATAAGCTCTTTCTAGATTGAAACTTTCATTAAAAGATTTATTTTAACTTCTAAAATATTTCAAAAAAATGCTTCAATTGGTTAATAATATAATAAAATAGCTCATACTCTCTTGATAGTATAATAAATTGTTAATATTTTTAAAAATTTAAAATGGCTATTTCCACGTCTTTCATATTTTGTTAGGTAATAATACAATACAATACAATATGTAAATCTTCCCTGGGTTTTCAATTTCTCACAATCACATTTATGACGGATGGTGTGGAAGCAGCCATTTCTATTCTGGAAATAGGGGGGTTTCATTCTCATACATGCATTTATAGCGTTCTGAGTTTATTCAATCAAAACCCTCTTCATCTGAACCTTTTTGCGAAAAATGTTTCTGCTACATTTATAGCGCTCTGAGTTTATTCAAAACCCTGTTCATCTGAACCGAATCTGAGTTTATTCAAAGCCCTCTTCATCTGAAACTTTTTGCGAAAAATGTTACCGCCAGATGTAATCGACGACATACTGTCAAGATTGCCGGTGAAACCACTTTTACGCTTCAGGTGCGTGTCGAAATCATGGTGTGCCCTAATCGACAGCCCAGAATTCATAAAGTCGCATCTAAATCGATCGATCAAAACCAACACTAATCACAGCATCATCTTTAAGGTTGACGGCCTCTACTCCATAGACTTGGATTCTCTCGATCATGCCCCCCCCGTAGAGCTTGAAGATCCCATGAAGTATGACGAAGGAACTGAACTGGTGCTTTCTTTCGATGGCTTGGTCTGTTTGTGCAACCCTTTCTACGAAGACGTCGCCCTTTGGAACCCTTCCACTCGAAAACACCTCAAGTTACCGCTCACAAAGGTTGAGTTCCCGCCTGGATGCCGCATTATCGATTTCATTGTTTTCGGCTTTGGGTATGATTCTCTCACTGATGACTACAAGTTGGTGAGGATTGCAGTCTTTGATGGCAAAGATGATGATTCATTTGATTCTGAAGTTAAGGTTTACAGTCTCAAATCCAATTCTTGGCGAAGGGTTCAAGATTTCCCTTATTACATTCTGCACCGGCTTTGGCCTGGTACGACCGTTAATGGGGCTCTGCACTGGGTTGTGACTCCAAAACCCCTGTCCCATACGCCCAATCTGATTGCTGCTTTTGATCTTGGCCTTGAGGAATACCGGTTGGTGCCACAACCTGATTCTTTGGATATGAATTTTCATATGTTGAATGTGGATGCCTTAGGAGGACGCCTTTGTGTTGTTTGTAATTATCCCGGGGTCCGAGTTGATACATGGGTGATGAAGGAGTATGGAGTGAAGGAGTCTTGGACTAAATTGTTTACTCTTGCTCAACCAAGTATGATTAGGTCATTTGCATATGCCAGGCCTTTGGCTTATTCCAAGACCGGTAGGGAAGTACTTCTGGAACGGGACAGTGCAAGGCTTTTCTGGTATGACTTGGAAAGGAAAAGAGTCCAAGATATTCGGATTCCTGGTTTAGACCGTTTAGTAGAAGCTAATCTCTATGTTCAAAGCCTTGTTCCGCTTCATGGTCATGGTGGAAGGGATGGTAAGAAGCAGCAAGCACAAAAGAAGAACATGAAGCAAAATAATAGAAAGAAGAGGTAATAACTTATTGTTCTGCCTAATTTCGATCTGTATTGCTTTTATAGACATTTTGATCCTTCAAATGAATTGGCAAATATATTTCTTTCTTGAAATAAAAGTTGGTCTCTTTAATAATATTGTACAGAGCACTGGTGTGTTTAATCTAGTTACATTACAACTGCTGAGCCAGTATTAAGAATTCTCACATTCTTCTAACATTATAGTATACATTTACCAGTGGAAAAAGCTATGACTCATACTTCCTTCACCTAGATCAGAACTTAATTTAGTGACTCTTTCCAAAAGGCATGAATGTGTTTTGAGTTGGAAAGAGTGACCTTTACGTGAATCCTCTCCACATCCACTGGATCGAGTTTGCTTTGATGCCACACACTTGATCCAATGGATGTGGGCATGACTCGTGAGTTCATGGTGAGAGTGCTATCATTATAGACTTCTCTTTGCCATTAGGTGACAAATTGCAATGCACATTTAGTGCATTTTTTGTATAGATGGAATTTTAGCTAATACCTTACATGTTGCCTTTTGTTCCTCTTAGAGATGATTTCCTGTCAAAGGGGTTCAAGCTGGTGCTTTAAGCAACTGGAGGAGCAAAAGAGCGAGAAGGTACAGATGTAGGGTATTATATTTCTATCTTTGAGTAGGTCTTTTGTCTTTTGCTTTAACTTGATTATATGGGCTAGTTTAACTTAAATGGTATTCTATCCTATAGATAATGTGGTAGTCATAGAAACAGAGATCAAATTGAGTATTTCATGCTATAGGGATGTGCCATATGAGAAGATCCATTTAATACTTTACCTACTCTATTATGTTGCTCCCCTTGAGTATCTAATATGAAAAATCTTGTTTTTCTCAGGGAGTCAGGATTGATGCTGAACCGATGGAACAGCAATTTGGCATATTAGAAAGTCTGGGGATGGAAGGAAGGAAAGAAGATCAAAGATTTTTGTTGTAACATTCTACATACTCCTTTTGTAAAACAGTTTTCTTCTAGTTAAAAGATCTTGTGCTTGGACACTGAAAGTTCTTGTTGCTGTGGTTTCAGCAATTTGGCATATTAGAAAGCCTGGGGATGGAAGGAAGGAAAGAAGATCAAAGATTTTTGTTGTAACATACTACATACTCCTTTTGTAAAACAGTTTTCTTGTAGTTAAAAGATCTTGTGCTTGGACACTGAAAGTTCTTGTTGCTGTGGTTTTGAGAGTTTTCACCTTAAATGATGGCATGCTTGCACCCTATATTGCTCCTTAAAGCTTGCTTAACTTTTTATGATGTTTCTCAGTAAAATTAGATTTGCTCAACTATTTTACATTGTTGAAACTATGTTTGTCAGTAAATTTAATATCAATACCAACCTTGGGGCTGGAACCTGGATGGAATTAAAGGTGTTAGAGCTGACATGGGGTCAGTGGATTTCAAGACTGCTTTTAAGAACAGGATAAACTGGAGTTGTTTGGTGTTGCGAGACTATTGTTTTCATATGGTGGAATTATGGTCCTGAGAACTATTTTTTAATTTTACAGCTTGTTTATTTAGATTAGTATAGGGGTTCATCTTCGAATATTGTAAAAGAAAATGAAAAAGAAAAAAGAACGATGGATTACAGAAGAATGTGAATCTTAGAACTATGTGGTGGAACTGGTGATCTTGATTCTTGGCATTGACATGATTGCTCTATTATGTCGATTTTTCTCTTCGTATGTACCTTGTTCAATTGTATGTACCTTGTTCAATCGTCGTATAATTAATGACAGATGATTTTTTAGTTAAGTGTCAATTGAATGAGAGAGACTCATTGGATGCTGTGCAGGGTTCCAATATCAGCAGCTGTTTATATGTTCCATTGTACCATGATTGTTATTGGTACAAGGAAGTGTATTCTTACTGAATTGTTAATGATATAATGAATGATTACATGTAGTAAATTGTGAATTATCTGTTTTAAGACTAGTTCATATGGTTTTTGAATATTTTATGCCCTCTTAGTGAAGGTTTTTTACTTGTATTTTAGGTTTGAGTTTGTTCCTTTTGGCATTTGGCGGGTGATGTCTGATGTTAAAAATTGATTTTGAAGTTGATCCTGTGAAGACTTACCACTTCTGTGCTGTGGTGTGCATCCTTTCTATTTTTGTGTTTGACAAGGGAGGAATATTTGTATAAATGACCATGTATATATGTGTACTTGTGGTAGTTCTAAGTGTCTGTCCTGGTTTTTGACTCTCGAATTTCCTGGTAAAGTTTTGACACAACTTGATCAATTCCTTCCCTTTGATCATTTTCTTTTTCTCCTTCTTTTCCTAACTGCCAATGCATGATGAGCGACAATGAAATCCTAGTTTTCTGAGTATGTGCATTTCTTAATTTCTTTACTAGTTAACTAATCACTAACCTCCTCCGTCTTGAAATAAATGCCCCTCTATTTATTGTGCGACTGTGATGCTCCAAATAAATGTTGTCTATGAAATTGAAGATTGAATGATTTTCTCAATTATGTAATTGAATCCATGTTCATATAGGAGAAATTTTTAGATGGTCCGGATTAATGTGTCAGTCTGTGATTTATATATTATTAACAAATGAAGAAACAAAAAAAAAATTGAAAATGTTTTTTGAAACAAGCAACAATTGGAAACCAGAAAAAAAAAATAGCTCAAATTTTCTTTGAAACATTATTCAGAAAACTATTAACCAAATGCTTATTGAAAAACATATATATATAAATCAAATAGAAAAAGGCCAGCACACGTGGATTTGGCCATTGCGGAAATCTTACCTCTGCATACGAAGTTGTTTCCTTATATATATATTAGTCTAATTAAAATTGAAAATGTTTTTTTGAAACAAGCAACTACCATTTGTGAATCTAAATTTTTCTTATTACATCAGTTTGCGGTTAATTAACTGTGTAGACCATTTTGACAATTATGAATACGGAGTGGAGAGAGTATTAGTTGAACAATATCCGCGAACGGATATATGATATTAGGACCGTGCATAAGCCGCCCATACAGCTAGACCAACAAGTAAGGGAGTGGGGGCATCTTTCTATCCAATCTATTTCTCTCTCTTTTTTACCCTCTCTCTCTCTCTGAGTCTTTGTCCTCTCTTTTTCTTTATCTATTAAAACAATTTAAATTAATAAATTTATTTGATTTTTAATAGATAAATTAAAAAAATAATGAAGTAAATATTTTTTTTTGAAATTTTTTAATAATAAAGTAAAAATTATTAATGAACAATAATAAATTTATTTAATAAAATTATTACAGTGGCTTAAAAAAAAAATTTAGTATTAAAGGTTATCCCTTCACAAAAATTTCTGGTCCGTCACTGCCAACGAGGATGCTGAAAGAAGAGAGAAGTGGAAGGGAGAGCTTATTTTGTATCCGTTAAAATGAGAAGAAAAGGAAAATAAAAAAGGAGGATGAGGAAGGAGTTCTCTAACACTAAAAAGTGAGACAGTCTTGAAAACAAAGTGTAAGATAGAACCTTCCGTTTGCCTGATAAGCTCAATTAAATTTGAAACCTTAGACGAAAAATAAAAAAAGTGGCATTGTGTGTAAAATATTAATATCAAATAATAGTTAATAATTTTTATTTAAAAATTATTATTCTTACTTTTTGAAATCCAAAGTTACTAATTAAATTACTTGATTGTTTATTGTTAATTTTTTACCTAATTTTTTTTGTTACATTTTGATTATTAGTTATAACAAATTTATCGGGAGCTCTTTTTTTATATTGAATTATTTTATTTATTTTACTCTTTTTTTTAAAGTTTTTAATATTGTGATTCAGATTTTATATTAGACATATTCAATAATATAAATAAAAATGACCACAAACTAAATATACAATTTCTATGATAAAAAATAATAATAAAAGTACAAAATAAATTAAGTTACAGAAAAATAAAACATGATGTTATAAAAATCTTATCCAATGTTACAACAAATTCCTCACTTTTACTACTATTTTATAAATCTTCATCAAATTATTGAACCGAAATAGAAAATCAGTACTTTCTTATTGGTGAGAAAACAAATATAGAAGAGTTTTAAAAATAACAAAACATGTAAGAGAATAAAATATATAATATATAGAGAAGATGAAGTGAGACAATAGATTCATGAAGAGACTGTACTCATATTAATACACTTCTATTGGTTGAAATGAGAAAAAAAATTTGTTTGTAAGAAGGATAAGAGAAAGGAAAACGTAAGAGATAACAATAAAAAAATAAAAATAGAAGTTTAATAGAAAAAATCTAAGAGTAGATGGAAAATTTTACTAGTTTTCAATACCAATTACCTAATAAAAATAAGATAAATTAAATTATAGAAGTGTACTTCAATTGGTTGAGGCGAAATAAAATTTTTAGAGACCTATAAATGAATCCTATTGGCTGGGGCCTTAGGCAACCGCCTAAGGCTCCATCCGGGCCGGGTTGTTATTATTATTATTATTTTTTTGGGGTTTTTTATAAGTGTATTTTAAAATTTCTAAAAATAAGAAACATTAGTCACTGGAACAAAAAAAGAAAGTGTTAGCATTTTCTATAATTCTTTGATCAATTTCTCAAAAATTATCAACCAAACAAATGATTAGATTATTTGTTGTATTTTAGCTTTTTGAAGATAGAAAACTTTATTTTATTTTTTATAGAAAAAATGCCCCTTAATGATTATTCATTTTTTTTTATAACAAGTGGCTTCTTGTTTTATATATTCTTCTATTAATACAATAAAAATATTCATTATTTTCTTTTTATTCACTCTATTTTTTTCTCACGGAGTAAATGTTTAAACAAGAATCAAAATATAAATTATCAATTTTATTTTATTTTCTTTTTATTATTGATATCATATTATCATCCTTTTTCTATGTTTTAATTCACTTCACACCTTGTGAGAGAATCATATAAGGGTTAATTTCATTATTGATCACGTTTAGAAGCCTAATTACAAATACACCAAATATCAAATAGTATAGTGTGAAAAACCAACTTATATGGAAGTAATTTTAAATACGTCAATTTCTACTCTTAAAGTCCAAATTACCCCTCATCAAAAAGTTATTTTCCAAATTCTTTTCCTCTATCTCTAGGGATGGCAATTTTGTCCGCCCCGCCGGGTTTTCGCCCCGTCCCGCCCCGTTTAGGGAGGGTATGGGAGCCATTTTTTTTCCGTAGGGGCGGGTTTGGGAAAAAAAATCAAAACCCGCCGCGGGTACGGGGCGGGTTTGGGACTCTATAATAACCCGCCCCGTACCCGCCCCGCCCCGCCTATATATTTTATTATTATACATATATTTATATGTATATATATATATATATATATACAAATTATAATTTTACTTTTGGTTGTATTAAGACTTCTGTTTTCATTTTATCTTTTCGTTGTATTAACACTTCTTTAATTGTTGGATCAAACTTGTTACTAAGTTATTTAGTTGTGAAATATATTTTCTGTAATAGGCTATTTAATTGTGGAATCTTATCATTTTACTTCTTAAACAGGGGTTATACTATTTTAAATTTAATAGTATCAAACTTGATACTACCCACTAGGCTCTTATTTTTTGAAAAAATCAAATTTTTATTGATGTTTGATGTTGTTACAATTTTGTGGGGAGGGGCCCCGCCTCGCCTGTCTCGTTCCATCCTTTTTGAAATTTTAAACGGGGCGGGGCGGGGCGGGGACGGGGTGGGGTTTCTCCCAACGGGGCGGGGATGGGTTTTGAAATTTCATCCCGTTTCAAACCCGCGGCGGGTTTGATAATTGTGTTGAAGGTAGCGGGGCGGGGACGGGTTTAGGCAAACCCGTGCCGTACCCGCCCCGTTGCCATCCCTATCTATCTCTCTTCTTTCACATGTTACTCTCTCTCTCTATATATCAAGTTTCTCTCTCTGTATCCACCTACACGAAGAATCCATCTTCTACGGTGAAACATTCCGGCAACCACCGACGAACCCATCTTCTCCGATAACACAACCTTAACTGGCTTTCTTCTTCATCTCTTTAGTACTCTTTCTATCTCTAAAAATTACTAGCAGAAACAAGAGACGCAATTCGTTTCTCAAACACATATAAAGATGAAAAAGATAAAGATTACCTTCTTTTTCCTAATCTAAACCCTAAAATGAAAAAGATAAAGATCCTTATCTTCTTTTTCCTAATCTAAACCCTAAAATAAAAAAGATAAAGATCCTAGAACATAATCTACTCAACAAGCAAGATTGTGTACAAAAAATTAGAGATTCAAATTAATCCCTAATTAATAATGCATTTATCAATAATTAAGAATTCCCAAAGCCAAAATCACCAAACCTACCATCATAGGAATTCATATGAACAAACCCAATCATAAATTATGCTAATTCTTCTTAGGCTTCTGCATCTGTCCACATCCAAACCCTATCGTCGTCGTCTGTGAGAGAAACACGTACACCGGACGATATAGCGGTGGCACCCAGCAGCAGGTGGCGCATAACCCATGCCAGAATCGAGGTTCCTGACGATTGTTGCAGTCAAAGCTCTTAGAGTGTTTTTTGTGATAGGCCGGTTGAATCGAAGAAGCACAGCCCATGTCAAAATTGAGGTTCTGACGACTTTTGCAGTCGAAGCTCTTGGAATGTTGTTTGTGATAGGCCGATTGAATCTAAGAATCAAAGAAAGTGGTGCAATGGGATGGAGATAATATCGATTTATATATATATATATATATATATATATATATATGTATGTATGTATGTATATATACACACTAGTTTAAATGCACGTGCAATATATTAGGAATATTACCTAAAAAAACATTAAATAAAAAATATACCATTGGCAGAAAGTAAATTACTTGGTATTGCAAAAAATTAAAGATAAATCATAATAAAGTAAAAGTTACTATTCTAACAATTCTTAAACTATCTATTTATCCTTTCACATTTGACTTACTATTGCAAAAAATTAATGATAAACCATAAGGAAGTAAAAATTACTATTCTAACAATTCTTAAACTATATATTGATCTTCTTTTGAAAATTCGCAACATTTTATCTTTTTTTGTATCCCTCAGTAATTCTTCAAATGATTTATTCTTGAGTGAAACTTCTTTGATAGCTATTGACATAAAACGATTCATAATCAATTCATTTTTACTATTATTTATCTTCACCATAAAAAATAATAATTTTATTCTTGAGTGAAACTTCTTTGACAGCTACTGACATAAAACGATTCATAATCAATTCATTTTTACTATTATTTATCTTCACCATAAAAAATAATAATTTTCCTTTGCAGCTTGTCACTTTGCTATAGAATTCATCATCCTACAAAAAGAACAAATTTATTTTAAAAATAGGAATTTTTTTTACCTTAGCCTTTAACTGTAATAACTCATTCAGTGAACAATTTATTAATGATTGACAATCATTGAATATTGTTATATATGCTACTTCTTTTACATCAATTTATTAAAGATTGACAATCATCAAATATTGTTACATATGCTACTTCTTTTACATTTGTCACTCGAAATTGCATCATAAATCTGCATAAATGAGTACATACTTCATTAATACATAATGATAGAGAATTATATATTTGTAATATTGTAAGACCATTTAAAAAATTAAGAATGTTTAAAAGATATAATAATACCTATTGATTTGATGACAATATCTCCATCAACTTCACAATAATAGGATCACTTAAGTTTGTATCATTTAGAATTTGCATTATATTTTGTAACTCATTGTAAGTATAATTGGAGAAAACAAGGATCACTATCTCCAATTGAGAGTGAGAGTAATTCATGATATATTTGACCTTGTGCTTAGAAAGTATAGATACTACACTTCATATTTGCGAGATTTTTGTCAAGATGGACTCCAAGAGATGTAAAAGATAAAATATTATTCTATGCACGTATGTATCGATGAAATTCCAATGCCAAGGCAGTCTGAGATGTGAACAACTCAACGATATGGAACCTTCTTTAACTTTTGAGATGATATATGAGTTACTTGTCCCACGTTTCCTTTTCTTCTTTTCCTTGAATTCGTTACATCTTTAATTCTGTTCTGTCTTTCTTCGGGAGTTAAATTTATTTACCATTTTTTATGGTATGAATTCAATTGCTCTTGTCTATGGGTGAATGCCATTGAAATGTGATCAACTATTTTCAAACACAGGTATGTAATTATAATAATTAAATAGCTACATATACAAACTAAAAAGCACCATAGATACCGAGAGTTCACATATACAAAAAGGCGTATCGTCAAAAAATAGTATAGATACTGAAAGTCATTTGCTAAATAATAAAGTATATATTTACTCACAACTACTATTAAACTCTTTTTGGAAAAAAAAAAAGGGTTTTTATTTAGTTTTTAGTAGATCCTCATTAAATAAATTTCACTGACAAAGCCAATTAATTTTCTAACCAAAATTACTATTTTTTTTTGTGTATTTTTCTTTAATCTATATCTATGTGCCCAAACAATACTTTGAAATAATAGATATTAAAATCATGCATCTGCAAAGCATATAGACCAAATAAAACTGGTGATAGAAAGAAATGTGCTAAATTGGTAATACAAGTTTCTTTGACCTTCACCTTACAAATGGAGCTTAAAAATGATATTGAATTTTTATTGATAATTTAATTTTTATTGATAATTTAATTTTTTATTTTTAAAAAAATTAGATTTCCATTATATTTTAATTATTATAGGAGTCTTGATGAAAAGATATATAGAATTAAAAAAGAAGTCAACAAAATCTTATTATTTTTAGAATTAGAGTTGATAGGTGGCTATATATGTTTTTAAAATTAGAATTGTTGAGTGACTATACTGATGGTTCTTACACTGGTGGATATATAACAATATTCATCTTCCTTCTCAATGACTTGGGTATTGTCAGTTGAATTATCGACACAACTGTACCAATCCCTCATGGGTAGAGCTCTATAAGGAAACCATCAGTATTGATTAAAATTTACACTCTAATTATTTTTTGTCTCACATCTCATCCCAAATACAAACTCTTCCTATTTCAAAAAATAAAATAAAAATAATACTATAATTGTTATTTTAAACCTGAGACAGCGAGTAATACAATCCTAGTCTAATCAATACGTACAAAAAACACATATATAAATGGAATTCAACAATATAAACTCAAAGTAGAGAAAACTATAAAACAATAAATAATTAACCAAAAAAATCAGAAAAATAAATAAAATACCAGCAATTATAATTTCAAAAGTCATATTTACATTAAAAAAAAAAACAAATTTCAGAAAACCAATACAATCAAGCAATTAAAAAATAAAAGAGAAATACAATCAAGCAATTAAAAAATAAAAGAGAGATAATGGCCCAAGTCTTCAATAGTCAACTTAAAAAAATCACAAATTTAAGAACATAAAACCACATATTAAAAGTAGAGGGAAATGAAGAGGATCAATCCTGAGACAAAGAAGAGAGAGATAGAGGTTTCAGATGAAGATTTAGGTTTCACAGTGAAAAGAGAGAGTGGTTTTCATGCAATTGGGAGTTGAGAGTGGAGAGAGGAAAAAGAAATAAAAGAAAAAAAAATAGTTGGAAAGGTTACGTGAGGCTATATAAAATATGGGTTTGTAATTAAAAAAAAATAATACGTGGGCTGATAATTATATACAGAGTATAATTGTTTTTTTTACGCTATTATTCAGGTCTGTTATGGTATTATTTTGTGGCGAATCGTGTCGAATTGTTATTGGTTATAATTTTTAAAATTTAGAATTATGATTGATAATAATAAAAAAGTTTTTATATAATAAATAAATTTTATCAATAAAAAAATCTTGTAAGGTATTATTTTGTGGCAAATCGTGCGGAATTATTATTGATTATAATTTTTAAAATTTAGAATTATGATTGATTATAATAAAAGAGATTTTATATAATAAATAGATTTGATCAAAAATTTTTTTTTATATAATAAATAAAGTTTATCAATAAAAGAGTTTTTCTATTGATTATCAATAAACTATACTCTTGTGTCAAAATCTATCTATGCTATTATTATATATTATAGATAGATTTGATTAGGTTTATTAAGAAGTTTAGTTTTGAAGGTATATCTTATGATCAGAATTGGCTACCAATAAAAGTTATTATAATAATTTTTATAAAGTTAGATTTTCATTATATTTTAATTATTATGGTATGAATCCGAGTCAATCATTATAACCATTATTTATTAATCTTCTAAATTGTTCACAAGAGCAACAATTTCATCAAAAAGAGAAAAGATACACACAAATCAATTGTTGAAAAAATAATAAATAAATAAGAAATGGAAAAGGCAATTAAAATTAAAATTAGGAAATTTGGGATCGGATAATAAAGGGTTTTTCCTATTCAGGTGATCATTTTGAAAGCATAATTATAAATAATCTCTTTCAAAAATAAAAATAAAAAATCAAATAAAATAAATCATAAAATAACAAACTAATCTTAAAACCAGGTTTGTATCTGAAACTCGGAATTTTTAGAGCAATCAAATTTTATTGGCTAAAGAATATTTTGTTCAAATAGAACTCTCTTTGTTTATCAGAGCTCAAGAGTGAAATATATGGACCTCCTTGAGTTCATATTTTAAATATATTGTTTCAAAAAATGATCAATGACTTCTGTTGTCTTTTGGTGATAATGGTAACCCCTAGATTGAACACACACTCAACCATACACTTCTGTCAATACACACACTGAACACACCCTTTATCCAAGTCATTCATGCCTTAATTCTTTTATACTATTAAACAAAAATCTTCCTGTTACAAAAGATTAATTGGACTAAATGATTATGTTCACCCAGAAAACAGAAAAGGAAAGAATATTAAAATGAGTATAGATACATAAGAGCATAAATATTTTTTTTGGGTGCTCCTAGTTTTTCTCTCCCCATGCGATATGGGATTTCATAGTTTATGTCTTAGTTGCCTCGTGGTTGTGATTGCGATATTGGAATGTTAATATATATATGATATGAACAAATTGTATTTTTGTTAATTTACAGAGGTTTGTAGGAGTACACATTAGGGTTGTAGGAGTACACATTAGCCATACTTCAATAGTTAAATTTTGTCAGTTTTTTTTGTCAAACTGTTGTATATAAGGCTGGTTTAACTCAACATTTTTCGTCAACTGCTAGGATCTTATAACTTTTTGTCTTAGTTTGGGGCTGCCTCATGCAGCTTGGGGAGAAGTTTGGCTGATCAACAACATTTAGCTTTACCTCAGCGAAGATTGCATGCTCTAGAGACACTGTTTGGTAAACGATAAGTACCCGACTGCCATTTTAATCGTTGGGTCAATTCTAAAAGCAGTCTTTTTGTGCCTCTCTTTCTAGTGAGATTATTGGCCTTTAATTTGCATATTCATAAAGCTTTTTTAACTAATGAAGACCTATTTTTTTTTTTGCATGAGACTTAACTGCAGGATTTGTTGGTCCTATTTATAAAATTGACCCTCAAGTTGAAGCTGAGGAAATTTCCTAAGCCTCAAAACTTAACAAGTTTAAATCCTAATCTAAACAGTAAATAAATGTGAAATGGGATCTAACGATCTAATCAAAGGCTTGTTCTAAAAAACTTAAGAGCAAGAACTGTTCTAAAAAATTTAAGAGAAAAAACTATATATTACGATTATTACATTTATAGTAAATAAATGTGAAATAGGAAATGAGGCTAATTTATAAAACAAGGAGCTGATAATTTGGGTAAAACAAGAGACGTCTCCATAATCTTTAAACATTCAATCAATAATCACAAAACTAACATTTGATCAATATAATATAAAAGATAGAATCAAGAGGACATCATGCCATCAATATCATGAGAACCCATCAACCCAAAGACGACGAACATCAATAAAGAAAATTGATAAGCAGTCAATGCTACATTTGACAAATAAGCTATACTCATAAAACAAAATTTGATGAAGAAGACACAGTACCTCTCTCGGATGCCGATTCTTATCTTCGTTTGCATTTGCTGTTCAGCTTCAATTAAGGCCTTCTTGATTTTCTTTTTCGGATGTTTGGTCTATATACCTGTTTCCACCAAGTTTAGCTTTAGTAACAATGTTAATATATTATAATACACTTTAGTGATGTTACAACACAAAAATTACAAAAGATAGAGGGTTATAACCAATTATCAAGATGCTAGTAGAACAACATGCAAAAAAATTGTGAGCAAAAAAATTTGGTGAGAAAATTTGATTCTTGCATGCAATTTAATTGATGAAAAGAGTTGGGAGGAGTTGAGAGTTAGAGTGGAGATAGGAGTGTATTAGTTGGAGGATTATTATAAAAGTGAGTGATTTGAATGATTAATTACCGAGATGCTAGTAGAATAACATAAAAAAAATTGTTACCAAAAAAAGTGAAATTGTGACCCAAAAAAATGAAGAACCTAAAAAAAGTTTGTGAGAGTTAGAGTGGAGATAGGAGTGTATTAGTTGAGGAATTATTATAAAAGTGATATTAAGAGGAGTTGAGAGTTAGAGTGGAGATAGGAGTGTATTAATTGAAGAATTTTCATAAAAGTGAATGATTTGAAATAACTTATATTTTTAATAATAATATAGATATGTGTGTGTATATAGTATATATAAACACACACAGGTGTATGTGTGTATCATTAAACGGAGCCAACCATCCAGCAAGCTTGATGGGTACGTTAGTATTTTCAAGATCACAAACTTGTGGTCAAATAGTCTTATAAAATGGTCAACTATTTGAAGGAGAAGAAGATAAAGTGTTGAGGGTAATTTGGTCTAATGTATTGAATAATAGTGAAAAGTGTCGAATGCGTAATTATTTTTGTACAAGTTACTTTTTCACTGTATATTATTTGAAAGTTGGCATATATGTAATCAGATACTAAAAGTGGTCATAAATTAAATTAACCCATCATATAATTGTTATTGCTTCTATTTCCAGAATTAAAACGACTATCTTCACACCCTCTCCTCTTTCGGCTGTTATAAGCCCAGTCATTTTACATCTGCAAAGTGGCCTCTGTTTATAAACTAAAAGGCTAAAACCCTAACGATTGTTTCAAAACCTCCTAACATGGAATCAGAACCCTAGCCATTGTTCCAAAACCCTTTACAACGTCTCTTCTTTCTTATATACAAAACCCTAAAAACAGCGAAAGATGTCAGACTTTCTGACAGATATAGTCGCAGACATAGTCTTAAGGTTGCCGATGAAGCATTTTCTACATTTCAAGTGCGTATCCAAACCAGATGTGCTCTCATCGATAACTCACATTTTATCCTGTTAGAAATAAGAGGAAAAGAGAGAGAAATATTTCTAAATTATATTAATGAATGGTATGGTTACAATATACAATGAGATCATATATATAGGAGAAGGAAAAAAGGTAAGTGAGTGGGGAACAAGTTATCCTATACATGGTAAGTCCCCAATTATAAGAATCATGATTTGATATGGAAAATGTTAAATATAAAATATACTAATATATTTTAACACTCCTCCTGAAACTCAAGGTGGGTTATACGACGCTATCGGGAGTTTGAAAACAAGCTCGCGAAAGCGCCTGGTGGAAGAGATTTGATAAAGATATCTGCTATCTGATCATGTGAAGTGACTGACCGTAACTGTAAGATATTTTGAAGTAAATGATGATGGACAAAATAACAATCTATCTCAATGTGTTTGGTTCGCTCATGAAAAACACCATTGTGTGCAATTTGAATAACACTCTTATTATCACAATAGATGGGAGTAATAGTGGACTAAGAAACACTCATATCCTGAAGAAACCATCATAACCATAAAAGCTCAGAAGTAACATCTGTAATATACTCGACCGCAGCGCTAGATCGAGCAATAACGGACGGTCCCCAACCCAATCTGCATCAAAATAAGAACGAAGTACGAGTGAAGACTGATGAGAGAAAAAGAGCCCATGAAATACAGTACCATTGACATAGTGGAGAATATGAAGAACATCAGCAAAGTGAACTGATCTCGACGAAGCCATGAATTGACTGAAGATATAAACAACATAAGAAATATCTGGACAAGTGATAATAAGATATACCAGACTATTAACCAACTGACGATACAAAGTACCATCACAAAGAAATTCACCATAATGTGGATCAGAACAGTACTTTGCTTGAGTAAGGTAGTAATCATCAACAACTCTAGTAATTTCCAACCCAAAAAAATAACTGAGAGATCCAACATCTTTCATTTTAAACTAATGATTAAGAAACTGCTCAAGTTCTTGAATACCCTGAGTATCATCCTCAGTGATGATCATATCATCAACATAAAGTAAAACAAGAATAACACCATTTGCAGAACACTGGATAAATAAAGCTGAATCATATGTACTGGTAGAATAACCAATGTGAGAAATAGTAGAACTAAACTTGGCAAACCAAGCTTGAGGTGTCTGTTTAAGACCATACAGAGCACTCTTAAGCCGACAAACTTGATGAGGTGGATGATCAAAACCTGGAGGAGGCTTCATATAAATTTTCTCGAGCAAATCACCATTGAGGAAGACATTTTTGACATCCATCTGAAAAAGTTTCCAATAACAGGAAACAACCATAGTAAAAAGGGTATGAACATAATGAAGACGAGCAACAGGAGCAAAAGTCTCCTCATAATCGATGCCATACTTCTGTATGAACCCCCTTGCCACAAGTTAGGCTTTATAGCGCTCAACAGACCTATCTGAATGAGTCTTGATTTTGTAAACCCATTTACATCTAATGGCAGACTTCCCTTAACGCAATTCAACTAGATCCTATGTTTGAGTCTTGGCAAGTGCATCTAACTTTTATTTCATTCCTTGCTGCTATAAAGGGTTAGAGAATACCTCACAAAAAATGTGAGGTTCATGAAGGGTTACAAGAGAATGATAATAATGATAGTCATGAAGATGTGTATGGGAGGTTCTTACCCCAATAGATTGACGAGGATCCAAAACAGTGGCAGTATCAGGAGCCTCAGGCCAAACAGATGATTGGAACTCAATTGCAGGGGGGTCAACCATGTGTGATGAGCCAGAAGGGTCAATTATATCTGATGAGCTAGCAAGAGGAGAATCTGAAAAAGATCTGCAAATGTATCTAAAGAAGGAATATAAAATTGGTGATAAGAAATACCAGTGAATTTGGATAAGGTATGAAACAATTTATGTTTTCAAAAAATAACATGACGAGAGATTCTAAAACATCTCGCAACTGGATCATAACATATATATCCCGTTTGTTCAAGTCGATAATGAAAAAAATAACAGAGTTGAGCACGAGGTTGTAATTTTGTTCGCTCATGAGGATGAAGAAGAACAAAACAAGTACACTCAAAAAATCTAAGATTACTATAGTTAGGAATCTGCCCATAGAGACCCTTATAGGGTATTTGATTTTGTAAAAGAGGTGCGGGTACATGATTCATGGTATAGACAATAATGAGAGATGTTTAACCCCACAAAGATGATGGGACAGAAGAAGAAATGACAAGTGATCGAGTCAAATCTAAAATTCAATAAGCTGTATTTCAAGATATCTAATATCATGGAATATTGTTCTTATAGTTACCTGGTACCAATGTTGCCTTTCTATTAGAGATCTTGGAGAGAGTGATGGATGCATCCTTGTAATTCTCCTTACAGTCATTTTTTATCCTATGCATTTGGTGTTTTAATGTACTATTATTTGAGGCTTCCTATTTTATTTGATGATCTAGTTTGTTTTTTTATGATAATTGATTGAATGGGAATGACCTTTTCTGGATTGGTGAACTGTCAATAATGAATCTTTGGTTATAGGAGTATGGTTATAAAATTTAATAATTTTGACTTAGCCTAGATGGTGTTTCTCTAATCATTGGGAAATATAATTTCTCCAACAATTGGACTCTTTAGCAAATAACATTTTCAGAATTTTAGTTGATTTCTTCAACATCCAAATACTTTCCAAATTTATGAAAATCAAATTATTTTATTTGATTTTTTATTGTGGGTAAATTACACTGACCTCTCTTGTAAATAGGCTAAATAACAAATATCTCTCCTGTGTTTTTAAAAATAATACTGCACCCTTGTCAGTGTTATCAGATACCCAAATTAGTGAAATGACAATTATACCCATGAACATATTATTATTTTTTAATTGAATTTTTTTATTATGTAGAATGACAAACCTACCCTTGTCACTTTATACCACTTTCGCTGAAGGACTTTGATCGTGTTTGAACCAAAATTGGGTCTTTCAGTGCTAGTGATCCATATGTGGCAGCAAGGTGGCTTAGTGCATCTGTTTCATGGCAATTGAAAAACCCATTAGCAATCCCATCTCGTGCCACTTGTCTCCATAAGCCCTTAGCTCCATTGACACAAAACGGAGAAATCTCCGATTAATTAAATGATTGGTTGGTATCTTAGTTTACCATGTCGTTTAACTGATTTGGTGGACTACACCAATAGCTAATGACACCAGAGAAAATATACTTCCTCTCTTTTTAAACAGACGCTTGTTCTCTCTCTCTTTCATTTCATTTTATCCGCTATCTCTCTAAATTTTTCTTCTCTAAACCATTCCTCTTTTTAAACCTTATTCTTCATCTGACCTAGCAACCCCCATTCCCTCTCAAACAAATTCTTCACCCCAACACAACAAAGGCATCTGCTCTGTTTTTCTCTCTTCAGTACATTCCTTTCATCCTATTATCAAATGTGATTTAAGAGTAGGTATGTAGATTAAAGTGTTTATTCTATTGATATTCTTGAAATCATAGTTGTGATGAAGGCCAAGTCCAGTTCTATCTTGAAATCCCTAATTTTTAATTTTTATTTTTTAAGAACTTCTTAATCTATATTTCTCCAAAGTATTTCTTTAGAGTATAAGATTGTTGAATTTATTTCTTAGCTTCATATTTGTGAAAATTGAAGTTTAATACGCATTAAATAGTAAAATAACCGAAGAAAACTATATATATATATATATATATATATATATATATATATATATATATTATCATTAAAATATTGGTCAAGAGCTGATGGTAACTAAGGCAGGGAGAAATAGCCCTTATATCATACATCAGGGCGATGATAAGCCAGAGCTAAAAGTTGGAATGTTGGTATATAGTGAGGAAGAAGCTTACAATCTGTATAATAGTTATGCTATAATATATAAAAAAAATTCAAACTTTAATTATGTATTTTTCACTTTCATTTTAGACGTGAATAAATGTTTAAACTGTCCTTCATATTCTAGCTGGTATGTTTTTTTTAATTATTTTCTATTTAGGATATTGCGAAATGAGGCAATTGAAAATAGTGGGAATTCCTCAAAACTGTTTTATCTTTTTTAGTTCTGTTCCTTTTGGCCTTTGATCATATGTTCTTACATGCTGCCTAATGGACATTCTTTTGTCATTCAATGCTTGTGAGTTTTATTTTGCTATCTTTGTAAAGAGTGTAAATGGTTCTTAGATTCATAAACTTTATTTTTGTAATGGGAGATGAATCCCCCACACTGATGTACAAGGTTGTTATTAATACAAATTATAGTTATCCATGATATTTCACCTGAAATAGAGCTGTTGCATGTGTTTTTATGAGCTGCTGAGAATCCTTGCTTCGTTATTTTTGTTTTTAATTTCTGATTTTTGGAAGTGATTTTTTCTCTTCTTTAGGTTTCACAGTTGAGTGAGTGAATAGGTTGTATTGTGTCTGCTTATATTGTTTATTGATGGTGGTTTTTAAATTTTTGGTTTTTTTGATTAAGTAAGGTCTGGTGTCCATCAGGATGATAATTTTAGTGTTCATCACAAGGTGCAATCTCTTAAGCTGAAAATAAAAGATTCTCAAATAGCGATACCCGTATTGCATACACATATACTACCTAGCTATTACCATGAATAGCAGAGCACCGAGATGAACTATTGATACTAATTTACTTGAATTCGCCGCCGCTAGAGGTTAAGGAACTAGAGGAGCTTTCCGAACATGGGAGGAGATCGAAGTTGGGTTACTGAACATGGATTATAATCATGTGATAGGTTTTCAAGCTGTACCCTTTAGATTTTTGTGCATAGGTTCTTGATCAATACCCTTTATATATGTGTATATGTGCTTGTATATATGGAGAGAGAATTATGTTTATATATATGTCAATATTTACGATATATACGGTATTTTAGAAGAGTGCAGTGAGAGAGTACATGTTAGAGTAGGTAATATATAGATCGAGGAAAGGACAGCATTGTCCACAAAAATTATGCCAATGGGGCTATTTTAGTCATTTCAAACACCCCAAGGGCATTTTGGAATTTTTAGGTGATAAAAACCATGACATCATCAAAATTTGTACATGAAAAATTTACAGGAGAGGTCAGTATTACAAAAAAAAGTATATGTGTTACAAAAAAAAGTATGTTGACAGAAGAGTACAGTGTTATATTTGAAAATATTGTGTTATTAATTGATTTCTTTGACATCCAAATACTTTTCAAATTTATGGAAATCAAATTATTTCATTTGATTTTTTATTGTTCTCTTTGACATCGAAATACAGATGCTTTAATTAGATTTGTATAAGATACTGGTCTTAATTTTACTCCTTTGTATAAGATAATGGAATAGAATAGAATGAAAATGAAAATATGAATGCTAATTCTTATTCTATTATTTGATTAAAAATATAAAATGAAGGCAAGAAAGAAATAAATTTTAAATTAAATTATTCAAAATATTTCTAATGATAAATAAATTAAAGGCGGTGGTGTTCCTGTTTTGTCTAGTAGGTGTTTATTTGGTTTTTTATTTATTATTTTAATAAGGTCAAAGATGGTATAATATTCAAATCTCATTTTACAATTTCTTTGAAATTTAATTTGTTCCAAACACATCTCAATTTAGGTTCCCAATTTCACTCTTCAGACACCCATCTCCGCCTCTCACGATCTCAACCCTAATCCACTCACCACTGATCGGCAGTCGACTTCTCTCTCTTTCACTTTGACTGGCGATCTGCATCGACTATCGGACCAAGACGATCGGCAACGAGTTCTGACTTCAAAATGCACAAAAGAGAGACCAGGAGCGACCGTGAGCGGAAGAGGGAGAGATACTTAACGGAAGAAGATATTGCCGAGTATTTGGGAAAGAAAGCGCAGAAAAAGGCACTCAAAGTGGCCAAGAAATTGAAGACGGTATCTGGTTATTCAAATGATTCGAATCCCTTTGGTGATTCCAATCTCAATGAAAAAATTGTGTGGCGAAAGAAGATTGAGCGTGATATATGTGAAGGCGTGCCGCTTGACATGTTTTCAGTAAAAGCTGAAAAGAAGAAACAGGGAGAAAGGATGGCAGAGATTGAAAAAGTGAAAAAGAGAAGGGAGGAAAGGGCTATTGAGAAGGCACAACATGAGGAAGAAATGGCATTGTTGGCTAGACAGCGTGCTCGTGCTGAATTTCAAGACTGGGAGAAGAAAGAGGAAGAGTTTCATATGGATCAAAGCAAAGTTAGGTCAGAGATTCGGTTGTTGCGTACAAGACCAATTGATCTTCTTTCCAAGCAGCAACTTAATCCTTCAGATGATTTTGATATACAACTAAATGAAGTAAACCTCGATTCACAGGCGTACTGGTGGCATGACAAATACCGCTCGAGAAAGCCCAAGTACTTCAACCGCGTTCACACTGGGTATGAGTGGAATAATAAATACAACCAAACTCACTATGATCATGACAACCCACCTCCCAAGATTGTGCAAGGCTACAAATTTAAAATATTCTACCCAGACCTTGTTGACAAAACAAAAGCTCCTACTTATACAATAGATAAGGATGGGGATAGTAGTGCAGAGACTTGCATTATAAGATTTCATGCTGGACCACCATACGAGGATATTGCATTCCGGATTGTCAACAAAGAGTGGGAATATTCTCATAAGAAGGGATTTAAGTGCATATTTGAAGGAGGAATTTTGCATGTATATATTAACTTCCAGAAGGATCGATATCGTCGATGAGATCACATCTGGCGAGCTACAAGTCCCCTCTACAGAATACTCTGGTACTTCCTCCCTCTTCCCTCTGTTTTTGCATCCTTTGAGCCCTTTACATTGTGAGTGGTTACAATGGGATTGACCTCATCACCATTCCTGTGAATCATTTGTCACTGATCCATACTTGGATGGCCTAATTAACTAGCTATGTAATTCTTGGATTTTCTAGATGCCACTTGCACAACTTGTGTATATATCTTGGAATGATGTTTCAGCAATCAACATTCATTTATAGAGATTGCTACTTCTACCTGTTTGAGGGATTTGTATTAGCAGTACTGGTGAAATTTTCTTTTTCTATGTTAGACTTTGCATTTTTGTTCATTAAAATCCTATGAGGGCTGAAACATAGCTAGCTTCCAAGCAGTAAATTAATGCAATATTGGATTTGTCAAAATATAAGATCACAATAAAATATATTGCGTTGCAAAGTAATGGCTTTGTTTGTGCATTTGTAATTTATGCTTGTCTTGAATTACTGATAATTTGTGATTTTCATGTAGAAAGCTGATATTAAGTTAATGAATTCATTTCCTTATGACCTCTTGAATCTTCCATTTCCATAATTGTTTTCTTTGATAGGAATTCTCATTCCTTCAAAAGTATCCTTGTATTTTTACAGAGAAAAAATATAATGGAAACCAAACCATCATTAAGATGGCTGATGCTTTTGGTTCATGTTTTATTTTTTGTATATTAATTGTATAGTGACTGGCTTTAATATATAGAAAGTGAAGGAGCCAATTAATGAAATTATGAAACAATTTCTTCTTTTTCAACATAGTAACTGCATGCATAAATCAACTAGCCTTTATGAAATTGGCATCTCATGCAATAAATGAAATTATTGTAAAACTCCTCTATAGGCAGTATAGAACATTACTGTTTTAACTGGCTATAAAGTGCTAGCACAGGTGTGGCATTTCACTGTACATATGTGTTCTTTTCAAGTTTTCTTCTTCTTTTTCCAGTTCTATTTCCATAATTTTTTGACTGACAAGCATGCCAAGCAAAACTGATAATTCAGCCTGTGGATATATGAATCTAGCTAACTGAAATTGGTTCCTAGTTGATATATGAATCTAGCTAACTGGAAAAAAAGATCTTTTATCAACCTTCCAAAAAAAAAAGAAATTTTCTAATTAGTCTTTTAAATATTCTTTTTAATCACAAGACTTGTTTAACATATGATTTTTTACATCTGGATTGATATCAAACTCCATCTCTTTTACCAGTATGGTGATTGGGCTGCGCCGTGAATAGAGCTGCATATCTCAAAGCTGCGGCAGGCTACTGGACCTGGCTAGTCATAAAGCAATGTTAGTTTTTCAGTTTATTTTTATTTAGTTAAAATAACAGAAAGAAAATTATGGAATTGAAATTATATGTGTATCATCATCCTTTGTAATTATTTTCCTTGCAAAGATAACAAGTGCAATAAATTTGTGGTTCTTGTCTTACCATAGCTTCATTTGAATAATATTGACTAGGAGTAGGAGTGCACACGGTTCGGTTCCTTATGGTTCCTTCAGGAACCGAAACCGGAACCATTCCCAACGGTTCCTGTTTTTTGGAACCAGAACCGGAACCGTTGGGAGGTGGAACTGAACCGAACCGTAGTCCGAACCACAGTTCTTTTTTTTTTTTTTTTTTAACAGGAGCCTTTTATATGAGAAGAGTTTGAATTTTAATGTGTACACCATTTGTAAATTTATTTTTTTACTATTTTATATGTTATAATTATTGAATTGCAACTACAGAATTATGGTTACCCATCTACAGGAATTTGCCCTTTATGAGTGTATATATATATATATATTGAGAAAAACTAAGAAATTTATATATGTATATATATTGAATATTAGCATGTATTTTTCAAGTAATGTTTTTTTTTTCTAACCAAACTCGATTAACGTAGATGACGTACTCGCCCCATAAACACCCCAATCGCAAGTACACCCACCCTACAAAGCACCCTAATCGCAAGTTGGTTGTTGACAAACAAATTGAAACAAAGCAAACTGATGATTAAACTCCCAACAAGATGACATACATACAAACAAACAACCATGACTACAGGCCCAGTAAGCTCATGGTCGGAAAGATGTTTGTGTAATATATATATATATATATATATATAATCCCAAAAACAGACAGAGATGGAAAAAGGAACAATTAAAAACCCAAAACCCCAAATTAATTAGAGAGATTGAGTGAGAAATCATCTTGACTAAGGAAGATGATGAAGTTGGTGACTCCGTCGTTGCCGGTTGGATTTTGAGAGCCGCGCTAGAGAATCGAAGATGGTGATTTGGCTTATGGTCGGTTGCCGTCACTGGTGAGTGGTGAGTCGGTGACTGTGAGGTACTGAGGTGAGGAGTGAGGACTGAGGGAGTCCTTGCGATTTGGCTGTGTCGTCGTCACTGGCTTACTGCGTAAGAATTTAAGAACTAAGAACTGAGAAGAGAATTGAGAAGTTAGAACTAGGGTTCGGGTGTGCTGTGCACTTGTGCAAGTGTAAGTGTAAGTTGTGAACTTGTGTAAGTGAAGTGACTCAAGTGAGTAAGACAGTAAGATAAAGACAGTAAGTGTGTAAATTGTAATAGTAAATTAGTAATACAGGTAATCAGTATACACTAATACAATAACTAATTTAATTATGTAACTAATCTCATGGTTTCGGACCGGTTCCGGTTTCTTGAAACCGTTATCTACAGTCTGGTTCGATTCAGTTTTGCAACACCTGGAACTGGAACCGAAACAAACGGTTCCTTGAAAAATGGAATCGGAATTGTACCGACAGTACGGTTCGGTTTAGGTATGATTCTGGTTCTTGTTCCAACGGTTCTTTGTGCAGCCCTAATTAGGAGTGCATACAATACGGTTCCTTATGGTTTTTGGTGAAATCGGAACTGGAACCGTTCCCACCGGTTCCTTAATTTTGGAACCGAACTGTTCAGTTCGAGTTCGAGTTCGGTTCCGGTTCCGATTCTGGTTCGCCAACGATTCTTTGTCAACTTTTTTTTTTTAAACATCGGCAAGATTCACATTGATACATGTGCACCCCAAGTTATAACAATAAATTAGAAACTATTAGTATTTATTTATATATCTTATATTATATATTTTATACTTTATATATAAATAATACACTAGAATTTAGAAAGTATTACTATTTATTTATATATATTATATACTTTATATATATATATATATATATCTTTTTTTTATATAGAACACTAGAACTTAAAAACTATTGTTATTCATTTATATATTATATATATGTTTTTTCTAACCGGAATCGTAGTGAACGGTTTTTAAAATTTGGAATCGGAACTGGAATTGTAGTGAACAGTTCGGCTCAGTTCAACTACGATTCCGGTTCCACCGATTATTTTTGCACCTCTAATATTGATGACAGTGCACTAGTGCAAAACAACCATGTACAGAAGAACCTTCCAGATCCTTTTTATCTGGATTAGGGGCTTATATGCAACTTTTTTTCTTCTTCTGTCTTTCCCAAGAAAATCACCCTGTGGCTATGGTGGGGGTCTAACAAACTCCAATCAATTGGCAGCATCTATAGTATTTTAAAAAGTTGTAAAGAAAGAACTAGTTAAGAAAGGATATATATATCACTGAAGAGCATATATATATGCGTTTGTAATGGTGCCACATAAGTTGCTTAATAAAAAACTAGGAAGACATATGTTATTGAAGAGGATATGTGTCCTCAAATTAATAAATTCCAGAAGAAAAGGAATCCATTGACTTATTATATACAGTTAGTTTAAAGGAAGTATGGACATGAGATTGATGCAACAAAATTGGGAGATGAAGAAAATCTTTGACAAGCTTGATGTCATGGCCGTTAACTGCCCCCTTCTCTCTCTGTGTGTATACGCGCGGGCATGTGGAAGGTTGTGGGCGAGGACCGAGCTTTAGAATTAGTTTCCACGCCTATAAATACTATTATCTATTGCATTGGCTTCTCCATTCTAGCTATGGAAATTCACTCCAGTCTCACAACAATGTCCATGCTCTCCATTGTCATCTTTTTCTTGTCTCTTCCTTGTATGGCTCTTTCTAATTCATTTTCATCATTCAGCAAGATACAATTGCCACCAAAAGTCACAGGTCCTGAATCTGCTGGCTTCGACCTAAAAGGTGAAGGACCCTATGTCAGTGTCACCGATGGTAGAATTCTCAAGTGGCAAGGTCCCAATCTTGGTTTTGTAGATTTTGCATTCACTTCGCCAAAAAGGTAATTTTAACATAGGGAATTAAAAAGCTCTCCATATAAGAGCTGAGAACAACTATTAATTC
This sequence comes from Cornus controversa, assembly GCA_026545225.1. NCBI lineage: Eukaryota > Viridiplantae > Streptophyta > Magnoliopsida > Cornales > Cornaceae > Cornus > Cornus controversa. The sequence continues at coordinate 101,816,573 of CM048845.1, forward strand.
TACTTAATATATTTCCTTTTTAACTCCTTTAATTTCAGGACCAAGCAACTGTGTGATGGTACAACTGATCCAGATTTGGGACCAATCTGTGGGAGACCATTAGCTCTTAGCTTCTACTATCTAACAGGTGATCTCTACATTGCCGATGCTTATTTGGGACTCCTAGTGATAGGACCTAAAGGCAGGTTAGCAACCCAACTTTCTACCGGCGCAGAAGGCGTCCCTTTCAAATTCCTCACCGGTGTGGATGTCGACCAACTGACTGGGATCGTTTATTTCTCAGACGCTAGTGAAACATTCGAGCTAAGGCACTACTCATCAAATCCATTTTTCTCAACTCATCCACGAATATATATATCAATTATAAGGTACTTTATATATCTATTTGTGCAGAAATACCACACAGCCAAATTTTAGAGCTGACTCAACCGGAAGATTACTGAAATATGAACCGAGGACTAAACAAGTGACGGTGTTGCTAAGAGGGCTTGCTGGGGGAGGAGGACCAGCAGTTAGTATAGATAGCACATTTTTGCTGGCTTCGGAGTACCAAGGCAAAAGAATTCTGAAGTATTGGCTTGTAGGTTTGAAAGCTAATACGGCTGAGATTTTAATAAACCCTCCTGGAAATCCGAATAAAATCAAGAGGGCTGGATTGGGAGAATTTTGGGTGGCAGTGGAAGTCGTAAATCAACAGCAACTTACGTTGCCTCAAGGTTTAAGGATCAATGCACTTGGCACATTACTACAAACTGTATCTTTCGCGGCGCAATATAACAATGTGACAATCAGTGTGGTTCAAGAGCAGAATGGGGCATTGTATGTAGGGTCTCGTTTTGTTGATTTTGTTGGTGTGTACAACTACTAGAAAGCCCTGCAGTGGTGTCTAAAACCACTAGCAGCTACTGTACTACTAAATAAAAGTTGCGGGAAAAGTACTAAATAAAAGTTAACTTTTCAATGAAGTCTTTCAAATCCTCAATGCTTTTATGTTATATATGTCAATGTTTAATGGCTTGAGTAATTGGTGAAATAAAGAAAGTCAATGTTATAATTGCATTATGAGGCATGAAACAATTCCTCAAAACTAGGAGCCCTTAAATCTAAGGCACAAGTTAAATGCAATGACAGTCCTGAAATGACTAATTTGTTCAATATTGCAGACCTAATAATAAAAACTAGGTGCCATAAATCAAGATCGTTAATTTTTACGTGCACATAATTCTACTACTTGTTCTTCACTTAGTGGATTAATTTCTTGGCCATTAACCACAGCCCTACAGTTTGCTCTTGGTCAAAATGACACTAAAATATGGCAATTTTCTTCAATTTTAAAGCTGTAGATTCAAGTCCTGATGAATATATGCTAATATGTCTGGTCTTTTACCTAACAGGAATAAGAGCTACACCTTCCATTGAGGTATTTAGGAGTTCCCATGCCATCCACTCGTTTGAAACATAGATTGTAAAACCTCTTATTGATAAAATTATAGCTAAAATCCAATCTTGTACATCCAACTTATTATTTCTGTACTATTTTCTATGCAAGTTTAATGGAGTTCTATTTTCATGCTTAAATTAATTTTTATGCAGCATGTTAGAACTACTATTGCATTCTTTAATGCCTCACCTGACCTTTTCCGTTCTGGTGGTAATAATAATAATATTCTCCAATTTGCAAATTGTGGCTCGAATTTGTCTCCGAGATGGAAGCTGTTAAATTTTTGATTAAAGTTTGATTGTTCAAAGTTCAACTTCGATCAAAGGGCAGAAAAAACTTCGATCGATCAAAGCTTGAGTTTGGATCGATCAAAGCTATCCATCTTCGAGAGTTGAGTTTTTTCTGAAATTCAACTTCGACTGAAGGGCTGAAAATTTCGATTGAAGCTTGATGGATCGAAGTTACGGAGACTTAATTTTTTATGGGTTTTCTGGACCCGTTTGTTGTGTACTCTTGTAGCCTATATATATATATATGTGTGTGGATATCTAGGGTTTGGAAAATATGGTTTTGACTCTCAAGGTCTCTTGACACAAGAAAGATACTAGAGAGAAAACCTCGGGGGCTAGGTAAAGAAAGAGAAAGATCTATGACAGCCTGAGAGAGTACAGATATCGGGCCTGGAACTGATACTCATAATCTTTTTTTTCGTCCGACGAAACCAGACTTTTGGTGAAGCACGTAAATCTTTGCTGTCTTTGTGTGAGATGTATATTTTTGTGCTATTTCTTGTTTGATTGCTTGATTTGTTTAGTTGTGTCTTTACTTCTTGCACTAGAGCACAACAAATTGGCATCCCTTTTTCCAACGCAAATGATTACAATTACATTTCTAAAAGCAGCTTTTGTTTTCTCACTTATCTGATTCTCTTAATACTCGCTGAAAATTGACAGTAATGGTTCATGCACAGTTAACACAGCCACGTTAATTGATTGTGATTCCCGACAGGCTCAGAAACGCCAATAAAAATCCAAATTTTGAAAAAGAAAATAATAAAATTATTATATCGATTGAGTTGGGTTTGATTTAATTTTTTTGAGTCAGGTTGGATTTTGATAATTTGAACCGTTTAACAAAAGAGTTTGGTTTGGGTCAGAATAAAATGTCATACTCAACTAGATCTGAATCCAACTCACCTTAGTAGATCAAGTGAAGCTCCTCCAACTTCTGAGAGGACAACAGCAGAATCTTTGAAGGAATGGTTAAAAAACCTAGCATTCCTCTCATGCCACATGCTGTACATAATATCACTTTTGCATAAATTGCATAGTTAGTATTTCTGAAATGGGATAATGAAATATCCATTTTTATACTTTTATCAAACACATATATTAAAATGAAATGGGATAATGAACAAACGCATTCCATCAATTCATAACTCTATCAAGCTTGATTTCATATAGAAAGACCATTACTTAATGTGGTGTCCCTTGAATGAAGCTTGATTTCCTATCTCCGATTAAAATTTCTTAATTACTATTCTTTTTTCATTTCTCTTCCACACAAGTAGAGAAAATTGCACTCTGCAGTTATTCTTTCAGCATATTAGTAAGCTCATGATAAAACCCCTTTTGAAATTTAAGCCCTGTTTGGCTGGCTAGTTGGTATGAAACTTATTCGGCTGCTCAGTGCTGTCTCAAATATCCAAAGCAAGACCAAAACATTAGCCATTTGTGCAATGCAGTTCCATTTGGCATTTCAGTTTGCAAGAGAGATGATGCTAGACCAACTTGGCTGCAAGTGATGATCCACTTCTTATTTCTCTTTTTGGTGATGAGTCAACTACCACAATGCCCATCCTTGATCCCTTGACATTGTGAGTGCTTACAATGGCAATGACCTCATCACCATTCCTGTGAACCATTTGTCACTGACTGCTCCATACTTGGAAGGCCTAACAAACAGCCTCTTGCTACGTACGTAGTTCTTGGATTTTCTAGTTGCCACTTGCACAACTTGTATATATAAATCAGATTATTAGCTGCAAGTTATGGTTTTAGTATGAATTATTTCGCCCTTCATTGAAAATATGCCAAAAATCTCAAGCCTCCCAACAGGGGCCATGCTGTCCATTTTCCTCCTCTTCTATCTTCCTCATGTCGCTCTTTCTAATCCATTTCCATCCTTCAACAAACTTCAACTTCCTGCCATAGGTCCAGAGGCCCTCGCTTTTGACCTCAAAGGTGGACTTTACACCGGTGTGGCGGATGGTAGAATACTCAAATATCAAGGTTTTAGTGACAGTTTTGTAGATTTTGCCACTACTTCGCCACATAGGTAATCATTCCTATTAAATTTGTTCCCGATTTCTAGTTAAAAAAATCTATCATTGTTGTTTGGTCCTTGCACATCATTTGCTTTGGTATACTCCTTTCACCTAATTGGTGAGATTTGAGCTCAAAACTTTTCGTTGTTGATGTTATTGTTGAAATCCTCTTTAGGTGAAAAAGACTACTCGTGTGATAAATGAAGTCGCATTTTTAATGCTGGTGACCTTTAAGTATGCCTACAGAATGAAACTTGTATAATCCATTACTTTGGTGATGGTAAAAGACTTGGAATATTTGAACTATAATCTTTTTTTTTTCTTGGTTTGTTTTTTATGTAATAAAATTTAATGTGTTGGTTTCATTAGATGTTTTGTTGATATGTTTGTATTGATTGATTTGGGTATGCATTCCTTTTAACTCATGAAAACAGACAGTAATCATCACTCGTTACTGTTTCGGCTTTCTTCCAAACATGTTTTATGCATGTATGTTTCAGGACCAAGGCACTGTGTGATGGCACAAACGACCCAAATTTGGGAGCCATCTGTGGGAGGCCATTGGGCCTGGGTTTCAACTATCTAACCAGCGAGCTCTATATTGTTGATCCTTATTTTGGCCTAACGGTGGTGGGAGCCAATGGAGGTCTGGCTACCCAAATTGCCAATGGTGTGGACAATATGCCGTTTCCTTTCCTCAATGCCTTGGACATCGATTCCCTGACTGGAACCGTTTATTTCACAGATTCTGGTGCTATTTTTCGGCTCAAGTATATTACTATCTCACATATATATATATATTTTTTCTTATTCTCCATTCATCCTTTTAAGTGTCTAACAAAGGTTGTTTGTATAATAAATTATACTAAAATTGTGGTACAAAATTTTGCAGTAACATAACACAGATTATTCTTAGTGGTGATACCACTTCAAGGCTGCTAAAATATGATCCAAAGACAAAAGAGGTGATAGTGTTGCTAAAGGGGCTCTCCGGAGCAACAGGGGTGGCAGTCAGTAAAGATGGCGTATTCGTCCTAGTGAATGAGCTAATTGCAAGTAGAGTTCGAAGGTTTTGGATCAGAGGTCCAAGAGCTAATTCTGCAGAAGTATTGGTAAACCTCTCAGGAAATCCTGATAACATTAAGAGAACCATATTGAGAGATTTTTGGGTGGCAGTGAACATCCAAAAACTGCAGCCTACGCTTACTACCATGCCCACAGGACAACGGATCAATGGATTGGGAATGGTTTTGGAGACAGTGGCTCTTGATACAGAATACGGCGCTACCTCAGTTAGTGAAGTTCAAGAGTATGATGGTGCATTGTATATACTATATAGGGTCTCTATCTACTAACTTTGTTGGTGTATTAAGGAAATGAAGTCCTAAAATGGCAATTGAAACTAATAAACCTACTAAACAGAACTGTTTTCTGGTCTTCCTACTATATGAATAAAGTTAGATTATTAACTTAAGATTATTGATGCTTTTGGTTCATGTTTTATTTTTTGTATACTAATTGTGTAGTCAATATATTATACTGAAAGTTTAGATCGATTATTCGACTTTTATTTATTTATTTATTTGTCCCCTTCTTTTCAAGGTAGGTAAGAGTAAGTCTAATAACCAAAAAGGAGTCCATAGAAGATTAACAACAAAGCTCAAATGTCGCCGCAGGCAACAATAATTCCAACCTTAACCAACCTTGAAAAGCTAACAAATGCAATAAATTTGTGGTTCTTGTCTTACCATTGCTTAATTTGAACAACATTGATGGCAGTGCAGGGCATGCACAGAACCTCTAGCTATTACATGCAACTCTTTTTCTTTCTTCTCTCTTCCCCAATAAAATCACCCTGTGGCCATGGTGAGGGTAAAACAAACTCCAATCAATTGGCAGCATCAATAGTAATTCATAAAGTTATTAGGAAAGAACTAGTTAAGGAAGGATATGTCACTGAAGACTTTATGTGTCTGTAATTTTGCCACAAGTTGCTTAATAAAAAAAAAAAAACCTGGGAAGAATAAAAAAAACAAACTCCATTCTATATTTATAACTCAAATTAATTAATTTCAGAAGAGAATGGATCCATTGACTTATTATATACAGTTAGTTTACTTTAATGGATATGAAAGGAACTGGACAAAACTAGGGAAAAAAAAAAAAGAACTGGACAAAGGAAGTATGGACATGAGAGAGATGCAGCAAAATGGGAGATTAGAGAAAAACTTTGAAAAGACTTAAAAGCTCCTTTTAATACGGTGAATGGATCAATAATCTATCTTTGTCCTAAAATTAGCATACTATAGAGTCAAAAAGCTTGATGTCATGGCTGTTAACTGCCTCTTCTCTCTCTGTATGTGTGTGTATGTGTATATATATGCGCCCGCATGTGGATGCCTGTGGGTGAGGACCTTGAGAATTAGTTTCCATGCCTATAAATACCAGTACTATTACCTATTGCATTGGCTTCTCCATTCTAGCTATGGAAATTCGCTTTAGGCTCACAACAATGGTGATGCTCTCCATTGTCATCTTGTTCTTCTCTCTTCCTCATATGGCTCTTTCTCAATCATCTACATACAAGATGAAGGTGAAGGACAGGTCCTGAATCTGTTGCCTTAGACGTGGAAGGTGAAGGACCCTATGTCAGTGTCATTGATGGTAGAATTCTCAAGTGGCAAGGTCCCAATCTTGGTTTTGTAGATTTTGCTGGAAATCCAAGTAAAATTAGGAGAGCTAGATTGGGAGATTTTTGGGTGGCAGTGGACGTCAAAAATGAACAGCCGACGCGGCTTACTTTGCCTGAAGGGTTAAGGATCAATGCATTTAGCAGAATGCTACAAACTGTCTTTCACTGTGTTATATAACAATGTGTCAATCAGTGTGGTTCGAGAGCAGAATAGGGCAATATTGTATGTAGGGTCTCGTTTTATTGACTTCGTTGGTGTGTACAAGCTCTAGAAAGCCCTCGAGTACGTGGTGTCTAAAACCACTAGCAGCTACTACTAAATAATAATTCACTTTTCAATAAAGATTGATTTTCAAATCCTCAATGCTATATATTATTTCAATGCTTAATAGCTTGAGTAATTGGTGAAATAAATAAAGTTATGATGCTATGGAAATGAGATCATTCCATTTATCATACAAATTGCATTATGAGGCATAAAACAATACCTCAAAACTAGGAGCCCTAAATCAAGATCATAAATCACTCACTTTTCTGAGCACAAAGCCACAAACCATTACCCAATGATAAGTTGTGATGCTCTCTGTTGTTACTAATGGAAAGCCCAGTGATAAATGGGAAGAACAAGACAATTTTAGAATGAGAAGGGCAATGCTTATATTTTTTAAGAGGAAGATTTATGAAAAGACTTTTTTAGTTTGAATCTTGGTTGCATGCTGAAGACCAAGAATAATGTGAGTTTTTCATTTTTTTTGCCCTAGAATATTGTGAGATGACTCTTTTTATATCTGTTAGAAGGAGAATGATAGACTAGTACTTCATCAACTCTCTTCCAAGAAAGTCTATAGATGTATCATGCATGAATTAGAATTACAATAATAAAGGTTTCGGTATTTTACAAGAATACATGAATTACATGCTTCTAGATTTTATTTATAACTTAAATTTATTTCTTATTACTTCAAGGATCTTGTTTTTTATTTTTATTTTTTATTGTTCAAATCAAATAGGACCAAACAACCCCGCATTGAGCATTATATTTTATATAATAGTTAATTCAACGAAAATGCAAGAGAAGCGGACAGCACTGGGAATTTGAGCAAGTGGCCGGCATGGTTTGGACATCTTAAAAAAGGATCAAATTAAAAAGAAAGGATGAATGATATATATATATATATATATATATATATGGCCCAATGCCTGATACAGATGTTTTAAGAGTCAAAGAAATGGACGTCATGGCCGTTAAACCTTTCTCTACTTTTCTTTTTTTTTTTGGCAATTGATATGTCTATAAGTAGCATTCATTGCTCTTGTTTTGTAATTGGAGATCATGGCTATTTCCTTCAATCTCAAAACAATGACCATACTCCCTATTTGCATTCTCTCCTTGTCATTTCCTTATGTGGTCCTTTCTTCATCCTTTAGCATGATACAACTCCCACCAACAGTTACAGGTCCTGAGTCCGTCGCGCTTGACCCACTCGGCGGAGGTCCCTATACCGGTGTCGCTGACGGTAGAATTCTCAAGTGGCAAGGTTCCACCTTCATAGATTTCGCCATCACTTCACCGAACAGGTAGTCAATGGGATAGAGAGTTCACCTCTAAGCCCAGTTCAATCGGCATCATATATATCATTTAGGTGCTACAGTTAATTGGTTGCTTAAAAACCTACATACATATATATAATATATGTGTCTGTTTGTATATCTGTGCTGCAATGATCAAAGAAAAATGAAGTAAAATTTAGACACCCATTTCTAGGAGCTGAAAATATATAGTTGTAACAAAACCTATCTACATAGGATAGCCTTAATGGAGTATAGGACATTCCCAATTTAGTTATATATTCTGTTTTGCTTTTTATAACTAAATGTTTCCTTGTTTGTCCCACAAGAAAGCAACAGACACTGCAAAGATGAAAGAAAAATGAAGTAACAGACACCCATTTCTAGGAAGTGAAAATATGAAGTAGTAACAAATTAAAGCTTATCAACATAAGCTTGAAGAACTTTAGGACATTCCAAAGTAGTACACATCTATAATTACCTATGCATTCTTGGACTAACATATTGAGTTGATGTTTGCCCCCATTTAAATCTTGTTCAGGACCAAGCAATTATGTGATGGCACAACTGATATTGAATTAGGACCAATCTGTGGAAGGCCCTTAGGTTTTAGCTTCTACTACCTAACCGGCAATCTGTACATTGTCGACGCTTTTCTTGGTCTCCATGTTGTAGGGCCTAATGGAGGTCTTGCAACCCGGCTGGCAACAGGTGCCGAAGGCGTGCCTTTCAAGTCCCTGGACGGTGTGGATGTCGACCAACTGACCGGAATTGTTTATTTCTCAGACGCTAGTTCTACGTATGATTTAAGGTACTATCTATGTATATATATATGCTAATTATATTCTATTTCACAAATGCATATATATATAGAAGAATGTACTTGAATTAGTGAACCCTTTTATGTGCAGAAACATTTCCCAGCCAAATTTTAAGCCTGATTCAAGTGGAAGACTACTAAAATATGATCCCTGGACCAAACAGATCACAGTGCTGCTAAAGGGACTCTCTGCCCCCATTGGGCCGGTGATCAGCACTGATCGCACATTCGTCCTAGTTTCAGAGTACACCACTAAAAGAATTCTAAGGTTTTGGCTCCACGGTCTGAACGATAATACTGCTGAGGTTTTCCTAAACCTAACAGGAAATCCAAGTAAGATTAAGAGGACCACATTGGGCGACTTTTATGTGGCAGTGAATGTCAGGAATCAACAGCCAATACCTCTTACCACACCTCTGGGACTAAGGTTCAATGCGTTTGGCACCGTACTGGAAACCATGGACTTCAGTGCACAATATACCAATAAGTCTATCAGTGTGGTTCAGGAACAGAATGGGGCATTATATATAGGGTCTCGTTTTGTTGATTTTATTGGTGTGTATAGGCGTTAAAGAGCTTGCTTTGGTACCCAAAAAACCTTTAGCAATTGCTACTAAATAAAAGTTCAACTGTTGAGTGAAGATCTTTGATGCTTTTGTACTATATATATTTGGCTTTACTTACGAACTTTAATAGATGTGAAATAATGGAAAAGCTAGTTGTGGCAATATATATATATATATATATATATACACACACACACACACATATGAAAACAAAATCATTTCATTAGTTATACAATCCAATGGCAGCACAAAAATGGAGACACTGAAAAGAAATGAAATCCCAGTCTAATGTCTTCCCCAAACTACTTACTACCAGTCTACCATGCATTCTAATGATAAATTTGCTCTCAATTTTGAGCACATCTTTGTTGATACAATTACAAAAGACGTGTTTTTGAAAAGTAGCTTCTCAATTATTTAATAGCGCATCATGAAGCATAAAAATCATGGGTACTTGTTGAGCTGAGTTTCTTGCTCTGCTATCTGATTTGGATTGTATGTAACTGCTTTGCTCATGTACTTCTTTGTTTGGTCAGGCGCTCCATGTTTTGCCATTCCAGTTGTCTCTTTGTTTGCTTCCTCTTCGGTGCTTGTTTGTACATAATTTCCTATTAATACAGCTTATCCTTTACCTAAAATAATAATAATAATAATAAATAAATAAATAAAGAGCACTTGTGCTACTTCAAATAACCAAAAGATCCATTGATGATGATAGTAAAAAAAAAAAAAAAAAGAGATCAAAATTTTTTTTTTTTTTGAATAAATTCTCTTAGTAAAAATAAAAGTACTCAAACAAAATTCAAGAAAAAAGTTCTTTTTTGAATAAATTCTCTTAGTAAAAATAAAAGTACTCAAACAAAATTCAAGAAAAAAGTTATCTTTTTTGACCGAACCCAACAAAATTTACTAAAGGCAAAAAGAGTAAAAATTTATAGTATAAAGGAATGATATTATAAAACAAGAAATGATTCTTTAATGAATTTAAAGACTTTTTTTTATCATTTCTTTTAAATAAAAAAGACAAGTGAAGTGCAATCTGAAAAAAAAGAGAATCTGACCTACCAAAAAAAAAAAAAACTTTGTATTTTCAGTTGTAGATGCAAGCGAGTTTTCAAAGAATCAAACAAAGAATTTCTTTTTTCGATCATGAAGATCAATGAAGTCAGACGTGTGACTCTTTTCCTTTGGTTCTTTTTGCCTTGAAAAATTACTTTTAACATTAATTAACGGAATTTAATTATGTGAGAGAAAAAGAATAACCACGGGTGCGCACTGGATATTTCATTACCAAATTGTTTTGTGTACAAAGTAAAGGATTTACACTAAACTGAACCTAACACGGAAATGAAATTTATTCTAAAGGAATAAACATAAATATATGAATTTAAAGTGCAAAAAACTGAATGAAAAGTAAAGTAAAAATGAAAGTTGCTAAAGTTGTGTTTGTTTGTGTAGGAGAGAGTTGTTCAATTTGCAATAATTCATTTTTTACTTGAATAAAATGTCGCTTGTCGTTCATCCATTTATCATAATCAGTCAATGTAATTGGCAGATTACATTTTCTGGACACTGTGTCGTCAGCTCGCCATCGTCACCATCAAAATGCCTTGTCATCTCCATTGCCATCCAATCATAGACTTTTGGCCTTAGGATATGTTTGGGTCCAACATACATATATGTATACAGTTATATCCTACTCCCAACTGGGATATATATGAATTGCTCATTTCAACTTCATTCTCTGGCTAGTTATTATATCCAAATTGAGTAACCAAGAGAGGCTCTCTTGAATTTTGGCTCCCTCCAATCCATCAGCTGTGTTTTGCAAAGCTAAGATGAGGACTTGTAGGAATTTGGTCTTAATTATATTCTATATAGCTGCAGTACTCAGGTTTCTTCATAGCACCATATATGGCAACTCTCTTACGAGTACCATAACCAAACTCTCTTAAGAGTACCATAACAAGATCTGGCTAGAAAAGAAAGGAAAATTATGTTTATCATATTTTTTTTTTTCGGTTAGATAAATAGTACTGACACATGTGCCCACAAATATTCACTCAAACCTCTATTCACTCAAACCTCTTTACATTTTCTTTGAGGGAGCAGAAAGGGTTATAAAGAAAAATTATGTGTATCATCCTTTGCGATTCTTTGGTTTTTTTTTTTTCCCTCGGTTATATAAATACTCATATGTTCACAAATATTCACTATGACACTTGAACCCCTCACCTTTTTTTAATTAGAGGAAGAAGCAGTTATACCAGTTGGGCTAATTTGTTGCCTTGCAAAGCTAACAAATGCAATAAATTTGTTGTGATTCCTATTTTACCATAGCTTAATTTGAAGGACATTGATGACAGTGTAGAATATGTACAGAACCTCTCATATCCTATTTATCAGGATCAGGGCTTGTATATATGCATGAGGAAGTCAACCCCTATTGGCACCATTGCTTACTCTCTAGCTACTGCATGCCTACCTGTGTTGGTTTATTTGGAAGGCGCGTAATGCTTGGGTCTTCCAAGAGCAGTGGTGGGAAGCATCCGATATTATGTCTCGAGCGGAACAACAATTTTGGGAATATGTGGATTCAATGTCAAGTTCGGATGTTGTTCATGAACGTGTGATTTGTGGTTCGCTTCGTTGATGGCGACCTCCTCCAAGAAATTTTTTTAAAGTAAATTGTGATGCTAGCTTTTGTAGAGTTTCAAAATCAGTAGGAGGTGGCATGGTAGTGAGAGATTGTCAAGGGGTTGTTTGGGTTGCAGCCCAATTTTTCTTTCCGTCGGTTAAGGACCCCACAATGGCTGAAGCTCTCGTTTTGCGAATGGCTATGTCCACAATTATTGGATGGGAGTGAGATAACATTGTCTTTGAAGTGAATGTGGATTATGGAGGTTGTAGCCAAGGCTGTAAATGGATCTTATGTTACTCCTTGGCATGTGAGTGCTATTGTGGAAGGCATGAAAGGGTGTATGAATGAACGTTCAAAATTTTCAATTGTCTCCGTGCCTCGATTGGTTAATGGTGTCGCTCACCACTTAGCCGGGTGGGCTCTTAGGAATAGATTTGGGAAATTTTTTCTTTACAAGACTCCCAAGTGTATTCAAGAAAGCATCTCTGTTGATGGAGTGCATCTCATGTTGTAACTTGTCTCATTCATCTTGAAATGAAATCTTGTCTGTTTGAAAAAAAAAAAGAAGAAGAAGAGTACTATATGTGTTTGTAATGGTGCCACATATGTAGCTTAATATAAAAACTAGGAAGAATATGTTACTGAAGAGGATATGTGTCCATTCTATATATATTCATAACTAAAATTAATTAATTCCAGAAGAAAAGGGATCCCATTGACTTATTATATACAGTTAGGATATGAAAGGAAATGGACAAAGGAAGTATGGAAAAATATATAAATGCGACAAAGATGCAGCAAAATAGGAGATGAGAGGAAATCTTTGAGAAGACCTACAATCTCCCTTTTATAAGGTGATCAATGGATGGATAACAAATATATATATCTCTTCATCCTAAAATAGCATGCTATAGAGTCAAAATGTTAAACTGTTGAGTGAACATCTTTGATGCTTTTGTACTACATTCAGCTTTACTAGTTTTAATAGATGTGAAATATTGGAAAAAATTGTCACGATATATATGAAAACAAAATCATTTCATTAGTTATACAATCCAATGACGTACAACACAAAAAATAGAGACACTGAGAAGAAATAAAATGCCAGCATGTATGATGTCTTCCCCGAACTACTTATCCATATATGTATTCTAATGAGAAGAAATATAATTTTTTGCACAAAAAACATGACCAATCAGTTTTGATAAGATTGACGGGGCTCCTTGTGTCTACACCCTTTAGTCCTTGTTTGGCAAAACTCCTTAGGCATTGTTTGGATTAAAAGATTTGGAAGGATAAGGAAAGAAAAGAAAGGAGAAGATAGTGTATTTTGTGTTTGTATACTTAAATGGAGAGAAATGAGAGGCTTGGGAGGGGAAGGATAGTGGGTTAAGTAGTACTTTTATAATTTTAAAGCTACCCTCAACAAGTAGAAAGAGAAAATTGTTATTCTAACCATGTCCCATTAAATATAAAAGGGTATGATAGTAATTTGATTGTTATCATTTCTTTTCTTTTCTTTTCTCTCCCCTATTTTATCCAAACAAGAATATTATCCTTTCTTTTCTCTTCTCTCATGTTTATCCAAACATAAATAGAGATTATTGATATCCTCTCATTTCTTTTCTTTTCTCTCATAACTAATGTTATTCTCTCATGTCTATCCAAATGAAGCCTTATAGTTATAGGGAAGGTAGGAGGGAGAAGAAGAAAAAAGGAAGAAGAAGAAAAATTCAAGTAGTTTTAACACTTGTGAGTCTTATGATTCATTTTTTTCATAATTTATGCTGATTATAATTTACATATATGATTTTATATAGAGAATGATTGAAGGAAAGCATGAAATTATTATGTATGAATATATATGTTTATGTAGAGAAAAAATGTAATAGTATGTGAATAGTATAATTGGTTCTTATGGATTTGATTGAAATTTTTTGTATAAAATGGAAGCAAACATGCTATAAATATATTCTATAATGATGGTTAGACACTAGAAGTATTATATATGAAGTTTGCATGAAAAAGAAGTGGAAGAGGTGAAATTTGAGTTATGAAGTCAGCCTTGAGTCACTTTACGAGAATGACCATAAAACGCTGTAAAAAATTCAGAATCGTGCACCATTTGTTGAGTTGGAAATGAGACTGATAGAACTTTAAAAGAAATGTATGGTAGAATTTCTAGTTCTTTCTGAATGGAAATAGTTTAATTTGTGAAGTTTGGTGAAAAATAGGGACTATTTATAGAGGCAGATTTAAAATAGTTCATTATTTTGTTTATTTATGAAAAATCGACCATTGAATCATGCTCTAATTTTTATATTATTCATAAATATATTAGATATCCACTACAAAGTTTGTAGGCCAATTGGATGTCGGAAAGTCTTTCATTTAAATTGAAAATGAGAACAACGCATAGGAAAATGAAACACATCTTGAAATTGCAAGTACAGAGGTATTAGATTGAACTACTTGATTATATTGGATTTTTGAAATGTGTGCAATAAATTTTACTTGAAAAGTAATATTAAGTGACGAGCTTGGTATTTTTCTTACTATGTGTTTGATAAAAGGTTTCGAACAACAATGTCGACAATACCAAGAGAAAAGTAAGCAACTTGGAAAATATCCAAAGTGAGTGTATTCACTAGAAGCTTTATACTTGTATATATATTGAAGTATGGAAGATATCTAAATGACATGAAGATACTTATATGGTATAAAGATGCTTATAAAGCATGTAGATGCCTATAAGGCATGAAGCTATATAAGGTCTATATTCTGGCTAAGAATGAGAGTATGAAATTATAATGCCTAAAGGGCATGAAGTTAATATTAAAGAAGTTAAATTGAAGTTATCAATAAAATCTATGCTTATTATTTTGATGTAGTAGTGTTGCATTCACTGGGCTTTAAGCTCACTGTTTCCATATACATATATATGTTTTTCATGTTCAAGGTTTGGTAGCCACTGTTGAGTCTAGAGTCTTGGTTGTTGGAAGGGGAATGAGCAAGAGAGAGTTTTGTTTTATGATATGTAATTATATATTGTAGACGAGTTTGGTAGTAAACTTGTAATTAAATGTTGAGTTTTGTTATTACTTGTAGAATAAGCTTGTGGTTGGTTTGAAGTTGTAAACTATTAAGCATGCACTTTGATGTAGATTAATGTTACATATGTTTGATGTTAATGAAGATGGTTATCCATTCAAATTGTTTAATTTGTTAATATATATAAATTGGGTTAGGTGTGTCAATCAGATTGCATACATGATAAAAAGTCAAATACATAGCCAAATTGGCTTGTAGGGCACACTCATTCCCAACATATTTAACCCCTCAATCCCTCTAATTATCCTCAGATTTAGCCGCATGTCTAGCCTAATGAGAAAGTCAAACTTGATCTTCTGACTTTGATTTTCAATCATATGTTTGACTTGGTCAAAATTACACTATAACTACTTTTCACTCGCTCTAAAATTACTTTTGTCCGCTAATGAATTCAATAACTAATTTGACTGTTCACATCATCAAACGACATCTCATTCAACCTTCTACATTTGTTATTTGAATTGTCAATGAAATCTTTGCCACATGGCTTGTTGAGAAACAAATAGCCATTTGTTGTGTTTAAATGCCACAAAAGCAAGCACACAATAAAGCAAACCAAACAATCAATCAAGAAACAAACAGAAAAATAAACACGTCACACAAAGAACACAAAGATTTACTTGGTTCACTTAAAGTCTGGGCTAGTACATGGTGGGGATTCGGTGAAAGATTTCACTATGTGAAAAATAAGGAGATTACAAGTTTCAACCTCAGACTAAATCCCTTTCAATCTTTCTATTCGTCTATCAGAGTTCTCTTTATTTCTCTAGCCCCCTAGGTTCTCTTTTCTTTCATTCTTGCTCAAGAGATCATCCTTCCAAATCCTATATGCCCATATATATAGGGTTACAAGAGTATACAAGAAACGGACCCAAAAAACCCAAGGAAAAACTTGGTTTTATTTCTGATGATCGAAGTGCCTCATTTTTTTTATCGATCAGAAACTTTCAGAACTCTCTAAACTATCTGCAATTGATACATCGATAGATCGAAAAACTTTGATCAAAACTTTTGGGTCACAACTCCACATGGCCGAATCTGAAATTTTTTGATTTTGGTGCAAACACAATCCCACTAAAATTGAGATAAAGAAAATCAATTATGCATTGACAATTACATTTTATATAATAGCTAATTTAATGTGAATGAAAGAGAGTGGACAACATTGGGAATTTGAGCAAGTGGATTGAACATGTTTAATTAAAATGGAATAAATTAAAAAGAAATGATGGATATATATATCTATCTATATATATATATATATGTATATTTGGCCCTATCTTCAGCTTGATACAGTTATTCTTAAGAATAAAAGAGATAGACGTTATGGTCGTTAAACCCACCCCCACCACCTCTTTCTCTCTAGTTAATAAGCCTACAAGTGCTATTTTAGATTGCTCTTGGTTTGTAATTGGAGATATGGATATTGCCTTCAATATCAAAACAATGACCATACTCCCTATTTTCATTCTATCATTCTCATTTCTTTGTGTGGTTCTTTCTTCATCTTTTAGCATGATTCAACTGCCACCAATAGTTATAGGTCCCGAATCTGTCGCACTTGACCCACTCGGTGGAGGACCCTATACCGGTGTTGTTGATGGTAGAATTCTCAAGTGGCAAGGTTCCACCTTCATAGATTTTGCCATCAATTCATCCAACAGGTAGTCAATGGGATAGAGAGCTTTCCTCTAAGCCCAGTTCAATTAATGAACATCATATAGGTGCTTGAGTTAATTGGTCTTAAAAACCTATAGATACATGTGTGTCTGTTTGTATATGTGTGCTGTAATGATCAAAGAAGAATGAAGTAAAATTTAGACATCTATTCTAGGAGGTGAATATATATATATATATAGTTGTAACAAAACCTATCTGAAATAGGCTTCAAGAACTTTAATTATTGTTGTGGTTGTGGAACCTGAGGACAATGGTTTTTGGAAGGTTGACTGCTGAAAAATTTGTTTCCTATTATTATTGGACTTGTTTAGGAATTTAATTCTCAATTGAACCTTCCTTTTGAAACCTGAAGACTTGGTGACTAAGACAATTTGGTGACCAAGATATCTCTCTTTATAAATAGGGGTTTTGTATAACCTAAAATTGTGTATCAAATTGTGAGAACAATTTGAAGAAATCAAATTTTATGACTTAGTGAGAGCAAGAGAGAAGAGGGTTTGAGTGATTGTAATCCTCCATCATATTTTTCATAGTGAAATTGTTCGGTGTGCTCCTTGGATGTAACCCATTGTTAGGGTGAACCAAGTAAATCTCTTGTATTTTTTGTGTGTTTGTTTTATCTTCTGATTGCGTTTCTACATTTATTCTCAACAATTGGTATTAGAGCATTGGTTTACGTATCAAGGGCACCATAGGTGGTTGACGAAATTTTAGCGAAGTTTTTCACCATAGATTTGTCCGTTTGAGTGGGAGTATGGCGTCAGAAGATAGAGCATCAATGATTGAGAAGTTTGATGGCACAAACTTCAGTTTTTGGAAGATGCAAACAGAGGACTATCTGATCCAAAAAGATCTAAATCTACCACTTGGAAAGAAGCTAGCAGAGATGAAAAAAAATGAATGGATCAAGCTTGATCGGAAGGCTCTTGCAATGATTAAATTGACATTGTCAAAATCGGTTTCCTTCAACATCAAAAACGAGAAAATGATGACACTCTTATGGAAGCCTTTTCAGATATGTACAAACAGCTGTCTGCAGCAAACAAGGTACATCTTATAAAGAAGTTGTTTAACTTAAAGATGTCCGAAGGTGAAAGATTTAATGAGCATCTCAATGTGTTCAATGAGATCGTTGGACAATTAGAATATATTGAAATCGAATTCAAAGATGAGGTTCACGCATTTCTAATTCTAGGGCAGTTACCCAAAAGTTGGAATGGCACAGTTACTACAATTAGCAGTTCGGTAGGAAAATCAAAGTTGGAGTTCGATGATGTTGTTGGCATGATTCTAATTGAAGAAATCGGAAGGCAATCAGATAGCGTTTCTACTAGTGGTTCGGCGTTGAACGTCAAAAGTAAAGGCAGAAGTTCGAATAAGAAGAAATGCGGCAATGGACATGGTCGTTCCAAGTCAAAGAATGGCATATCAAAGTCTTGAAATCCCAAAGGCAACTCTACAGATCTCAAAAACATTGAGTGTTAGAATTGCGGCAAGATGGGTCATTACCGGACTTCATGCAAAGTCCTGAAGGAAAGAAAAGAAGAGAAGACCGAAACAAACATTGTCTCGGAAGATTCAAATGAAGTGTTGATATGCTCTTTGGAGAACAAGACAGAGTCATGGGTGATTGACTTTGGGGCCTCATTTTACGCTACCTCAAACAAAGAGCTATTTACTAACTATTCACCTGGTAACCTTGGTAAGGTGTATCTCAGTGATGATTAGCCATGCGACATAGTCGGCAAGGGTGATGTACAGATCAAGCTGACTAGATCTGTTTGGAAGTTGAAGGAAATGAGACACATCCCAGACTTGAGGATGAATCTGATTTCTGTTGGTCAATTATTAAATGAAGGTTATGCTATAAACTTCATTGGGGATTTATGGAAAGTCTCCAAAGGCAGTATGATCATAGCACGTGGTAAGAAGAATGACTCTCTCTACACAACTACCAGTGCTAAAATATCAATAACGATTGTTGAAAGCAAAGAAGATCACAACCTGTGGCACCAGAGACTAGGTCACATTAGTGAAAAATGGTTTAAAGTCATATACTCGTTGGGGAAACTACTAGGGCTGAAATCGATTGATATCGACTTCTATGAGAATTGTGTGTACGACAAACAGAAAAGGGTTAGTTTCAAGAAGAGTGTTAGAATTCTCAAGAGTGAGAAACTTGAGTTAGTTCACACAGATGTCTAGGGGCCAACCCCGGTCTCATCCATTGGCAGAAAGTCCTATTTTGTGACTTTCATTGATGATCATACATGGAAGGTATGGGTCTATTTTTTGGCACACAAATTTGAGGTATTTGGGGTGTTCAAGAAGTGGAAAGTTATGGTAGAAAATCAGATAGGCTTGAAGATCAAGAGATTGAGGTCAGACAATGGTGGTGAGTATAAAGACACCGGGTTCAAGAAATTTTTTTTTAAGATTGGGATCCGTTTAGAACAGACTATACAAGGAACCCCACAACAAAATGGGGTGGCAGAACGGTTGAACTAAACGTTGATAGAAAGAGCCAGAAACATGCACATTTAGTAAAGTTTATCCAAACAGTTTTGGGCCGAGGCAATCAATACAACAACCTTCCTTATTAATTGAGGACCGTCAGTACCCTTAGAACACCATATACCAGAAGAAGTTGAAAGCAATAAAGAGGTAAATCTTTCATGACTGAAAGTGTTTGGTTGTATTACTTATGCGCATATTAATGACTATGCTAGGGAAGAACTGGACCTCAAGTCACTAAAGTGCACCTTCATTGGATATAGAGGAGATGAGTTTGATAATTGACTCTGGGATTTTACCAAAATAAGAAGATCATTCGTAGTAGATACATGATTTTTAATGAAAAAGTGATGTACAAGGATAGAGGTATTGCACAACCCACTAGCCTGGTACAAGAAAATCTAGAGTATGTCGAGTTGGATGATTTGTAGTAACCCTTGTGGACGGGTGTGAGTGGGCGGGTGCGAAGACAGACACTGGGCTGAGCTACCACACTGACAGGGTGCAGGGTACTCAATCCCACATCGCCTGGGTGTGGAAAAGGGGATGTGCTTATATGTAGTATGTTCTCTTCAAATGGTATGAGGCCTTTTGGGGTAAACCCAATAGCCAAACCGTGCGGGCTATGGCCCAAAGCGGATAATATCATACCATGTGTTGGAGCGGGGTATTACATCTAGAGTATGTCGAGTTGGATGATGTTCTAATAAGAAGTGTGGCGCAACAGGTTGATGAGGGTCCTCAACCAGAAAAGCTTGCAGAACAGCGAACACCATAGAGCCCAACTATGACACCTGCACCCAGAAGATCCGCTTGTCCACATGTACCAAATCGGAAGTACATGAATTTTCTGTTACTAACAGATGGTAGAAAATCTGAATGATACGATGAAATATGTCAAATAGAGGACTCGAGCAAGTGGGAGCTAGCGATAATAGATGAGATGAAATCCTTTATCTTTAATCGTACATGGGAGCTAACTGAATTACTCATTGGGAAGAAAGCTCTCCATAATAAATAAGTGTACAGAGTTAAAAAGGAACATGACGATTGCAAGAGATACAAGGCTAGATTGGTGGTCAAAGGCTTTCAACAGAAGGAAGGGATTGACTACACATGACATCTTTTCGCTAGTTATAAAACTGAATACCATTCATTCAGTTTTGAGCATTGTTGCATCTGAGAATTTGCATCTTGAGCAAATAGATGTGAAAACTGATTTCTTTCATGTAGACCTAGGGGAGGAGATTTATATACAACAACCGAAGGGTTTCTCAGTTAAAGAAAAGAGAAACTTGTGTGCAAGTCAATGAAGAGTTTGTACGATTTAAAGCAAGCTCCGAGGAAGTGGTACAAGAAATTTGACAGTTTTATGTAAAGACATAGCTACAACAAATGCAACGCTCACCATTGCTGTTATTTCAAAAGGTTTGATGCGAGTTACATCATACTGCTACTTTTTGTTGATGATATGTTAGTGGCAGGTTCTAATTTTAAAGAAATTAACAAGTTGAAGAATGAGTTCGAGATGAAGGATCTTTGTGCAGCGAAACAAATACTTGGGATGAGGATTAAAAGGGATAAGCAAAAAGGTATTTTGTAGTTGTCTCAGGCCAACTATGTTGAACGCATCTTGAAGAGATTCAGCATGAGTAACACTAAGCCGGTGAGCACACCCTTAGCGAGCCACTTTTGTTTATCCAAGGATCAGTGTCCGAGGATAGAAGAAGAGAAGAACTTCATGGCTAAAGTTTCATACGCTTCAGTCATTGGAGTTTAATGTATGTCATGGTGTACATGAGACCAGACATTGCTTATGCAGTGGGAGCTGTGAGTAGGTTCATGAGTGATCCAGAAAAGCTACATTGGGAAACAGTGAAGTGGCTATTGCGATATCTACGTGGTAGCACAGAAAAATGCATGTGTTTTGGAAGAAATGACTTGCGACTACATGGTTATGTAGATGTTAATTTTGCCGGGGAAGTTGATCACAAACAGAGTATGATCAGGTATGTGTTCACAGTTGGTATTACTCCAGTCAGTTGAGTTTCACAGTTACAAAAGATTGTAGCGTTGTCCATAACAGAGGTAGAGTATATATCAGTCATAGAGGCCAGTAAAGAGATGATTTGGTTATAAGGTTTGTTGGCAGAGTTAGGATTCAAGCAGGTGAAAAATGTTTTGCACAGTGATAGTGAGAGTGTGATACACTTGACGAAGAATTTTGGATTTCATTCAAGGACTAAACATATAGGACTTCGATATCACTTCATTCGCTCGCTATTAGAAGATAGAGTGTTGTTACTTGAGAAGATTCTTGGCACTGAGAATCCTGTTGACATGTTCATAAAAGTAGTGACAATGGAGAAACTGAAACTTTGTGTAGCTTCAGTAGGTCTTCTAGCTTGAAGACAGAAGATGAGCACATCGAAGTGCATTGCGATGCATAGAGAGAGTTGACGGAAAAGATTCATTAGTCCTCCAGTCTCCAAGTGGGAGATTGTTGTGGTTGTGGAGCTTGAGGGTAATAGTTTTTGGAAGGTTGACTATTGGAAGATTTGTTTTCTATTATTATTGGATTTGTTTAGGAATTTAATTTCTAATTAAACTTTCTTTCTGAAACCTGAAGACTTTGTGACCAAGATATCTTTATTTATAAATAGGGATTTTGTGTAACCCTAAAATTGTGTATCAAATTGTGAGCCAAAAAAATTCAATTTTGTGAAATTGGTAAGAGTAAGAAAGAAGAGAGTTTGAGTGATTGTAATCCTCCATCATATTTTTTATAGTGAAATTGTTTAGTGTGTTCCTTGGACGTAACTCATTGTTAAGATAAACCAAGTAAATATCTTGTCTTTTTTGTGTATTCATTTTATTTTCTGATTGTGTTTATGCATTTATTTCTAACAATTATGACATTCCAAAGTATTGTGTCAGCATTCTTTGACTTACATAATGAGTTAATGTTTGCCCCCATTTAAATCTTGTTCAGGAACAAGCAATTGTGTGATGGCACAACTGATCCCGAATTAGGACCAATCTGTGGAAGGCCCTTAGGTTTTAGCTTTAACTACCTAACTGGCGATCTATACATTGTCGATGCTTTTCTCGGTCTCCATGTGGTAAGGTGTAATGGAGGTCTTGCAACCCGACTGGCCACAGGTGTTGAAGGCGCGCGTGCCTTTCAAGTTCCTGGACAGTATGAATGTCGGCCAAGTGACTGGAATTGTTTGTTTTTCAGACGCTAGTTCTACATATGATCAATTTAAGGTACTATATACATATATGCTAATTAAATTATATTTCACATATGTATAGAGAAATGTACTTGAACTAATGAACCTTTATGTGCAGAAACATTTCCCAACCAAATTTTAAGCCTGATTCATGTGGAAGACTACTAAAATATGATCCTAAAAGAATTCCAAGGTTTTGGCTCCAGGGTCTAAAAGCTAATACTGATGAGGTTTTCCTAAACCTAACAACTGGAAATCTAAGTAAGATTAAGAGGACCACATTGCGGGACTTTTATGTGGCAGTGAATGCCAGGAATCAACAGCCAACACCTTTTACTACACCTCTGGGACTAAGGTTCAATGTGTTTGGCACCGTACTGGAAACGATTAATTCTAGTGCACAATATAACAATAGGTCGATCAGTGTGGTTCAGGAATATAATGAGTTCTCCAAATTTGAATTTTAGCCAGCCACCTCAGCATTTAGCTAGTCACATCATCATGCCAAAATCTCTAAATTTTGACTTCACAATAGGTTCTCCAGATTTTTACTACCCACACAATTAAATAATCTTACACAATTAAATTAATCTAAAATTTTATGTATATACATATATATGTTAATTTTTTTATACTTTTTAACTTAAAAAATTCATAATTTTTTCGTTTTAAGTCAAAAAAATAGCCTAAATTTTACTCAAATTAAAGCTCTCGAAATTATCTTTCTAACAGAATTAATTTCATTAAAAAATTCAATTTGTAGTAAAAGTTATTGAGATTTAAGCGAATGATATATATATATATATATATACACACACATGGCATGAACTTTTATAAGTACAAGGACACAAAAAAAAAAATCAATTGATTGGATGGCGAAGCACATAGCGAACCAAACATGAGCCCACCAATTTAAGCTAATCAATTGCGAGGGAATAGTAGAGTTTGCGTCTGGCCTTGTTTTGTTGATTTCATCGGTGTGTATAAAGGCGCTAAAGAGCTTGCCTAGCTTGGTGCCCCAAATAACCATTAGCAACTGCTTCTAAGAGCATCCACTATGGGATGGCTAAATTTGGTTCTCCAAATTTGAATTTTAGCTAGCCACTAGGGGTGCACAAAGAACCGTCGGAATCGGAACCGGAACCGGAACCGAGGGGAACCGTACCGGAACCGTGGCTACGGTTCCGGTTCCGGTTCCTAAAATTAGGAACCGTTACCAACGGTTCCGGTTCCGGTTCCAGAACCAGTAGAACCGTACCGGAACCGGAACCGTTGGGGGTAACGGTTCCTTGGAACCGGAACCGGAACCGGAACCGTTTTATATTAAATATGTGTATATATATATATATATAATATAATAACTATATATAATATATATATATATATATACATTACATATAATAATTATATATAATGTATATATATTATGTATAATAATTATATTATCATATATTATATATAATAATTATATTATAATATAATTACTATACATAATATATATACATTATATGTAATGTATATATATCTATAATATAATATAATAATTATATATATATAGGGTGCCATTTTTAGATTGTAGGTTTCACATTTATTTAATGAATATATATATATATATTTTGTATTTTCAAGCTTCATTAAAAAAAAAAAAAAAAAAAAAAGAAAAAAATCTTAAGGAACCGCAGTTCGGAACCGGAACCGTACCGAGAACCGCGGTACGGTTCCTCACGGTTCCAACCCCTAACGGTTCCGGTTCCGGTTCCGAAAATCAGGAACCGTTGGTAACGGTTCCGGTTCCGGTTCCACCAAGAACCGTGAGGAACCGTACCGTGTGCACCCCTACTAGCCACCTCAGCATTTTAGCCAACCACATCATCATGTCAGGATCTCCAAATTTTGGCTCCACAACAGGTTCTCCAGATTTCCGCCAACCAAAAATAATAATATTTTAATAATTTTTTTTAAATTTAAAATTTAAAATTATTAAATATTTATTTATTTATTTACTAACGGCTATATTTCCAACGGCTATATAATAAAAATGATTCTAGACTTAGGAGGAGAAAATATGAATTTTTGGTTGTGAATTTAGTGAATGTAAGGGTGATGTATTTATATGAATGAAAAAAGATGAAAAAAGTAAAAATATATATATATATATTATTTTAAAGCCAAAAGAGCCGTTTTAAGCACTATTTGGCTCTGTCAAACAGTGCCTTAACGGCTCTTTGGCAGAGTTAAAATTTTTTTTTTAAAAAAAAAAAGGCAAAAAAGGGTCAAAAATCACTTTTCTGGGCAACAGGGCCTGTTTGGGCATGCAACGGGCTTATGATCGTTGCAGGACACGCGGCGCCCTGTTAAGGCGCCGTGTGTTTTATTTTTTTAAGTCACTTATCGAAACGACGTCGTTTCGATAAGTGAAATTTTTTTTTTAAAAAAATGGGTTTGCATTAAAACAGACCCAATATAAACAGGGTTAGCTGAGTGGTTCGCCCAATCCAGCGAACCACCTAGCTAACCTATTGATTGGCCCACATATTTAGCTAACCCAATGTTGGGCCACAGTAGCATTTGGATCGCCAGATTGGGCTCTGGCAATCCTATTGCTGTTGTCCTAAGTAAAAGTTGTACGATTGAGTGAAGATCTTTAATGCTTTTATGCTACATTCAGCTTGTGCATTGATCTAATATTGCATAGAAACAACACCTTATTTAAGAACCCTACCAAGTCCAAGTCTTAACCAATATATATATATATATATATATATATATATATATATATATATATAATTCTTGCTTTAATTTGATTGAAACTAAACTTGCATGATTGAAAGGAGTAATCCTTCTTTATTTCTCATAAAGAGATGAGATTAAATAACTGATCACCATCACAGGCACCCAAAAACTAGCACATAAAGGCCTATAATTTAATAAAGATGATACAAAACTTGAGAAGATTATAAAGGATAAAGATAGATTATAAATACCGAATCAATCAGTAAGTGTAGTATATTGTCTGTGCCAAAACTCAAATCAATAAAGCTTAAAAACAAGTATTTCATGGGGGAAATGGAGAGCTTCTCTCTCTAGAATTCCAGATCGAGAAAGGAACTCTTCATCATGCTTATCTTCTTTCCCCCTCCTTCCACGATAATCACTTTAGAGTTTCATTATACATCTTTTTACTCTCATCCTTTTTTCTTATTTTTCAATTAATAAAATTTGGTTTATCTTATTTACAAACAGAAAAAGAAAAGTATTTAAGTCCAACATCACCGATCTGTTAGAAATGCAACATTATTCCTAGAAATGGTTTGGAAAATGTTACATAAAAAGAAGGTTATCAGTTATAAGGATTTATTGATTTGTTTGAAATTATTTAGGAAAAATTATAATTTAGTAACTGACCTAAAAATACAATAATGACTTAAATGTAATAAAAATGAATAATGCTATGACGTGAATCACCCCTAATATGGTGATCATGGCTTTCAAGTTGTCACATATATCTTTTACTTTTACATTGAATATATATATATATATATATATATATATATATATATATATTTTTTTTTTTTTAATCTGAAGAAGCTCTTCTTCTTCGTCATAAATGTGACACAATATTAAAATGTCA
Source organism: Cornus controversa (assembly GCA_026545225.1). NCBI lineage: Eukaryota > Viridiplantae > Streptophyta > Magnoliopsida > Cornales > Cornaceae > Cornus > Cornus controversa. The sequence goes on from CM048845.1 coordinate 101,842,800, forward strand.
TATATTTATTTTTAAATTTAATATATAAAAAGAAAAATAAAAAATAAAATTCTTTTTCTTATATTTTAAATTCAAAATCACACCTGTCATCATATCCATGTGTCATATCTTTGTGAGAAGGAAACATTGTTCATATATAAAATCCACATATATTATCCTCTCTCTTTTTTTGTCTCACCCTATTCCAGTCAGCATCTTCATCTTTAATTCATGGACCGTAAATAGTATCCAACAACACTCACCCGGTATTAAATTATATTTATTCTATTTCCAAATTCGCCACAAAACATTTCAATATTTCAAGAAAGCATCTGTGAACATGGGGATATTTTCACAAACCAAATCCCTTTTCCTACTGTATCAGCGTATGCATCGAAGCATATTCAATATGACGAAGAAGAGCTATCCTTCGTCTTCTTCTTCGGTTCAAGCTCTGTACGACCTCTGTAAGAAAACTTTTACGCCTTCAGGGACACTTCCTCCTTCCTCTCAAGCTATCAACAAGCTCTGTTCTCTATTGGGTACATTTCACACCCCTTTTTTCTTTTCAATTTCTTATTTTATTGGAATTATCTACATTCCTCTGAGCTTATCTGCAAATATGACTCAATTTTGCATGTGGGTTTTGCTTAATATGTAACATTTTAATGATTTTGTTCTGGTTTGGTGTTGAATTTGAGGAATTGAATCGATATGTATATATATATTATATTGGGTTAGGCTCGACTCTTAAGTAATTGGTGTAAAAATTTTAATCAAAGGAAGATATGGTCTATTGGGTACACTTCTAGCGTGGAGAATTTTGTGTTCTGAAATTTATTGGGTTTTATTAACTGCATGCTATGCATTTGTTTGATGTTATGTTACTAAATTTCTTGCAATATAAAATTTTTAGGAAGTTTTTTATGATAGAATTGGGTGTTTCCCTTGTTTATCAATCGACAATCGAAAAACCATTTCCCTTCATTTTTCCTTAGTTTTGCTTTCATTTTCTCTATTTTTTTCTCTATAGTGTACAAATGTTGGTGATGCAGTGTTGCTAATTGTAGTGCAGCGTAATTGTTAATTGCGGTCAATTACCTGGAACACAAATCCTCATGATATGTTGATCTAAAATGTTGCACTATGGTTAGATATGTGATAACTGACAAGGACATGGATGTTTCGGTCTTTTTCCTTCTTTGTTGCACGTACAGTACACAAATGCACATTGTGCCGTATCCACTTGATTTTGTTATATAGAATTCTTGAGTTTTCTTGAGATGTCCCAACACTCACAAAGATTACTCATAAAAAACACAATAAGTTTCAGACTTGTGGGAGGAGTTCTAAATGTCCTATTTTGTTTTTTAATAAATGTGAAATAGTCGAGCAAAAGGATAGTTGTAGAATGTAGACAAATGCAGAAAAGATGTTATGTTCTTGTACATGGAAATTAATTCATTTCCCTATTGAAAGATGACTAAGTTTCTTTCTTTAGAGAAGACAAATGTTCATATTGCCTCGACAAAAGTTTTACACAGGCTATCAAGCTATCTAATGCAACCATCATCCTTTTTCCGGGCTTTGAACTGGCTGCATAGAGAAGACAAATATTGGGTTCAAATTAGTTTTTTGTGCAACCTTGAAAAGCATCGGGTAGAAATTGATAACCTTAAGAGGAGTAAAAGCTATTGGTGTTGCTATGAGCCTATGATAACTAGGGAATATATATACATTATATGGAAGCCCTTTTAATTGAAATAAATTATAGGAGAAAAAATATGGTTTGTGGATCAGTAATTCCAAGTTATCAAAATGATAAGGATCTATGGCTCAGATTGTAGTTTCAGCTCATTTTGTCAGTTGTGATCTGTACAATCTCTGTGATGTTATGATTGTATCTGATAAGATTTGGGTCTTTTCTAAGTTGAATTGCTAATCATTCAGTAATATTTAGTTACAAAATTAAGTTGGAAGTGAATCTTGACACTTAAATACGGAAGCAATTGGACTTTTGATACAATTTAGGCACCATGGTCAACATATACCACCATCACCACCTTGATTGCATTGCTGCTATTGCACCATTGCTCCCAGTCCCACTACCACCATCCCTACTCCACAACCGCCATCAACCTTCACCTCAACCTTAATTATGGAAGTTTATAAATGCTTAGAGAGCTTCAATATGCAAGTTCAGGTACTTGTAAACAAATTCTCAAAATCAACATTGAGTGGAAGCTAAGAAACACGGATATGTGACACGGATACAACACAAAACAGACACGACATGACAAATTGTAAAAAATTTAAGACATGGACATGGCAGGGACACGACAAATAATAAATACATATTTTATATATGTGAAATTAGGAATTAAAAATCCTTGATTTACAACAACCAAGCCTTTTTCCCAATTACTTGGGGTCGGCTATATGAATCATATGTTTCCATTTCGCTCTATCTAAGGCCACATAGCCTCAGTCGAACCACATGTTTTCATATCCTTATTTACTAAATCTACCCATGTTTGGGTCTTCCTCTTTTCCTAGTATTGCCTTCAATATGGACTATGTCACTCTTCCTAATTGACGCATTTAAAGGTTTTCTTTATACATGTCTAAACCATATTAATCGATTTTCTCTCATGTTATCTTAAATTTGTGCTACTCCAACTATCTCCTGAATGTGATCATTTCTAATTTTGTCCTTTCTAGTTTTACCGCATATCCATCTCAACATTGGCATTTTCGCCACACGCACTTTATGCATATATTGTTTCCTCACTGCCCAACATTCTATGCCATTAAGTATGGTTGGTATAATAACGGTTTGATAGAACTTCCCTTTTAATCTTAAGGATATACGCCTATCACACAATATACTAGATGCACTCCTAAAGTTCCCTGATTTAATGAACTAAAACAACAATTCTCTCATTCAATAAGAGAAAAGGAAGAGAGTGGGTTTCATTTAATTTCTAAACTCTATAAAATTTGTTGTAAATCTAAATCCATAACTAAACAAAGGATTAAAGTTGTATTAAGAATGGGGAGAGAGAGAGAGAGAGAGAGAGCAGGTTGAAGTCGAATTTCTAGATCTTTTCAAAAATTAATGCTTTGTTGAAGAAAAGGAAAGAGAATTCTGTTATGAGAGAGGGAATCAAATAAAGATGGAAAAAAAAAAAAAAAAGAAATAAGAAGAATTAAGGTTTTGTTGAGAAAAAAATAGTGCTTTGTTGATAATAAAAGAGAGAAACTGTAGAGGAAGACAGGTTTGTGATTGGAAGAAGGGGGACAAAAAGAAAAGGAAAAAAATAGAGAAAGAGGATTCTTTGAAGAAGAAGGCTCGCCGATAGTCAAGCTTCGATGATCGGTCGCAGTAAGTTCGAAACTTGGTTGCAAGAGAGAGCGAGATTCATTCTATTTTCTCTTTGTGGTCTTTGTGATTTTAAACACTTAATAAGTATAAAAAGATCAAATAAATAAAATTGCTTAAAAACCATTTCCCTAAAATTTCTAAAAAAAAATATTTTTAATCATACACATGTGTCCAGAGTGAGGCCACGGTGTGTTGACGTGTCAGTTGCTTGTTCAAAAATGAAAAAAAAAATTAGAAACTTTTTTGATGTGTCCGACACGTGTTCGGCCATGTCCAATGCGTGTCATGTCCGACACAGACACTTTGACCTTTTAGGTGTCTGTACTTCCTAGAATGGAAGTCAGTTGCTTTGAGAATGACTTTACTTTCATGGAAACATGTCCTTAACCGATAGAGCAGTCCACTGTATTGATAATAATGGACAAATTGGGCCTTGCTTGCATGAGCATCAACTTTTAAAGTGGGTGAGGAATTAAGAAATCCGTTGCTGTTGACTTTTTTCTGGTTTCTGAAGAAAGCTAGACAAAATCATTATTGGAGGTGTATTAGTTATCTAACACATTCAATGAGGTGTCTTATTCCTGAAAACATAAAATTAACAGAGCCCCATGCATTTTGTAAGGACCTATCTTCATTCTCTAGGTTCTTGTGCACCCTCACTTTAGATTGCTATTTACGATGTATTCCTATTGATTTGTTTTGAAGAGCTGTTTAGAAATTCTGGGGGTAGGTAAAGAAAACAAAAGTATATTAAATGAGATGCACAAAATACAACTGATCTGCTTTTAGGTTCATGGCTAGCCAATGGCAAGATACGGCCATGGCACAAACCTTGGGCAACATTAGTTGATAGCTAGGGAAACCTTCCCTGTCAAGTATGCAGTTTAAACACTTGCTACCACACAATAAAGATTATAAATAACTGCAAGTCTTTTTTTTTTCACACTTTCATCACCCTAATTCATTCCGATTAAATTTTTTTACCTAAATTCTTGAGCTATAAGGATCTTCATATATATATATATATACACACACAAGAATCATAAGTTTTAAGGATGTCGGACTTCTCAATTTGCAGAGAATTATAATAAACACGCTATTTTTTGATATGTTGACTTTGTGTATCAGATTCATCGTTGGTTGTACCGTTTTGCAGACACAATTGGCCCTGCTGATGTTGGCTTGAAAGAGGAATACCAAGAGGATGACAGAGGTCATGGCCTTTTTGGACTTAATACATTAAATAGGGTGGGCCGATGGGCTCAACCAATAACATATGTTGATGTACATGAATGTGATAGCTTTACGGTAAGCCTACCATCTTCTTTCTCAGTCATCTGCATTAAATTTTGTCTAACCATTTGATTTAATATCTAGTCATCTGCACTAAATTTTGTCTAAGCATTTGATTTAATATCCTTACTCAAAAACAATTTCATATAAGATGAGTATCTGATTGAGTTCTTGTGAATTTTTTTTTTGATCATCTTCCAAACCATAGCCATCCTTCTGGCTTATAAATCCTTGCTGCCTTCCTGTAAGAGTTTCATCTCCTCTGCCCTGCTCCTTCCCAAAGTTGAACTCTTATTTAGATCCTCTATCATCTAATATTATTCCTCATGGCAATCTCATTGGTCTTCATTATGCATAACTAATCCAAGTAAGTTCATTTGTCATTTTATACCCGAGCTACTCCCACCAGTTGAAGCTGCATTTTTTCAAGCTGAATTCGTGATGCTTCTATAGAGTTTAGAATCATGCTCAAGAAGCACATGTAGAACACTTCCAGTTTTATTTTTCACTTGTTGTACAAATATCCGTATTTTTCTGGTAGGTGCTGGATTCTTTTGTGGAGTTTTTGGGTGATTTGTATTTTTTGCTTTGGCTTCTGCCTTTTCTTTGTATACCTCCTGTGTACATGGGTTGCACTCCCCTTTTTGGCACTTTTTTGTGATACTTATATTTTCTTGTAAACAACAACAAAAAAAAAAAAAAAGGAATTTTTAGTTGTATGCTAGATTTTAGCCATAATTACTTTATGGATCTAGTCATAATTTCGTTACATTGCTGATTGCTGCCTGCATTGTAAACAACAACAAAAGGCATTTTTAGTTGTTATGCTAGATTTTAGCAATAATTCCTCTATGGATTCTTGTCATAATTTTTTACATTGCTGATTGCTTCCTGCCTAGGAAGCACTAACACACCTAAAAGGTCGAAAAATCCGTGTCAGACATGTATTGAACACCGACACGCATCGGACACGCCAAAATACGTGTGTCCTAGTTTTTTATTTTTTTTTGGACACACCACGGACACAGCATAGACACGGCATGGACTCGTGTCCGACACGTGTGTCATATCATTAAGGAGTTTTCAGAAAGTTTAAAAAAGAAAGATAGTTTAAAGTGTAAATATGATGGCTTTTTTGAAATTTTTTAACAAAATATGGCAGTCATAACATATAATATTTTAAGTTTTTTTGTTTAAAAAACAACTATTATTATTGTTGTGGAGTAGATTCAATTGTGTAATTCTTTAAACAATAAACTAATTGTTTTTATACCTTAGTACTTCTTTTAATTAGTGAATTTTTCATTGTTAGGTTGATGAAAAATAATATTACTCTTAAAATATAGGATCACATATATAAAAAGATATATTTATTAGTTGCGTGTCTCCACCATGTCCATATCCTAGTTTTTTAGGATCTGCCCTGTCGCTGTGTCCGTGTCATGTCGTATCCATGTGCCGTATCCGTATCGGTGCTTCTTAGCTTCTTGCATGTTTCCTTTGACATATGTGCATCAATTCTACAAAAGACTTCTTGTTCTTCTTCATATATGCTTTTTCTCATGCTCCCTGCTTAATACCTTCTTCTGGCTCTCACCTCAGAAATGTCCAGAGACCTTTCTTATTGACTTGCAGTCACTGCAGTTACGATGGCGTGTAGCCTTCCTCTTCTTCTTTCTCACATCCTCTTCTTGTCTAGATAGGTGAATTTGAAAACTATCGGCAAGTAAGTGAACCAAGTTTGGGTTTGATCAAAATCATCTAAATATGTCGAATCTTTGTAGATGCAGACAACTTTTTTTTCTTTCACAATTGGGTTGGTGGTGATTTCACTCCAAAGATGAAGCATTACAGTACATGAGAGAGGAGCATTCCTTCTATAAAAGCTGAAAAGAAAAAATTGAGTACATCCATTTCCAATAGGAATGGAAAAGTACCCAAACATACCAATAACTGAAAGAACACAAAAAGCTAAGAAACAACTGCATGACAAGAAGTAGAAGCTGCATCAAGAAGAGTGAACCAAATAGATTTAGCAAGTTAGTGGGTGACTGGGTGTATCACATTTTCATTTTGCATGTCCTCCCTAAAGTTGCCGTGGCTGCAATGTATATGTCTTATATGCATGTAATATTGATTTCATGAATCATCTTGCACATAATCTGCAGTGGGGCGTCAAAGCATCTGTTTGATTGCCTAGAAGGCTAACGAAGGAAGTGAAAATTTTGAATCTCACAAATACTTACTTCCGTGCTGCTGTTATGCTTGCAAGTTTCTAATTCTAATTTTTTTCCCCACAACTTCTCTCACTTGAATTGAGAACTGGAGTATAATAAAATATAATGTGTTGAAAATATTACAGGGTTACAGGCAGTGAGCACTTTAATCGGGATCAGATTATAACTAGTCAAACTATGGACGGGAATAATTTGATGTCCAGTAAGATCAGCCTGACCCATCGATTCTCTAGCCAATCTTGATTCAAGCCCTCCACATTCGACAGATTCATGAGAACATTAGGGAATAATCTGGAATTTAGTCACTTGGTACTTAGCATACTGTATTGTCAACGTGTAGCTGGCAAGCTGTGGTCCAAAACCAAACATTAGCAGGTTCCATGAAAGAGATCTGTGTGCAGTGACAGACCCAGGAATTTATGTGAGGGGGGCGGCCTTTAACAACAAGAAGATAAAAAAATTCAAACCATCCTAATAAAAAATTATGTGCTTATGTATCGTGCATAAGAAATAAGGAATAAATAAATAAATAAAACAGATGAAAGAATGTGTTAAGAAGGTATGGAATAAATCATTTTTTCTCTCTTAATGCTATGATAATAGTGTTTGCAAAGCATATGTTTCAAGTGAGTTTAGATATAAAAATAAATAAATAAGGGAGGCATAGTAGGATTTTTTTGTAATTTCAGGAGAGGCAATTGATCATAATTGATGATATTTTCTAAAAATATACATATATAATATCCCAAAAAAATTATTCCAGTGGGGGCATCTGCCCCCACTGGCCCCTATGTAGGTCAGTTAGTGTCTGTGTGGCAGATTTAGAACATTTTAACTGAGTTGTAACTTGTAAGCAACGGTAAACCCTATTAAAATTATAGTACATATCTGGTTCTTCAAAATATTTCTATTATAAAAGCGTTAACAAACTGACAGATTAACTAGCGATAAACGTGCATGAAGAAAACAAAAAAAAATTTGCATATCTGTTTGACATTGTAAATGTATAACCCCCCACCCACACAAATAAACAAATAAATAAGTACAAATAATAAAATAGAAAAGAAAACATATCACGTGAACAGCAGCGACTGCAGATTCATGAACCTAATAGTACTATTGTGTTTGAAAGTGTGGGGAAATAGAGAAAGCACCCCCTCAGTTATCGACCAAAAAAAAAAAGAAAGGAAGAAAAGGAAAAGCATGTTTGACTTCAAAGAACTGAAGTCATTTCTAAAGATTATGTTTGTTGTTCTCTTACCTAGGTGGTGTTTCTGCTGCACTTTGATACAAGGTTGCAGGTTCAAACTTCAAACCATTGACCTCTCTTGTTGAGGAGGCTTTCTATCATGTGTGCATGTCTGATCTGCACTTGCAAGTTTGTGTATATCACTCTTCCAATTGATCCTGACAATGAAAACATAAAACAAAAAGGAGGGAAGACAGATGAAAAGAAAAAGAAAAAGGAAAAGAGCTTCCGACTATGGCGATTTGAGATTGTCTTTGGTTAAGAATATATTCTGGCAATTTTAGCATCTAAACTAACATGAATATTCATGAGGCATCGGAACTGCTTACTCCAGAACTCCAATCAACCAATTATTGGTTCAGTATAAGTTGACTGGGACGTCTATGAACACAGTAATTGGTTAATCTAAGCCTTGTGTTATTTTCAGAATTTGTATCAATGTAGACTCACCTTTCATTGATCACATGGTGTTATGAATTGTTGATACTTTGATAGAATGTATTTCTATTTTCATCTAATCACCTGGTGGTTTCCTAGAAGGTTGATAAATAAAATGGAGCCACCAGCAACAAATGGAGATTGTGAGAACATTTCATGAAAATCTAAATTGCCCGTATTCAAAAATTTCTGTGAGTGGAATATTGACTTGTATATATGCTACCAAAAAGTCACTTGGCATTCCTAATGTCCTGTAGGACACTGAGCTAATCTACTTTCCATGGAATATCAGTTCTTAAGAAAGTTGCTACAGTATTAAAGAGAGTTCCTCATCTTACTTCATCAGTGGTTTGCATGCTTTTTTCTTCATTCCCCTTTTCTTGTCAGTTTTTCTTTAAATTTTCATATTTGCATAGTGAATAAAAACTGAGCTCTTTTTTTTTTACAGAATTGACTTTAATACTTCTGTGATTGTAGAATATCTCTTTTTTATTTTTGGGTGGGGTTGGTTGGGGTGGGGGAGGGGGAATATTCTAAAATATATGTGTAGGAGTTCTTCTGAACAGAATTCTTTGAGCAACTGTGAGGATAGAATATAAAAATATGGAAACCTGGTAGAAAATTTTGGTTCTCATAGTTTTCCCAGCTGTTCAAATTACTTCAGGCTCATGCTAAAGTATAAATGATTTATGCAGATGTGTGTTTTCTGCTTCCCCACTTCTTCAGTTATTCCACTCCATGACCATCCTGGGATGACTGTTTTCAGCAAAGTTCTCTATGGCTCATTGCATGTAAAAGCCTATGACTGGGTTGAGCCTGCCCGCATCCAGAAAATTAATGAACCAGGTTACTTCTATATCTGATCTTAAACTTGTTCCAAAATGATCATATCAAAGTTTCTGAGACCTAAAGCAATTTTGCTTGATGTTTCTCCATATATCTAGAAGTTTACTATGGAAACTTTGCCCTTTATTGGGAATAATCATATAATGGAACATTAGATAATCTTAATAACACATGGTTTAGTTTCTGGAGTCTGTGCTATCATTATTGAATGCTTTCATCGATGTGGATCTGGACAGTTTACTTCAGTTGTTTTGGTTAAACATCCTAGAAATTAAACCATCTTGATGGGAAGAACATCAACTCAACTACATTGCTTCATACAGCTTCTCAGTGACTTAGGCTGTGAACTATCATCAACTATGTAACATAGCCAAAAATGGCAGTGAGATTTCTGTCAATAATATTTTGCCTGGCTGATATATGTCCAACCAATAATTCTTTTTCCTCTCTTTTAGCAGGCGAGATATGTGTTTAATCACCAAATCATTCAGAAATAACCAAGGCCTGGAACCATGTAATTGAGTTGATGTTTATTTCATATTTTTTTGTCAAAAATGGCAGTGAGATTTCTGGCAATAATATTTTGCCTGGCTGATATATGTCCAACCAATAATTCTTTTTCCTCTCTTTTAGCAGGCAAGATATGTGTTTAATCACCAAATCATTCAGAAATAACCAAGGCCTGGAACGATGTAATTGAGTTGATGTTTATTTCATATTTTTTTGTCAAGGCCTAAAACCATGCATTGAGAAATGTCATATTTTATGAAAAGTTTCCATCCATTATTTTTGTGTCTTTTAGATATATAGAAAAAAATATTAAAAATAGCCAAGACCTAGAAAACTGTTAAAACAAGAATTAAACATTTGCTAAGGGCTTGTTTGGTTCAGTTCCTAGAAAACAGTTTTTAGGAATTCTGAAAATAGAAAGGAGTGACAGGTGCTCATCATGCCTCTTTGGCTTGAGAGTTGGCTTGTGTGATCAACCCTAAGGTTAGGATTTCAAGGATTGGCAGAGAGGAAAGAGAGAAAAATGAGTGTTCCCTGAATCTGACTCTCTCTCCTTTTTTTCAATTTTTTTCAGAAAACATTGTTTCGAAAACTATCAACAAATGAATTTTTTGAATTGTTATCTTTTTTTTTTCAATATTTTTCAGAAAACTTTCAACAAAACGAATTTTTTGAATTGTTTTCTATTTGTGGAGAACATAAAATTGTTTTTAGAAGATTGAACCAAACATGTCTTAAATCTCTTCGTCTTTTTCTTTTCTTTCCCCTCTGTCAATACTATTTGACCTTTAAAACAATTTCCATTTTACATTCCAAACACAACCCTAAGAATTAAACTTGATTGGACTTGTGATGAATAAATGTGATAGCCATTTATGAGTAGGGACAGTTAACACCTTCCCTAATGTAATTTCTAACAGTGCAGATTTGGTTAATGTAGACTAATTATGCAGTCACCAATAGAAAAGGGCCTTTCAAGATAATTTTTCAAAATATTTTCTTTAAACCTGTTTTCTGTTTTAGTTGACCCTAGCACACTTTCTTGTATTGAATCCTAATTCTTCTATAATGGTCCTGAGCAATCTAGTGTGAACCTAGTGATCTACATCACATAATCATTATTTCTACTTTCTACTTGTTCTATTTTAATCTCCTTTTGGAGTAAACTTCAAGTCGTGAAAATGGTGACAAGAGTGGGAAGAAGACAAGAAAGATGAAGGCTTGGACACCATATTTAATTTCGTTTCACACCCATGAGGCCAATTTATAGGTACATAAAGTCCTAAAACCAAATAAACACTGCCTACAACCAATGCTCCTCCAAATACTGACTTTGTTCCTAAAATCACTAAAATACTTAGAAACTTGAAAAAAACAGTGCTATTGCTCCTAGAAAAACTCCTAGTAAGACTATTATGTAGCTATATCAGTAAGCAAATTGTCATATTAAGAGTTCTGCATCAACTAGAAGCACCAGTTCCCTTTGTTGGACAAAACTCAAGAATGTTGTGGTACTTTAGTAAATCTGAGACATTGTGCATATCTTTGCCAACCCCATTGGATTCAATGACCCAAGAGCATTTGACATAACCTTTCGATCTTTCATAACACAAATCAAAATGCAATAGCTGAAAATATAATATGTGAAACTGTGTTCAGTTTTTATTGTAATTTCACTAAACGGTTGGTAGGCTCAATAATCCCTGGGAATTAGCTCTGAAACCAAATGAACATAATCTAGCTGTCATGAAATTTTCTTTGAAAGTGTGGTTGAGAAATAAGTTTTATTTAATTATATAAAGAGAAATACAAGAAAAAAAATAGAAGAATTCCAAATGATGTACAGAACTAAAGGAGAGAGAGAGAGAGACTCACCCCCATAAATTGGACATAAAATCCTGACATCAGAGAGGCACTGCCTAAAACTCATTCTACCTCTACCCCTTATGGCAGCAGATAAAGCCTCAACTTTTATTGGAAAAACCACTATAACTCCCTAAAACTCTAAAATACAACACTTACCACTTGAAAAATCAACTCCTAATAAGACTAATAATCAAGTTATATCAGTTAACAAACCATCTTCTGGTGAGTTAGACATAAGTAGGGTGCATTGATTAGTGTGGTTACTTTGAAGGGGTTATTTTGTAGCTTGTATGTCTTAATTTCTTTTTCCAAATTTTGATCATATTCCTTTCTTTGCCAGTAAGGTTGGCAAAGTTGGCTGTTGATAAAGTTTTAACAGCACCATGTGGGACCTCAGTTTTGTACCCAAAGAGTGGAGGGAATTTGCATTGTTTCACAGCAATCACCCCTTGTGCTGTGCTTGACATTCTTGCACCTCCTTATGAAGCAGCAGCAGGCAGGAGTTGTACTTATTACCATGATTACCCTTATTCCAGCTTCTGTAAGTTCATTCATTTATTCTCTTCAGAATAATCAGAACTATAATTCTCCATATGTGTCTCCAGACCGACCTGATTAACAGGATTTACTGAATTTCCACATGAAAGCCAATATTGACCATGATTGAATTGACATATTTACCATGCTGCAGCCACAGGAACTGTTGATGAGATAAGTGATGGCAAAGAAGAGAACTATGCGTGGCTTGCAGAGGTGGAAACCCCAGATGATCTATACATGCACCATGGGACATACAGGGGCCCAGCTATTCAATTTTAGCGTCTATCATTTATGATTTCAGACGAGACTTATCGCAATCATATTGAACTTAGAATACTGGAGGATGTTTTTGTCGCCTTTGACTGCAAGCCTTACCTTACATGAGGTCAGAAATGCAAGTCTTCCCATGTGCATCAAGGAAGAAACATCCCTTCTTTCAATGACAAGAAGATACTTTCAGCAATGAATGTTGTGTACATGGCATCGCGTCAGAGTTCTCAAGTTATATGAATATCTCCACTTATATAACTTGTGTGACATTCCTTGTAATCTGAACAGCTAATTTTATCAAAATGTGCAGGTTTTAGTCTTGTTATGTCTGCATTTATGAGCATGTCATTTGAGTTAGTAAGTTATAGATGCATTCCTTTCTCTTCAAATATGTTAAACACCGTATGTCTTCCCATATTTTAATCAAAACCCAGATGAGATAGAGTCAGAAATGGGCTCATTCTTCGTGATTTTGATCAGGTCTTACGACCCCGTCCATGGGGCATTGCAGATATAGCACTGAGTGCTCGGTTAGGAATCTTTAATTGTTTACTTAATAAAAAAAATTAGCCATTTCTTGCTCGACTCGAAACAGAAAGTCAAGACTCTGTGCTGCTTCGATGGACGTAATGGACGTGATTTTGGTGCTCCATATGTGACTCCTCACTAGTATACTTCACAGAGAAAGGCCATCTCAGCTCAACACTGGTCTTGCTGTTGGTAAGCTAAGGCTCAAGAACGCAATGGCAGGGATGTCAAAAGAGTGGAGGTAAATTAATGCAGTGAGTGAATTGAGAGAATAGAGTTCTTTCATATACGCGTGCAAGTGATTGTTTTGGCAAATTTGATTATCGCATAATCAATTCTTTCAGAGGCCACCAGTTAAATGCCAACGAGAAATTACGAATGTAACTGTTTACGCGTGGAGATATATAACTGAAGATCAAATTCAACCACTTCCTCATACACTCGAGTTGATACAGAAAGTAATTCTTTATTCAAAGAGAACAACAGCTTCAACTTACGATGAGACATGGTTTATAACATGCCTAATTGATCAGAAGACATTCCCCTTCCAAATGGCATCTAAGCTGAACAGATTTACAAAACTTCTCAAGATTCTCCTAGACACAAGTCTGAATCACAGCTCCGGCAATTAGTTTCATGATGCAAATTTTGCTATACTACTTATTCCAAACAAAAGAAATCAAATTTGTTCTCTTTTGCTCAAGGTGACCTGAAAGCTTCACCAGCATACCGAACATTTCCAAGCTCCTCTTCAATACGCAAAAGCTGTAATCAAGTTTACCCAGAATGGATGAGATCAGTTGCTCAAAATAATCAACAGAAAAAAATGAAGACATTGATTTGATTGGATGCGAACCAACAAACATTCAAAATTAATCAGATTATAATTTGTCATTTTGGGGAGATCATTCCAGTAAATCAGGGAAAAGAAAAGGCCATTTATCTGGTTGCTCTACTGCCATGAGTTTTTTTTTTGGTTAGTTACTGCCCCAAGTTGCACATAGAGGGTTTAACTACCAAAAATGCACAACTAAAAGTTCTTCGCATTCTTGTGCTGGAGATGAACAATATAGCAACTTCATAATCCAAAACACTCAAATAACCATGAACTAAATTGGGTGCTTAGAATCGTCCAACCAGGCTGACTTTTAGGGCATCAAGGGATCAATTTTTTAACTGAATCACACAGACCAATTGAAATGTGTGCTGAGTTGAAATCTATATTCACTAGTAAGAAAAAAAATACAATTGATCTGATCCAAAGCAATTTAATCGCCTACTCAGAGATGCAAAAATCTACACGTTTCTTGCATATCTGGGAGAAGCATTCCTTAGCTTGAGGATACTACAAGCATGAGAGAGAGAGAGAGAGCAAACCCTTCAAGGGTGGAAAAAGGAAAAGAAAAGACAAGAAAGGCTCCATTTATACCTGATTATACTTGGCCAATCGCTCACTTCGGCAAGGAGCTCCAGTTTTGATCTACACAATATAATATACAACTCTGATTAAATAACAACAAAATGCATAACAGATAGCAGAGTCTAAGGATAAAGCTAATAAAACCTGTCCACTAGCCATGCCAACAGAAAGATCTGCAATGAAGTTATCCTCTGTTTCACCACTTCGATGGCTGACCATCACACCCCATCCTGCAGCTTTTGAGTCAAGAGCCGCACGAATTGATTCAGTTACCGTGCCAATCTGGTTAACCTGCAATTATTAAATGAGTAAAGTTGAATCAGCACCAAAACAGAATACAATGATCTACTTGGGAACATATACATAATAACTTTTTGCAAAACTTATTGAAAGTGAAAAAAAATAAAGAGGAGGAAGGAGAAGAAGAAGTAGATTCTAGATTTCCTGGGGAAGATGCTTACTTTGAACTTCACTCAAACTACTCTAATCAAATAATTCAAATTTTAAATAGGGGGGAATTTGTCAATATGAGAATCCGGGGCAAAGAAGGAATGTAAGCTGTCCCAAAAGTTTCTAAAAGAACATGTTTTTCTCTCTTTGCTGTATCACTTATGGATGTACCAATTAGCAATAGTAATTTACTTTCTCATTTAATTTTTTTCTTCGTAACTGCATGAAGGCTATTTCAGCTTTCACCATTTTTGACTTTTCATATCCTCGTCTGAACATAAACTGAGTCCAGATGGTAGAGTAAGCCAAAATAATCAATCAAATGCACGAGGAAAAACACACTTTAGGACTGTCATAATAATAGCAACTGGCTAGTGTAAACCAAGGATTACATCTGTAACTTAATAACAATTTTCCCTTTGATTGCCAGACAGTGGCTAATCAACAAGATAGGACATCAAAAGTTGATGGGAAATAGAACTATCAAGTGCCAACTGATAAATAACATGAGCCAAGGAGCTTCCGTATTCAAAAAGGTCCTTAGATGATGTAAATTTTTGGCAAATTCCATGTATGAAAGGTCAAGCGAACAAAAGAATTTAGAACTGCAGAGCTATAAAAGGAAAGAGATAATTCAATAAAATATATTACGAAAATCATGGTGAGCAGAAGAATGAAAGGAATAAAGCAGAAAGAAAAAAGTAAATCTAACTCCACTATATGAAGAAAAAATGTCTAGGATTGTCATAAATATAACTACTTGCCTTTAATAGCAAACCATTGCAAGCCTTCTTCTGAATGGCTTCAACTATTCTCTTTGGATTTGTGACCAACAAATCATCACCTACTAGTTGGATATCAACTGAAGACTGCAGTGAAGCCCATGAACTCCAATCATCTTGGTCAAAGGGATCTTCAATAGACACAATAGGGAAATCTTTGACAAACTCCTTGTAAAGTTCACAAAGGCTCTGAGCTGCAAGTACATGAGCACCATCATTTGGCTGTTTCTTAAAATTGAGATCATATTTCCCATCTTTTGTGAGAAACTCTGAAGCTGCAACATCCATTCCTATTTTAATCTGCATCATTCATATTTAGTCCACAAATGCTATAAAAGAAAAGATACATTAAGCTGCAACTGATGAGGACAAAGAGATTTGCCTCCTACCTTGCCTGTGTAGCCAGCCTTTTCAATTGCATCCATGAGCAATACCAATCCTTCCCTGTTATCCTGAACATTGGGAGCAAAGCCTCCTTCATCTCCAACATTGCATGCATCTTGTCCATATTTCGCTTTGATAATTCCCTTCAGTGTGTGATAAACTGCTCCATCAAAATTTAGGAAAAATTATTTTTCTCAGCATCAACACTATTGCAGTAACTGTTTCATGTGAAAGGACTATTTAGTAGTAATGCGAAAGCAACTTCAGATTCCCACAACAGAGAAATTGCATGAAACTTTATGCACATGGGAAGATAAACAAGAATATAAAATTTAATTGTCCAAACATTGCATGAATCCTGATGATTAGCAACATCAGACAATTAAGAATGGAGTTTATGAATAATAGGAGGACACAGATTTGGTAGCTCATATCAGAAGATAAAGAACAGAAATAAGACAATAACGAGTGCTAACCTTCACTACCCATGCGGAGAGCCTCCGCGAATGACTTTGCTCCTACTGGTAAAATCATGAATTCTTGCATAGCAAGATTATTTCCAGCATGGCTGCCTCCATTAATCACATTAAACGCTGGAACCGGCATAACAAGCTCCTTTGTTCCTGATAGTTCCTGTATATGCTTGTAAAGTGGTATTCCTTTCGCTCCTGCACCAGCTCTACATACACTTAGAGACACTCCTAGTATTGCATTAGCCCCCAGCTTTCCCTTGTTTGGAGTTCCATCAAGCTCCAGCATAATAGCATCAACATCAGCTTGATTCCTTTATATAATATAAAAAGGTAAACGTGTAAGTAATCATAAATTATACATATAAAGGCATAAGTAAATGTACAAACATCAAGTTTTTCAAGGAACAACACCAGCAGTAATAATTTATATGAAAAAACTCAGGTTTTAGAGAGAAAGTCAACTGAAGCAGGTGGTTCAAAAAGCTGTGAATGATCTTATGTTGCAAGATTTATAACTACATCATTTCTTTTGTTCCAGACTCCGGAGGAGCTTTATATATTTCTGGCAAATTCATGTGCAGGATCGGCATACAACTTTTCATAGGTATAGATTTTGGCTCTTGTTATCAGAAATTCTTCTTAACCCACCCTCCAAAAGGAGAAGCTTATATACACCAACTTCCTGAGTGCTTATACCACAACTTTTCAAGTTCTTAATCCACCTCCATTATTGTTTCATTCTTCTAATAATAGCTATAGCTTAACAAGTCTAAAAAGAAATCAAGAAAAAAAGGTTCCTCCAACTTGAATTAAGAATGTATTAACACCAAGCCAAAATCATAACTTAAAACTATTTAAAAGTTGAAAGGAAAAATGGAAAAAAAAAATCTTTACAATTAACAGGGTGTGTTGACCTTGCAGTGATCTGTGGGCTACCACCCCCTTTGGTTATTAGTAATAATTATATATAAGAAGAAAAAAATCTTTTGATTAATGAATACCATCTAAAATGAAAATGAATGCTAGTTTCCCATTGTTTGGTTGGAGGGGGGGAAAAAGTAGGAAAAATAGAAAACAAAATATAGATTCTCAAATTTCGGATTAAAATAAGAAGGCATATATCAGTTTATCATAGCAATCACTTAGCTTAGTTGCTGAGTTTTCCCACTTTACAGAAACTAAGCAAGACCCGCCGTCTGTTTCCACTTTACAGAAACTAAAACTTCATAAAACCATAAGATTTTTTTTTAAAAAAAAATTTTATAGTCTGGACACCAGAAAACTATAGAACATATCTTAATTGCTTAGTTCGCGCATTCATTTTCCTATTGCCCCTAATAAATTTCAGCAACCAAACAGTGCGGACATAGAACCGTACTCACACACATACATACAAACATAAATATGAAAACAGTAGTGAGGAATGTTATTACCTGACATCAACACCGACGAGTTTTGGAGCCAAGAACTCATTGATGTTCCTCACAGCATTGAGAACGCCTTTGCCTCCATAGACGCTCTTATCACCATCTCTCAGCTCCAACGCTTCGTAGATCCCAGTGGAGGCCCCACTAGGGACCGCCGATCGGTAAAGATCATCGGTCACAAGATCAACCTCCACCGTCGGATTTCCCCTACTGTCTATGATCTGCCGCGCCTTCACCGATTTCACTCCAAATTCCTTCGAAACCTTCGACGGCGCCGCCGATGGAGCGGCGGCGATGGAGCTGCGGACGATCAACGGCCGAGATTTGAGGGAGCGGAAAGAAGTGGAAGGTGGAAATGTTGATGATGATGATGATGTGGGTTTAGAGGAGAAGAAGGGTTTAGAGAGAGGAGTGGAAACTAAGGCCATTACTGTTACTGTTAGAGAGATAGAGAGAGAGAGAGGTGGGAGGAAATGGAGGGAAAGGGGAGTTAGGGTTTTTGGTATATATAGAAAGAGTGTTGTGGGAAAGTCCGCCTTTGGGCGATGAAAGCAGTGTGGTTGAAGGTGGCATTTGGCGGTGGGTTGGAGGAGACGTTAAGACTCAGGAGGTAGAGAGAGGGGTAGGTGGCCGTGTGAGTGTGTAAAAGTGTAAACTAATGTCAGCCTTTTGGGCCCATATACAATTTTATGAAAAATGTGGGTCCCATATTTGAAAGAGAAAGATGTTCAATTGTTCATCGATCATCGGGTTAATTCAGGTAGAGAGCGACAACTCTGGGGCTCCAACAGAATTAACTTATTTCTTTAGTCTACATAGGAAGTGAACAGACATGGTTGGTTACTTGGTTCTGTTTTGTGAACACTGAACAGAAAGCCCTCAAGTGTTTCAGACAATCAGGGTAATATTTTCATAATAATCAAAATCTCAACATTATGATAAGGAATGAACGTGAACAGGGCGGATTGCATAAAAATAAAAAAAAGGGTAAAATGAACTCACATCTTCTGAGATTTGTCCTAAACATACTCATATACAAAGTTTGTTTAAACTTACCATCACACCCCTGAGGTTTGGAGTTTGACTGCACACAATCCCCAATTGAAATTCATTGGTCAAAAAATTATTTGAAATGTTTATTTTACCCTTCAATAACTGAAAAAACATTTTTAACCTTACTTTTCACGTTAAAATACCATATTGCTCCCAACTTTTATTTTTTACTTGACAAAACTACCATTATTACCTTATTGCTTTTCTCCCTCCTCTCTCACCCTCAAAGCTCACTTTCTCTAATTCTTCTCCTCTCTCTTCCTTTTTTTTTTCTCTCTCTCTCCTTTGTCTCTTTTTTTCTCTCTCGTTCCCGAATCTGTCTCTCTATATCTAACCCCCTCTTTTTATTTTATTTTATCTACTTCTCTCTCTTAATTCTTTACCATTTTCTCTTTTTTCTTCTATTTTTTCTCTTTCACCGTTTGTTATGGCAGTGCACATGAAAATTGGCAATGATAGCATGGCTTTGGTGGTGGCAGTGGTGTCTCGGCAATAGTAGAGATATGACAACAGAGGAGACCTATATGAAAAGTGTTACAAGAGTACAGGAGTTTATTTCCAAATATGAGAAAGTTAAAAGAGGATATTTTGCATTTTGCCTTTTATTACAAAGTATGCATATATTTATTTCAAAAAGAAAAAAAAAATGTAATGATGACATTGATAAAATTGAAAAGTAAGTACTGGAAAAAAGAAAAAAAAAACATCATCCAAGATTAATAATAAAGTAAATTTTAGCCTCAAAGTTTGAATTTCTTCAAATTGAATTTTATTTTCAGTGATAACTAATATTGGGTCATACACATAATAAAGAAAAAATATAAATTATTTGCTAAATTGAATCACCAAAACACATTAGACTCATTTCTTTATTTCACAATTCTTTTTTATAACTAAAAAATAAAACAAAATAATTCAAAGAATTTTGTTGCCCCTTCACTGAATTCAGGGGACACTAATATAGTAATATATCGGTTGAAGGGTTAATTTAGTCATTTCATTTTAATAGATTTTTTAAATATAATATAGTTATTATATTGATGGGTAAAATTGTAATTTTTCATTCAAATTACTGATGCAATTTTGTTTAGGGGTGTGAGTGTAAATTTAAGCAAACTTTGTACATGAGTGTGTTTGAGGTAAACCTCAAGGGGTGTAAGTGCACTTTGCCCAAAATAAAAATAAAAACCTTGATTAATTATCTATTTGCTAGAGAAAGCTCTCTTGATCAATTTTTTTTTTTTTTTGACAATTAGTAAAATACCTCCCAAGTCAAGATGGTTTATGCAATTCGTCTTTCTTTTTTTCTTTATTTGAATTGAATTCTCTGTTACAAGCATCACTATACTTTTAATTAAAAAAAAATTCAATAAATTCATAATTATAGGTGCAACTACATTAATGTTATAAAAGATCTCGTGTAGTCTGTGTTGTCGAATCAAGTTAATACTTTACATCACTAATCTATTATAAAGCTTACATTATTCTTTTTTCAATCATAAGAACAAATGCAAACATATATATATATATATATGTATATATGTATATACATATGATACAATAAAGTTAGACTAGTGTAAGATTCATAGTTATTTTATGTCATTCAATTAATTTTTTATAATTACGATTCATTTTTGTCGATCTAATTGTTTGATAAAATGTTCATCTCATATACTTATATATATACACTTGTATAAACTCAAAAATAAAATATAAATATTATAATAATGGCATATAATATACTTATTTTTATGATTTTCTTTAATTAAAAGTTGGTGATTCATGTAATAAAAAATATAAGTTCAAATCTTATTATTCAAGAAAGATAAAAATTTAAAAAACAAAATTTTTAGTTAAACTCACACAATTGTGCAAATTGCATAAAACCTTTTGACTTGGCGGATATTTTAGTAATTGTCCCTTTAAAATAACCCCCTTGATTAGTTTTTTTTTATCATTGCAAAAGCACTACATATATGCCGAGATGAGAGCCAAAAAGGCTCCATGATGGAAACCACCGAAAAAATAAGCAACAGCAGAAGTGACCCAAAGGTTAGGCTAGATCTATGACAGTAACTCCAAAATTACATCCACAAGGCAACCGTCGATAACAAAATCCAAAACAAAATCAGATCAAGCCTATACCAGATCTGAGCAAGACAGGACCAAAACCCGAAACAAGATATGATCCGATTTAGGTGAGGACAATACCAAACATAAATACAGAAATAAAGTCAAATTCACCCATGTCAGTCTGAAACAAGCAAAACACAAGGAGATCAAGCCAAATGAAAAGAAAAACGACATGAAAAACACCAACGGGACAAATTTATTGAGGCATGCTGAGTTTATGGAGCCCGTTGGAAAAGAGAAGCTTTACCTTCCTGATCTCATGGAGGGAAGCAGAGAGAACTGCGAAGAGAGGGGCAATAGGTTTTTAGTTGTGGAGAGAGGGGCGCTTCTACATTTGATTAGAGAGAATGCACTAAGTCTAAACTCCCCCGGAGTTAGTTTGGGTGCCAAAACAATTCATAAGAGGATTTTCTGCAAATAAAGTTTTATGCAATTCATTCAAATCAATATATAGACTAACTTTTAGTAACCGTAGAAATAAAAATAGATATTTTTAGAAGATGGAAGATCAAGAGATACCAAGAAATGAATTTTATTTTTTATTTTTTATTTTTAGACTCAATTAATATTCATGGTAAAAGAGAAATTGAAAATGATGCTAATAATATAATCAAAATATGATAGGTTAAATAGAGGAATGCATTTGGAATATTTTGTGATTGACATATCCTCTTAAGAAATTGAAAGAAATTTTTTAATTTAATTTTTTTTATAAACTATTAGATTAGATGGGATAGTATAATGGCAAGGTTTTCATCTCAAATCCCGGAGATCAAGAGCCCAAATCTCCTCAAGGTCATCCTAGGAGTTTTTCTTGTAATTCTCCCGTGCATGTGGCAAGGGTACATGTGGTGGATTATGGAGGTTGAATTATGGAGGTTCTCTAATAAGCGGGACACCACCATTGTGGACAATAAATAAATAAATAAAAATGTAATAGAACATGATGTTGGATAGCCTAGGTGGTGGATTATGGAGGTGCTCTAATAAGCTCGACACCACCATCGTGCACAAATAAATAAATTAATAAATAAAATTTTAATAGGACAGAATCTTGGTTAGTTAAGGAAAAATATATGCAAGGGAACTTGAATATGTACAAGAAAATCAATTAATTCAGCGAAAAAGTGACATAATCTACAACGAGGATGATGCTACAAGGGGGAGAAGATTAAAATTAACATGAATAAAGTTGGTAAGAAAATATCTAATAACATGTGGTTTAGCTTGAGACTGATAAATTGAGAGGAATGCAAAATAGGATTTATATAGTTGACCTCAAGGAATTGGTAATTTATTTAGTTTTTGCTATTTAAATATGGAATACAATGGGAAGTAATTTAAATTTATTTGGTTTTTCAAAGAAAAAAAAAAAACTCTGATTCCGAAAACAAATAACTATGAATTATAACATCTTTACTTCTCGGCAAATCATAAGCAACGAGATACGTATTGCAGCATAATAATGACTCATGAAGAACAATAAATAAATAAATAAACAGACATCATCTTTTTAGTTTATAATGAAAAGGTTAAAACATCTAAATATATATATATATATATTTTTTAAAAACAATTAGCAACTAAATGTGTTTGATGCCCAATACCAACCTTTAAAAAATAATAATAATAAATATTAGGAAGGAGATATTCATACTCCCCTTTTGTACAATTGCACTTCAATCTTAAAGAAAATGACACTTCTAACCAAACTTTATAAATACATAATTATTTCTTCTCAAATACCACAATTACCTTTCAATTATGGAATAATTTTTTGTCTCCCCCTCTCCAATTAACGTTTTGAGTCTCCCACGCTCTTTCTCAACCCTCTACCTTTCACTTACGCTTCTAGCCTCTCAAAACACTCTCACTCTCTGCTTTGCATCAACTATCTCTTCTCTCTCTCATTGATCTTTGTAAATTACTCTCCAAATAATTTTCATTTTTCTTGAAATATTAGAGATTATTTATATCTCATGTTCCATTTTCTCTGACAGAAATAGTTTAGTTTATAGAGAGACATTACTTTTTATATTTATAGACACTATAGATTTTGCTGATTCATAAGCAAATGTTTTGCCAAAACAAATCAGCATATGCAAGAGGCAACTCCCTAATGTCCATAATTTTTTTCTTTATATATACATCATTTTAGCACTTCAAAAATTTCTAATAGCTAGTGTTTGGTCAAATGGTTGGCATAATCGAAGATAGAACACAAAATGACACATCTAAGAGTTCCATGAAAATAAATTATTAACAGAATGGTAAATATTAGGACATCACAAATGGTAGCATACTGTCATAAGATTAATTGTTGGATTAACAAAATGCCATTATTTCCCACAACAATAACAAAATTGAAAGAAAAATAAAGAGAGAGAATTTCAGTTTCTTACCATCATGGGTGGTGATTACTAGATTTTTTATTCTTGTGGATTTATTGTACCAACAAAAAGAAATTTAGTGTTACTTTCCACTTTCCTGATTATGAAAAAGTCATGGAGAATTCATATTATTCATATATGTCATCAGCTAGAAGAAGACCTCACAGGAAGTGAAGAAGGTAAAAAAATTAGTGAAAATGGTAGTTATGGTATTATAAAATGAGAGATGATAAATTAATGAGTTAAGGGATATTTTTGTCATTTTAATTAAAAGAAAAAATAAAATAGAGTGCAATCGTAGAAAAGAGGAGTGCGGATATCGCCTCCCTAAATATTATTTTAACTTTTTCAATGATATAATCATTGTCATTAAATTGTATGCTATTTGTTTGACACTTTTACCTGCACTACCTAGCTTGTAATTTCACCACATTTATTTTGAAATAGCAATATAAGGTACTGCAAAAAAAAAAAAAATTTACTGTAGAGGATTCAGGTTCGTAATAATAATAATAAAAAAAAGTAATCATTTAGGAGTCCTAAATGACGTAGTTTTGATATTTAAGGAGAGATCTGGATATTTTGTTATACATTTTCTAGTGTTAGTGTTATGTACATACTTAGGAAAACATTAATGCTTCTTTTGGTAGAAAAGAAGGAAGAATGATGGAGGAAAAATAGGAGGGAATGAAGAAATTTTTTTTCGTTTAGTAGAGAGGATGCAGGGAAATGCTAAACGTCATGAAATTTTATCATGAATTGCCTTCATGAATGATGTGGCAAGTGATAATACCATTGACATTCCGTGTATGGGGGGAATCCCACTAATACTAACTCACCATTTAATTGCCACATCATTCAAGATAAAAATTCATGAAATATTTTTATGACGTGTAGCATTGCTCGAGGATGCAAGGAGGGAAGAGAAATGTGGATGGGTGAGTCATCTTTCTTCTTTCACAAATTTTCATCCTTCCAAATTTGAATGGAAGATAAGAAAGAAGAAGGACAAATTTGTTTTATATAAATGTTTTAAATTACAAAATTTTTCTTATTTCTCTTCTCTTTCAACCATACGAAAAGAGAAATGAACACAATCTCTTCTCTAGGAATGTCTCATCCATCCCTCATTCTCTTCCTTCCATCCAATTTCTTCATTCCTACCAAACGAATCATAAATAAAAGTGTTACACCACTATTTTGAGGCTCGAAATAACGGTATTATAATTTGCATTTCCATTTAATGTGTTTCAATAGATACTCAATACCACTAAATCAAGATTATTTTGAACCTCAAAATAATAGTGTCACCCCTCAATTTAATGTATTGCAATAAAAGTTACAACACGAATGTTTCAAAGATTCAACAACAGTATTTTGTATTGTGGCCTCTATTGCAACACATTAAATGAGGTGCAAACTATTATTTAGAGCCTTAAAATAATAGTTAAAATAATAGTGTTGCACTTTAATTTAATGTGTTACGTACACTACAGTACCAAAAAACATCCAATAAAGAATCCGGTTCTTTTGTGGTTTTTTTGTGACAGTTTCGATCTATACATTTGTGATGACTAACGGTTTCTTGTTTGCTCAAGATTGCGACTCCAAAACTATTATAATAATAATAATTATTTTATTTTTAAATAACATAGGCTATATATATATATATATATATATATACAAAGTGGAACTGGAGATGTCTCTTGCTTACTTGAAAGATACTATTCTACTTTGCATGAATACTCTTACTAGGAGGGTAATCCCATCATAATATTGTATGTTAAGCAAGGAAAATTCTTTTAAAAGTAAAATATATAAATGACTAAGCAATGCGAATTTAGAATAACTGACAGAGATATGTGAACGTACTACACATGAAAATACCTATTGAATAGTTCGAATTCGCATTGCTTAATTGTCTTAAACTTTCGATTTTGATAGCACTCCTCACAAAAAATATACTCCTATTATCGGATTTTAGACTATAGTCATTTTACATAAAGAGAAATGCTAAATGTCATAAAATTATCTCATGAATTTTTATCATGAATGATGTAGCAGGTAACGTAGAGAGTTAGTATTGGTGGGATTCAGTAAGAATATCATGTATGTGTGTGTGTTTGTTTCTTCTGACTACGTTACTTAATTAATATTAGAATAAATCCTCATAGTAGAATGGAATTTCAATCCCAAAAAAAAAAAGAAATAATTAAAATGTAATTCTAAAGATGCCCAAATAAATTGACTTTAATTTCTAAGAAGTGACGAGTTGGCGTTAAGAAAAGTTTATTTACAAGCTAACTGAAACAATTAGTTGGGTCAATTGGCTCTCTCAACTAGCTAACTTTCTAAGCTTGGTCAGTGAAAGAATCAATGTCAAGCGAATAATGAAGTCAACTCAAACAGGTTCAAAAAATTGAGTGAAAGAATTGAGTTGTTACATTGATTAAAAAGTCAGAAAATTGAACATCTAAGGTACACCCTCATGGATGAGGGTCCTACATAAATCAAGTGAAACTCCATGCGTCATAATCCCATGGTTCAAACCCCACGTTTAGGTTGTCATAATCTGCCCTTTAGATTAGGATATTTTGAGTATGAAAAATCTCTTATAAATTATATTTAAAATAAAATTATACGAAGTTGGTTGGATATAAAATTTTAGTAAGACAAATTAATGTAAAGTTTGAGAAAAGGGTGTGGTCTACCATAAATAAACAATGCGGTAACGATGGAGGTAGTAATGATAGAAAGCGACAACGATGGTGGAAGCCAAGGCGACAATAGTGGTGGAAGGCAATGGAAGTAGAGATGGTGGAAGGCCGGTAGTGAAAAGCGACAACGTAGGTGGTGGCGATGATGGTGGTAGCCATGACAGTGATGAAACACAGTAAAAATGACAATGGTGAGATCAAGTGATGGTAGTGACAGCAATGGTGGTGGTTTACGCGTGTGAACCCATCGTGTGTAAGCCGTGAACCCCACACAAAAATGTATAATTCCGTGAATCGTCTTCACATTCCCTGTCATTACTACAACTAAATAAAACTAAATGTATATTGTTTTTGTATTAGCGGCTCACTTTTATGTACATGAGCAATGAGCATCTAATATATATGTACTTACTTTGTTACGGTAGTTGGATATCATAACACACTTACGTTGATTTAGGGCCTCCTTTTTCTGGCCATTCCGTTTCTCTCGCCCTAAACCTCTCTCCTCTCTTTCTCTCTCTACCTCTATATTTCCATGCATGATATATCCCATCACCATAATCAGATCCTAGCTGGGGCTAGGGCTTGGACCTTCAATTCCCATAGCTCTAGAGATCTGACGTCAAAAATGTGTCACGTAAGCAACACATTGATCTCAATCCTGAACCTGGGTACGCTAGGGATATCCATCATTCTCATCTTCGTCTCCGCCTCCGTCAACGGCCATGCCTCCTCCGTCTGCCAAGAGGTCCTCAAACAACCTCTTCTCATCATCGGTGTCTTCCTCTTCGTCATGTCATTGTTTGCATTGGTGGGTTCCTGTTGCAGAATCTCTAGCTTGCTATGGCTTTATCTCTTTGTGATGCTATTAATGATCATTGGGTTGTTTTGCTTCACCGTGTTTTCATTCATAATCACGTACAAAGGTGCCGTGAAGGAGGTGCCTGATAGAGGGTACAAGGAGAACCAGCTCGACGAGTACTCGAGTTGGTTGAAGAAGAATGTGGTTAATGACAAGCACTGGGCCGAGATCAAAAGTTGTTTGAGTGATTCCCAGCTTTGCCCCAAACTCGCTGCAACCCATGCTGCGGGAGGTTATGGTGGCACTGCAGCCGTTAATGGCGGAGTCCCTAACGGTGGAGCCGCCAATGGCGGAGATTCTAAGGCTGCTGCTGATGAATTTTATAAGATTAAATTGACTTCGACGGAGGTATTTTGTGTTTTGACTCATTTTTCTTCATCATCTTGCATGCATTTTAGTTTGTTATGATTTGTTTCTTTTGTTAATTACAAAACTCTAAATTACATTGTGTTATGTTTTTAGTTAAGATTATATATTTCCTAAATTACATTGTGTTATGGTTAAGATTATATATTTCATTACATTATATATATTTTCTTAAATCACGTAAATTTCTTACTATCTCTCCTAAATCATGTAAGGTTAGGATTTTTTATCTCTTAAGTTTATTTAATTAGCTTTCAAAATTATATGTCTATAAATAAGCGTATGCTTCGTAATACAAGAAACAAATATCAATATAATCTATACAATCTTCTTATATTTTTTTAAGATAGTATCAGAGGTAGTAAACACGGATACTTTTATAATAGTAACGAACTCGTATCCGATATACATATTGAATACGAATTCTTCTTGGATATTCGCAGACATATGTCTGATACTTTCTAAATGTATCCATAATTTTAAAATATATTTTTTATTTCTAATTCGTATGCGATACTTCTAAGATATTTCGACCATTTATCTAATACTTCTCAAATAATGTGATATTGGTTTTGGTATGTGTGGTTAGTCGGGTTGCTGCAAGCCACCAGCTTACTGTGGTTTCGAGTATCAGAACGCCACAATCTGGACACCGCCAAAGATAGGGCAAATAACACAAGCGGACGATTGCAGGGCATGGAGCAACAACCAGACGCAGCTGTGCTTCAACTGCAATTCGTGCAAGGCCGGAGTTCTTGACAACATTAAGAGAGAGTGGAAGCAACTGTCCATCATTTTAACTTGCGTCCTTGTTTTCTTGAACATTGTCTACGCTGTTGGTTGCTGTGCTCTTGACAACACCCGAGCATACAAATATTACAGATATAGAGGCTACCCTTGATCCATCATTGTTTCAATTCATTCATTATTCATTAATATTTGTTCCTCAATTTAATTAATTACGTTTATGTATATGTAACTTAATTTACTTCAATCTGTAATATAGGTAGAGGCCATTGCTTAGTGTTCTAGCTCTTAATATATAGTTTGAGTTTAGTTCTGAGCAATCATTTATGCATGCAAAATAAATGTTGGGTCAATCTCTAGTTTGCTTCTGCGCTCCACCACCGCAAGTATACCACCACTGCGTAATGCATGGCCTTTTACTTTAACGTGTAACCTCATGACCTAGTTCAATATACTCATTATTATTATTATTATTATTATTATTATTATATGTACTTGAATATATATATATAGACTTCGCTTCAGAGAAAACCAGATTCATTTTTTTCAAATGATATCATGAAAACACATCTCTTTTTAAATTTATTCAAGAAGCATTATTAATTAATTTTAAGAATGCACTCCATGTACTATGTGATTTTGGATTTTTTTCCCTTTTTTTTTTTTTTTTGTATTGGAAAAAATGAAAACAGCATATGATACTTTCGTAGGGTTGTTGTGGAGGATAGTCTCTGACTACAATACGTTATCATATTTTTTATATACGGCAGGATATAGCAGGACACTTTTGGAATAATATGGCTGGATAAAATTATAAATATTTTTTTATAAGGAACGATGGTCTAATTGTAATAATAAAAAAATTTATTATTTAAAAGAAAATAAAACAGAAAGGACTTATAATTCTAAATTGACAACAAAAGAGAAATAGGAGGAGAGGATGAAGAATCATTCATGAATTGCCTCTTTATTTACGAACACATTTGCGGTTACATTTACAAAATTGATCAAAAATTAAATTTTGTATATAAAAAATATAATATATTTATATTATTATTTTATTTACGTATCCTTGTATTTTTGAGATTTGTCTGGTGTCCTGTCCGTATCTGCGTTTCTTACGTATTGATGTATATAAATAATTACATGATTGAGCCCAAAATGAAAACATAGGCCCAAATGATCCAATTGGAACACAGGTGAAGTAACTGAAATTCAAATAGAGTGACCGTTGCAATCGTCTCTGTGGAAGAGCTCTGCTGCAGTATTCCTTTACCACAAGCCATAAGAAATTGAGAGGCTTCTCTATCATGTATAATCAGGCAATCTCGGAGGGGATGACAAGGAATGGACAAAACCCATCCGTTGATGCATCTGTGGGCTTCGAACTTCGATGTGATGACTAAATTTAGCCCTAATCAACCCAGAAATCATGGAGAGAATTGAGTTTTGAGATGAGAAGATGTTCCTAAACATTCTTGAATTGCTTTATTTTATTGTTAGACGACCATGCAATCAGGTCATTCTAATCCCATGTGCAAACATGGAATTAGCAATTTCTAGATTGGAGAGAAGAATTGGCAAGAGAAAAATAGCATTTTATAATTTGAATAGTATGAAACTTACATAAAAGAAAGGACATTATTGTAAATTTGATAAAAAATTTACAAACAAGAGATGAAAATTATCAAAATTGTGCGACGGACACGCATGTAATAAAAGGTGAGTTTAAGTTAATTTATTGACAATTCAAGATAAAGAAGAGCGTGTGATTGTCCGATGACTAATTCCTCTCCCTAATCCCATGATGGGATAGATATATACATAAACTCATAATATGTGTATTGGCTAAGAGTACGTTTCCATATAGATTTATCACACTGACACAATTAATGGAAACCTCATCAACACGGCAAAATTACAAGTTTACTCCTACATGGATTTTGTCACCCTTACAATTACAAATTTGCAATACAATCCCTAGCGAGCGGGGATAGAGTTCAACTCAATAACTCTCGTGACTGCTAGAACAATGACCAATACTACACATTATAAAATTATTTTATAATTTTTTATCATGAATGATATAGCAAGTAACAATTTTATATTTATAGAAATCTCATCAATTATAAATCTCTATTTTTTTATTATTTTAGAAAATAAAATTAAATGATAAGTTAATACTAGTTGAATTTTTTCATACACAGGAGTGTTAATGATATTATTTTTTCCCACGTCACTTAAAAAATAATCAAATAATTTAATGTTGAGCATTTCCTTATAACAATAGACCACAAATGGTATTACCGTAATTCCAATAAACATGAAGGGCAAGCCCACGGTTTCCGAGTCCATGTAAAACTGTAACACCATTTCGCTACGTACTTTGTATATATGTGTGTATATATATATATATAACACTAAATAAACAGTTACAACAATTCCACTACACAGACTTCCCTCCATCCCCTCCTCTTTTCTGGCCATTCAGTTCCTCTCTCCAAATTTCTCTCTCTAGATTTGCACAGAATCAGACACCAAATCTTAGATTTTCTTCTCTCTTTGGAAGAGATCCATTGTCACAATGGTTCGTGTAAGCAACGCAGTGATCACAATCTTAAACTTTGTGACACTAGCTTTATCGGTCATAGCCATAGGGGCATCGGTCTGGTTTTACCACAGCCCGGGTTCGGTCTGCCAAAGAGTCTTCCTCCAACAGCCTCTCCTGATAGCGGGTTCGGTCGTATTGGCCGTGTCGTTGTTGGGTTTGGTCGGTTCGTGTTGTAAGGTGTCGTGGTTGTTGCGCTTATACTTGATCGTGATGTTTCTGTTAATTGTGGGACTGCTCGGTCTTATGGTGTTGGGGATAGCAGTCACGAACAAGGGAGTCGGTCGGGTCACATCGGGGATAGGTTTCAAGGAGTACCGTATCGCAGATTTCTCCAATTGGTTGCAAAATAATGTGGTGAATGACAAAAACTGGTATAAGATCAAAAGTTGCATGGTTGATGCACAGGTTTGTAAGACTCTAGCAGGCGCAGCCACAGCCAAAGGCCGAGTCGCTGCCGACGATTTCTATAAGACTACACTATCTCCCACCGAGGTACGTACTTACAAATCTGTTAAGCAATTTCTTGTATATATATATATATATATATATATATATGTTAACCATTTGATAAAGACACATATATGTATTAATGTTATATTCGCTAGCAAGTTCATATATAAATATAAATCTGTATGATACTTGGTAAGGATTATTTATATTATGATACCATATAGAATTGGGTGTAGGATGTATTTAGAATTTTTCATCAGTAATGTATTCTTTGGTTGTACTATTTGGATTGCAAGACATGCGAATATGTTGACGAAATTTCCATAATATATGTTTAGAAGTTCCAATATGTGATTTTTTTTTTTTTTTGGGTAAATGTTTCATAATTTTAAGGCTTAGGAGATTTTTTTTAATTTTGAAAATAAATGATAATTACTCAACTGTTATTAAAAATTATATGTTATTTAAAGTTTCTAAAATAATGTTTTTTAACTAACAAAAAGATATGATTTCTCCTGGTTTTTCTTTTCTTTTATTTATTTTTCTTAATGGATTTGTCAAAAACACTCTGCTTTAGCTGGCTGGTCCAAACAATGGTTAACAACCTTATATATTTCCATCAATTATACTCTTTGTTGTGTACAGCACAAAAATCCGTTATAGAATTATTTTTGTTGTGAATTATCCCTCATAGTCCATGCTTTAATTACATTTAGAAATTTAGAGTCTTGTGAGGTTTGTCACTCTAAATCCGCAACGGATTCGATCCGCACGAATTGACGAATTTTTTGCGCACTCCTAAACCGAACTAAGCAAATCCTTACTAGCTAGTTGGTCTAATGGTTGTCATCCAAAATGAAAGTTGAAGTTAACTCTGGATTATGGTTCCCAAATTTCAGTCTGGTTGCTGCAAACCACCAACTTCGTGTGGGTTCGAGTATCAGAACGCGACCTTCTGGGCAAACGCCAAGTCAGGGCCGGCGGTGTCAGACAGCGACTGCAAGACATGGAGCAATAACCAGACAGCGCTATGCTTCGACTGCAACTCATGCAAGGCCGGATTTCTTGCCAACATCAAGAAAGAATGGAGGCTAGTTGCCATCATCATTACTTGCTTCCTAGTAGTAGCAATCGTTGTTTACTCCATTGGTTGCTGTGCTCTCAAGAACAATAAAGAACACAGGAGATACAAAGCCTACCCTTGAACTAGATATATATATATATATATATATATATATA
Source organism: Cornus controversa (assembly GCA_026545225.1). Lineage (NCBI taxonomy): Eukaryota > Viridiplantae > Streptophyta > Magnoliopsida > Cornales > Cornaceae > Cornus > Cornus controversa. The sequence goes on from CM048845.1 coordinate 101,875,445, forward strand.
GATACATACATTGTTCTTTCTATAGTTTTAGATTTTTTCACATGTCTACTGGGGTACTATATAGTTTTACATTTTTTTATATGTCTACTAGTGCTATTAAGTTTATTACGACTTCAATGTGTGACCTGAGCTTACTTGATAATACTTATTTATTCAAGTATAGTATACATGAGGTTCTGATGTGTGCTATGCCCTAATTTTCTCTCTGACACCGACTGTAAAAGGGTTGTGGAAACCACATCACGGATCCGTAGAGTCGGCCCCTATCATTGCTCTTTAATTATTGTATTTATATAATCACCTCTTATTTGTATAATATTTCAATTCTCTTGAATTTTCAAACGAATTCTCATTTGGGTCATCAAATTAATAGCTTCAGTTGAGGTCTCTGCTTTTCTTTTGCTCTCTTTTTTCCTTTTATTTTAGCGTCTTTTGTAACTTTCTTCTCCTTATGATAACTTTTAACATTTATTTTACATATAATTTCAAGTGTGCCTATTTGGCATTCTGTAATTTTTACTTAAATGCCTTATCTAATAAATTGTCAAGTGTGTTTGAAATGCAGCATTTGAAGTACTTTTCAAAAATATACTCCTTCGATATATGATTTATATGCATATATAAATCTCTACTGTCAAACAATTCAAATGTCTAGGTACAGGGCTCTTGAAAATTCATTTTTTTTTTAAATGAGAGAGTAATGGGAAAAGAAAGGAAAATGTTAATCTTTTTTCTATGATTTGTGGTATCTTTTCTTTCACTAGATCCACAAAACTAAATGGAAAGTAATAAACTTTCATGAGTTAAGCAAATTTTTCACTGGAAAAAGTTAGCAGACAAAATAAGCCAGCCTGATAATTCAATTCCTGCTGCTGTTTTTTTTTTTTTCTTCCTATTATTAAGATTTTATATAATTAATATTGCAAAAGAAAAGAAAAGTAATCAGTTTATATATATATATGACCTGATACCGAAAATATTTCAATGGTAATATATGTGATTTTCCAAGTTACAATCTCTCATTATTTTCATTCATTTCGATCTTTAAAAGAAAAAATGTATCTAAACATTTATTCGCAATAAAACTGCTGACAATGAGAATCAGCCAATATTCATGTGATGAAAATAACCGAACACCCATTATTTTATCTTACCAAAGTGCCTTTATACAGATAACAGTATCACAACTTAGAATTTTGGTCAATTTCAGCAAGTTGTTGTCTCAAGACCCTTCTCATAACCTTATTTGTTGCTGTCCTTGGAAGAGATGCGACTGGCACAATATGAGAAATCTGCTCATTTAAACATTATTAAGTAAACAAGTACCTTGAGAAAACCAGACAAGAGAAATGTGTAATACGGTATATAACACGTTAACAGTGAAACATCTCACGGGAATCAAACATTTGAAGATAGTTTATACCTTAAATAAAGGGTTTAGTTTCTTCTGCACTGCTAAATTGAAAGCCTTTTTCAACTTATTCAGGTCCGGTGTTGAATCATTTGAATCTTTGAAAACAACGGCAATTACCAACATCTCAGGCCCACCTCCAGGAGGTGGCACTCCAATGGCTGCTGTCTCAAGGACATTGTTATCGACCGCATTGCAGATGCGTTCAATTTCAACTGAACTTACCTGTCCAAATAGAACGAGATAGTTAATGCAATCACACATAAAAAATGGCTTCTACCCATACTAAGAACATGTGATCTCTACTGAAATCTCTCCCCTCATAAGTCCAGTACTGGTGGTGCCTAAAAGATGTCAATACATCATCAGCCACAACATTAATTAGATAATACATTTTCAATTTATAGTATGCTTCTAAAATGTGCAGTCGGGTCAAGCAGTTTGTATTGGGCATCCTATTTATATTTGAATACTTGGGCAATTAGACTCCCATAAGCACCCTGTATCTTGTGTACGAGGCAAGCAATTCAAATATAATCATTTCGACATTAACAGGTTTCACTGAGATAAATACAAGCAGGAGAATCAAAACATTTTGAATGCCATTTTACGTCCAAAAAAATATGAACATTTTTAAGAAAATAAAGGAAAACTTCAAAACAAGTTATTTATACCATGACTGTTAGATGGATCATCTCGTAATAGGTCCTGCAGTAGGGCAGTGATACGACCTACATTTTCAACTATAGTGTCCAAGAATTATGATCTCACCAATTGCAAGTTATAGTAATTTATTAACATATCTCTCATAGATCATATTTTGTGAGGCTAAATGCAGACCTTGATACCCCCAAGGTTCATTGTATCATCTGAGCGACCATGTGCATGATAGTATCCTCTAGCAGTACGCTCAAACACATCCCCATGCCTTCGTAGAACCTTCACGAGGAAAACCAATAAGAAGAGTTTAAGTGGAAGATTCCCATCATTAAATGTTTTAAGTAAGCTCAATTCCACACTCGTCTAAAGTCGTTGTATTGTCTGGCTCACCTTTCCCTTCCAAACAGGCATTCCTTTGAAATAGACATTATAGTGGTCAGCATTCAATAGTGTGCTTGAAGCTCCAAACATTAGGGGACCAAGAGCCAATTCACCCATCCCAGGAATATCTGGTGGCTACAAAATAAGGAATTAGATAATTTCAATGCTTTATATAAACATTTTTTGAAGTAGATGAAATTTTTCTATGAAACTGTTGAACAAGTATAACTCACTAAAAAGATTCATGACGGAAAATAAAAATGGATTAGAAATATAACATATGCTGGGACTCCGGGAGGATTGACCGGTTTTTAACGTTACTTGATCTAGTGGCAAAAGCTCGGACTGTTGCACATGAAAAGCGGTTTTAAATCTGAGATCAACCGCATTGGGCAAATATTGACAGAGGTAGGTCTGTACCCAGTTCTCTCCTACCAACATTCTTTATTAAAGGGCACCAATACTGATAAACGATCGTTTTAATATTATACAGCCAATAAGAAGATACAGTGTTGTAAAAAATTTCTAAGGCACAGCCCAATTTGCAAATTCAAAGTTGTGTACTGGATCGGTGACCACCATGAAAAGATTACTCTTCCACAGAAACATACATATGGTCATATGTCGTTCTAATGTTATTGCAAGTAAATGGCAGGAAAGAAAGACCATTCCTTCATTAGGCACTGTCAACACATACTTGCTCTATAAGTAGGAATAAAGATAGATAGTGACAGAGTACGAATTTCAAACTTCTAGGAGAAAATGAAAAATGGGGTAGCTTTGCAATGCAAATATTGATTGGAGTGCATTTATTGAAAATATATGTATATATAGCCCATGCATATTATATTCCATTCTTTGTACAATTTTATAATGCAATTACTTTTCCTTTCCAAAACAATGATCCAAACTTCATTTTAAAGTGCCATTTTGCCGGATAAAAAATGGAAACTTTTTAAAAACACTTCAAAAACTGAAAAGGAAACATAAAAAATAATTGAAAACACAAGGACACTTGAAAATATAGTTTAATCTATTAATGAGCAAAATAACTCAAATAATTAATAATGAACATGTTTAAGTCATACATGTTGAATGTGAATAAATTATCAGAATACTATCAACACTGATTTTGATAATTTGATAGTGAAATATAATTATAAAAGATATTAAAACATATTTTTCACATGTAATATTCAATTACTATAAGCAAATACTACACTATGAATATCATAAGTTGGATTTATAAAAAATAAATACATAAATAATAGGCTTGGACTGTATAATATGCACAAAGAAGACATCTTGACGCAAGTTAAAATTAAAACAACAACTCAAGTAAATAAGTAGCAAGCTAGGCTATATGTTCACATATGAGAATTATGATTGGATCTTTTTTAAAAATTGGGTATTGCCTTGTTTGAGTTTTTGTAAATGCTGCTACGATAAATTTCTACCATTTTGACATGTTTCAATCATTTTTCAGTATTTTCCAATGGAATCAATTTTATCTCACTGGGAATATATGGAAACATTTCTACCATTTTAATGAAAAGAAATGTTCATTACCCAGTGCTGGTCCTAGTGTTGAAAGGGGTAAACTAGTTACAAACCTAACAATTAACATTACTATATACAAAATTACTGCTCTCAGAACCTAACCTAGGATCTCACGGATGGGAGCCTGAGATATTACAATTGCACTAAATAAGACCTCTCCAGTTCTTGGCGATGCTTAATCCTTGTTTCAGATGAAAACGAAAGGAAAATTCAATCGTTGTTCTAGACATAAGGTTGAATGGTGCTTACTATAGGAATTCCATCATTGCCGAGAATAAACAAACTGCAGCCCATAGCTGGTGTGCTAAAAGCAGCCAAAGATTGAGCCTGCAATAAGGACCCAGAAACAAATCCACCGCCAATCTCTGTACCACCACAATACTCAATGATAGGCTTGTAATGTGCTCTCCCCATCAGCCATAGGTATTCATCTGCATTAGATGCCTCACCAGTGGAACCAAAGCAACTACCAAATTAAAAAAAAAAATTTATTGAGATTAACAAAATTTTTGGAAACAGAATCTCAGATCAAATATAATGTATTTCCAGTCGCACATCTATGTGTGTGTGTGTGTGTGTGTATACACATATATATTTTGCTGCTACATTAAGAATAAACAAGCTCAAGGACAATAGCCAACTTACACTTACCGGATGGCAGACCAATCATAGTTAGCTGTACAATTTGTAGCTTTCCATGCCCTTACAATACTTGGGATCACACCAAGCATCGTTACTTTAGCATCCTAGAAAAGTTGCAGGAGATAGTCAAATGAACATAACATTAAAGAAAACTCCAAAAACTTAGACATGAGAGATGTCAGAAAAGTACTTTCTCCCCAAGTTCTTTATCTAATATGCTTTATCCCCAAGTTTCTGTAAACCATTTAACTCTATTAAGCAATACTATTATCATGATTGCGGACATGATCTGGACTATTTTGCATGCATAGGAAAATGTAAAGAAATCGAGTAAAAATGTTAATTGCATGAGAGAAGCAAAAATATATTATCAGATTGATAGGTTAAGTTGCATGATTTCAGAACTATGCAGCCAAAATGACAGGTAATCAGAGATGAGGCTTTAGCCACAGAAATTGAAGAATTCTCATTCTTCTGGCAGATATTTGCTTGTCAATGTGATTAGTCATAACTCATAATCTATGACAAACGAAACATTTATTTGCCTAATATACTGTAGTATCATCTTCTAGGGCATCTAGGAAATACGGCTGTGGTATCCAAGAACATAGAGTGAACAGACCAATGGTACCATAGCTTATATTTATTCTGTTTATACAGAAGTCAGTCAATCACTTTGCAATTGACTCGTTTCTTAAAGTTTCATGCACTTCTCTTTCATAATTAAAGTTTCTGTACTGTTTCTTATCAAACCAATAACAGTTTCTCTTTCCAGCACTGTTACTCTATTCACTATTACATTGTAATTACGTACTATAAATCTCATGCCCAAAAATCCTTGTTCCTAGCAATAACCTTGAATGAAAGTAAATGTTTACCTAACAAGCTTTCTTATAAGTACATGTATGAGAATAGAGCACTCAACTCAAGGCGCGCACACATACACAAAAGGCCTTTCTGCAGCATGCATATGCCATAACAGAATCAGGTCAAAAATCAAGACAAACTAAATGAAGAAAGAACATTAAGATTTAAAGAAAATTGCACATCTTTTCTCTTGTTGTATAAGATAGGAATATGCATTAAAGAAGAGGAAATTAATATGATGTTATTTTGCAGATTTTCTCTAGAACAATTTCTGTATCAAGAAATATTGAACAACTAAAACATCTAAGAAACAGACTATTTCAGCAACACTGAGTCAAAGCTAATAGTTCGGACAACAATGAGAAGCATAAAAAGAAACGACTACAGAAAAAAGGCCAAAACTCAGCAGGTTGTCACTAAGGAAAAAAGTTTACACCTGTACAAACTTGGCAAAGCCAGAACCGAGGGGAGATCCATTATACAAAGCCATGAATGCTCCATTCAACAATGAAGCATAAAGTAGCCAAGGCCCCATCATCCATCCAAGATTAGTGGGCCAAGCAACAACGTCACCTTTACGGATATCCATGTGACACCAACCATCTGCAGCAGCTTTGAGAGGTGCTGCAAGGGTCCATGGAATTGCCTTGGGTTCCCCTACAAATAAATCCAGTCAAGCCTGTTAGCCTGGTTTGATTCAATCATTCTATTTTCATTTGAGTTAAATGATAATGTTCAATTCCTTTTGTTTTTAATAGGCAAAATGTATCATTAACTCACTTAGTTCTTAATTTAAAAATTCATATGTGCAAGTGTTCAAAAAGAATAAAAAATAAGACCCCGACTTATGGAAGATATTTCAGATCAGAAAAGTATGACCTATAAATGCAGGCAGTTTTTGTAATTGCATACATTGTCAACTGCAAGTTATTTCCTTTATTATGTATTTATGTTGTGCATGTAGTGCCAAACGTTATTTCTTATCCCTACTCCCCTATTGCTATTCTCCGAGAAGAAATGTAATTCACCACGCTTGACTACAATTCCAGAATGGACCAAAAAAGGAAAGCAAGAAAAAAAAAATGATACCATCAAGGCTTTAGATCAAGAGGTACCTCCTCCCGTATGTGGAGGTTGAGGGTTCAAGTCCCCAGTTGGGCAATAGCATGTATGTGTTCTTGCCTACCCAAAAATAAAAATAAATAAAAAATGGAAAAGAAAAAAATGACAGGAGGTCAGACGCACACAACACAGTAATAGATTATAGACCACAATTGCATAGGAGTTTGTACTGTTGCATTTGCTATACTCAAAGAAGGAAATCAATTTGAAGAGGCATAGGGAAAAATATTAAGCAAAGGAACAGAGCCTGTACCAAAGGAAAAAAGGAGGAAAAACATTGGGAAGATGTGGAATTTTCCAAATATATATTATATATATAATATTGAAGGACTATGATCGTATCCCTAGGTTCTGATGTCAAAGGCCTGATCTAGACCTCGAAAGAGGTTGAATAACTCTTACTAAAAATTAACAAACTCTTAACAGAAATAAAAAATTAAACTACTTTGAAGCATGTAAATACATCATGTTTACACATATAAAACAAGTAAATAGAGAAATCAGCCACACATATGAATACACAATTTTTACATGAAAAAATCATGAGACCTAGTTCAGGTTGGTCAAATCCACTATGAAAAAAGGTTTTACAACTAGGTTAACCAGACTCTAGCCCAAGAATTCCCTAGTTACTTTTGACCCAAACTCACGCTGAACATCCTTCTCAAACTCCCCTGCTGCCAGTCAATGAATCCGCTCCTCGCACAACCCACTCCTCTTTTAACACATTTATCTACATGACTAATATTGTCCATTCTTCATAGTTGTGTGAAAAATGCTTACGGAGTTGAAATATCCTTGTAGTCCTTGGACTGTTTGTTCAACACGCAAATCAAACTCACCATCTAGATGTATGACGATGAATGCAAAAACAAAGAAAACCCTAGATACGGATTGCTAGACCGCACTCAATATGATCATATGTACTTGAGTTATGCTTACATAGATGTGTGTAGTTTTTTGAAACCATAAGATCTAAAAAAATAGAGCATAGAAGCATAAAAGGGTTAGGGTTGAGAGAGTTTGAATCCTATTTGGAAACTTAATGATGCAGCTTCGATCAATCGAGGTTAAGTTTGATCAATCGAAATTACTCCAATGGCTTTTAATTGATCCATCAAACAATCTAAAGAGCCATGCCCTGGCTTTATTAGGATTTAAAAAAATAGAAACTTCTAAAGACATTCTTATGCATACCAAAAGAGGTTTTTATGAATCAAAATATGTAATTTGGAAACCCTAACATGCTAACAAGATGAATTCATATGAACATGAATCCTAATTTTTAGTGAGTGGCAATTACCTCTTTGCCCTTGCTTGAAGCTTTGAATTCCACTTTTACCCTTGGACAGAGGTAACTCAACTTACTATACTAACTTTTTGAACACTAATGTTCATATTGGTCCTGATAAAAGCTTCTGGACGTCAAGCTACCTAATGCAACCCTCCTCTTTTTTCCGGGCTTGGGACCGGCTGTGTAAAGATATGGCACTAAAAGACTCCAAGTTTCGAATGAAATTAGCCAACTTTTATTGACCACACACACGTAGAAAACTAACTAATTAGCAGCCTGCTCTAAGCAACTTCAATAGATTTAATCCGAGCATGAGAATTTTATTGCATTCAATCAATGTTGCAGAAACACAACTTCCACCCTTTAATATGTAACAGCATTTCCCATTTTCTTTTCTTTTCTAGAAAACATAATCCTAGTATATTACATCCTGAAAATCTAAAAAAGTTGAAATTTTAGTTATCATTGATGTTGTCATGCAATTTTTGAAAAAAAACTGGAGAAAAAATTTGGATTTCATTTACATGAAAGACGAAAAAAAATACTAAAATGAAACTCATAATGGGTATAGTCAATTATTTGTGGTTCTTAGAAACACCAACCTGCTGCATATGAAAATGAATAGAAGGATTAAGAAAACTGACACCTTCCCCATCGCCCCCCCCCCCCCAAAAAAAAAAAAAAAGAGAGAGACAGAGAGAGGGGAAAACTTTTGAGATAAAAAAAATGTTTTATCTTTATGCTACCTGTAGTTCCAGAAGAAAAAAGGATATTTGTGAATGCTTCAACTGGTTGTTCTACTGCAATATATTCAGTTTCTCTGCAAGTATTGATATGAAAGACGAAAAATTACATCACCAGAGTTAGAAATTTTGCATCATCAGCATCAGAACTTTAATAACACTAAATGTTTCAAAGCTGGAGAGATTATTTAAAATAATTTCTAAAAAAAATACCTCTATATAATTTTTTTTACTAAAGCATTGACAGAAATAAAGCACAATGTTGAGATGACCATATAATTAGTCAGCTACAGCATTATAATATATGAAGAAAAATAGTTAAATTGATGTCAAAGATTGATTTTATCCATGTACAAGATGCAAAGCAGGAGATAACATGAAAAGGGGTCAATCAAGAATTCATATGGAGTCCACTTGGGACCTCTTCTAATCAAATTTTTGGGTTTGTTTGGGTTATATTTAATGGCTATTTTAGATTAATTTGCAACCGGTATTGTTTCAATTGCGTCACCGCATGTTTCATGAATCATGAGTAAATGATATTCCCGTAACTTCCGATTTGCTTGACATGCACTGCGGCAGTGCTCAGGGTTCTATTTTGTATCTAGATATGGTCTAGAACGATTTCATTAGTTGAAAGAAATTTCTAAATTTTAAAGTCATAACACCGGTAAAGATGGAAAAAAGGTCCAGCAGCCCATAAAGATCTATGTAATCTTTCAATTCTGTTCTAGTACTTGTTTCAATTTTCCATGTAAATTTATTGATGACGGAGGGTTTTGACGTGTCTTTTCTGATTTATTGCTGTAGTAAAACATATGTTTATAAAAAATATATCTATTTTATTTAAAATATTATCTATACCACAAATTAGACTCAATAATAGGTAGCTTTATTTTTGTCTCCTAGTGCAGTCTTATATTACAAGACTCACAATGGAACCACAGGTCCTTCACAACTTTGTGTGCACTACAGTTCTTTGTGTTTACCAAACTCAATAAAGTTCATGATCCATGTGAATGCATGTATCTTCCATGCTTATTGGTTGTGATACTAATGAAATACCTCTAATATTTCCATACATTTCTGGAAAGCCATTTCAGAAGGCATAAGGTGTGCAAAAATGTGGAAATGCAATAGGTATATCATTTTATAAAATGCATATATAAGATTTTGAGCACTGGAGCCAGAGTGAGTGAAATGGCTGGCCAGTGCTTGTACATGCATCATTTCAGTAGAACTAGCTAATTTCATAAACCTAGCTATCTTTCACAAAGTTTTAATTACCGTACTATCTGTCTACTTTTCTTTCTTTTTCATTTATATTCCTTTCCTCAAGTAGGGAGCTGAAGTGGGGTTTTTGGTGACTCAAGGTGTACTTTACATCAGAATTTGTAATTTTATGTACAGCTTGCGAATATGATTCCATTAGTTAAAAAATTTCTCACTTACTAAAGAAAGAAACAAATGCCGAAAGAGGAAAAAGAATAAAAAGAACAAATAGTATCCATTACAATCTACTAGCGAAATGACCATATTAACAAATGACTACCTTAGAAAATAGTGACCCTAGTAGTACATGCTACCAGATAAAGCACAAAATTTAGTCCTACAAGATACTTTGCTCAGTGCTCACCATAAAATCAATATGACCAAAGCAGTTCCTTTGATATTTTACTTTCCATAAGCGTAAAAATATTCAGGATAGGATCATTTCTCAACAAATGCAAAATATAATATCACAACCAGCTTCCTTCTACATGGAATAGGTTAAGAACCACTCCCATGAATTCTGATCTATCAAGTTTCTTTAACATTTTTATTCAGTTTCATAGTAGAAAAAAGGGGTTATTTGTATATAACCCCCTTCGAATATAACTTGTTTGCATATAACCTCCTTGTACTAATATTTTTTTCACATTACTCCCTTGTATACCAAATCAGTTGTTGCACATAAACTCTTTTCCATCTCACAGCCGTAAAAATAACAATGGGATTTCTATCACATGCAGCCAGCCAGCCACGTTGCCTGAATATTATTAAAATGTCTCTCAACGCTATTCTCTCTCTCTCTCCATGTCCTCATCGCGGCATCACCCTCAATGTCTTATAGTCCGATTTATTAGGTCTCTCAAGCTTTCGCTCTCACCGTCCAAACCCTTCCTTATCAAAACCTAATTGGTCAGGTATGATTTAATTGGTAGCTTGATTGTCTATTTGGTTTTGGTTTGAGGGTTTACAAAATCAGTAGCTTAAGTTCTCTGTTCCTGCTGTTTTCTCTCTCTCGTAATTCATTTGTGCTTATTGCTTTAAAAAATGCATGTTTCCGTGAGGTTCATATAAGATGATGATGTTGCTTCTGAAGATTATGCCTCTGAAGAGCATTGTTTTTATCAAAATGATTATGTTTCGAAACAAGATAAAACTAAGTTGACTGAGAAACAACAACTCAGTTTACATCTCTCATTACTCAGGTTAAAAGCATATATATATATATATATATATATATATATATATATATATATATCTGAAGATTTTGCTTCAACAACTCACTTTCTTTCATATGGGGATCAAATCAGCATATTATTATTTTGTCTCTCATTAATCAGCTTACATTTCAGAAAACTAAGCAAATCTAATTGATTATTTTTATGAGGTTGATAAGGGATGGGAATTGTTGTACATGGAGCTGAAGATTATTGCTTTGAGAAATGAGTGTTCCCAAGGTTCATTTGGGGGAACATGGTCTTTTCACCTTGCAACTAACGGTGATAAGGCGGAGAGTGTTTATGTGCAACTGATTTGGTATTACAAGGGTGTAGTGTGCATAAAACATTAGTGTAAGGAGGGAATATGCAAAAAAGTTGTATTACACGGGGTTATCTACAAACTATGTTACCTGGACTCTCCTATTCCCCTTAACGTACTTGTGTTGATACGACACGACATGACACGACATGGCCATGGGGTATGGGATATGTATCCGTTACACATACCCAAATCGGACACCTGGATCCTCTAAAGAACAATTGCCGAGATGTAATAGCACATAATGGTTACCTATTTCTGAGATAGATGGAACCTCTCATTTTTCACCATATTTCTTTTAATTTTCACTATTATTGAGTACATTTTTTAAGAATAATAGCCTCATATGTAATACTTGTATATCACATATTATGACTTTTAGTGTGTAATATGAGTCCACTTGTATCCAAGTCTTGGACACATTTCAAGCTGAGCCCACGTATCCTAAGATTTGGGATTTTAGGGACGTCTGACATTCAGACACATACCCGTACCTGATACAAGTATCCGATTCCAGGAAACACAGTAATAACCCTAGAGGAAAAAAAATCAACAGAGTTTTAAATCTCAAGTGCATGATAATTCACAAATCAAGAAGCAAATAGATATTGGGCCAATAGGACCACGCAACTAAAGATTTCAGTAAAACTGTCCCTTCTGCACTTCAATTGTGATTACGAAAAGGACCTGCTAGGAAGTTGTTATTTTGCAAGCTTAAGTATAAAGGTCCCTAATTTATTGAGATTCAAGTAGATTTTATCAGCCAAAAAGAAATATCACATGATAGAAGAGTTTAGAACAAAAATGGAAGATGCTGCACTGCTGCTCCAAATCTCATCACATAACATAAAATAAGCATTTACTTGTCCCAGAGTTGCACTTAGAGGGCAATACTAAATGAGTCAGGTGATACCGTGACAGGCATGATGAAGTTTCAAATAAACCTAAGGGGTCTCTATATTTTTTTTATCACCCCGGGTGCTGGGAGTTGAACAACCTTCACAGATAAGGTGGCTGATAAATTCAAAGGCACTGATGAACATGTGGAGCTAGAATTCAAATATTAGCCCCCCAAATGGAATTTAGAGGGTAATACAAAATGAGTCAGTCGGCATGCATGGCCCAATTGAAACCCCACCCTGGTGCGAACGCCTAAATAATAATAAAAAATATATGGATAGATAAATCGAAACTGGCCAGGAGGCGAACAAGATGTCCAAGCTCAAGCATAAGCTCAGACCAAGTTCTGGATAAGAACTTAACAAATTAAGCTGGACAATTAACAGTTAGTGGAAAATAAAAAAAATGCAGAAGCAACTTGTTTAAGGGTCAATTTTTAACCCCCACTATAACTGCAATAACTTCTGAATCAACCCTGAGAATGTTTTCATGTAAAATCCACAAGTACTCTAAATTGTTTATGAAAAAAATAGAAATCTACATGAGACGCCATATTTGCTGCTGGAGAATTTGATGAATCATCATATCACGAAAATGGCATTCATAATTTTATCATTTTAATGAATTTCTTATTTTTTTCCCTTTCTGTCATGATATAGTATTTAAGTTTCTAATTGAAATCTCAGTGCAGCTATATGTTCCATATCAGAAAAGTCTCACAATATCATGTTAAAATGAGAAACTTCTCAATTATGCCTTATGTAAGATGTAGACAGAGAACAAGATATACATAATTATCCATTTGAAAAAATAAAAAGCAATACGCAACTGAATAGTAAAGGCCATACACATAAGAACACATACTTGGAATCTTTGACTTTTTCTAGGAAATCATGCCATAAAATATCACCGTCGCGCAATTTCATGCTAATGTTTGAGAATCTGGTGGGAATAACAATAGCTGTAGGTGATTGAGCATCAACAACTCTACTGCAGATTTGAACCAATGCGTGAGAAATTCTGTCATAAGAAAGAGAGGGGAAAAAATGTATTCATCAAAAGAGAATAGATTTTCTTAACCTGTATAGGGGTATTCTTTTGTCACCGCGAATAATAAAATCCTGACAAAGAAGGTTTGAAGGATGAGACATTTAAGGAAGACAGATACATAAAATTTGATTAATACTAGTGGAAAGGATGACAATAACTTACAGGCTAGTTCTATAAATAACTGATGAAAACAATCACCCAAGATTAACTTGGGATTCATTTTAAAGCAACTGCAAGGAAGATATTAACATTTGACATCGTCAAGTTGAAGTGATGAACATCCCGATACTAGAACAAATGTTCTTTTCTTGTTAAATCATCTTGATTTTAGGGCTTTCAATTGAGTTCTACAGTTCTAGACCTTTACTCATATATAAACCACCAGCAATTTATTTTAGAGAATAATCACGCTGGCAACACTTGAATTTTTTTCTGGTCATGTGATCCAAAAAGGAGTAAAACCTAGGTGAATAGACTGATCAACTTCTCACAGGTTAAATTGCCTCTATGATATCCATAGATACAAGTCTATTTTACATTATTGTAAAATTATATACCCATTCAATAGATCATTGAATAGAGAGCCATAGTACTTGTTCAGTTTATTTTAGTGTATATCTGCAAAGAAATTCTCTGATGTCCCTTCCATAAACTCTTTAATAACTAGATAGGACTGCTTGCTTATCTAGTAACTTTTATTGTAAAGCTTAGATAGAGACTAGCTGTACACTTTCTGTGTCCTTCTTTCTCTATAGACTAGAAGTACAATTAATATTGACTTTGGGCTTCATGTGACTCACAAGTGTTGCACCCAAATGAATATCTACTCCATGTGAACATGAAAAACTAAGCTACTTAGAGTTGTTCTGGAAATTGAATAATTAAGCAGCATTATGAAAATACAGCTTGACCTGCCTACAAATCACAAGGGTTTAACAAAAATGGAAACCAAACAACTCTATTCTTTCATGAGAAGCTGAACAGCTTTGTTGTAACATAACCTGACTTCTGGAAGTTCCAAATAGTCCATTAGAGTGCATGTACATATATAAGTTAAACAACAGCACATCATTGATGTGATCTAACTCAAATCTGTAAGAAGCATTCATGTTCTTAAGGTGTGATCATGAGTTTTACCTTCTAGGTTAACAGTCTACCTACCCAACCCTCCATTCTGGCTTGGGTATTGGCTGTGAATGAGATAAAGACACAAAGCATGAGATGGTCCACAATGAGGGTTGAGATAGTAAAGATATGATAGCACTTTTTTTTTTCACTAAAATTATGGCCTTAGATCGAAATGAAAGGCAAATCAGGATTCATGTAGCCAACCAAATAGTTGGGACAAGGCTTTGTTGAGTTGACTTGAATTGAATTGAAAAGTACTAATCACGAAATGAGCGGAAATAATTAGAACTTGTCAATGATGAGGAGCTCATTCCAGTAACTAGTATTGCTATTGCATAAAAGCATAAGACTCCACTTAGCACTTGCAAACAATTTCAAGAAATATGTTGCAGATGGCAGATTGAATTCTTGAAGAAACACTAGATATTACAGATTTGATCTTTCTTGTAACTCAAAAGGAAAGCGGAGATTAACCTGAGTAAAAATTGCTTTTGCTTTTGATAGCTTGATCCTTGTTGATATTTCACTTGGAGCAAAACTATCAGCAATGGAGACGACCACATAGCCTGCCAGAACAATAGCAAGGTAGATCACCACAGAATTGACATCCATCGGCATATCTATTGCAATTGCAGATCCTCTCTCCAATCCCAGTGTTTCAAGTGCATGTGCAACTAGCCTACACATGCAATTCCAACAGAATTTCAAATTATAGAATATTTTGATCTGGAGCAACATTTAAAGGATAAGAATAAGAAAACATAATAAAAACTAAATGTGCAAGTGCCTATGCTTCATAAATTAATAGTGCAAGTGCCTATGCTTCCAAAGCACACGTCAGCTGTAACATATCCAAAGAAGAAATGAAAGAATTGGATAAATGCAGTTCACCATTCTGACTCATCCCACACACTCCAACTAAACTATCCCAGAAACCAAAACTATCAGTGTTCCACTTGGAGCATTATTAATTCACCAACTTGAGGAACATAAATGAACATGGAAAAACAAGCTTCACAACTGTAGTGTAACTTTATGAATCTGCAAGTGCTTCCAAAAAGGAAACAATATAGAAGAACTGACCATTTTGACTATCCTGGCAAAACAAGACCAAGGTTATAGAAGTGCTGATGTTACATATATCACCTTTGCTCTCTGGAGCAGTAGATACTGTTATGACTAACAACTTGGGTCCTGCTATAAAATTTCATTGATTTTTATGTCTTTTCAACCCCATCAATTGATATCCTCACCAGTTATTTTCTCAGACCCCAGTCTATTGAGAGGATAGATGCAAGAATCTGGCAAAATTCCAGATAACTTGCATGATATGATTTCTTTTTTTATAGACAGGTTCAACAGTGAAAGCATTGCTCAGAAACTACTGCTTCGAGTAATTGTACTGAAAACATGCCGTATTGATAGCCTTGAAGTAAATATCTGTCAATTAAGCATTAAATTTCACTTTGAATTAATAAACCTACTATAAGACAGTGCTATAAGACGAAAAATTGCATACCAGACCTCCGTGCGCAATTCCTTAAGAGTCATCTTGTTAACGGGCAATTCTTCATCTCCTTCATCACACCATATTACCATTATATCATCCAAAGTCCGCTTACCACTCAAACTCAAGCAATTCTTTGCCGGATTCACGTAAGCTCCAGGAAGCCATTGACCTCCTGGGTGGGACAAGGGGCTGTCTGCAGATGGATCCTCACTCAAAATACATTGGGGAGGCACCGAAAATGATATGCTCATTTCATCCAGTACAGTTTTCCAATAAACCTAACAAATAGAAGATAGTAAAGAAAAAGAATTTAAATTATTTAATAAACTGCAGTCCATATGAGAATACAATGTAAAAGTTTAATTAATAGCACAACCTTAAAAATATAGTTATAATACCTCAGGGTTTGAGACAGAAAATTCCTGAAAATCAGAAAAGCTTGATAAGGGGTCATTATATCTTGAACCCAAAAACTCTTTTCCGCGCCTCTCTAATAGCTGGCCAACATTAGTTAGGTTCGCACTCTCCCTAACCCATACAAAAACACACAAATAAATCAATAAAAATCACGAAGAACAACAATAATATAATCAATCTTTAAAGATTGTGCAAATATTATAATTTACTATGATAATGACTTATATTTACATTTTATATCATCTAATTCCGAACAGTTCATATAGTTGAATACCCACAGAAATTATTAATAAATAAATGAATATGAAACTCTATTTAATTGTTTCAATCAGCATATATGATATATATGCACACACCAGTGAGCATATATATGTGTGTGTGAATATCACGAAATTGCTATAAAAAAAAAACTAAGAGAATTCATAAATTTTAGCTGCTTCCGTCAAATATTTAAAAAAAAAAAAATTGTCTCTTGCAGTTCAAATGATATGATAATCCACATAAATTACTTCTATCTAGTGCACTGATCATTTCCGTTCTTCAACTCAAAGGCACCTGTTAGATTATATATGATAAAATTGAAAGAATCCCCATTTGGTTGCTGAGAAAACGCGAAGGAAACATATGTACACACGCACATATATAGAATGTTGCAGGTTGCTTACGGATCGGGTAACCAAGCGGGAGGGTCGGGTCCGAAGTCCTGGTAACAGCCGTAGTACATCATCTGGTGAAGAGAGAAGGGAAGGTCCGGGTTGAGGAGGTGTTTGGAGATGCGTTGCCATGTCTCCGGCGTGGCCTTCCCGTAATTACGGACGATTTGAGTGAGATTCTCGTAAATTGACTCTGCAGCTTCAGAGGGTACACCAAGTGCTGAGATGTCCGACGAGGTGATACAGTCAAGGGCTATGTAAGCCATTCCTCTCTATAATTTGAGTCTCTCACTCACCCCCATCTTCTTCTTCTGGATGAACGGTATCATTTATATATACAATATCATTTATTTATAGATATAGATAGAAATAAATATGTATATACATGAATGATAACTGATAAGGTGGATCGGTAAGGTTGTGCCTGACAAATCACGAGTTGTAGTTGTACCATCCACCAGTTTTATTTTTTTGGCAGAGCAAAGAATTGTTTGGTTGTTTTTCTAGTTTTAAATTGTTTTGCTTTTAATTTTGGTTTATTTTTTAAAGAACAATGATATTTTTTTCAGTATTATACTATTACCCTTGTTGGAACACCTATAACGCCCTTTTCTTCTTAAAATAAATTTCATATAAAATTATCTTGATGAACTTTTTTATAAAACATAATCTAAAATTTATTTTACAGTTACTTTTTGAAATAATTTGTTCAGAAAAAAGGGTGAAGTAAGAAAAAACTAAAAACAATATAGATTTTAGTTATTGATTATTCACAAATTTATTGCATGAAAGAAATATGGTCAAATTTTTTATGCACGTTACAAATAAATTTCATTATAAATTTGTTAAATATTTCATAAATTGCTCATTAGGTGGCAATTTGTTTTTTCATTGTTATTTTACATTGATACTAATTAAAGATTTAGAGGTAATGAGTATAATTAGTGTTTTAAAAAAGAGAGAACATCAGAAAATTTTCATTATTAATAGAATATTGAACTAGTTAAAAAATATTTATTAAAAGTAGGGCTTCTGTTGTCCTAATAAACTTTTATAAACTTATTGACCTGTTCAATTAAAAAGTACTCACTAAGGCCTAATTTTTTCAAAAGAAAAGTATCAAAATGAAGGATAAGAAAATTTGTAGTTAAATGAAATTTGATGACACCATAATTCTTGAAATTAAGAAAATAATAAGGTGTTGTAAGCCAAAAGTGAAGGCTGTTTTGTCTATTATTAAATTAGATCGAAAATATTAATTAAAAATCAAACTTTATTAAGTATACATTGCTTACGTGTGACTTTTCTGGTAATGTTGGTAGTTATGAAGCACGGATACTTCTTCGTAGGTCTCGTGGTCATATCAGATACGTATCCGATATGGATACGGCCGAACACGTATCAGATATCAGGATATGTTTCGGATGCCTGGTGGATACTTTTGGGATACGTTTGGACAAATTTGTAAAAAAATTTTAAAAAACAAAAAAACGATGGTGGCCATATTGTAATATTAAAAAACTTAGTTAAAGGTGGAGCTTAATTGTAATAAATCAAAAGATCTTTCAATGTGGAAAAAAAAAATCTTTAAGTTAAAACTTAAAAACTTAATTTGTGTTATATATATATATATATATATATATATATATATATATATATATATATATATATATTGTATTATCCCTCCGTACCCGTATCCTATTTATTTGAGATTTGTCATATCACCATATCCATATCCATATCCATATCGTGTCGTATCCGTGTTTCATACGTTGATAGTTAGATTACTATTTGAGAAAGAACAGAAGCCGAATTATGCAATTTGATACCATTTTCCTTTGAGAAAAGTTAATAAACTGTTCTACCCTTTCCATTCGTTTTCTTTCTCACTTTTTTTTTATTTAATAAAAATAAAACTCCAAAGACAGAATAATTGAAAATTAGAAGCAAAAGATGATAAAATTAATAAATACAGGGCAAAGAACTACAGGAGATGATTGTGAAGGACTCTAATCTAAAACAAGAATACACCATCAGAACCAACCTAAAGAAAAAATGTCAATCAGAGCTCCCGGGAAGAAGCTTTGCTGAGCTGGTTGAACCAAAACGTCTGACTGCTGCGGGGATGACTTGGGATGGTGAGATAACTTCTGCAAAAGAGAATTTGTACGAATCTGTTCCCAACCGACTTTGTAGCCAGCCCCGGCTTCCAGAAAACCCATCGGCCACAGTCCAGCAATTCTTGAATCCAAGACTTGTTAGTGCTCTAGCAACTATTTTGGCAGAATCCGAGTACCTGAACATTTCAAAAAGATAAATTATGAAAGAATATACAGAAAGGATTCAGAGTAGTGAAGCTTAATCGGGTCTCTGTAACTATATATAATTCATAATCAGATGAGCGAGGAGGAAGGAACTCACGAGTCCATGATCACGATGTTGGAACCTTTATTAATTTTCTTGAGATATGAAATCTTCAGAGCTAGTAGTTCAGCTTCTACTTTCTTTACATTTCTAACAAGGCTTCTTAGCTTGCTAGGTAATTCTTCCAAACTGAAACAATAAAAGCGACCGTACATAAAACTTCTATCTTGCATGCTAACCAATACTTGCTAGAATCAAATTGAAGGTTGAGACAGAAGAATTGCTTACGGTATTGCAATCATCTTGTTTTTGGCACTGGAAGGAAGACGAGGAATACCAGCCTTGTCTTTTTCCTTCTCCGTTCTGATATCAATAATCAGGTGATTCTTTGTTGATACCAGATCAAGGGTTTGAGCAGGAGTGAGCTCACCTGAAGAGAGAAACAGTTATGATCTATCAGCTCAACTTCGCTTCATCTGTCATGAAATCTAATGGGCAGAATAAAAGAAATTCACACATACCATGACAAAACCCAATATTCAAACAACAAAAATAAATCGGTAAAAGCATGCAATGAACAAATTATGTACCATAGCAGTTTAATTACACTTCAAATGGTAAAATTTAAATTAAAAGACATAAAAAATTATGCACGGACCATATTGAATAATTGGAAAATCATATATCGAAGCAATTTAATTAAGGTTTCAGATGAGATATATATTTAAAGTTACATTTCAATCATTTGCAAGAAAAAACAATAATATAGTAGTAGTCACTAGTCAGTGTTTGTAATAAGTCGCATGGATTCTACTATGTACTTGAATTCAATAAGCACAAAAATACATAACATCTTCTAGGTTCCAAGTTGTAACTTAAAATTCTAAGTTCTTTGAGTTTTGCCCTAAATAACATACTCTCTACATGCCCTCTAAAAATTTGAAACCATAACCAGACTCCCGGTAATGCAAAGTAAATGGCTAAGACTTCGAGCACCATATGAAGAGAAATATTTCTTCCTCTAGACATGCAAAAGGAGAAAACAAAAAGATTCTATATTCTATCTTTTGATCTTATTGTATCATTGAAAATAAAGGCTATAAAAGAAACATTCTTTAAAAATTATCAGACTGAACGTGCGCAACTCAGTATGTTTAGTGATTGTACTACCAGGCCATCTATCATACGTTATTGTAAGATACAATGAAAATGAAATAACTAAACTGCAGCAAGGTATCATTTGTTTATAAAAATACCTCTTCATATGTATCAAATCCAGTGTTATTAGAAACTGACAACCACGATCCTGGTTAACTAAGCACAGCTGTATTATGTGTTGAGCGTAATCAATAGTTCCAAAGTATTCATAAATAATCCAAGAAACTCTCACAGTATGGTGCACATTGGAATTGTTTTGACAAAATAAAGCCAATGACATGAACTAATTTCATGTATTTCTCTGTCTCTAGCATGTAAGTTTCCCTCCACTCAGAACCGAGAATGAACTTTCTCCAAAAAAAAAAGTTTCATGGCAAATGTTTCCCATAATTCTAAATCTATGCATCAGAATACATTAGCAATTCACATACTATTATTATCAAAATAATAAAAAAAAAAAAGGTTGAGTTCAATTTTTTTCTTCTTGTTCTAAAATTTGGTCATTGTTTTCTCATAACAAACAACTTTAGACATGAAATGAGTCAGTTCACCTTTATATCCACGAAGGCTATAAGAGACGACTGACCAAATGGGAGGAAGGAGAAGGTATGTGAGGAATAATACTCCAGCAGTTCCGACAATTACAGTGGGGTCTGCTGATGAGATGGTTTCGACCGTTGATGAGGCTATAGGCTTGGCCCCTTCAATTATCTTTGTCGTCTTTTGTGCTGCACCAGCTACAGTCTGCAATCAAAAGTATCATTCTTATTTTTATATGGTAGCAGCCAAAGCAGAACTTTCAAAAAAATTAAAGTTGCTCAGATCCAACATTTACATATTAATGGACTAAATTAGATAAGGCTGCTTTATTGTAAAACTGCCCTTCTGCTAACAGAAATAACTAAATTTACTAGAAGAACAGACATAATAATCACACATCTTAATCTTAAGGAAAATAAAAAATAAAAAATTGAGCTTATTCAATTTCCATGGATTGGTGTTGTCCATCTATATGTAATTAGCTTATTCATATCTCAAATGAGGCTCAAACTTTGCCTTTTACTATGCACATCCATTCCTCATCAAAGTAACATACCAATTTATTGGTATTGAGCCCTACTCAAACTACATACCACGAACAGTGATCTCAAATCAATACAAAAATCCCAGAAATAGTAAGCAATTACACGATAGAGCTAAGTAACAAAACAAGAGACTCCAATTCAAACACATCTTATGCTAGTCACTGAGCTCCATAACCTATATAGCAAAATGCACACTGAAAAATATAATTAATTGTGATTAAAGAGAAGTTGAAACCTTAGCAGCAGTGAGAACAGGCTCTGTATCAAAGCCTGAGCTCTGAATTGCTTCTTGGGCTTTCTTCGAAGCCTCCGAAACTGCCGGAGAAGCAATCTTCACCGCCTGTTCTCCGGCCTGCTGCAAGATTGGCAACGCCACATCAATGCCTGGCTTCACTGTTTCGGCCACAACTTGAAAAACGCGTTGTGCAACATCAAACAAATTCGAACCCACTTCTTGAACTTGATCAATCGTCCTCTCCACCTACAATACACAGAAGAAAATCGAATTAACCAAATGGGTAGAAATGAATTTGACGAAAAAAGATGAGATTTTTGGGAATTAATTGTGTAAATGTATGGAATTACTTGAGTGAGAGATGAGACTATTTGGTCTTTGGGGAGGTCGAGGGCTTTGGCTTGATAGGGGGTTATGAAGAAAGCAAAGAGAGAGAGAGTGGTTGAAGTTGGGAGTGATAAAGAGGTGGGTCTGACTTGAGATTTGGGTGTAGTTTTAGAGAGAGAGAAAGTTCTTGGTGGTGAAGGTAGTGAGGAAGGAGGTGGAGGGAGAGGAGGTGTAGCGGTGGCTGAGGCTCTGAGGATCATCACCATTGCCTTTCGCCCCCGATCAGTGATTGAGAGAAAGAAGAGAGAGACTGTTAATTTGTGTGCGTGCGTTTTTGTGGTTGGAACTTTGGATGGCTGTCTATTTGGTTGGCTCTCTTTTGAAGGATGTGTGATTAGAGAGAAAGAGAGAGACTGTGTGTGGTGTTTAAGTAAAATTTCGGAATATTTTGCCGTCTTTTAAAGGTACTGTTAGCACTTCACTTTGTACACTCTCAGAATCTCATTCCAAAGAAAAAAACACATGGAAAAAATTAGTGGGAAGGTATTGTTTGGCATTGCATTTTTCTTGTTTACTGCTGCTAATATTTTTGTGGGTTTTGAATTGCTTTCCGTTTTGTAGATGCCTTTTTTAGTAAATTTAAATTTTGTGATTTAGAACACACTGTTTAGTATCTACCTTTTGCCAGAGTATTTGCTGGCTTGGCAACTGGGCGAATATGGGGCGGGTATGTCAAAATCCTACCCCGCTCTATTAAAGAAATACAAAATTCATCTCCCGTTAAGAATTCTAACTGGTTTGTGGTAAGCATACCACCATCGCCCCATTTAGAGAAAGAGAGGAATAACAAATCCTTAAAATCATTTGTTTTATTTGCTTTGAATTTGATGTTTGGACTAAATGTACCCAAACGGTGATACAACACTCCTACAGTCAAAACTTCAATATATAAGACCAAAGAAAATAACACAAACATACATACATATGTAGGTGGAGATAGAAATGATTTTGGTCTTCAAGAATTTTTTTTTATTATAGATCTATTATGTACACAAAAGAGAATTCTCTTTTAGCCATAAGATAAAGAGAGGAATAGAGCAGAACAAGGTAACCTAGTGGTTGTCGTATATCTAGTATACTATATTTATATAAGTAATATAATAATAAAAGAAATGGCACATTTCATACAATTATGTCATTATATATATATATATATATAGATATATGTGTATGTATGTATATAATTGGGGCAGGGCGGATACTAGACGGGTTTTCTTAAAAAAAATCATACCCGCCCCTACTCCTATTAGGGGTGGACCAAATCCCCTCCATTAGGGGCAGAGCCAGACAGGAACCCGTCGGGGCAGAGGAAATTGCCACCCCTTGGCTTCTTCTCTGTGTATCTTTATATGTTCTCTCTTTTTCATTTTCTTTTTTTGTCCTTGATCTCATGCTTTCTAATAATAATATATTATTGTATTTGAAGGATGGTATAAATTTTTTAGTTCAGCTTGGTCCATAGATGTCCTTCATTCCCATCTTGCACATATATTGCCGTCCGGTAACCCAAAACGTTTTATATTTCCGTTTTCATCTGAAATAGAAATAACATTTTTGTTATGTTATATGTTCAATAGTGATTGAAATATAACTGGTAACGTTAAATTCGTCGCATAAATTTCAGAAACAAAAACATGAAAACATGTTTGATAACCTCAATGTGTTGCAAGAATTTTGAAAGCAAAACACTGAAATATATTTGGTAACTTCAAGTGTTGTCAAAAAAATTGGTAGCAAAAATAAAAACAATTTTGGTAATGATTGTTTTTAATTTGTTTTTTATTTTATAATTTATTTTTCTATTTAATTAATCAGATTAAAACTCATCAATATCTAATGGCTTTTAAACAACTTGTACACTTTAAATTTTTTTCCTTACTCAAATTTAAAATTCTGTCTTTTTTAAGGCCATTTTTTGGACTAATATTGCTTCAATTTTATTTTTGTCAATAATTACTTTACATAAAATCTTCTGTGAACAACTAATGAAAATTAATAATTTGGAAAGTTATAAGTGCCTAAAACTATGTGGATATAAGGATGAAAAATTATTCAAATCATTTTTAACAAGAATAAAGTTAATTTTACCTGAGGAATTTCTAAACAAAGAATTCCCATCTTAAGTCATTCTTACAACTAATTTTACCTAAACCATTTTCTAATTGTTTGAATAAAGAGTTTAATGACAAGTGATCAAAATGGCTCTTGCAAACACAAATTTGCCATCTTCCTGTGCACATTGCAAAGCCACTCTATCTAGAAGATCTACCTTTTCTACAATTCAATTCTTGCATATCCTATAATTTCATTCATTTCCCACCATGCATTTATAAGAAAATTGAAATTTCACAAAATAAACCTTATAACAAGGAGAAGTACAGCATACAAGCCTGAATAGCCAAACCTTTAAAAAATATGAACATTACACAAGAGCTTGAAAAACCAAATTGAACAATTTCCCTTTAAAAACCTTAACATTATAATGTTATAAATTCGAATATTAAAAGGGTTATAAAATATACAAAGCTGAATATTACAATGTTTAAAAAATATATACAAAGCTAAATATAGCCTTTACTGTATATTACAAGGCAAAATATAAACAATGCTAAGTACAAAGTTCATGAAATAGTCTGAACACAAGTCTAAATATTACTGCATGGTCTTCTTGGACAATACACAACTCCTAAAATTACAAAGCTCATAAAAAATGCTTTGTATATACAAGTCTAAACACAATTAAGGTCTTCTTAGACAATACACAACTCCAAGTCCGAACACAAGGCTAAGAAGTACAAAGCTCATGCATAAACCAAATCTGAACAACAACAGTCACTACAAGTTGAATAGTGAAGAGCAAATCTGAGCAGCAAAAATTATAGCAAACAATACAAATCTCCTCCAAGCATTCACCCCAAACCCATGGGTCCACCACAAACACGTCTATCTTCTTCTTCCTTAGTATCACCATGATCAGCCACACCAAATCCATTCCTCCCGTATACCATTAAACCATGCACTGTCCAAAGCCCACTGCTAGACACATTTCAAACCAACACCATAGTCCCACATCACCACAACCAGCCAACCCACTTCAGCTTCACCTCACCATGTAATAAACACCATGTCTCCACCATGCACTGTCCAAAGCCCACTGCCAGACCCACTTCAAACCAATTATAGTCCCACGTCACCATAACCATCCAACCCACTTTAATTCCACCTCATCATGTCATCAGCACCATGTCTCCACCATGCACTACCCAATAACACATCTTCATCATCATCCACCATCAGAAAGTTGGAGAAGAAATAAACAAGAGAAAAGAAAAAGTGTCAGCCAAAAGAGGATACAGAAAGAAAACAATCAATTCAATGTGTGTCTGTGCATATGTGTGTCAACAATTTATCACAAGGTGCATCTGTGCATATGTGTGTCAACAATTAACTCAATATGTGCCTGTGCATATGTGTGTCAATAATTTACCACAAGGTGCGTCTGTACATATGTGTGTCAACAATCAAGTCAATGTGCACCTTTGCATATGTGTGTCAACAATTTACCACAAGGTGTGCATGTGTATATGTGTGTCAATAATCAATTCAATATGCGCCTATGCATATGTGTGTCAACAATTTACCACAAGGTGCGCCTGTCCATATGTGTGTTAAGAATCAATTCAATGTGCGCCTTTGCATATGTGTGCCAACAATTTACAACAAAGTACGCCTGTGTCAACAATCAATACAAGGATTAACTCATACTCATAAATCAGAGGTGACTCAATTTGTGGTTGAAATTTCAATACCCAAGTCGTGACCTAACTCAGTGTAATCCCACCAAACTAAGCAAAAGCATCACCAATAAAAAAATAAAAGAAAAATACTTGAGATTAGAAGAGTAAAGTGATAATAAAAATGCAACAAAATCACTATCCAAACTCAAGAGTAATAGTCATCCTCAGCAAAATCAACCACATATAAAAAAGAAAATATACATTTTTTTTAGACTTCATTGGTATCCATATCAATGTGCGTAGATTCTCCCACATTCAGAGCAAGTGCATTCAAACATAGAATTTATGTGAGAATATTCAGATTAGGTATAAGGCTTTTGAAATGAGAAGCCAAAGTAAATTATACATTTTTTCAGACTTCATTGTTATCCATATCAATGTGTGTAGATTCTTCCACATGCAGAGCAAATGCATTCAAACACAAAAATATATGTGAGAATATTTAGATTACGTATAAAGCTTTTGAAATGAGAAGCCAAAGTAAAATATACCTTTTTCAGAGTTCATTAGAGTCTCCAAATCTCAAAGTTTAAACAATGCATAAGTAATGGAATTGAATCACTGCCACTTTCTCATTCCTCAATCTCAAAGTGGTCACATATGACATAGGGACAGTTATACAAACAATTATATTTCATACCATACAACAAAATAATAATAAAATAGTCAACAAGTCCATAAACTAGCATATAATACAAGTAACAGAGTTTTAATCTAAATATTACAAACATCATTTCTCAAGAACAACAATGAGCAAGAAGAACATAATAACGATCATGAATATTATACTGATAGCAGGACAACCACAACCAGCAATTAGAAAGAACTTGTGTCTAGTTTGTTCAGCTTTTATCACTGCAATGACATTCTCCAAGTCATCATCCACATTACCCTCAATATGTGTACCTTCGTGCAAGACATCCAACCATAGCAAGACATTAACGTGTGACTACAAAATTTACACATTTATCACTATGAATAGAAAGCTTATATATGGTATACTATAATAATATACCACATATCATTACGCTAAATACCTGTCATGCTGGGCATCTATAGAAGTAGTGCCCATAATTTTTGGTAGTCCTTGCCATGAAAAGATTCATGGGACCTCTCCCACAAGCACATGGTGATCCCTCACCATCTACTTTAAACATTACTACATATGCATGTCATATAGTTACAAGTACTAATAAGAGTTATGAAAATTAGTTAGTTATTACAAGTACTAATAAGTTATTAGTTACTACAGTCATCCAACAAGTTAAAAATAATAGTCATCCATGAAGTTATGATGGTCCGCTCACATTTTGCCAAATACTGTCAGCAATTGTATCACGAACGTGATCCATTTGTCGTACTTTACTCTGCGTTATGGTGACCCCTAAAGTACGTTCAGTTTCAAGTTAACTTCTAGCATCCGAACTTGATTCAAGGGTACCATGTCCTGGGGTTCAAATTGCTGAAAAATGTTATCAGTACGACCTTCCATTTTAAGAAAATTATGTAGCGTGCAACAAGTAATGACAACGATTCTTTGAGCACACATGCTTATAGGAGGCATCTCTCTTAGAATTACAAATCAACCATTTAACATACCAAAACACCACTCTATTACATTTCTCAAAGATGAATGTCTATAGTTAAAAACTTCTTCCTGACCCCTAGGTGCCCTCCTACTCCTATGGTATTCTTGCATGTAATATCGTTGACCATGATATAGAGCCAAGAAGCCTGGCTGGTTAGCATAACCAGAATCAACCAAGTAAAACTTATCTATAAATATATATTCTGTTATTAGCATTGGTATAATTATGCAACTAATTTTAGTAAAATACATATAATGTCATAATATTATCCTAATAATAAGTACCTATAGGTGCTCGTGGGAATCAAAGTGTAGGATTGCTATAACATTCATTTAAAATTCTTGAATCATTGGCTGACCCTTCCCACCCCGTTAGGATATATGTAAATCGCATATCAAAGGAACACACACACATAATATTTTGAGTTGTATCTTGTTTTTTACTACGATATAGAATTTGCATATCAGCTAACACATGTGCATGTATATGGGTTTCATCAATCGCTCCAACACAATTTTATAAAGACAGATGAAGACCTGTTAGATTAGTGAAAATAATAAGGATCTAAAGAATCTGTAAATTATAGTCAACTAACCTGAAAGAATGGATAGAACTTAGGATTGAATCAAGGTTAGGGACGTACTGCGCGGGAAATGGAAAAATCGAGATATTATTCCTGAACACCTCGTGGATGAGACTGATTTTACAGATGACCCACGTGCACAATGGTCAGTGGCGGCATTGTGAAGCCGTTGTCTTCTTGGGCTTTTAACTCCAATAGCAAACATTGCTTACCCTTGACTTGTCAAAGTGTTCTACATTAACCTTACTTATGATACAATGCTACTGTCAAGAGGATACATGCACTTTAAAATACTATAATCCATCTTCGATACGTGTAGATTCCCTACCTACCTACTTACCTAATTAACTGAGTGTAGCTAATTTACCATCTCTTAGCATTGATTATGCAAATCTAGCTATGTATGTTATAGTGAAAACTAGTATCAAGCCATCACGTGTAGTCCTTGTGAAAATACAAGTATTTAAAGATCATGTGAGAAAAGTAAACATTCTAAGACAAGAAAGATAAATTACTCACATGAACATGAAGAATTTGTAAACTTATATTACTCATAAGGCTAAAGGCAAGGTACATATACACAAAAATACATAAAAATTCTCAATTCACTAAATTTAGAACATATTTACAAGACTAGGGTTTGTCAAAACCCTAGAGAAGGATTAGTTGATCATGGTGGGCTGAAAGCACTCCATAGACAGAGATGATCACATGTTCAAAATAATTTTGAAGGCCTTACAAAACTTTCTTTAAAGCTTTTCCTCTCTAGAACTTCACTTTCTCTCTCTAGAATTATGATATATCTATCTATTACATAAATCCTAGCTATATATCTGATTTGAGGCTCAAAATATTACAAAATTTTTGTTTAAGGCTTCATCCAAGCAAAATTGGACAAGTGGCAAGTGAAGGAAATATCTTAAAAAAAATATCTTCTGCAGGATTAGGCGATGCATCAAAGTAGGAGCTTCGATGCATCGAAGCTTTGACTTTGATGCATCGATCTTTCCTTCTTCTGCAGATCTTTAACTCTTCAGCTTCTCGACTCCAGTCTTGACACGCCATTCACTGTTCCTTGATGTGGACTTTCCATGAAGCATGATAGGACATAAGAATGCGTTCTTGAACTGATAAAGGAGTCGAATTACGTCGAATTCTGTGTTTGAACCTAAAATCATCAAAGACATAAAAATAGAGAAAAACTATACAATATGTGTAGTTATGGGTTTAAAATACATAAGTAAGAGCGCGAGAATGTCTAACATTCAACGCTTATCAATATACTAAGTATGAGAAATACGAGTTTTGGCTATCAGAAGTGAAGTTTCTCAGACATGTAGTTTCGGGAGGAGAAGTTTCCATAGATCCTTCTAAGATTGAGACCGTAATGGATTGGGAACATCCGAATAATGTGTTTGAAATTTAAAGCTTCTTGGAGTTAGCCGGTTATTATCGGAGGTTTGTAGAAGACTTCTCTTAGTTAGCAGCACCCATAACAAGACTCACCTATAAGGGAGTCAAATTTGCATAGAATGAAGCTTATGAGCTTGCCTTCCGGGAATTGAAAAAGAGATTGCTCTAGTTTTAATGATTCCAGAACGTAGGTTGGGATATATAATATATTGTGATGCTTCACGTGATGGATTGAGTTTCGTGTTAATACAAATGGAGAAAGTTGTTGCATATGCGGTCACGATAATTAAAGACTCACGAGCAAAACTATCCGACTCATGATTTGGAATTGGTGGTGATCATCTTTGCATTGAAGAGGTGGAGACACTACTTGTACGGGAAGAAATTTGAAATCTTCTCCGATCACAAGAGTCTCAAATATCTCTTCTCTCAAAAGAAATTGAACTCCAGGCAACAGAGATGAGTAGAGTACTGATAAGTGCACAAAACTTGCTATTTTATATCCTAAAATAAGTTTTTAATTCATCTTTTATTTTATTTAAAGGTTTTTATCTTTGCATTTTATGTTTTATAGGGGTTGATTTCCAAAGAAGAAGAAAAGCAGCAAAAGAGGGCTAAAAAGGATATATAAAGCCAAAGATGAACATAAGAAGAATTGTAGGAGAGATGGTATTCTGTGCAATCTACTTCACAAGAGGTCTCAAGTTCAAAACTTTGCCAAATATTTTGTACACGGCCACATCTGCAGTCCAGAATTGAAATTAAAGATATGGAAATCAAATTTTAGATATTCAAATTCAAAATTTTGTATTTTGAATTTTTGTTTTTGAATTTTGAATTTTGAATTTCAAATTTGTATTTTGAATTTTGTATTTTAAATTTTTCCCACCTAAACCATTCCCCTCTAACTCTATAAATAGGGGGTCTTAGGGGATGGTGAAGAGAGTTAGAAATTGTAGAGAAATTATAGAAAAAAATAGTGTATTTATTTTATTGATTCAATGATGAGTAGTAGTTTCATTTATATTTGTTTGTTTTTTATTAATATGCAAGCGTAAACATCCTTCTCAAGGGAGTGATGAAGCCACCATGGCTGAAGTATAGGTAAGTTGTTTTATTTTCTTGTCTACTTTTTCCTCCCAAGAGCATTCTTCTACTCTTCTATTCTGGATTTTATTTTCTAAAAGTAGAGTAAGGATTCTTCGTGTTTGCCAAATAATGGTAATTCGAAGAATGCCTACCTCTGTTTACCTAGCCAATGTGCATCAGATTAAGTAAAAGAATGTCTCTCTCATATATAATCAAGTCATTCTTTTTTATTCCATATTTTCCTTCATCTTTCCAAGTTCTAATTGGATTGGTGAAGTGTATTGGTTATTGGAGGAAAAACTAGATAAGAATATAAAAAAAAACTTTATTTATATGGATCCATGGTGGTGAATTCTCTTTTCTTGAGATTTTTTCCATCATTTGATCTAAGACATTTAATATTAGTTTTTATTATTAAATAAAAAATTAGAATTTTATTTTTTTAAATATTCATTTTTCATCTCAAGAGAATTAGGTTTTGAAGTTTAGACTTGTTATTGATTCTCACTTGAGAGTGGTTCGACCCTGCTTACTACTATACAGTTTTTAGTAAAGTTTTTGCAGGTTTTATTATTTTTTGTACGAAGTGTAGAAAAGCAACGACAAACATCCATTATTCTACACTCGTCAAATGGCGCCGTTGCCAAATCAAGTTTGAGAATTCGAAGCCCAAATATTCAAGATTACAATTTTTTTGGGAGTCCACCCTAACTTTCTTTCCCTCCCTTTTATTTTTATTTATTATAGTTTTTGTTTCTTTTATTATTATTATTTTTTCTTCTTAAAAAAAAAAAAAAAGAAAGAAAAAATATAATATTTTTATATATATATTTTTTCCATGACAGGTTCTTATGATGCACTTCTTCTATAGATGCCACCATTCGTTGCTCTTCCAAAGGAAATAATAACGTCATCCAGGTAAGTACCTAATTCTTTTACATCAAATTTTTTTTTTTTTTTTTTCCTTTTTAGATTAAGAAAACATAGTTTTTTTTTAGGTTGATAACTTTAGCATGTGAACTCTAGGATAGAATAACTTAGAAATCTCCCTAGGGTCACACTTTCTTCAACTTTATTTTATTTTTTATTATTATTATTTTTTTTGTTATTCTTTTTGTTTCAAAAAAAAAAAAAGAAGAAGAAAGATCACACACTCACTCATTTTTCTTTATTATTTTTATTGCTTATTTTGTTTGTACATTTTTAAATTAGCATTTGCATAAGATACTTAAGGGCAAGCACCTCAACAAGATACGGTCGGGATTTCATCACCTGTTTTCGTGGCCCACAAATCATAAAATTCGAGCATTTGTCAAAGTCCAAGCCTAATTTAATTTAAAATCAATTAGACATTGGCCATAGGGTGTACACAAAGCTTGTAGGACCCTCTTGGAAAGAGTTAACTCTTGGTAACTCCAGTGAGCACCTTCCAACTTTACAATGTTTAGGAAAAGTTCTGTCTAGGGAGTGTGGACGTACCGTCATTAAGCAGGCCACGTGCCTCTCCACAGTTTCCTGGGAACTCTCCTCGTTGTGTTGTTGGTAGGCCTTAACTGGTAATCTTCTAGTTACTCTGAAAGAGAGTATAAGCTGTCTAATTAGGAGAGAATTAATTTTGGAGACCATCCAATTAATTTTCTACAATATTAGATTTAAAAATTCATCACCCTTGAATTTAAGCTCAAGATAAAAGGTCAAATTTTTTGTGTGGTTTGTGTGTTCAATCCTGTGTTTAGCCCATCTTCTAGGATCTAATTAGTTAGGTTTTTCTTCCCTTAAAAAAAAAAATTAAAAAAAACAAATAAAAAAAAATTAGTTATGTATTAGTTTATGCCCAAGTGGTTGCGGGTTAACAAACGGTTAGTTCGGTCTTCTAGTGATCTATCAATTCCTGATTTAGAGAAGACTCCTCTCACTCTCTCACTTTCTTCAACCACCACTCATAATCCAATGGCTGCACCTCGGACTTTAAATGAGTACTTTGCATCCATCACAGCCAACCCACCTAATTGTATTGTTCTCCCAGAGAACAATGCGGCCCAATTTGAGATTAGGCCCGCTACAATCAATTTGTTACCCAAATTTCATGGGTTTGAAAGTGAGCAACCTTATATCCATTTAAGCAAATTTTTAACAATTTGCAACACTTTCAAAAATCAGAATTTGGATGCCGAGGGTATCAAATTGCGTCTTTTTCCTTTATCCCTAGAAGATAAGGCTGCCTCATGGCTCAACTCCATTCCTCCAAATTCAATTGAATCATGGGATGCACTTGCAAAGAAGTTTATGAACAAATTTTATCCTATGCAAAAGACCGAGTCAATGAGAGATGCCATAAGCACTTTTAGAGGGAAAAATGAGGAACAATTCCACCACACTTGGGAGCGTTTTCATGATTTGCTTCTCAAATGCCCACACCATGGCTTTGATAAAGCACAGTTAGTTCAATTTTTCTATAAGGGGCTTTCACCTATGAATCGAACCATGCTCAAGTCTATGCACCAAGGTAAGTTCAAAAACCAAACCCCTGATCAAGCCTATCAATTTTTAGAAGAACTAGCTGAGAATGCCCAAAATTGGAATTGGAATAATTGTGATGATGAATTTTCTAGGAATGACCAATCCCATAGAAAATCTGGTATGTATGAGATCAAGCCTGAAAATGAACTCAAATCTGTGATGCAAAGTCTAGCCGATGGTGTGAAAGACTTGAGTCGAAAGTTCGATGCTTTTACACTCATGTCCACAAGTGCACAATGCAATATGTGTTCTAGTTCATCCCATCCCACTGATGCGTGTCCGGTCTATTGTACATCTGAACCTTCGGATGCACAAGTGTGTGCTTTTAATACCTATAAAAGACCGACAGCTAATACCTTCAGCCAGACTTACCATCCTGATACTCGAAATCATCCTAACTTTTCATACCGACAAATATATAGTCATATATATTGCAATTGTTTGTTACCAATTTATTTATTTATAGAACTGATGTAGCCATAAAACGGAAGGATGAGATTGTTAAGTATCTTCCCAATGGTTGAATCACCTTAGTATGTTTTTGAGTTTATATATTGAAACAAAATTTATAATATAATTTGATTTTATAATTTATGTACTGATATGTACTTTATTTTTTATATGATCTTCAGAGAAATTTTTAGGAGTAGAGAAACTTATATGATATAAGTTAAATGGATTAAAAATTTTATTAAACAAGTCGTGTCACTAAAGGACATGTTAATTAAACGGGTTTCACGGGTCAACACGAGTAACACGTTTAATAAACGGGTTGGGTTTGTGTTGAGAGTCTCTGACACGATTATTAAATGGATTGGGTTATGGTTGAGCTGTTTAGTATAATCCTTATAGATTGACACGACAAGAACTCGACACCGAAACGAGTACCAAATATTGGAAGAATAAATTTAGAAATTTAAAAAAAATGAAAGTTTTTAGTGAAATTTTAACGAAATTTCCATCAACAAAGTCTAGAATCTAACGAAGATTTCAACATCTAAATTGCATGATCATAACTGTTGGTTATATGATCAAGCAAGGTGGCTTAGGGATTTATGAAAGGGCTTAAGGTGGGGAGCATATTCTAAGAGTGCCAAACTTTGGAATAACACATTTATTAACCATCTCTTGTTCTTTTTTATTTCTATCTCTGTTACATGCGTTCTATATTTCTCCTTTCAAAACTGGTAATATCGTGACAAAGTTTAATAACTACCAGCTTGAAAGAGCAAATTTGATACTAAAATTCATAAAAGAATTCTGCATATTCAAAACCTTATAAAATTAAAAGGGTTAAGTGCAAAAAACACCATCGTTATATACAAAAATGTGCAAAAAATACCCTCCAATTTAGTATGTGCATATCACCCCTCACTAGTTATCTCCGTTGTGCAAATACCCCCCTCCGGCTTGTTGATCGGCATGTTTGACTTAAATTTTTTTTTAAATTCTAAAATTACCCCTTCACCAGTTAAGTGCATAAAACACCCTGCTATATACAAAAATGTGCAACAACACCCCCTGATGTTCAACAAACCCCCTACAATTTCAAAATTGTTCAAATAAGAACAAATAGTTAATTTTCCGATACCGGAGATAGGAAATGACAAAATTACTTTTATGTTATAAAAAAAATTAAAGGGTTAAGTGCATAATTAATCGTAGTAAATTGGGGCATTTGTTGTAATAATCTTTATTAATTGGTATTTCTATAATAGTTCTCTCTCTCTGTGTAACAGTGTGTGTATATGTGTGTAATAGTGTGTGTGTATGATGACATATAACAGTGTGTGTGTGTGTGTGTGTGTATATATATATAGATGAAATTGTTTGTATAAATTGGGTTCTCTCTCTCATCCCTGTAAATATATATATGGTTATGGTAGATAAGAGAAAGCCAAACAAGGTATTAACTAGTGAAGGGTAATTTTGGAATTTAAAAAAAAAATTAAGTCAAACATGCTGGTCAACCAGCCGGAGGGGGATATTTGCACATCGGAGATAACTAGTGGGGGGTGATCTGCACATACTAAATTGGAGGGTGTTTTTTGCACATTTCTGTATATAACGAGGGTATTTTTTGCACATTTTTTTATATATATTTTTATAGCATAAGGGTAATTTTGTCATTTTCTATCTATGGTACCGGAAAATTAACTATTTGTCCTTATTTGCACAATTTTGAAACTGTAGGGGGTTAGTTGAACATCGGGGGGGTTTTGCACATTACAAGAGTGTTTTTTGCACTTAATCCAAATTAGAATATGTGCATGAATAAAAGAGCAAACATAAAACTAGCCTGATGGTATATATTTTTTACCAAAAGATTTTTGTTAGTAGATTGGTGGAGAGTGTATATGTTTTTTATACTATTGAATCCATTTGTCGTGAATTACTTCGATTAATTATGCGTCTTTTTTGTTGTAGATGATTGCAGGGACTTTCTCATCAGATGGATGGTAAATTCTTTACCACTTTAACCATATTTACTGTCTCTGCATGGTTGATTATTTAATGTTTGCAATGAAATGAAGAAGAGCTAGAATGCAATTGCTGGAGTGGCTCAGTTGGTTAGAGCGTGGGGCTGTTAACCACAAGGTCGAAGATTCAAGCCCTTCCTCTAGCGGTTTGAAAATCTTCAACAAATATGGTATTGTGCAAAAGGTGTTGATTCTTTATATTTTTAAATTCTCCATTCTGGTTGGTTTGATTGTATTATGTCTTTAATTATCAAGGTCTATTTTCCATTATAACAGGAGCATAGAAACTAAATACAATTTACAAATAAGCATATATGAAAAAGTAGGGTGCACACGGTCCGGTTCTAGCCTTTTTTGGAACCAAACCGTATGGTTCGGTTCTACTAAAAATGGAACCGGACCGAACCGTTTACTGTATGGAACCGGACCGAACCGAACCGCGAAGAACCGGTTTGGTCCGGTTCGGTTTCACGGTTAACCAACCTATAATTATAATACTTATAATTATAATACTATAAGTATATTATAAGTATAATATTTCAAACAACAAAGATTGTAGTTATATTATAATTATAGTATAATTATAATACTATAAGTATATTATAAGTATAATATTTAAATATTAGAAATAATATATTTTATATTTATATATATAGAAACGGTTCGGTCTGGTTCGGTCCGGTCCTGAGGGACTGGAAATCGTAACCGAACCGTTACTACACGGTTCCAAAAAATTGGAACCGTGACCAAACCGGACCGCGAAAAAACCGGACCGAATTGTCCGGTCCGGTCCGGTTCGGTTTGGATTCCCGGTTTGGACGGATTTTTGTGCACCCCTATGAAAAAGCACCTTGCATTGCAAATTAAAAAACTGCGCAACCCCAATTCTCCAATGAGTCCAAGCCATGCATGTTTTATACCATCATTGTTTACACTTTGCTCCAGTTCAAAACCTTCACAAGTGAGAAATTCGGATTTAGCTAGAGCTGCAATTAAAGCTGCGCCAAAAAAATATTAAATACTTTGAGAGTACCGACAATGTAATACTTCGAATTTAGCTAGAGCTGTGCCAAAAAAATATTGAATACTCTGAGAGTACCGACAATGTAATACTTATGCCAAACGGTTAGTAGTTATTTATTAATAATAAATATTTATAGGCAGGAGGTAACCAATATTTTTCTCACGAACACAGCCAGCAAGAGACAGCCAATGCAAGTAAAACATAAAGAAGGTATAATTGGTAATTAACCACCTTTAATAGTTATTTATTTTATATATGTATGTATGTATGTATTTAAATGCCAATTGCTCGAGAGGGAGAAAAATAGAAACCTTTTAATGTATAGGTCATGTGTGCCTTTCATTGAGTCAATTTCTAATTGTAGAAACATGAAGAAGAAGAAGAAGAATCAATTGAGGCAAAATTACATGGCTGATATTCTACCAAATAAACTTTGATTTATAACTCTGTAGAACATAATTTTAATGAAATGGCTATTTAGTACTCAATTATATACAGTACGTTGTACTAAATTACTAAATAATTAATTAATTCTATTAAATTCAAAATATATGCTAATAATTAATTAAAAATATTTAGATATATCATTGCAATGGACCTTGCAGGTTTTTGGCTCACCTAAAATTGTTGTGCCTCCTGTTGTGTTATCAAAAAATCCAACTGTCACATCCTCACAAGTGACCCTCATATTTAGTCTTGTGTCAAATTAATTGATTACGGCAAGTGTCACAACACCATCTATGATTACCGTAAAATTTACGGTACCATGTGACATATCAATTAAAATATCATTGGCAAACGTAGTTGGGTATTAACACGAACATGGACATGACAATCAAACTTGGTCGTAGGAATCTTTAGTTCTTCTCCATCTAATAGAAGGTGTGATAGTGCCGATGAATGAGAGATTAACCTCTTTTTAGTAAATCGAAACCTGAGCTTCTTCGTACATGATTTTTGCAACCCAATTAGGGTTAGGTCCCTGCAGTTACAAAGGAAGTCGAGACGTTGAATTGATAGACTGAGAGTGAGTCTAGTTGAAATTTTGGAGGCCTTTGACCAATAGAATAAAAATATAGACCATAAAGAGTGAAAACCATAATGATAACTAAAGTCACACATACAAATGTATGTGTATATTTGACACATACATTTGTATGTGTGTCAAATATATATATATATGAGTTTTAATTAAACACAAACTCTTCTCTATTTTATTTTGACAAGATAGGCAAATAGATTTCGTAGACACCAACTCTAAACTCTTCAAAGAATAGAAAAAAGTAATTTTAAAAAAATTTAATTGAGAATAATAGTTGAAATTAAATTCTATTGATCGTATTTTATATATTAGATGGATTAAAATAGATCTCCTTTCACCTTAATTTGGACTCTTAACAGACACAATAAATTCACGCTAACTCCTCATTTCATCAAGTTGATTGGTTACACTAAAACACCTACTACTACGGTAGTACTTCCTGATTCATGATGGCTTGGGTTGGTTGCACAAAATGAAGAGCTTAAGTTGTGTAGTTAAAGTGTAAAAGATAGTTCAAGTTAACACAAACTCTTCTGTTTTATTTTAACGAGATAAAGAAAAAGTTTTGATTAGACACCAACTCTTTATTTGTGACCAATAGAATCTTAAAAAAAATTAATTTTGAGAATAATAGCTGAATAATACAATCTTAAACACGTTGTGGGAGCGGGAAAATTTCCACCAACAAGAAGAAGACACCTAAGCATGAGAATAGTCAACATGGTACACATGGCATGATTTGAGTCAGTACTGAGAAAGATATATGGAAAGTAATTGTGCTAACGTGGACATCACATGTGGCAGCTACATTCAACCGGTCAAAGAGAGATCATCAAATCAGGTTCAAATTAGGAAATATCAGATTCTTTCCTTGATAGAAGGGATTGATATAAATCAGGCCAAATCAAGGGAGAATCACGGAGTAATCGGCACCAAATCAGCACTAGAGTGAAAACACTCCTTGTATAAATATGTATAGAAAATCCCACGCAGAAGAAGGGGGGCTGAGGCTAGGTCAGGGAGATTATGAGTGCAATCCTTGTAACATATTTGAAAATAAAGTCTTCTCTCATCCATGGATGTAGGCCGAATTGTGCCGAACCATGTAAATCCTATGTGTCTATTTCAATATCTGCATTATCTGTAATTATTGAGTGTTACATGTTTATTAATTGCTTGATCTTATATTGGGCAATTTTTATGCACCTACACTTTTGGCGCCGTCTGTGGGAACCATATATGAGGTTAATCGTTCCCGAATCATTACAAGTCAATCGTTTCATCAATAATTCCTTTACCTCTCCGGTGAGGAATATACACAGCATTGTCGGAGTCTAACGTTTCAAGTGAACCTCCCGACAATTTCTCGAGACCGATTGACGTAGAATCCAATCCTTTCGATGAAATCAGATCTTTCAGGGAATCAAAGCTAAGTCATTCTTTTCTCTTAAGTACAAAGTGTATATATATATATATATATATATATATATATATATATGATAACAGAGAATATAGAATTGCCTTATTGATATGTGTATATATACAATTTTATATATGTGTATATGCACTGAAATATGTATTTCTATTTGCATTGAATGTATGTAAAATTATATATATAAGCCGTCATGAACAACCTAACAAGTAGAGCCTTTCAAGTATGAAATTCTTCAACTAAGCCAAAGTTGTTCGGCTTTGGAGCCATATTCACAGATGTCGTGATACATGGAGATGATGGTGAAAAGCTATGTTTCATCGATGATGAGAAGACGTGTCGACCGATGGCAATAAAGACGTGCTTGGAGATGTGTTCGGAGATGGTAGATCAGAGAAGATACTTACCACAGACCAGGATAGGATCAAACCGCATCTGCATTTCGCAGTGTCGTCGCACGAAAATAGGCTTGTCATCACCGATTGGATGCCCAAATCCATGCTTTGAATTAGAAACTCCATCACAAACAAGGGCAACAAACAGAAGATCACCCATCTTCAACATTAATTGGTGTGCAAGAATCAACAATCGAACGAGCTCTGTCTTCATGACTGATCTGAACAACATCAATGATCAACCAAACATCGGTAGTGCAAATGCAAACATGCTTCTTTGACTCTTAAACCTACCGTAAGCCAGTAGAGCCGATCGCAAGGTTGATTCATGCCAACAATCCACCATGATTCTATTGATGAGCCATTGGCTATCACAAATCAAAGCCGAATTAGTGGTTGCCCAAAAACAGAGTCATCCGAATCACCACCCAGTCAATCGTTGTTCCTAACTAACCCACCACAAATGGAAACAAGATCATATGGAGCGGTGGTTCAGTGATGGTGTTGGTTCAACGGCGACAAACGTGTTATCGTAATCAAAGAAAATTTGACATGAGCGCACACTAAAACTAAGCATGTTCGGGCGAAGCAATCTCCATCGGGCGAACATGAACAGCCTTAGTCAGGCATTATGATTATTAAAATAAAAGAATCAACGATGATCTATTGGAAAAGGATCAAAGCTAAATTAGGCATCCAACCGATCGATTAAGAAGCTGATTCGGGTTTGAATCTTGGCTAGTTCGATGGTGGGTAATAACTACGGATCGATGATGAATCGGCAGAATTGATTTGGTGGTTCAGTTTTAGTTTTCAGTGTTAAAAGCTTGGCCAAATCCAAACAGTTGAAGTTAAAGTTTCCAGTCGATTGAAGCCAAGAAAGCAGATCATTTAAAAAAAAAAATTGCCAATCTGTTGAAGCCAAGATTTTGCTATCAATTCAAAATTAAATGCGAAGCTTTGGATTGACTGAGTTCAACACACAAACTATGAACTGCGATTAAACGAAAAGGAAAGCCATTGGAGTGCCCAAAGGTACAATTTCAACTCTCAAATCTGGTAAGTTTATATATACAATTATATACATGCATATATATGTATGTATGTATATATCAGTTCAATGGTTCATTTGATTAGTAGTACAAAGCGTATAGCTTCAATTACATTCCATGCATGTTACATGCCATGCATATTTGCTTTCAACTTTATCGGTCAATCCCATGGAACATGCCTGAGTATTCAAGATTTTTATGAGAAAGCTAGAACTAAGCTATTCTTCTAAGACCCCGTTGGTGGCTGAACAACATGCCCTTTTGTAGGTTCCCCTTAGAAAAACAAAAACAAAAAAGCCTTACCAATACATACCTATCAATACATGTCTATAAACTAAGGAATATTCCTATTGGAACTTGGAACTATAGGTAAAAGCAACCCAGATGCATTTTGCCATTTATAGAACAAGAAAGAAAATGAAACTAGAGAAAAAGCAATGGTCTACAGGCTTTTTCATAACCTATGGAGAGCTCAAAAATGAGAAGGGAGAGGCAATTGTGCCAACCCAAATAGAAGAAATATATATAAATATATATATGTATCTCAATCTGTATAACTAGTATCTTTTTATCTAGATGAGACACTCAAGCATTACTCCCCTGTTCAAGATTTGATACATTTTGAATTTCTTATGACTATTTGTTGCGAGTAAATAGATATGGGACACGTAAGCAAGGTTATCATTAACTTGTCTGCAATGTTGTTAACCTCTGATGTGTGCGAGAACCACTAGTCTGGTTCGCTATTGCTATGTATTTGACTGTAGAGAATACAGTCTCAATCTTCCTCCCAATTCTAAATCAGTTTTTGGTAAACTTAGATCTCATGGTTAGCTGTAGTAGTCTTTACTCGTTAAGGACCACATAAAGTTTCACACCAGTGCTAGTCTTGTACCCCAGACAGAAAGTTT
Organism: Cornus controversa; assembly: GCA_026545225.1. Classification (NCBI taxonomy): domain Eukaryota; kingdom Viridiplantae; phylum Streptophyta; class Magnoliopsida; order Cornales; family Cornaceae; genus Cornus; species Cornus controversa. Next base: position 101,917,147 of record CM048845.1, read on the forward strand.
AAAACTACACATGATATTTTGTATTTCTTCACACAAAATAATTGTTGTAATACTCGATCTCTTATCCTTGCCGTTACAAGGATAACCTTATATATAATACCCGCAAAATTTGTTTTTAATAAAACATCTTTGTAAGATTGTTGGTAACTGTGGTGGATTTGATCACAACTATGGCATTAAAACAGCCAGTGACTATAGGGAGTAATTTTATTGCATGATAACTAGAGTAATAGATAACGATATGGCATGAATTGAGTACATTTGTTGACATTGTTGATAGCCCCTAGTACCACTCCTCATGCTAGCATGGAATTAATAACTTTGTAGCCTAGCTTGGTCAAGGTAATTCTGAAAGATGCTTGGCATGATCATGAATGGATTTTTTGTATCAGTGGGACTGTAAAGTAATTCTATAAAGGTTTTGCATTGCAGAACTAAGACTATATATTGTCACTAACATACTTCTTCAGGCTCATGGTAGCAATTATATATGGTAGAAAAACCATCACTCTTTTATACTGGTTCGTGGAAAAGGCCATTGATTTTTAGTGCAGGTTTTTGGAAGAGACCATCATTCTTGAAACTAATCAACAATTGAAGTTGTATTCTCTCCCAAGGAGGCTTCAATTACAACTGAATAGCTTCATTCCAGCCTCGCCATTAGATGAACTAGAAGCTATAAATCTCACAAGAAAGCTTGAAACATGGGTCAGACCCAATTAGTTGATTAGTCAAGAACATTAATCAGGTATAAAATTTATCAGATTGTGCTATGCGGATCATTGATTCGGTTGGTCACATATGGAGCGTCTATACAAATCACATCTGATCGACTGAAGAGACTAGTTCAGTAATGAAACCAGGATCAACAGCATAAATCAAACACAACTCCTGGGTTGGACAAATGCAGTCCATGGCATCGGTTGGAGGTTGAACCAAGACATAGCAAATCGATTGTGGAAGCACAGACCAATGTAGATCTGGGGTCTTGAATGGTGAGAACCACATACTGCCACAAAGGCAATGAATTGTATACTTTTAAGCAAATACCTTGTACCCAAGGTAATAAAGGAACACGAAAGTTGATACTAAGAAACGAAAAGAAAAAAGAGGCAACTGGCATTATAAGCCGATCGCCTAAAAGAAAAATGGCTAAGGCATGACCAGCCGAATGCCACATTTGAAAGAAAGAGACCTCGGCATGACCAGCTGAACGTCGCCACATCTGAATGAAAGAGATCTCGGCATGACCAGCCGAACGTCTCAGACGAATGAATATGGCTAAGGCATGGCTAGCCGAACGCCACTTCTGAATGAAAGGCACCTCGACATGACGAGTCGAACGTCTTAGATGAATGAATATGGCTAAGGCATGACCAGCCGAATGCCACATTTGAAAGAAAGAGACCTCGGCATGACCAGCCGAACGTCGCCACATCTGAATGAATGAGAACTCGGCATGACCAGCCGAGCGTCTCAGAGGAATGAATATGGCTAAGGCATGACCAGCCGAACGTCTCAGACGAATGAATATGGCAGAGGTATGGCCAGCCAAACGCTACATCTGAATGAAAGAAATCTCGGCATGACCAGCCGAACGTCTCAGACGAATGAATATGGCTAAGGCATGGCTAGCCGAACGCCACTTCTGAATGAAAGGCACCTCGACATGACGAGTCGAACGTCTTAGATGAATGAATATGGCTAAGGCATGACCAGCCGAATGCCACATTTGAAAGAAAGAGACCTCGGCATGACCAGCCGAACGTCGCCACATCTGAATGAATGAGAACTCGGCATGACCAGCCGAGCGTCTCAGAGGAATGAATATGGCTAAGGCATGACCAGCCGAACGTCTCAAACGAATGAATATGGCAGAGGTATGGCCAGCCGAACGCTACATCTGAATGAAAGAAACCTCGACATGACCAGCCGAACGTCTCAGAGGAATGAATATGGCTAAGGCATAATTAGCCAAACGCCACATTTGAATGAAAGAGACCTCAGCATGACCAGTCGAACGTCAAACAAAAATGAATTAGCCAAGGCATGACCAGCCGAACGGCAAATATAATAAAATATTATCTAAGGCAAGATCAGCCGAGGGCTAAATATGAGTAAAATGGCAAAGGCATGACTAGCCTAACACCATAAAAAGTAGCAACAATGCCAAATGGAACTGGTGGCTAGCAACGCAGGGGGCTGACCACCAGTAAAGTAATCAAAGAAAGGCTGATCGCCAAAACAAAAGTGGTGAAAAGCCACCTCATTACACACTCAGAAATGAATCAAGGCTAATGAGCCTAAGAAAATGAAGTTCAGAAGAAGGCTAAGCTGGAACAAAAACGTTGGGTAGCACTTAAGCTGGAACATCCTCAGTCATGTTGGAACTTCCTTCGAGAAAATGGTCTTTCATCTCCAAACAACTTTGGGTCATTATTCTCACTCAAGCCCTAACTTTATCGTGCAATATAAACTCTTCAGAATCAATCTCTCTTTTGGATCCAGAAAAGTATGGCGAATTCAAAGCCATATCAAAAAGCTCTGGAAATTCTTATCCTAAAGTCCTGACAAGTCTTTGATTGAAAAAAATGGTTCTAGTTCCGCACCAACTCCACCATTTACTGGTTAAGAACCTCCAGATACGCAATAACATCCTGCCTCTGTCCATGACTAAAAACGCAAAGTTGTATAAATTCCCTCCAGTTGAGACCGTTACGTCCAACTAAAGGGAATTGGGGGCTAGTGTGGGAGCGGGAAAATTTCCACCAACAAGAAGAAGACACCTAAGCATGAGAATAGTCAACATGGTACACATGGCATGATTTGGGTCAGTACTGAGAAAGATATATGGAAAGTAATTGTGCTAATGTGGACATCACATGTGGCAGCTACATTCAACCGGTCAAAGAGAGATCATCAAATCAGGTTCAAATTAGGAAATATCAGATTCTTTCCTTGATAGAAGGGATTGATATAAATCAGGCCAAATCAAGGGAGAATCACGGAGTAATCGGCACCAAATCAGCACTAGAGTGAAAACACTCCTTGTATAAATATGTATAGAAAATCCCACGCAGAAGAAGGGGGGCTGAGGCTAGGTCAGGGAGATTATGAGTGCAATCCTTGTAACATATTTGAAAATAAAGTCTTCTCTCATCCATGGATGTAGGCCGAATTGTGCCGAACCATGTAAATCCTATGTGTCTATTTCAATATCTGCATTATCTGTAATTATTGAGTGTTACATGTTTATTAATTGCTTGATCTTATATTGGGCAATTTTTATGCACCTACACACGTATACTTCTATAATATCACGGAAATTTCTTGAATGTAATAATCCTACCGGTAAAATACTATTTTTATTATTATAAAAAATAGATTCTTACCAGCAATGGAATCCCATATACACAAAATCTCCTAATATTTAATAATTTTTTCCTTAAACACATACTCTTCGAAGAATAGAAAAAACTAATTTTGATAATAATAATTGAGATTAATTTTATTGATCGTATTTTATATATTAGTTAAAAATTAATTTGGACTCTTAACACAAACAAACACAATAAATTGAGGCTCCGAAATAGTACTATTAAATCTAAGTAGAATTTATTATTGATTAGAGCCACATATCAGTATGATATGACAATATCACACCATATCGTATATATTAGAGCATGACCCGAAATAGTACAGTACATATTCTGCCCTCATTACAATATTGTGTCATTATACTTAGACTTGTCGCTTTGGCCGAGTGGTTAAGGCGTGTGCCTGCTAAGTACATGGGGTTTCCCCGCGAGAGTTCGAATCTCTCAGGCGACGATTAAAAAAATACTCATTTCATTTTCCTTGCCAAAAAAAGGGTTCAGTTTGTTCTTAACAGAACAACTCTTTTGTCTTAATCTTCTAGAGATGGAATTAAGGCCTTGTTTGGGACGGCCCAAAAGCTATTTTTTTAAGGTATTTGGATTGATTGGATTGACGAGCTTCCATTCATATATAAGAAGAAAAAAATGTTTCATATTTGACAATTTTATTTATTTGTTATCAACTTTTCTTTTCTCCAATTTTTCTTTTTCACATCATTTATAGACATGCTCTCAAAAATATACATTAAAAATACATTGAAAGAAATTTTGTCACAATTATTTTATTTTATTTTTATAAATTAATTTTATATTGCTAATTTGCACCCAAAAAAAAATTTGGCACCACCCCTGAATTTATATATACTTTTGTACATATACATATAAACTAATATTAAATTGATGTAAAAAAAAATTTTGACACCTCAACACTAGAATCCTGGCTTTGGCCCTGTGTTTGTGTGTGAGTGAGTGAGAGAGAGGAAAATTCATGCAGATAAAGTTGTACATTTTCAAAGAAAGAGAGAGTTTATCTAAAAATCTTATTTTTAAAAAACCTTGCAATCCTCGTGGGCTGGTTTTACATAAATGAGAAGAAAATTATCAGAATAAGAAGAAAAAATAATAGGTTTTTGTTTACATTAGCAGGGGGTCTTTAAGTCCATTAAAGACCCATTTTAATTTATAGAGATTTAAACGAGTCAAAAATAAGTTGTGAAAATTAGATCCGATCACTGTAGAGATTTAAACGGGTTAAATATGTTTTGCTGGAGAGGGAGCAAAATATAATTTTTTCTTTTTATTTTTTTTATATACAAGTCATGTGCGTCTTTCTTTGAGTTAATTTCTAATTGTAGAAACACGACCAAGGAGAAGAAGAAGAAGAAGAAGAAGAAGAATCAACTGAGGCAAAATTACATGGCAGATATATTGTACGAAATAAACTTATATTTTTAATTAATACTGTAGAACATAATTGATGAAATAGGTGATCAACCTGACAAATCAATAAATAAAACAACTATCTAGCTAGCTACTAAATTCTATAAAGCTCTACAAATTAATTAATTCTATTAAATTCAATATATATGCTAATAATTAATTAAGATTATTTAGATACTCAGTACATTCTTGCAATTTACCATGCATTTCTAGAATTCACCAAACATCGTGCCTTCTGATGTGTTATCAAAAAATCCAACAGTGACATCTTCACAAGTTACCCTCATATTTGGTGTTGTGTCACGGTGTATTCAAGGTTGGATTGGTCTAGCTCAAATTCTAGACCCGTCTATGAGGTTTTAGGATTTGATTTTTTGTAGGCAGAAGCCTGGTCTGGTCCAAGAAATAGGTTGGATTGGTCTAGCTCAAATTCTGGACCCGTCTATGAGGTTTTAGGATTTGATTTTCTGTAGGCAGAAGTCTGGTCCGGTCCAAGCTCTCTGGTGGCGAAAATTAGCTCTACAACACTCCTGTTTTGACCGGGACTAAACTTTAAAATTTCCTAAAACGTTGGGACTTGTTTCCAATTGATTTTTAACTTGTTTTTCTAGAAAAATTAAGATTTTTAATTTCTATAAAAATCTCATATGATTTTCTCTCATTACACTTCTGATTACGCTTTCAATAGACAATAAATTCATATTCTAGAAAGAGAAAGCATTGAGATATTTTTCTAGCAAACAATTTTTTTCTCAATTCTTTGTTTATATTTTTGAAAACACACACATATTCACTAAATAATTTAGGGTGTATTTATTTACTTGATCAACTATTCGAAGACTGCTTCAAATATTTTTTCTTAATCCAGTTACTCGATTGATTTTTTCTACAACTGTTCGTTGGTGAGGAAGGAGAAAAAGATTGCACTACGAAAGGGGCATAATACTTGCTGAATATTTGCGTTCTTCCAGTTACCCTTCTGTAAGGATTGTGACGTTAATTGAGAGTATACAACAATTGAATAAAGGAGTCGCAATAGTAAGCCTGGGCGTTCCACATCAAATTCATATCAGAGCAGAGTGGGTGTGAGTCTCGGACAGAGTCTATTGTACTTTGCTTCAACGATAGTGAATTTGGTTTTCCGGGGCTACAAAGTCTCACCCGTGATTTTTTCCCGATCAAAGCCTCACCCGTGGTTTTTTTTTTATCTGAGTTTTCCATGTATATTTGGTGCAGTCGTTTACTTTATTGCACTTTATTTATTTACTTGCTTTATGGGATTGCTTAGATTTTTAATTGGACTTAAAAGTGAATAATTTGAAAGATTAAACAAAAAGTGAGTAAACCTAATCACCCCTCTCTAAGTTTTTAATCTAACTTTTGTAACCACTTCCGCATAGCGCAACTCACAATTGCTATTAGAGTAATGTTCTTTAATTTGTAAGTAGTTACTTGCAAATGTAATTTTTAAAATCAAAAAGTATTTTTGTTTCCAAAAATAATCATGGAATCTCATAAGAGAGAGGGTGAATTGGTTCAACAATCTCATGAATATGACGTGTTAAACTATGAAGATGATAGAGCTCTCCTTCCTAGAAAATATAGAAGACTCCTTAAAAATAAAATTAGTGAAAGTTTTAGAAAAGAAAAATCTTCTAAATTTAGAGGTAAAAATAATAAGAAAAATATTTTTGTTATTTTTTCCTCTATTGCTCGTGTTGATGATGATACTGCTAATGATTTTTTTTTCTAATGTAGCTAAATCTAAAAAATATGTAACATTGAGTGGAGTTAGTTCTAATGATTCGAATGATGAGAAAGCTGATAGAGAACTATGTGAAAGCAAACTGCAAAAAGTCTTTAACAAATTATTAAAGGCTTACAAGAAGCAAACTAAATAGCTTAAATTAATAGAAAAAGTGAAAGAAACATTGAAGAAAGAGAATGAAAAAAGCTATATATAATTGGAACAAACCCAAAAATTCTCAAGCTAGAAAGAGTTCAAATGAAAAAAAGAATATTTCTGTTTCTCCACAATATTTTCATGATAGATTACATGTCAAAACAATTTGGATAAGAAAGGAAGATTTGGAGAAGTTTGTACCTGTTAATACTATGAGATTTATTCTTAATAATTTTTTGGGTGCAAAACTCCATAATTGAGAATATTAGAAATTTTTATGGCCATGGATTGAGCTTATATTCATTATCTGTTTTACATTGGATCATATCTCTTAGAATATGTTAGGATTTTATTTTTGATTATTTTCATATAATAATCATGCGAATGTGGAAATCATATTTTTCTATGAAATAATGTGAATTCTCTATAATTCTGTTAAGTTCACTCTGATTTATGAATGCATGATTAAGACACTTAGTTTATTAAATGATGAAGTTCTTGAGTTACTTCAAGGTCACCGAGATAGCATCTTCCCAACCTACGACCAATCAGTTAACAGTCGATCGCTCTACCATTGAGCCACTGAGGAACAACGGACTTAAGAAAGCTGACTCTCGTTATGATTTAAACATTGATGACTAATGTGCTATATTTATTTCTATCTAAAGGTGAATCTTTTGAGTCTATACAATTTGTGCATTAGTCCAACTCTGAAAATATTGATTGAAAACTAATGTGAAGTTGACTAGAGTATATTGTATTAGTAGCATTGAAGACTTAAATGATTAATGGAAAAATGGAAAGAAAATTCTATTTTTATTTAGCATGAAGAAAAAAAATAAAAGAATTGCTGAAAATCTAAGACAAAAAGGAAAAAGCTACTTTCGGGATTTGTTCGAAGATACTACTACAACATAAATATCCAATGAAATATCTTTTAAAGAAGTTGTTTTGAGGAAATAGTTTGGTGTCTGTAAGAGTGAAGTCACTATCTTAGAAATAAAAAATTGAAATTCAATAAAAAAAATATTTGATCATGTGTGATTTTCTTTATTTATCATCCAATGTGTTTTAGAAGATGAATCAAAAGAATTTGATTAATTTTTTATGATGCTGAATTGCACACACATACATCGATTTGTTAGATAAATTTTTAAAATTTCATAAATATTTGTGTATTGGAAATTGTGCCATGATAATGAAATTAAGTATGATTTTTTTTGGCAAATTTATGGGTTAATTAAAATTGTGCAATTGTCAATTTTCTTAATTCTTCTGAAAATTTTAGAACTCATTATTATTTTATGTGAAAAATTAGTTTTAATGATAATCTGATTATTATATTTTTTATTTTCACATAAATAAAAATTCAAAAAGATTTTCCTATTTTCATATTTTTAGGAATTTTTCGTGCATATTTAGGCTTTTTTTTTTAAAAAAAATTGCAAAAATGAGTCAAGGAGGACAAACTTGGTCAAATGGCCACATGGACCACCTTTTCCCTCTACCAAGGGACAAGCTGGACCGGTCCAGCAAGGCTCGGCCAAGAATAATTTATATGTGCATGTGTGCATTGTGTTCATATCACTCATCTCATCTTTTGTGTGCAATTTTTCTCTCTTTTCCCTCAACTCTCAACACACTGAGTGCTACCTAATCTACATCATATTAGTTGATATTTGTAGTTGATTTTGAATTTAATTAGTGGAAAGAATTAATCTTTGAAGTATTTGGTTTGATTTTGGGAGATTGAACTAACAAAATTTCATTCAAGCTTGTGTTTTCAAATGTTGCACTCCAAGTGTTTGAGAAAATTCCTCAATGGCCTTCACATTATTATTTTGCATTCCTCTCATTGTGGCAATGGCCGATGGATCAAGGAGACAAAGAGTTGATGTTTCTCTCATACCAGAAGGTAATATAATCTTCACTTTGAATCATTTTGACGAATAAGGTATCTTTGAGAACTATAGAAAAATGATTGGTTGTAGGCCAATGAGATATGAAAAAAGGTTTGACTTAGGAAGCATATGGCAAGGTTATCATTTATAGTTTGTGCACTACTTCAGAAATAATGGTTGGAGTTCCTTAACTAATCTAGGCAAAAATTATGTTCCCGACATGGTTCACTACTTTTATGGCAATGTGCTTTCTTATAGCGAGAAGGAATTGTGGATGACGGTGAAGTGTTTTGGGATTGAGATCAAGGTGACAAACCTAAGTAATTTCTGAGGTTATTGGTGTTCTAGAGGCAGAAGATGGTATAATTTTTCCTTATAAAGTTACTGAGGAGAACATACTAAGCATGGAAGTCATCATTAGAATGTTGTGTGAACCAAATGCTTCATTGCTTGAAAATAAAATTCCTAGTGCCTATATCACTAATAATGTCTCTACATTGAACTTGATTGTGTATTATACTTTTAATCATCATGATCATAAGGGTGATTTGTCAAGGCATCGAGGTGAGATTTTATATCACGTTGTGAATGGTGATATAATTAATGTGTCAGCTACCATTTTGAGGATAATGATTCAAGAGTCTAATGACTTTAAGCCTACCAATGTTTTGTCTTTGATTACAAACAAGATGAAGGAAAGAGCACAAAAGGAGGTTGTTAGGCAACAAATTGATGAGGTTATGGATAGATGCGATGATAATGCTCCTATTCCTGGACTTTATGTTCTAGATTTTAATCGTGCTTTGACTACAAGATAGTACAATCAATCCATGAAGGGTTTGGAGAGGTACTTAAAGAGAAAGTTTTCAAAGCTAGAAGCATTGATTAAGAGAACCATGCCTGGATGTTCTGGAGCTAATGATGATGATAATGAGGATGAGGATTAGGTCTTGGTGGTTTCGACCTAGTTTGTTTATTTTGCTAAACTTGTGTATTTGGTTATGTTCTATGTTTATTGCTCAAACATTTTATGTCTACTCTTTCATTTGCTCAAACATGTTATGTCTAGTCTTTCATTTGTTTAGACATGTTATGTTCTATGTTTTTATTGATGTTATGTTTATGTGTAACACTCCATCATTTTGTGACTTATGTGATATATTTAAATGGAGTTTATGTTTTCACCTCACTTAATCATGTGTGATAGGTTCTCTCTTGTTCTCATAGTTCTTACTTTGTCAATTTGTCCCAAAAAGGGGGAGACTTATGTAAGTTTTTGACAAATGGGGAGAAATGGGAGACATATGTGCTTGTTTCTTTGTGATATGGAAAAATACTGTACTACATTGATTATATGATTAAGGGAGAGTTTGGAGATGATTTTATGATACTTGAGATCGTTATATTTTTTTCTTAATTAAGCTTTCACAGGTAGTGTTGTTTGTATAATGTGCAGATTTTACAAGTTTTGACAAACACTACGTATAAAGTTTGGAAGCTTGCTCGTGATGCTCTAAGATCTCCAAGTTATATTTCTTTGTAATTTTGGAGAGTTTGGGACATATTGTAATCTAATTTTTTCAATGGTTAGGTTATAATTGTCTAGGATTGGTTTTGTCAAAAAATTGTCAAAGGGGGAGATTGTGACGTATATTTTTGCAATTGAAAATTTTTGGTGTCAAAACTAAACATAATCAAGTTGTAATCTTTGAATTGATTAGGAATTGAAGTCTTAGAATGAGCATGAAGTTTTACAGCAACCATGCAAATGTTCTTCAAAGGGATGAAGCTTGAATCTTTGGAAGAATACAACAATGATTTGAACAAGGATTTGATTGATTGAAGTTTTTGGATGATTTCGATTACATGAGGACATCGTTGATCATGTATGAGAGTCACGTAGTTTAGGTAAAGTGGTGAGAACACATATATTTTAAATTGAGAGGTTTCGACCTTGAATAGAGGGGGTTTTAAGCAAATTTTGGAAATATTTAATGTTGGACCAATATAGCTCAAACCCTAGACCGGTTCACGAGGTATTAGGATTTGATTTTCTGTAAACAAGAGCTTGGACTGGTCCAAGGAATAGGCTGAACTGGTCGAAGCCCTTTGGTGGCTAAAATTGGCTCTACAGCACTCCTATTTTGACCGGGACTGAACTCTGAAATTTTTTAAAACATTGGAACTTGTTGTCAATTAATTTTTAACTTGTTTTTCAAATAAAATTAAGGTTTTTAATCTCTATAAAAATCTCATATGGTTTCTCTCTCATTACGCTTCTGATTACACTTTCAATAGATAAAAAATTCATATTCTAGAGAGAGAAAGTATTGAGATACTTTTCTAGCAGAGAATTTTTTTCTCAATTCTTTGTTTATATTTTTGAGAGTACACACATATTCACTAAGTGATTTAGGGTGTCTCTATTTGCTTGAACAATTGTTCAAAAACTATTTCAAAGATTTCTTCTTGATCAAGTTACTAGATTGGTTTCTTCTACAACTATTCGTTGGTGAGGAAGGAGAAGAAGATCGCACTACGAAGGGGATAGAATACTGGTTGAGTGTTCGTGTTCTTCCAGTTACCCTTCTGCAATAATTGTGACTTTAGTCGGGAGTCTGCAGCAATTGGACAAAGGAGTCATAAGAGAAAGCCTGAGGCGTTCCGCATCAAGTTCTTATTAGAGTAAAGTGGGTGTGAGTTTTGGATAGAGTGTGTTGTATTTTGCTTCGATGATAGTGGATTTAGTTCTTCGAGGTCATAAAGTTTCACCCATTAGGTTTTCACGTATATCTAGTGCATTTGTTTACAAGCAATTTTGAATTGGAGTAAACCTAATCACCCCCCTTTAGGTTTTAAATCTAACTTTCGCAGCTGCTTCCACACCATGCAACTCACAAAAATCTTTCCTTATTTCTGCTACTGCAATAACTTCTGATACATTACTTTGTTTTCTTTAAACTTGCCTAAAGAAGTCTATTAGTGGATTAGGGTGGATTAGGGTTGTATTGCATCTTTAAGACAATGCTCATTTGATATTCAAGATATATATATATTGATATACATATTCTCAGTATTAGTAGATGAGTCATTCAGGCTTGGCTGTAGGGATATTTAGTCCTTCCCCTTTTGATAGAAAGGTGCAATAGTGTTGATGGATGAGAGTTTAACCTCTTTGTAAATAACCAAAAGCTGGGCTTCTTGGTATATGATTTTTGCGTACTTGTTAGGGTTTTAAACGTTGAAACTCACATTCCACATTGTTGCTACTACATTTACTTGCGAAGCAGCCGAGACATTGAATTGAGAGACTGAGAGTGAGTTGAGTTGAAATTTTGGAGGCTGTGGTTCATAGTGAAAACCAAAATATAATGTTACAATAGAAAGAGTGAAAAGGATAATGAAAAATAAAGCTACCATAATACACTGGGCTTTCCCTTCAGCATCGTTATCGTTATCGTTATCGTAATCGTAATCCTCGAACTGCACGAGTGGTGTTGATGGCGACGACATGACGATTAGAGTTTTGGTTGATTAGGCCCAAATGTTGCTTACTTTATTAATCGATCGTCCATTGCTAGCTTATTATATGTATAGAAAATAAAAAATTGGAAAAAAAAACTAACACATTTGTATGTGTGTCAAATATATATATACAGAGGTGATATTGGCATTCCCATTTTCTGTGATTGCACTCCACTTGTCTTTTTCTTTTAAAGAAAATGACAAGAAAGTCCCTAAACTAATTAATATATCATCTCTTATTTTGTAATACCACAACTACCCTTTATACTATAAACTTATAACATTTTTTTTTTTTTTTAGCTTCTTTCCTTTCTATATTACTTTTTTTTTTAAGTTTCTGTCAAAAGAAATAATTTTTTTACATTCTTTACTTTGTTTAATACTTTTTTTTTTTTTTTGCTCCTATCAAAATAGATAACTTTTTCTTAAGTTTTTTTTTTTATCCTATCAAAAGAGATAATTTATTCAACAAATATTACTTTTTTTTTCAGTCCTTCCAAAATAAATAATTTCTTTTTTTAATTCTATCAAAAGAGATAATTTATTCAATAAAGATAACTTAATTTTGGGTCCTCTCAATGGAAATAATTTATTTAACAAGAATAATTTTTTTTAGATACTTTGTTTTTGGGCCCTGTTAAAAGATATAATTTATTCAATAAGATAACTTTTTTTTTGGATACTTTTTAATTTTTGGTTCCTGCCAAAAGAGATAATTTATTTAATAGATATATATTGGTTTTGTCAAAAGAGATAATTTATTCAACATAAATAACTTTTTTTGGGTACTTTTTAATTTTTGGTTTCGGCCGCAAGAGATAATTTATTTAACAGAGATATATTTTTTTTTGATCTTGTCAAAAGAGATAATTTATTCAAAATAGATAGCTTTTTTTTAGGTCTTGTAAAATGATTTTTTTTTTTGCGTTATTTTTTTCGAATATATATATATATATATATATATATATATATATATATATTGGTATTTTTTGTTTATTCTATCAAAAGAATCCGAAAACATTAAAGATTAGAATAGAGAGGGGGTATTTAAAAAGGTATTTTAATATTTTGAAAAAAAAATCATTCACATGTGAAGTTAAGGTTAGAAGTGACATTTCTTTTAAAATGAGAGTCGAAGGGAAGAAAATAGAAATGCAAATATCGTCTCTCCATATATGTATATATATAAGTGTAAATTAGTTTTCATTGAACACAAACTCTTCTCTATTTTATTTTGACAAGATTATCAAAGACATTTTGTAGACACAACTCTAAAATCTTCAAATAATAGAAAGAAGTAATTTTAAAAGTGTAAAATTAAATTTTATTGATCGTATTTTATATATTACTCCTCATTTCATCAAGTTGATTGGTTACACTAAAACACCTACTACTACCGTACTACTTCATGATGGCTTGGGTTGAGCGCAGAAATGAAAAGCTCAAGTTGAATGGTTAAACTTTTTTTAAATGATATTTCAATTAAACACAAACTCTTCTATTTTATTTTAAAAGATAAAGAAAGGGTTTTGATTAGACAACAACTCTTTATTAGTGACAAATAGAATCTTAAACACAAACTCAAGAACTAATTTTGAAAATTATTTAATGGAAAATAATACCTGAAATAATAAAGTCTTAAACACATACCCTTCAAAGAATAGAAAGAACTAATTTTGATAATAATAATTGAAATTAATTATATGAATCGTATTTTATATATTAGTTAAAAATAAATCTTTTCACCCTAATTTGGACTCTTAACATAAACAAACACAATAAATTGAGGCTCGGATGTAGTGCTATTAAATATAAGTAGAGTTTATTATTGATTGGAGCAACATATCAGTATGATATGACAATATCACAGTATATCGTATGCACTAGAGTATTACCAAAAATAGTACAGTACATATTATACCGTCATTAGAATATTGTATAACTAAACTTGCACTTGTCGCTTTGGCCGAGTGGTTAAGGCGTGTGCCTGCTAAGTACATGGGGTTTCCCCGCGAGAGTTCGAATCTCTCAGGCGACGCGATTATTTCAAATTTATTTAACTTACCGAAAAATGTGAGCTTAACAACAGAACAATTGAGTCTTTTTATATAACCTTCTAGAGATGGAATAAAACCTTGTTTGGGACGACTTTTGAATTGATATCGATTGGGCTGAAGAGCTTTTATTCATATATATATATATAAGAAAGAAAAAAAATATTCTATATTTAACAATTTTATTTATTTGCTCTCAACTTTTCTTATCTCTATTTTTTCCTTTTCACACCATTTATATACATGCTTCCAAAAATATACATTAAAAATGCATTGAAAGAAAAATTGTCACAATTATTTTATTTTATTTTTATAAATTAATTTTATATTGCTAATTTGCACCCCAAAAAAAAAAAAATTGGCTCCAACCCTGAATTTATACATACTTCGTACATATACATATAAACTAATATTAAATTGATGTTAAAAAAAAAATTGGCGTTCCCAACACTAGAATCTTGGCTTCGCCCGTGTGAGTGAGAGAGGAAAATTCATGCATACAAGGTTGTACATTTTCAAGAAAAGAGAGTTTTTCTAAAAATCTTATTTTTAAAAAACCTTGTAGTCCTCGCAGGCTAGTTTTACATAAATGAGAAGAAAATAAGAAGAAAAAATAATGAGTTTTTGTTTACCATAGAGCTTTAAGTCCATTAATGCACCATCCCTTATTTTATAATACCATAAATATCTATTTTCACTATAACACTTTTTTCATCCTTTTACAAGCCACTCGATCACTTACAATATCTTATCTTTTCCCGTCTAAATCATGTCTTTTCATGGTCTGTTTGGCCCGGTGGTTTCAACTTTCAAGCCAACCAGGCCAAACATACCACCCACCCTCACCCATATTAGCTTTCAAGCCCGTCTTACCCACCTCATGGGCAATCTTATTAAACTGATTGATATCTTCAAAAAATTCAACAACCAAAGCACTAGTAAGGCTTAACTATAGATTGGCAATCCTCTTCCACTGTGACATCGTTCAGTTGTCACTGCAATAGAAATTTGAACTCCCCTCGCAGGTACCATAGTCTCAGCTAGGGGTGGCAAATTGGGCGGGTTGGGCGGGTCTGGGCCGGGTCAAATATGGGCGGGTTGAATATGGGTTGTGACCCATATTCAACCCGTTTGTTGCGGGTCAAATATGGGCGGGTTGAATATGGGTCGGGTCAACCCGTCAACCCATATTTGACCCGACTAGACACGACAGTAGGTAGGCGTCAAACACAAAAATGGAATGCACAAGGTCTATAATCAAACAAAAAAACTATAATTTGCTAATCATACTGATATTATTTATATGGTTTGTTTATTTTTGGGTGTTAGCAAATTTTTTTTATTTTTTTTATCCAAGAGCTGATTGCGTAAAAGAATATAAGAATTTAATTGCAATCTAGTGTTTAATTACATTTATGAATCTATAGTAAAAGAGAAAAAAGAGTATAGAGTCTCGAGTAACTTAGTCAGCATAAATTTTCTTTAAAAAAATCAAAACATAAGCAAACAATTATAATAAGTATTTCAATTGAAAAAGGTATTCAACACTAACTCAATTATATCTTCATAATTGGGCAATTTTAAAAATGACCTACCAAATCACAGAAACACATGGAATATAATTAAAATTAAAACATTGAGAAAGGTACTCAAACACAAAAATGGACTCTGTAGATAGAGAAAGGTGACTTTTGAAAATTCAATTATTCTTGTTTTTTAATACAAAATGAACTCTGTGCATAGGGGGAGAGAATGTGACTTTTGGATGAGTCTGGGTCTTTTGGAACTAATCAATAAAAATAAAAATACCGTTGAAAAAATAAAATATGTGACCTTTCGATGAGTCATTTTTTTTTTGGAATTAATAAAAAAAATCTAAAGAATGATGAATATATATATATATATATATATATATATATATATATAATGCTCCAATGAAAATTGTTGTTGCACTATAAAGTTTGTGTCTAAATTATATATTCTTCTTATTTTTAATTAAGAAATTACAATGGTAAAATTCGACAATAATTACTAAAAAGAAAAAATATTATTTTTAAAAAAATTGAATTCTTACTAAAATACTTTTTCAAAAAATATATATATATTGTCCAAGTATAGAGAGAGAAAGGGGAAGAGAGAGAGAGGTGGGATCGAAGAGAGAGAAAGGGAAGAGAGAGAGAGGTGGGATCGAAGAGAGAGAAAGGAAAGAGAGAGAGAGAAGTGAGATCAAAGAGAGAGAGAGGTTGGATAGAAGAGAGAAACTTTAATTCACATTTTGTTTTATGGGTGAAAGATGGGTTGAATTTGGGCACCCATATTCAACCCATATTCAACCCATCTAACCCGCTAATTAATTGGTTTATATTTATCCAACCCGTTTATGACCCGTATAAGAAAATAAGTCACCCATATCCATTTTTAACTGGGCGGATATGGGCGGGTTGGCGGGTTGACACCCAATTTGCCACCCCTAGTCTCAGCCACCAAAGCACTGCTTATATTCTCCATGGATAATGATGCTATCTTTGCAAGATAACCATCATGATCTCCAACTATTATTCCACCACCATAGAGTGTTTGAAGATTGCAATTTATTGATGGCATTGAAATCTAATTGAAATTTAACTTCAAACAATCTGGTCACGGGTAAGAAAAAGCGCAAGAAACCGAAAACGTTAAAGATCGGAGAGAGGGGGAGATGAAGGCTGGGATAGTTGTAGTATTGGAGAAAAAATAGTCATTTACTTATAAAGTTAGGATTAGAAGTGTTATTGTCTTTAAATCTGCAGTGCAATTGTAAAAAAGTAGAGTGTGAATATCACATTCCTATCAAAAATGCTAAAAAGCATTTTGCATTATATAGTTCATTTTGATCAATTTTTCCGATACTTATTTCTGTATCATCTTATTCGGCCTTGACTAATAAACATCTATAATCAATTAAACATTATATAGTACAATCGTGATACAATATTCAAAAGTCGAACACATCTTATTGCATTTATATGAGTGATGAATGATGTCATAGTGATATCGTGAAAATGTCATTCCTCACTCATATAAGTCAATCGAATTAATCTCAAATTACAAATCATTTTCTTATATAGTATAAAAAACCAACATAAGAAAATGTGTTATTGAAACATTTATGAAATGACATGCACAATACCATGTCATCACTGAGTATTGTCGGTACAGTTTAATAAATATTCATGCTGCACACCTTCAAAGAGAGGGTCCTTATACTGAAAAAACGAAAGAACTGATCATGCCAACTCTGAGTCAAATCTAGTTGGTATCTTCTTTACTTTATACTGATTTAAAAAATGTAGCTTAATTTCCCATAAAATAAAACCAAATCAGACGATTAGCATGCCAGTGTCCTCCCGTCATCATATATATATATATATATATATATATATATATATATATATATATATCATCTTCTTTTCAATCTTATTAATTCTAAAGCGATCCTTTGATCTCCTAATAAAATCTCATGGACAACATAGGGAGCTCAAAAGTCCCATCTCAGTCTCAGAACCCATATAATTAAAATCATATCTCAGTGCAAAAATAAAATAGACAAGCGTCATTCTCTGAAAGTCCCAGACAAGTATTGTTTTTATGTACTTCTGCAAAAATAAAATGAAATCCCCTCTTTTGTTCATTGGCCCTTGTACAATTTATGCACATATATACATTGCTCAACATTCCCGGAAAAAAAAAAAAATGAAGACAATGAAGTACGGTAAGTACTGCCACTCTCTCTCTCTCTCTCTCTCTCATCCCGTTGATGATTGTTGAAACTAGATCAATCTATGTAGTTATTTTCATGATAACTTAATTTAATTTGGTGAAATTTTATAAAATGTAAAGAAGGGACTTGCAAATCTTTCTTTACTGTTAGGAAAAACGGTAATGATGTTTTATAAACTTCAACCCTCTTTAAACAACATGAATTCCTTTTTTACTCCATATATTTTTTTTTTATCATTTTTAATTGAGTAAATATCTTTAACGTCTCCTGAGGTTTATCGAATCTCACGTACCTCCCCTCTTGTTTGCATAATCTCACTTATTTCTCCTGTCAGTGATGGCCATCTAAAAAACTAACGGTAGTGTGTGATTTTACCGTAATGTGGACTCTGTAGATAGAGAAAGGTGACTTTTGAAAATTCAATTATTCTTGTTTTTTAATACAAAATGAACTCTGTGCATAGGGGGAGAGAATGTGACTTTTGGATGAGTCTGGGTCTTTTGGAACTAATCAATAAAAATAAAAATACCGTTGAAAAAATAAAATATGTGACCTTTCGATGAGTCATTTTTTTTTTGGAATTAATAAAAAAAATCTAAAGAATGATGAATATATATATATATATATATATATATATATATATAATGCTCCAATGAAAATTGTTGTTGCACTATAAAGTTTGTGTCTAAATTATATATTCTTCTTATTTTTAATTAAGAAATTACAATGGTAAAATTCGACAATAATTACTAAAAAGAAAAAATATTATTTTTAAAAAAATTGAATTCTTACTAAAATACTTTTTCAAAAAATATATATATATTGTCCAAGTATAGAGAGAGAAAGGGGAAGAGAGAGAGAGGTGGGATCGAAGAGAGAGAAAGGGAAGAGAGAGAGAGGTGGGATCGAAGAGAGAGAAAGGAAAGAGAGAGAGAGAAGTGAGATCAAAGAGAGAGAGAGGTTGGATAGAAGAGAGAAACTTTAATTCACATTTTGTTTTATGGGTGAAAGATGGGTTGAATTTGGGCACCCATATTCAACCCATATTCAACCCATCTAACCCGCTAATTAATTGGTTTATATTTATCCAACCCGTTTATGACCCGTATAAGAAAATAAGTCACCCATATCCATTTTTAACTGGGCGGATATGGGCGGGTTGGCGGGTTGACACCCAATTTGCCACCCCTAGTCTCAGCCACCAAAGCACTGCTTATATTCTCCATGGATAATGATGCTATCTTTGCAAGATAACCATCATGATCTCCAACTATTATTCCACCACCATAGAGTGTTTGAAGATTGCAATTTATTGATGGCATTGAAATCTAATTGAAATTTAACTTCAAACAATCTGGTCACGGGTAAGAAAAAGCGCAAGAAACCGAAAACGTTAAAGATCGGAGAGAGGGGGAGATGAAGGCTGGGATAGTTGTAGTATTGGAGAAAAAATAGTCATTTACTTATAAAGTTAGGATTAGAAGTGTTATTGTCTTTAAATCTGCAGTGCAATTGTAAAAAAGTAGAGTGTGAATATCACATTCCTATCAAAAATGCTAAAAAGCATTTTGCATTATATAGTTCATTTTGATCAATTTTTCCGATACTTATTTCTGTATCATCTTATTCGGCCTTGACTAATAAACATCTATAATCAATTAAACATTATATAGTACAATCGTGATACAATATTCAAAAGTCGAACACATCTTATTGCATTTATATGAGTGATGAATGATGTCATAGTGATATCGTGAAAATGTCATTCCTCACTCATATAAGTCAATCGAATTAATCTCAAATTACAAATCATTTTCTTATATAGTATAAAAAACCAACATAAGAAAATGTGTTATTGAAACATTTATGAAATGACATGCACAATACCATGTCATCACTGAGTATTGTCGGTACAGTTTAATAAATATTCATGCTGCACACCTTCAAAGAGAGGGTCCTTATACTGAAAAAACGAAAGAACTGATCATGCCAACTCTGAGTCAAATCTAGTTGGTATCTTCTTTACTTTATACTGATTTAAAAAATGTAGCTTAATTTCCCATAAAATAAAACCAAATCAGACGATTAGCATGCCAGTGTCCTCCCGTCATCATATATATATATATATATATATATATATATATATATATATATCATCTTCTTTTCAATCTTATTAATTCTAAAGCGATCCTTTGATCTCCTAATAAAATCTCATGGACAACATAGGGAGCTCAAAAGTCCCATCTCAGTCTCAGAACCCATATAATTAAAATCATATCTCAGTGCAAAAATAAAATAGACAAGCGTCATTCTCTGAAAGTCCCAGACAAGTATTGTTTTTATGTACTTCTGCAAAAATAAAATGAAATCCCCTCTTTTGTTCATTGGCCCTTGTACAATTTATGCACATATATACATTGCTCAACATTCCCGGAAAAAAAAAAAAATGAAGACAATGAAGTACGGTAAGTACTGCCACTCTCTCTCTCTCTCTCTCTCTCATCCCGTTGATGATTGTTGAAACTAGATCAATCTATGTAGTTATTTTCATGATAACTTAATTTAATTTGGTGAAATTTTATAAAATGTAAAGAAGGGACTTGCAAATCTTTCTTTACTGTTAGGAAAAACGGTAATGATGTTTTATAAACTTCAACCCTCTTTAAACAACATGAATTCCTTTTTTACTCCATATATTTTTTTTTTATCATTTTTAATTGAGTAAATATCTTTAACGTCTCCTGAGGTTTATCGAATCTCACGTACCTCCCCTCTTGTTTGCATAATCTCACTTATTTCTCCTGTCAGTGATGGCCATCTAAAAAACTAACGGTAGTGTGTGATTTTACCGTAATGTCTTTGTATTATATATATTATTATATATTAAATTATGTCCAAATGAGAAATGACGAAAGTACCCCTTATCATGTTATGAGCTTCGTAATCCACACTTAGTCAATTTTTGTGGCTCTCTGATACAATGTACACAGAGACAGAATTTAGAACGATATAGAGAGAGAGAAAACAATGTAGAGAGAGAAAGTTACACAGAAGAAACTGTAAGAGAAAATCACAGAATCCTTTGGGAGTTTGATATCTTCGGTTTGATTCATATCCTAATCAGAGCAGAAACTATAAAAATATCACAATTTTGGCTTAATGTCTGCAAAGTATGTACAAAACCCAAAACTTTTTATATATTCGACTTGTTTTGTTTGCATTTTCAGTTTAAATTATCATACTCGTTTCCATATTCAGTTTAGGGTTTTCATATTGTTTGCATTTTTGTTAAGTTTAGGGTTTGTCACATTATTTGCATTTTCACTATTGGGTGCTTTTGATTAGAGTTTTGTATGTGTCTGCTTTCAATTAGGGCTTCCAATTTGGGAATTTTTTGTTTCTGCTTTCAATTAAGGCTTAGAATTTGGAGTTTTTGTTTCTAATTTAAATTAGAGCTTCCAATTAGGATTTTTCGTTTATGCTTTCAATTAAGGCTTAGAATTTGAAGGTTTTTGTTTCTGATTTAAATTAGGGCTTTCAATTAGGTTTTCTATAGTTCTGCTTTAAATTAGAGCTTTCAATTTGGGGGTTTTGCGTTTCTGCTTTCAATTAAGACTTAGAATTTGGGTGTTTTTTTGTTTCTGATTTAAATTAGGGCTTCCAATTAGGATTTTTATAGTTCTGCTTTAAATTAGGGCTTCCAATTTAAGATTTTTTCATTTCTGCATTCTATTAAGGCTTATAATTTGAGGGTTTTTTTGTTTGTGATTTAAATTAGAGCTTCCAATTACAATTGTTTTGATTCTGCTTTCAATTAGGGGTTTTATGTTTCTGATGTAAATTATTATCATTGTATATATGGTAATGTAGCTTTATTTTTTTATGTGCAGTAATTTTGTATCTTTGTCAAAGTCTTGAATACATATCATGACTTGCATTTTCATCATTTTGATTCAATTAGTACAATATGGAATGTGGGTCTTGATAGGTATTCTCATCTTGATTTGAGTGAGAATTGTTATAAATCCCTTACTGATTTTTATGACATTGTTGGTTTAATACCAATAATACACTATGAATTATCTAATAATAAGTATAGTATGTTGGTCAGTAGTGATGTTGATGTGATGGACATATTTAGCTTTTATGTTTCTAGGAGAGACATAAACCTATTTGTTAAAGTAGAGACACATGTTAGTGTTGATCTTAGTGAGAATAATGAAAGGAAAAATGATCAATTTGAGGATGAACAGGAAAATGTTGAGGTTGATAATAACAATGAAGGGGGCTTTAATCAAACCCATAATCAACAAGAACATGTTAAGGTTGATAACAACAGTGAATGAGAGGATTATGTGTATGGGTTTAGCTCTGAAAATGAAGATAGGAATGAAGGTGGTTCTCAGTTTGAATCATCTAGGAATGATAAAACTCTAATAGATGAAAGAACAATTGAGAACAATGCCTATTTGAACAGAAGTGATGATGGGTTAAGTGACTATGAATATAATGATAATTGTGGGTACTCATTAAACCACGGATGGGATGAAGAAGATGAAGTTGATGGAGTTGAAGAGGGATATTATGGAAAGACAATGACAAAGAAAAGAAGTAAAAGAAAGCCAAATATTAGGGGGTGTGATTACAGCAAGTATGGGAAAGAATTTCGTGGAGTTGAATGGGCTAAAATTAAACTAGAGCAATATTATATCTTTGACAATGTAAACCACTTTAGAGAAGTATTGAAGGATTATGTAATTAATGAGGGGTTTAAACTATGGAGAATAAAAAATGAAAAAACAAGAGTGACTTGCAAGTGTAACACACATGGCTGTCCATGGACGATACATGCATCACCTCTCCCAGATAATGTGACATATATGATTAAGACATTGGATGACACGCATGATTGTGTTAAGTTTACAGACACTAACAATCCAAAGGCAGAATCTAGGTGGATAGCTAAGAAGTATGTTGATAGGTTTAAAGAAAATTCAGAGTTGACTATGAAGGGATTGAAAAGGGCACTTAGGTCAAATCATGGACTTCAACCAAAAAGGATGAAGTTGTATAGGGCAAAAAGAAAGACAATGGATGAAGTTGAGGGTAGTCATTTTGTCTGCTATAAGTTACTGCCCCACTATGCAAATGAAATAAGGAAAACTAATCCAAGTATCTTAGTTAAGTTCAACCATTAACAACCTGATTTTACTGTGAACCCAACATTTAGAATAATTTTTATTCCATTTGAAGCAATGAGAACTGGATTCAAGTTGGGCTGTAGACCATTTCTGAGGTTGGATGGCTGTCATTTGAAGGGATTATATGGTGGTGTACTTTAGGTAGCCATTGCTTTGAATGCTAATAATGGTTTATTTCTTTTAGCATTTGATGTGGTGGAGAGTGAGAAAAAGGACAATTGGGTATTTTTCTATAGCACTTAAGCACTGTAATTGAAACAGATACACTTTCCAAGCATTAGCCAATCATGTCAGACATGCAAAAGGTAAATCAAAATTTTATTTTTTTAAAATCAATTACTTTCCTAAATTATATTTCTGTTGTTTAATTAAGTTTGTTAAATATGATAGGGCCTTGACCAAACAATTGTAGAAACCATTCCCCAAACAACTCATAGACTGTGTTGTAAGCATTTGTATAATGCATTTAAGAAAAAATATAGTGGGTTCATGTTAAGGAAAAAAAATTGGAAGGCTGTTAGCCTATAACTCATATAATTTTGAAGAGGCAATGGATCAAATGAGAAACTTGAATCCTGCAGCTCATGAGTGGCTCATGACTAACTTTCAATTGTTAGCTTGGTTTAGGCATGCATTCAATTCAAGTGTGAGGAATGATCATGTGACCAACAACATAATTAAGAGTTTCAACGATTAGGTTGGTGATCATAAGATGATGTCTATACTTTTATGCTTAAATGGGATTAAGGTAAAACTTATGGAAAGACTTCAAAAAAGGTACCAAGTGGGTTGTAGCTAGAATGGTGTGGTTTCACCAAATATTAGGAAGCAATTAAACAAGCTAACTGATAAGGGAAGGACATATAACGTGAGCCTGGTGGGGGAGTGTTTAAGATAATGGATGAGTCATTTAGGCATATCATAAATCTGAGTGACAGAACATGTGACTGACATGGTTGACAAATGTCATGCTTACCTTGTAAGCATGCAGGAGCTGTAATATGTTACACCAGAGACAATATTGAGACTTATTGTGATTCATGTTACATTGTTGAGACATATATGAAGACATATCAAGGAATAATATATCCTATACCTGACCCAAAACTGTGGGAGCCATACACTGGAATACCATTGGATCCTTATCCTCCTAGAAGACTACTTGGAAGGCTTAGGAAAAATAGAAGAAGAGATGTTGATGAAGCTGCCCCAGGTACTAGTCTGTGTAGAAGGTGTTTCACTCTTGCATGCACACTTTGCAAAAGGTTTGGGTACAACAAAAGAACTTGTCAAAGGGCTCCAACTAGAAGGGAACATGTGATATAAATTTACTTTTTTTTTTTTGGCATGTAATCTTTATTTATTTATTTATGAATTAGTTAATTTGAGGATATAATACTGTTATGTGAGGCACAAGAAGCTGGAAGGGAAATATGAAGTGCATGGGCATCCCAATCAGAGCCATATGTCACCCAACAGGTAAGTGGACTTGGTTTATAATTTTCTATCCAATCACTTAATAATTTTTTTTTTTTTTTTACATTTGTTTTTGTTATTTGTGATAGCAACAAAATGACACACATGGAAAGGGGAGCTCAGTCCCACCACAGAGAGGTAAAGGGACTGCAGCTCCACCATATGCACAAAGAGAAAAAATGACTGCAGCTCCACCATATTTATCAAATGCACAGAGTGGAAGAGGGTTGCACCTCCATCAAATACACAAAGAACAAGAGGGGTTGCACCTCCATCAAATGCACAAGGAGGAAGAGGGGATGCATTCATACATGGAATAGGAAGGGGAAGCAGTGCAACTCCATCAAACACACAAAAAAGAAGAGGGTTTGCATTCACATATGGAAGAGGAAAAGGAAGTAGGAACATTGCAGCTCCATCAAATGCCAAAAGAGGAAAAAACATCTCATCACTATCTACTATGGGGAGAGGGAGATTCATACCTGTATTTGGCCAACTAAGAGCTAGGGGAAGAGGGATGGGAGGATCTCAAAACATGAAAACATTGTTGTTTATTTTTGGGTAGATTGCAACATAAAACTGTTTGAGATTTTTAGTAGTTTGGTTTGTGTTTTTTTGCAACATAAAACCTGTTGATGGATGTTTGTGTGATTTTGACTAGTTTGATTTGTGTTATGTTTGGATAATTTTTACATTTGTTATGGTTTTGCAAATGCATGATATTCAAAATAGTTTTTTACCTTTTTGTCATATATGTTTGGCTAATTGCATAATAGATATTGCACAAATATGTATTGTTGCATAACCTTAATTAATTGCAGAAGATTCATAACATAATACACATAACAAACAAAAGGTTCATCACCATAAATACATAATTAAAGATATATACAGACTATTCCCAAGTTAGGGAATCAAAACAGACATGAACTTATTTGGTCTCCCTTAGACTAATCCTTACCAATAGAAGCTAGAGAAATCAAAAAAGACATGAAAGACAACAACATGCATGCAATACCCAGAATTTTCAAGGAAGAAGAGTTTACTTCAACCACTACCAAACGACTCAATATAACATGTGCATCCACCATTTCCTGTATAGAGGTTGTTTCATCATTGAATGACTACCTTTCACTTACTGATAAAGTTTTCAAGTCATCATCAATTGGATAACACCATTTCTATTTCCACTTAATACAAGATCTTTTGGAGCACACATAATATAACATTCTTTTGTTGTTGTTCTCATTAGATTTGGTAACCCTAATTTCAGCCACACTACCACAACGACAGAAGATTTCTCTGTACCTTAGATGCCTACCATGGTTTGCTTGTGTGCTATGAGACTCCATCTTTAGTTTGATAAAGATAGCTTTAAATCCCTAATATTATACAAGCAAAGAGGGGGAGAAAGAGAGAGAGAGACTCTATCTTTAGTTTGAAAATGATAGCTTCAAATCCTTAATATTATAAAAGCAAAAGGGGGAGAAAGAGAGAGAGACAACTGATACTACCATAGTCAGCTGGAACGAAGAGAGAGAGAGAGAAAGAGCTGTTACAATGGCCGAATGGGTCTAGGTTAAGTATATGTGTAATAAAGGCTAAAGGTATTGTGGTAACTATGTATAATGGTATACAAGTAATTTTTAGTTGGTCAAAAGGTTAAAAGAGTCATTTAATGGATCAGAGGGGCAAAATAGTCCTTTCAGAGCTGACGTCAGCAGATTTCCTTTAATTGCGTCAGTTGCCGTAACGGAAGGGGGGTGTCCGATACACGGATCAAATCCTCAAGGGAGATAAGTGAAATTATGCAAACAAGAGGGGAGGTATGTAGGATTTCGATAAACCTCGATCAGGGGAGGTCAAAGATATTTACCCTTTTTAATTTAACATAAACTCTATTTAACGCATTGTAAATTCCTTTCTCACTCTATTTCTTCTCTCTTAATTCATATTTTTTCAACTATCATTTTTTACGCCATACTTAACTTAATTGCATGCTATCATATTTATTTTGCACTATCTTAAATTCATGCTAATTTTAACATTTCCCTCCAAAGTTACCTTCAATGTAAAATTGGTTAATTTGTTGAGAGTTAGGTCATCAAATAGCATAATTCTCAAAATCTTTTATTGCACGTTTGCAGATCAGGTTTAGCCCAACACAAACATAATTACAGGGATTTGTGAGAGCTTATCTCCATTCCACACACAACCCAAATAGAAAGCCTACATCCCATTGATCTCAAATGGGATAGTTAAAAAGAGCAATTAGCTGTCCCCATATATATATATATATATATATATATATATATATATATATATATATATAGAGAGAGAGAGAGAGAGAGACCCATTATGTGACAAAGTAGAAAAAGTTTTAATTTTTGGCTTTGGTTAGACCATAAGACCCACATGTCACATATTGCTTGCCTCACTCATATATAGGTTTGGCAAGAGAGCACTAAATAGGTACATGTGGTTATTGGAATAAATATTCGTTGCTCTCGGTGCACCGTGCGCCATGCGCATCTCAGCTCTCAGTGCACTACACACACAGTGAAGCCCACTGTACATGTAATGTACAGAGGGCTAAAAAATGTGCGCCAAAATACTTCAACCTACTATTGGAATAAATATTCGTTGCTCCCGGCGAATCATACTCCCTGCGCATCTCAGCCCTCCATGCACACGCACAGTGAAATCCCCTATGCATGTAATGTACGGAGGATATGAATGCACTAGACTCGCTCAATATCTACACTTCCCATTGCTATCATTCTAGCTAATGATAGAATGTGATAACATTCATGCATATATATATATATAATCAACATTCAGCTGGTGTGCTATTGTAATCATTCAAGTTGCACGCTGCTTGAATCCCAATCATGTTGATGTCAATACCCTCATCATTGTCATTTTCATGATATGTATTATCACTCTAATGTCCCATTTTGAGATGAAGGTGCATGACAAAAGATAATCTATTCAAGTGTATTGATTGACAGCATTACATCTAAATAATGAGAGAGATGTGGTTGCGTTAAAAAAGACAAAAACAAAAGTCACATAACTTGTAGTAATAGGCAATTTACTCAACAATGAATATATATAGTAATTTGTGTAATGAAAGGGTCACTTTCATATTATTTAAGCTATTATTATTATAGTTTATCTATATTATATCCATCTATAAACCATAAGAATATAAAATTTAAAATAAAAATGAAAATTTTATCCAATTGTTCATTCTTGGGAGTTGGGAAGAGGAAGAGGAAGAAGCAGGCTCGGCAAGGCCTTCTTCTGCTCTTGTCAAACTTTAAGAGCTGCTGCACATATTATGGAATTTATCTTGTGTTGTTTGGGGTTAGAGAAGGTAGGAGAAAGAAAAGAGATAATATATCCCTCAAAAGTAACTAGTGTGTTTGTTCAATAATAAGTTAGAAGGAAACCAGAGTTGGGATGGGAACAACTACCAAACAGAGAATAAGAGAAGAATTATTACAGTGGCATGCGGTGGCAATATCCAATAACCCAGCCCATCAATGAAAAGTAAGAACCATATAACAAAAACATCCTTGTCACAAAAATGTTGTTCCAGGATTCTTTCCTATTGCTTTTCGTACTAATATATATATATATATATATATATATATATATAGTGCAGCAAAGCCTTTAAGACACCACCTTCATATTCTCAAGTCCAAAATTTTCCATATATCTTTGTTTGGCTTCCCTGAAAGTTAAAAGAATCATTCAATTGAGTTGATCACTAGTATGCTAGCTAGCTAGCTTCGCATATAGAATTTAATAACAGGGTGTTCCATCAACAGTGCATATTCCCATTCCCTGGCAAATTGATACTTTCCTCACTGCATTTCTTTCTCACTTTCATGCAACAATGACATACAATAACATGTTTCCCACTTGCAGCAGCACACTCTTTTGACTAACATTCAAGTGACAATATATAGAATTTGATTCCCAAATTTGTCATCTCACCAAGCAAACAAAACATAAACATAAACATTCACATTCAGAGAAAGTATGAATGCAGCAACCCAACCCATGACACAGACTTGGTAGAAAATTGTCGTTTTATTACAGTTGCTATTCATCATTTCACCCATAATCATCAACAAGAACCTTCCTTCTTCACTTTACAGAGTGTGTGATTTTATATATAGTGGTATTCAAATACGTACATGATAGAAAACAAAAGGCTAAAGAACAATATGGGCCAATATGTTATTCAGAAACCATTTAGTACAACCATATTAATTAATAACAAAAAGTAAGCTTTTTCAAAGGTTTTTCTTCCATTCATCACCTTACTTTGATTTATTGCGTAGTACACCATGGAAGAATCATCAACACCTCATATGCCTACTGACAAAACAGAAAAATTACAACCCATAAAATAGGTAATTAGGCAAACACAACACTATTATGCATAATTTATTAGTCACAGAGCATGCTATACTATATATGAGTAAAAGCTAAAACATAACCAGAAAAAGCATCTCAAACTAATTTTTCATCTACATCTACATCTACATCTACAGACACAGAATCAAAGAAACCCAAATAAAAAATTTTTAAAATGATGTCAAAGGTTAGATCTACGCCAGTCCATTCCTCTCCCAACTCTTGATTATGGCCAATGGCCTTTTTTTACCCACTGGTCTCAATCCATAAGATCAAACTGAAATGCAAATGGATCAAACAGAATGAGGTTCTGTTTGGGAGAAGAGAAAATAACATGCAAAGTTCTAGGCAGCCCCAGTAACTTTTTTTTTTTTTTTTTTATCCCCGGTAAATGATTCTAAGTATACAGTGTAAAAAAACTAAATCAGATATACAAAAGGGTTTTATGTAATTCATCCTAACATACCCATAAAACATGAAACAAAGTGTCTCGGGAACATAATACGGTGAAACATATGTGGCTTACATACACACACATGTAAACATATTTATACATACATACATATTATATATATATATGTAATTATCTTGGTGTAGGATTCTATATAAAATAATTCTAAATGCATAATCAATCAAAGAAATAATAGAAGTACCCAGAGTTAAAATTCACACACAATATTTACTACATGTGCCATGAAGATCCACAACTGGAAGATTGTTCGGGATGTAATTGCTCCCCCCTGCAAATAGACACAGACACAGAGTAAATGATTATTCAAAAGCATGACACACCCACACATCTTTTTACGTAAGAATTTTCAATCAAATACAGCAACTTCAGCTATTCATGATAAATCCAAAAAAAAAAAATGATCGGTCAAACTAAAATTATTTATAAGCTCATTATACTTGATTTACACAAGGGAAAACAATTATATGAAAAACAAAAAAGAACATTAAAAAAAAAACTTATTGACGAGCACAAATATATATATGTATATACACCTTCAAGCCCAAAAGATTTTTATTAGTTTCAGAAAACACCTATACCCGTGTTTATATATATATATATATATATATATATATATAGAGAGAGAGAGAGAGAGAGAGAGAGAGAGGGTGAGCACTGGATGCAGAGGTTTATCGACCGATTCCTGTCCTGTTTTTTTGACTAAACAGCCAGTTCAGGGAACAGATCGATGAACCGCTGCGTCCAGTGACCTCAACCAACCTAATCTTACCCTACAAAGACTTTCAATCTCAACAAGCAAAATTGAAAGATTAATCCCAATAACCAAATAAACGAAGTTGATTATTGTTCACAAATAACGACATTTTCAAAAAATATATAATAATAATTAAGTCACTGATCAAATCATCAGCCATTAAAATCACAGATCTGACTTAAACAGATCACAAAAAACGAAAGAATCAACCAAAAAAGGCAAAAGAAATCAACAAACTCACACAAATACAGAACCGAAACACCGATATTTGTGTGTGTGTGTACATATATATCTGTATTTATCATATTACTAGAAATATAGCTGATCAGTGACTTTGAGCTGGTGCAAGCTCTCCTTATAATGATCTTAGCTTTAAATAGGAAGAGTTTAAATAGAGAAGAAGATGAAACGAGGAATATGAAGTGTCGCCATTGCCGTACGTCTCTCTCTCTCTCTCTCTCTCTCAACCCCTCTCTCTCTCTCTCTTTGTGCTTCACTTGAGCTGAGTCAAATATACAGATAATTGAGGAAATTGTGAATTTACCATTTTGGTCCTTCATAATTGATCACAACTATGATAACTTATCAACAGTGGATAAGAATAGGCGTTATTTAGTATGATTTCTCATTTTCAAAATATGTATTTGATATTTTTCATATATCTTGATTGAAATATTGAATACTTATTAGGTATTTCAATCTTACTTACAAAAAAAAAAAAAAAACATATTTAGCAACCCTTTAACATTAAAATATAATTTTTACAAGTAAATTATCATGACGTAGTTGTAAGCATTTCTTTAAAAAAAAATTGAGGTACAATGAGAATATTTCATCACTAATTTAGTTCAAAATTTATTCAGATATAACTCTCAACTCTTTTTTCTTTTTCGTTACAATTTATTATAAAAAAAAAAGTTTTTTACTAGAAAAAAATTCCTAAAATAATTTATGTGGAAAAAAACTAAATATGCACAATAATTGTGCATATTTAGTTTTTTTCAGAAATTTTTTTTTTCAAAAAAAAAACTCTATCTTTTTTTTTATTATAGTAAAGAAAAACTTAATATAAAGAAACTCCTATCTTTCTAAAAGAAAATTTTTCGGAAACAATTTTTGGAACATAAAAAGAAATTCAAAATTTTTTATTATATAATTGTGTATTTTTAATATTTTTTTTCCAGAAAAAAACTTCATTCTTTTTATTAAGGTAAAAAAAACTTAATATAAAAAAACTCCTCTTCTCTTTATTTTTCTTTATTTTTTATAATAATAGATAAAATAAAATAGTCATAAAAAAATGTGTAAAAAAGAGTACCTTGCTTACTTTTGTGAAAATAAGAATGTGATATGGTCCGATATAGAAAAATTTATTACTCTTTTTAAAAATCACATAAAATTTTGGACCCTTTTACCTTATTATTATTATTATTAATATTATTATTGGAGGTTAAAACAAGCACACTAACAAAATGTGTCAAAGCCGTATCCAAGTAAAAGCTTCGTCTCTTGTTTTTTTGGGAACACCAGGTCCCCTCTGTGAAGTAGGCCTTCTATCAATATCAATGGAGCTAGTGGCCTCCAGAAAAAGAATCTTTCCAACTACATGATTTCACCAATCACAAATAAATATATCATCAGAAAGTTAAATAAAATTGACACGTTTGATAATTTAGTGATTTATTGACCAATCACCTATCGTCAGCACAGTGTAAGAAAGAAGACGTGAGCGTGCTAACGTGCAATTATTGATTGGATTCTTTTCCTGGACTAGGAAGGTGTACACGTGTCCCAGCTTATGTTTAAGGAATCATCAACCATGTGGATCAGGGCTCATTGGATATTTGGAGCCACCAATCCTCAAAATAAAGTAGATGTGTGTCCGTGTTTGCTTAATTTTTCTCAAAAACAAAAAAATTTGGTATGTTTGGATCCAAATTATTGAGTAAAAAGTTCAGTTGGAAGAAGGTACCTGTGTGGTTCGGGAGAAGAAAATATAAGAATAACTTCTATTTATTTGTAGGATAAATTATAAAAAATAATAATAATGATGATAGCATTTTTGTTTTAAAAAAAAATAAGACAAAAATATATATATATGAAAAAAATTCTTTATAAGTTTTACTCTAGAAAGTACGGATACGAACACAGGACACGAGTATGACATGAAGTGAACACGACAAAGATACGACTATAAAATAATAATATAATATATTATTATATATTAATTATTCAACAAAAAAAAATTACATTACATAAATATGTGAATTCATCACCAAGTAATTAAGAACCAAATAAACTTATAAACAAAAATAAACAAATAGATTAGACAACCAGACTTATTTAGTCCTCTACATATATTTAACTTAGTTTTCAATCATAATTTAGTCGCATATAATTTTTTTTCGAAATATTTGAATATATATAACTGCTATGAAATGCGCAACACATATTCTAAGAGTGTCAAATGAGTGTCTGAGAAGTGTCCAATAAGTGTTCGGAAAATATCGTAAAAAGAAAAATGTCAAGACACTTCTATGAAGTGTCCGACACGGGTACGACACCCTTGGTGAAATGTTCGTGCATTCTAGGTCTTATTTTTCAATGGTAAAGACCAATAAGGCTTAAAAAAAATTGTTACGACAACTAAGTCCTACTTGATGAAGCACAAATCCACTCCTAATCTGGTCAAATGTCAACCTATAAAAGGACAAAGCAAAAGTAACCGGAAAGACACCGTCGTGGTGTCGGCCGATTACACTTCGACGCTTAAGGCAGATATCGAAAAGGTTTTAAAAGTTGTAGAGGCATTTAGAGGGTATTAATTGCGTACCTGGTATATGGACCGTCTCTGCATTTATAGCGATCTGATGGGAACGTGTCCTAGTGGGAGACTGGCTCTTCAATTTCCTAGACTTATCTGGAGATAGAAAGTCTTAGTCAAAGTTTAGCTTTCCCCCACGTTATACAAATTACAATCGCTCATGTCACTAGACTTATAATTAGAGTCAAATACCCCATCAAATGCCCCCTGTTTATGAAGTCTGCTTATCGAACCTCAGGAACACTTTGATTAGCCCATTGGGCTGTAAAAACGAACCCTTGGCCCATTAAACTTTGTTAAACCTCCACACTGAATCCTGAATTCCGCCCCACCCAGTTAATGAGCTTCGAACTCACGACCTCTGAAGATTGGCTTGGGCTGCTCTTTAGGGCCCGCATCTGGCTGGCCTTAGCCAGCCCCTTTTAGCCAGCCTTGGCTAGCTCTTAAGGCTGGCCCTGGACAGTCTCTAGGGAAGGGTTTTTACTGGCTGGTCTATTTTTGTGCTATTTTCTTGACTATTTGGCTTTGTGAACGTTGCCTTTTGAACGTTGGAATCTAGCCATTTGCAATTGGAACGTTATAATTTTTAACATTGCCAATGGCCAACACCTATAAAAAAAACCCCAATATTCTCATTTCTCCATGCACCATCGATTAACATTCAGTATATGCAAGACTCTATCACTTTTTTTTTTGTCTTGTTGCCTATATTTTCTTCAACAAAACTTCTATAAGTCAAACCCAGAGCCTTTTGCTCCTTACTCTCCCCTCTATAAAGCTCTTGAGTTTATTTATTTCTTCATGGCAGACTATTATGAGTGCCAAGACAGTGCTTCTTCTATGACGGACTCGGAGGTGGAAGAGTTAGATAATTGCTACTCATTCCCAAGTAGATTTGTCGCCAGAGCCCCTTCCAAAGCGAAAATGGTCTATTCTGTTTCTCCGAGGGAGATATGCTTACCTGCGGCCTTCGACTCCCGGTCCCAAAATTTGTAACGAATTTGCTCTAGATGGTCAATCTTTGTCCTTCCCAACTCACATCAAATTCTTGGCGCATAATAATGACTTCCCTTGTCCTCTACAAGGCTTGTGGTAACGGACCTTCATTGTCCACAAATGAATTTCATTCTTGTTGCACTCTTGTGAATAATGGCGACTGACGCCAAATACAAAGTCGGGCTAGTAAAAAGAACCCCCCCTATGGGCCTGGTGATGATTAACAATAGCTAACGCATCAAATCGTGGAATTAGAGGTTCTTTTTTGTTTCTGGATGTTGGGAGCTCCTCCTCACCATATCCCCTACTCATGATCCATTTGTCTTCCTTTTCCCAATTTATATTCCCTTTTCTTTTACTTTGCATATATAAACTACCTTTCATTTTTATCTAGCTATTATGCCTAAGCCACTCGTAGATGACGAGGAGGGAGACAGGCTGGACAGGGTTTATGACCACCTAATGAGGGACGCGATGGCCCTGACCTTGGACGTAGGACTAATCACGTTAGGCTATTCCCCATGTGTTGTTGTAGAGAGACGGGGTATAACTTATTTCCTCTGGCCTTCCTCCTATCTTTCTTTTGAGAAATTGTGTCACATGTGCTCACTTGTGAAAATGTGTAAGGTCTTCACGGAGGCGGCCTAACAAGGAACTTCTTATGCAGGCGAAGGGCAAAGATGTTGCGTCTTCCTCTTCCCCTTCTACAAAAAAAAGGTCGTGAAGGCCTATGGTTGTTAGACCTAGGGGTTTGTTGTTTTCCCCTTCTGTTGGGAACTCTCCTCCTACTGCCACCCCTTCCTTTAAGAATGTTCCAGACTCGAGCTCTTTTAGGGTACTGGCGACTCCATCAAGCGACAGCATTCCGGACCCGAGCTCTTTTAGGGTGCCGCCGACTCAACAATTTGGGAGTGGTAACTCCCAAGTGTCTTTCTCATCTGCTAGTAGTACTAGGTCAATGTTGTCTGACCCAGGGTACACTATTGCCAGGGCTCGATAATCTTGATTAGGTAAACATGCTTGGAACTACTGAATCTACCGGACATCTCATAGCGAATATGGCTAAGGTTTGCTCACCTCATTCCTTCATTTTATTGAAGTCGCAATTCATGTCATATACTTATGCATATTACAATGTTGTTAACAGGGGATGACATTCGTCCATTCCATCTCTAACCGCTTCCTGTAGATGGAGGCTAAGCTTAAGAGGCAAAAGAC
The DNA here is from genome assembly GCA_026545225.1 of Cornus controversa. NCBI lineage: Eukaryota > Viridiplantae > Streptophyta > Magnoliopsida > Cornales > Cornaceae > Cornus > Cornus controversa. Next base: position 101,952,479 of record CM048845.1, read on the forward strand.
CTTTTACTCAACGCTAAACTCAGAGGTAGAGTCTCTGTGTTCTTCCTATGTTGCTAATGTAGGGGAGATAGATATCCTCAACTCCTAGCTCTGCTATGAACAGGAGGAACTGGCCATGTTGAATCCTAATGTGCCAAGGCTCTAAGCGGTGGTAGTTGAGCAGTTTAATGATTTGCCCGAGTTTGACAGGATTTGCAACCAATCGTATATTGAAGGTCTTGAATACTTTCGTGACGTGGCACAGGGCGAATGGCCAGAGATGGACTTTTTCCGTTGCAGCTTGAGGAGCCCGACCTTTAATTCCTTTTCTTTCTTTCTTACATTGTAATATTTTTCTTCCGTAGCGCCCTTAACCTACGACCATGTAATCTTATGCCTCATTAATGACAAGTTATCACTTTTTTATTAAGATGTCCTCCGGTTTAAGATGTTTTATCAAAAAATCTTCATATCACAATCCTGCAAAAGATCTTATAGGACGGATTTACCTTATCATTTGGTAGAATTTCTCCTAACAAGGTGTGCCCAGACAATATTCTCGAAATTAATTCATCTCGCCTTTTTCATTAAAGGCCCTCTGAAAATGTGTGCCCCTATGGGGTTGTTTACTAATGTTCTCAGAATTAATTCATCCCTCATTTTTCATTAAAGACCCTCTGAAGAGGTGTGACCCTGTGGGATTGTTTGACAATATTTTCGAAATTAATACATCCCGTCTTTTTCACTAAAGGCCTCTGAAGATATGTGACCCTGTGGGGTTGTTTTACAATGTTCTCGGAATTAATTCATCCCACCGTTTTCGTTAAAGACCCTTTGAAGAGTTGTGACCTTGTGTGGTTGCATATATTAACCAAAAGCACCTGAAAAGAAAACAAAAATAAAATTAAAAACAAAATATAAAAATTTCCTAAACTAAAAATCCAATTAAAATTAATTCTATAAAATCCAATCAATCAAATAGATAATCCCCGGCAACGGCGCCAAAAATTGATTCGTGTGTGAGTGTGACTCAAAAAGTATATCAATTAAAAATTTTCACACTTCGCAATAGAACGAATTCCTTGCAGAATAGGGCTATCAAAATGGGTATCGTACCTCAAGGATTATGGTCTGATGAGTTGGAATACGGAATTAATTCTAATTAAATTTATAAGAAAAGAATTCTGATTTTTAAACTAATTAAAAAGTAAAATAAAATAAAACAAAGTAAATAGAAAGTGAAGATAATATGAGAGAAATCTAGGGTATTTGACTTCACCATTAACTCCACAATCAATGGTCAATTGAATCAACTATGGGAAATTACATCATGGATAAGTGACGTCGGTGGCTACAAGCTCACCTTCATCCGTCAAGAAGATAACATATGATTAAGGCTAAGTCATGGACTATCTTCGATTGGCATGGGTCATCTGCCTAACTACTCTAATCTAGGGTGCAGTATGGTTCATCTTCTCTAGGCATAATCCATCAAAGCTTTTAATGATATATTCAGTGATTACCATTGTGTAATAATCGCTCTCATGATCACAGAAATAAGAGAGATTGAGTTTAATAATAACAACTAAATATCTAAGACAAGATAAGAAATCATTGAAACTGAATTTACAAGACTTTTATTACTCAATTTTATAATAAAAATCCTCTAAATTACACAATCTATGCATGTATATAAATGTCCCCAATAATTAAAACAATCAAACCATTGATGCTTTGTTAGGGCTACATCAAAACCATAGTGGATGAACTAGCCGCTCATGGTAGAAGAAGAAGCTAGCTTCAACTGTTGAGGAAGAAGGCATCATCTTCATGAATTATGCATATGACTTCGTTCTCCAATGGCTCTACAAAGTATGTCTTCTGTTCTGTCCTCAGCCCTCTCAGACTTTCCAATCTCTGTAATCTCCCCCAAACTCAGCCTCCAATTCTTCACTTTATTCCCCAAGAGAATACACCAAAGTCCTAATCCAATTAGGAATTAATTAGGTTTTCCTGCAGCACTAATCAGGTGAGTTTTTCCTGCTGACGTTCGGCCCAACTTTTGACCCACTAGAAGTCCGATTTACGGAATTTTCGTGAAATACAAAAGTGTGCAGAATCAAATTTCGTTCGATCCTACATAAAAATTAAGTCAGTTTGAGGATCAAAAATAAAACTTCTGGTCCATTTTCCAAAATGGAATTAAGACTGTATTATGTGCAGATTTGGGCTTCAGGCCCGAAACCTTCTTAAGCAGCTGTACTTCTCTTGGACCTCTTCCTTAGGCTGATTTGAGTTGAAATAAATGGTTGAATAGATTTCCTTTATATAGGCTTCCTCTAACCATCTTGGATGTCTTCCTTAAAAGTCCAAAATCATGGCTTTAACTGAAATAATCATTAAGGCCCTGAAAATACAGAAAACACTAAAACAAAGTAAAATAATAAAATAATCTATCACTAAGAGTATAAAATACATAATTTAAGAGGCTAGAATGCGTAACATTCAACGCCTATCAGAAGTGGCGTAGCATTCTCGGATAGTGGCTTGATCCCCTTTAGCTACCCAATGTTATAATCAGTAAAAAATTGTACGAGGAGATGGTAACTGGAGGTTACTGCCTTCATGGCATTTAGTGTAGCTCTTCTCATAATAATATTGTATATAGACAAGCAATCTACCACGCGAAAAGAGTTTCTTCCGAGAAAATCCAATGAGCAGGGACTTAGTGGACTTGAGCCAATAAGTCCCTATAAACAAGATGTTAGCAGATTTGTTATTGTCGATCAGCACTCGTCTAATTGTAAATTTGGTGGTAGTTAGTGTGACGACCAAGGCATCGTCATGTGGATACTGAACCCCTTTTGCATCTGCCTCTGAGAAGGTTATGATCTAATCATCTAGTTGAGGGTGTTTGGCCTGAGGGGGTGACTGGCTCACCTCGCCTACTTTGCAGAAACTTCTGACTTTCCTCACATATGCTTTACGAGTCGCCTTGGACTCTCCGCTGCTTGCAAGACCTCCAGAGATAACTCTAATTTTTTCTCGTTGAGGGTTTTTCAGAGTGTTATCACCTTTGTTGTCCCATAGGCGATTTTGTACCCCCTCTTTCATCTCCAGCTACAAACCTGCGCAGCTAGACTCTATGAATTAGAATTTCAATTTGCCTTTTTAGGTTGACGCATTCGTCCGTTTCGTGCCCATGATCACGGTGAAATCTGCAATACTTGTCACGGGATCTCTTAGTAGGGTATGTCCTGTGTTTTGGGTTCCATGTTAATTTTGGATTATCTTGAATGTAGAGGAGAATATGGCTTATCGATATGTTTAAATAGGTAAAATCGAATCCCTTTCCCCGGTGTGATGACCCCATTGCTCTGCTCTCGTGCTGTCTTACTATGTTTGGGGTCCCTTTTTTCTTTTATGAAATGTCCCCCTTTTCCTATCAGCCTTTCTGTTGCCATCGCCTTTTTTCCTCCGTAGATCCAAGGCATCCTCCGCATTCATATACTTTTGGGCTTTTATAAGTAGCTCTGACATGCTTTTAGGTGTTTAGAAATTGAGTACAAGAACTTTGAGGGTTGTTGGCTTCCCATGAACGCATTAATTGTTACCTTATCGTCCAGAACATCGACCTGCAACATCTCCCTGTTAAACCGATTAATGTAATCTTGTAACAATTCACCCTTAGTTTGTCTTACATTTAAGAGATAAATGGCAGGCTTCTTGTGTTTTTGGGCGATGATGAAATTGCTTACAAACAACTGACTCGACTCTTTGAAGGAATGTATAAACGCAGGATTCAAGCTGTTAAACCATGTTTGGGCAGAACCTTTCAATGTAATGGGAAAGGTTCTACTCATGATTTCATCCCGTACTCCTTGGAGGTACATCAGAGCCTTGTAGGTCTCCAGATGGTCTAGCGGATCATTGGTCCCATCAAAGTTTTCAAAGGTGAGCATCTTGAACTTGTTGGGCAAAGGACAATTCATTTCTCCAACGAAAAAATGGAGGTTGGTTTATTGGACCAAATCCTCTACTGTAGTAGGGCATTTTCCCTTAATGAAGTAGGCTATGCTTTCTACCTTAGCTTTGAGGTCCTGCATCTCCATATCATAATAAGCAGTTTCCTTTGGGTGCCCTGAATCTCCATGAGTACGAACCATGAACTCCAAATCCCCATGTGTACGAGCTCTTTCGGACGAGACTAGGTGAGTGGGGTTCATCCCATCTCGATCGCTTCTTACGTGGATTTGGGTCGTGTCGTCTACCAGAACCCCAATGTCTTGCCCAACATCATTCCCTTCTGGATAGACCGGCCTAAGGTGGTTCCATGATGGCATTGGTGTCATAGGAAAGAGGTACTGCAAGATTGTCGTATTTTGTTGAAGTACCTAGATCAAACGTTGGTTTAGGTTCTGAACTTGATATTCCAACGTTGCGGGCTCCTGGTCATTTGGGGCTCCTGGACGTACCCCTGGCAAGTCTCCCTGACCAGGGTGATGCATGTCTCCTTCTCCCGTTATATACAGATTGTGACTAACAGGGTCTGGGACGAAGGGCGAACTATGACCGGTAAGACCGGCAAGAGGATTCTTTCCGACTGGGGGGTTGGGACCGGTAGGAGGATCCTGTCCGACTGGAGGATTTTGACCGGCAGGAGAATCCTAGCCGGTTATAGTCTCTAGCCCAGATCGTAGGTGCATCATGCTTCGTATATGCTTTGTATAGAACAATCAAATTTGTGATCGTTTCCATAGATGAGGCCAACTGATGAAGCACAAATCCACTCCCAATCTGGTCAAACGTCAACCTGTAAAAGGACAAAACAAAGGTAACCGAAAAGACAACGGCATGATGCCGGCCGATTATACTCCAACGCTTAAGTCAGATATCAAAAAGGTTTTGAAAGTTGTAAAGGCACTCAGAGGGTATTAATTGCATACTTGGTATATAGATTGTCTCTGCATTTATAGCGGTCTGATGGGAACGTGTCCTTGTAGGAGATTGGCTCTTCAATTCCCCAGACTTATCTGGAGATAGAAAAGTCTTAGTCAAAGTTTACCTTTCCCCCACGTCATACAAATTATAATCGCCCATGTCACTAGACTTATAATTGGAGTCAAATACCCCATAACTACTTTTAGCTAATATTTCCAATTAAGTTCATAATTCCAGTTGCTTTTCTTCCAATAATGCCCTTTTATAAAAATATCATTAATGCCATTCTTGTATAAAATTATTCAAAAAAAAATTATATCATCTTAATAAACTTTAAATATATATATGTATATGTAATATAGTCTTAAATTGACATAAAATTCCCTTTAATTATTGAAATTAAATATTTGTAAAACAATATAAATAGAAAAAAAGTGAAAAAAAATTAATTAATTAATTTTACACAAATACACCTCATTGAAAAAAGATTGTGCAACTTTTTGCCTTGTTTTAATATTTATTTTTATTACAATTATTTGAATTTAAATAACTTGTTAAATATTTTTTTAAAATGCTAATTTTGGTGGCAATTAAAACTATGAGCTTTTTAATTATTATTGTCAATTGATACTAATTATAAAATTTAGAGGTAAAGGTCATATTTTAGTATGTTAATTAAAAAAACATTTAAGACGTTTATCAGAAAAGGCAATGTTGGAAAAAAATATTTGTTAAAAGATTTGTGAACTTAGTTGAAAATATTTGTTAAAAGTATGACTTACTTGTCCTAACAAAAAAATTTTGGATTTATTGGTCCTTACAATTGAAAAGTAGAACTTATAAGGAATTTTTCCAAAAAATTAACCATTTTACTATCATACATTTTATTTATTTATTTTACGGGTAATCATTAACATAATACCCACAGACGTTCATATTGGAGAGGGTTTTTACTCCAGACGGATCCAAATCCTCTTCAATGAGGAGTTCCCTCCAATCCCTCCTTCGATCCCTCCAGTGACAACATTTGTTACTATCAGTGGTTACTAGTGATTGAGTGGCACCAATCACTAGTAACTCGTGTTACTAAAATGGGTGACATTGGATAACATTGATATCATCCATTGCAGTAACGTGAGTGGTACCGATAGTTATAAATGTTGTCACTAAAGAGACTGCGAAAAAATCCTCATTGGAGAGGATTTTTTCTCTAGACTAACATATAATCTTATTAACTTTTTAACAATATATGTATATATTGTCTTTAAGTAAATTGAGTGATCTATTAAAATATTTACTTGAATTTATTTCACAAAACTCAAAACATGTTTCAATTATATAGTTAGTATTATTACAAATCCAGTTCATGACCATTTATCATTGAGTCCATTGATGAACTTAGAATGGATTTGTAATTACTGGCCTCTTATAATTCAAATGTGTCCTCCTTGCTAAAAATATCTTCAACATTCTCGCGTAATCAAAGAGGGAGCTTGAAACAAGTTTAGATTTGATTAAATAAAAGGACAGGGATCCTCTTCAGCCAAATCTCTCTCTTGAACTTTCTGCAGACCTCAATCCTGAAGTTCAGATTTAACCACATTATCATCTTGTTAAATTCAAATTTGAAATTTTTATTACAACTGAATTGGTAAGTACTAAAATTGGACAAGATGATGAGGTGACTAAATTTGAACAGCAGAATTAAGGTTTGCGAAATTCAGGAGAGAGATTTGGCTAGAAAGGATCATTTTTCAAAATAAATAACATTTTTGGAAGGTACATTTGAATATGTGAAATCTAGACCATTTATCAAAAAGTATCTTTGATAATATCATGATCTGGCTAATAAATTTGTAATTACTCTATATATTTAGGCTTTCGTTTAAAAAAAAAAATTTAAATTACGAAAGAGACTCTAAATCACAGAATACTTGGTTCTTACATTTTTAATACCATAATTGTCATTTTCAATTAAAGTCAGAATTATTTGAATTCCCATTAATTCATCTTCTCTCTCATTATTTAGTTTTAACGCATCATTTTAGTTTATATTATAATTTTTTTTCAACCCAAGAAAAGAAAATATTATAAATCAAACATCACTAACATTACAAGTCAAAATTTCTTCTGAATAACATTGATAATTCTCTAAAACAAATCTTCATCAAAACACCTATCTACTTTCTCCCTTGGCGCTAAAGTTCCTAATTCATGAGCAACACAATCCCCTACTCTACAGATGAAGAGAAATTATTTGGAAAAGAATTTTTTGCTATTTTGAGTTTCCAGCCTTCATAAATTTATATAATATATATACACACTATAAATATATACTACTTAAAATTAATTAATTTAATCACATAATAATATAAATCAAACTAGCTTTCCATGGCTTGTTTATTGAATTATACAACACAGTTCTATATATTTAAGTCAAACTAGACTTTCCTTTGATTTTCAATTTAATTAAACATTCAAAAACAAATTCAATAAAAGATTTTTTATTATTGTAGATATTAGTTTGCTTTCAATTCAATATTTTTCCAATAGGTTTATTCATTGATGTAAAATTTGCTTCCAACTCAAATTCTTTTTATCCTAATCACATACAAAAAAGGTAAAGTTTCCTATACTAACTAACTATTAACATGTTAAATGTTAAAGAGAAGGGAAATTATAACACTAAAAGCGTAAGAACCAAGTATTTTATGGTGTAAGAATTATTTTCTAACTTTATTTTAAAAGAAAAATAGTGTCGAGCATTAAGTATATTTAAAAGAAAGAGTGTCCAGCGCAAATATCAACTCCCTACATTTATCATATTTAAATCTATATATAATCATATACATACATGCAATTATGTTATCATCCATTTCGTTCATTCACAGAATTACAGTAAACTATCCTTGTGTCTAGTATAAGGGGCACTTGTCATCTAATCTATAAATTTAAGTTATTGGATGGTGCTGCACACTCATCCTTATAAGTCCAAGACTTTCTTCATCGAGATTCGATATGAGACAAAAACCCTCTAACACCTAGCTTTCCCATTGTTATAAACTATACCTACCTAAATGTATTAATATCCAATGTCGCATAATGCTTTCAAAAATAATAGGGTAAATCTTGGTTTAAAAAACAATGAAGTTTAAGGCCTGTAGTATATCTTGAGGGGATCAGAGGGATTCACGCAGTCAATTTGGTTCAGTTTAGGAAATAATTATGAATTAGTATGTAAAGGATCTTTGAAATTTGAAATTGAGTGAATCAATGAAAATGTCTGAACTAAATCAAATTGAACTAGAGTTGCAAATGATCCGAGCTGAGCTGAGCCGAGCTTGAGCCTGTTCATGCTCAACTCATTCGTTCGTGGGCTCATCTCGAAATTTTGACGAGCTTGAAAAGCTGAGCTCGACTTGTCAATATTTTGAAAAGCTTGAGCTTGGCTCATTTAACAAAAAAAATCATTCAGGTTCAGGCTCGATTTGAGCTCGTGTTCAGATCATTGTGGCTATGTGAAGATTTTTTTTTATTTCGGCTCAACCACGAAATAATAATAAAACAAAAATATTTAACTTATATTTAAATTCATATTTTAAAAAAATTATATAAAAAGAATAAAATTATTATTGTTGGAATATTAAGTGATTTGGTAGAAAGGTAAAATTGGAATTTAAAGAGTATTTTTGTCACGCCCCGATTTTTGACTCCCAAAAATTGAAGTTGAACATGTCCATTTAGCCATAATGGAACGTATATATTTCTACGTTACTGTGGAAGCTTAAATCACGTACACATGCACATACAAGTATAATGCAGACTCAACCAATACCGATGGGCCCGCTACTTGACATCCCTCACTCATCCAAACATATCCATAATGTTCAATGCAACCACACAATATGATGCATCGTAATGCTAATTGCGATGCATCGTAGATGTTGCATAACATCCTGCAAAATTCACTAGAATTTAACCCTAATTCTCACTACTTTTATGATACATCGTCTTAGGTGTTTCGATGCATCATTGGGTTTCAATGCATCGTAATGGGAATTACGATGAATGAGTTTTCTGTAGAAAATCCTACAACCTCACACTTAGTCCATTTTGCACTCAAAATCCATTCTAACACCCTAGAGTCAATCATACAACATCCAAATCATAAATGAAAGGTAATGTCGTCATACACACATCCCAAATCATACATTCAAATAATTTACACACATCATCCACAAGTCTTCTTTATTCTCATACAAATACACAAATGAGTCTAAAATGCACATTACATTGGTATGGCTTTCTCAAGTTCATAGTCATCGTATGAATTACATGTGTATGGTCCAAAAATATTTACAAATCAATTATGACTACAACTACAACATAAGTCGACATGTCATAAGCCGACATGGATAGACATATACAAAATGTCCAAGAGTAAGCCAAAAGGATCACGCGGAGCTCTACTTGGATGCTCAATTCCCGTCCATCATGGGCATCTTATTTGTAAAAAGTTTGAGGGAAAAAGGGTGAGCAACTCAACGGCTTAGTAGGCATACCCCAACCTACCTAGGTATCGACCCGACACTGATTTACATGATATGTATGTCACTACATTACATGTCACATTCAACATTCACATAACAATGCAATTTAAGGATAATGCAACAAGATCGTATATCAAGCTCAACAATTGAAACACGTAAGCAACAAGATATATATGTACACTCTCTTGGCCCTAATCCAATACATAAACATGATTGGTCCTTTCCAACGATCATGTGACCTTGGACACCTCTAATAATATCCGTATGACTTGGACAACTCTGAAAGGTCATACAACAGCTTGGCAATATGTTTATTTGCCACAAAGTGAATGGATAACTCCGAAACCCACTAGTTATGGATATACTCCGAATTTTAGGCCTTAACCTTGGTATAATAAGACCACTCCGAAGCTCATACCTTAGTGGATAATTATACCACTCTCGTGACATGGTTGGACAACTCCGAAATCCAGTGCACGTCAACTTTCATCATTTTCCCACAATTCCTCACATATGCATTTTTAAACTTATAACATATAGCATATCTTTTTCATGCTCTTCTAATGCTCATCATTGGTAAAATTATATCTAGCATACATTCTCACTATACTAGCAACATATGGCCACATATATGTCAATTCTTATATATAAGTCACATATGCACATAATATAACACATAATTAGTCATGCTCTCGATCACCACATTACATATATCACAATGTATACATACTAGCATGTAGAAACCAACAAGGAAGGAAGAAATCATACACCATAGCCCCTCCCCCCACTCTCATACATGTCAACTACAACCTACACCTCTTAGAACCACCCGAAAATCTAGAATCGATAACTAGAAGATAAAGAACACCCCTACCTTAAAAATGAAAAATTTTCAAGCTATTCCTAAGATTTCCACCGAGTCCCACCATACCGAAACTCGAGTTTTTCAATTCAAACTGAAGCCCTTGACAACCCTTATGTGTTGTCCTTCTTCAACAACTTCAGAATCGAAATCGAAGGCCTCCGAAATGAAGAGAGATGAAGAGGGAGAGAAAGGACAGTGTTTGGGCTTGAGATGGGTCAAGAGAGATCTTAGGAATCTCAGATATTTAAAGTGTATAGATGACAAAATGACTAAAATGCCCCCAAGTCATTTAATGTACCCTTCTAACCTCTGTTTTCGATTTTGAAAGCTCCTACAATCTCGAAATCACTTCCTTAACTCCTTAAATATTTTATTTGGTCTAATATCAAAAATAATTATTTTTAAAAAATTTCTGAATTTTCGAACCCACCCGGACCGCGTCCCGGGGCTTCGTTGTCCATAAAACATCTCCAAATGTCCTTAAAACTTTTCAAAACCTCTATACAACTTTTCAAATATGTTTTCGACTCTTTAAATATGCTAAACATCATTCAAAATACATTTATGACAATTATGATGAATAAAATAAAAATTGACCAAAATTAGTCCCAATCTTTACAATTTTTAGCCCAAAAGGGTTGATTTGCGCAAAATACAAATGCAAAGTGAACATTAAGGAAGTTTTTTTGCATACTTTTGAAAGTAGGGGGGGTTATGCACTTTACCCCATTCAAATTGTAAAGAGATGTGTTAGCATTTTGGACTGACGTGACTCTCTATAATTATGGCTAGTCTAGCCAACCGATATGGTGTTAGCTAGGCTAGCCATTTTTATTAATTTTATATTTTTTTATATGTATGTATATGTTTTGCATGGCCTCTTTTTGATGAGAGAGAGGGAGAATAAGGGAGAGAGAACGAGCAAATATATATAAAGAGGAGAAAGAGGGAGAGCTCGTAGAGAGAGATTAAAAAAAGTCCCTTGTAGCTACTGTCATGTGGGCCCCACATTTCAGCGAGGCTCACACCATAGGGGTTGGTTCGCCCCGCTGAGCCAACCCCTAACTACATCCGGTATAGCAATTTCTATACTGAATCCTCTTAAAGTAACTGTCTGAGTACAAATTTAATATTTAACATTATTTATACAAAATAATTGTTAATCAACATTGTGTTGAGCGGTGTCATAAATTATATGCACCAGTTCTCAATTAAGTTAGGTTTTGAAGGATGATCGGGATTTGGGAATTGATTATTTCCTTTCATGATATTGATCATGCTCCAAGAAGTTTGGTAAATTTTTTAAAAGAACTTCAAATTGTAAGTTATTTCTTGAATATTATTATACTAGTTGGTCTTATATCTAAAGTTTATGATAGAATCATATAAATGGAAAATGTAGTAGTATAAAACAATCTAATAATTATAGGGTTGTAGACACCATAAACACTTTGTTGATAAAAAAATATAAATAAATATAAGTGTATATACAAGAATAATAATTAATTAGAGAGCAAACCTTGATAGAGTAGAATAATAAAGAAGTTTTATTACAACGAGGAATGTCACGGATTAGAAACAAGAAAATGGAGAGTGTGGTGGACATGGCCTTTATTTTAACTAATTGACGGAGTAGAAGATTAGGTAAGAGAAGAGAGAGGGGGGAACAGCAAAGCAAGCTTCATGACGTTGACACCCTTTTTCCTGTTTGTTTTAAGCTAAGAAAATGATCACTCATAGACGTACCATCTACATATATGAAAGAACTAGTACGTACGTAGAGGGTAGGTTTTTGTTGAGTTGGACAACTTGACTTTAGTAGAGTTGTAATACGTTGTGCGAAACCATAACAACTGGCGAAAGCTAGCATGGCAAGAGAATTGAAGCCACCCATATCAAACCATGTGAATGTCTTTTTTTGTGTTTGTACTTTGTGGGTAAAAATGGTTGCATTGATTAGCTGCCAAAGATTGCTATAGCCTAATCATATGGGCTTTAAGGTATTTTCACCAAAGCAAAAACACTGCATTTCACTTTTCAAGATGGATGGATCTTTCATCTTTATCTATTTTTTAGTAAAAACAAATCCTTGTAGATATATGCAAATTTTCATGACAAATCATATGCATATAATTTAGTATTTGATTTTTTAATAGTCTTAAAAATTAAACAATTGGATGACATTAAGGTTAAAAAATTAAGATGACATGAAAATCATTCATTTGTCTTTTGCTATTTGGAAAGATGAAAGTTTGTTATTTATTTTTCTTTTATTAGTTAAATAGAAAACAATAAAAGAGAATGAAAATGTCATTTAAACAGTAAAACTGAATTTTTTTTAAAAAAAACCTAAAATGAAATTATAGAAAATAATATTCACAATGAACTTTTATGATCAACTTGCTCTTTTTGAAGAAAAGAAAAAAGACCCCATTTTTTTTTTAAAAGTACTCTTGCACCCGCACTCCACTAATTCCTAAAAAACATTCTTACATTCTATATTTGATGAATAAGGATATGGCGATACGAGAAATTTTAAAAAAATAGAGTACAGACACGACGAAAATACCGCTATAAAATAATAATATAATATATTAATATATATTAATTATTCAACAAAAAAAATTACATTACATAAATATTTCAATTCATCATCAAGCAATTAAGAATCAAACAAACTTGTAAGCAAAAATAGAAAAATAAATTAAAGAATCAAATTTATTTAGTCATCTACATATATTTAGCTTAGATTTTTAATCTTAATTTAGTCACATAATTTTCTTTCGAAATACTTAAATATACATTACTGTTACGAAATGTCCGACACAGATATAGCACCTTCAACAAAGTGGTTGTACTTTATAAGTGTCGGTTCCTTTACAAAAATTAAAGTGAAGTAAAAGATACAAAAAAAAAAAAATTTGTAAATAACAAATCCCTTCATAATTATGTACTAGGTTAAGTGTACAATAAATCAAGTGAATAAATATTCGAACATAACAATTGGATTTCCGAGTCATAATTATGTCTGACCGACTAAGAAAGATATTCTTATACTATATGATTGATTTTAGTTAAAAATCTCAGTTTATATATATATATATATTATATATATATTAGCAGAGTTTATCCACCGACGCGCTTTGTGTGACAATATATATATTTTGTCCAAATATAACAACCTCACACTTGCAACAAACCAAGACCACACACCCCTTCCAATACAGCAAAAACCCGTTCACTCCACCACCACCCTCTCGTCCTTGTTCGTCAGAGACATGTCTGTGCTTCACAAAGATCGAGTCAACCAGCTAAGGGACATATTCTCGCGCTTCGACATGGACTCCGATGGCAGTCTGACCCACCTGGAGCTGGCGGCGCTCCTCCGGGCAATAGGACTCAAGCCCTCCGGCGACCAAATCCATGTTTTGCTAGCCAACATGGACTCAAACGGCAATGGGGTCGTGGAATTCGATGAACTGGCCACTGCTATAATGCCGGACCTTAACGAAGACATATGGGTGAATCAAGAACAGCTTTTGGAGGTCTTCCGATCCTTTGACCGTGACGGCAATGGCTACATCACGTTGGCCGAGCTCGCCGGATCAATGGCCAAGATGGGTCAGCCGTTAACTTATCGCGAACTCACTGAGATGATCCGGGAGGCGGATACCGACGGTGATGGTGTCATTAGCTTCAATGAATTTGCTACCATCATGGCGAGGTCCGCCGCAGACTTTTTGGGCCTCTCTGCAGCAAAAACCTGATATCATACCATCTGAACTAATACTTACTCTTAATTTAAACTGGATCGGACTAAGTAGTCATTGTTTAGTCACAAGACCTTCTTAATCACTACCCCCACTGGCTTTTTTAATTAGTTGGTATTTATTGACTTTTGATCAATTTGTTTTTTCAAACCTTAAGAGGTTGAGCAATGCTACACGTCATGAATTTATTTCATGAATTTATATCATGAATGATGTGGTACATAACGTGGAGAGTTAGTATTGGTGGAATTTCTCCCATACACATAGTCCCATGATATTATTACTGAATCCTACCAATACTAACTCTCCACATTACCTGCCACATCATTCATGATACAAATTCATGAAATAATTTCATGACGTTTAGCATTTCTCTAAGAGGTTTGTTTGCTTTCAATGTACATGGACTAGTCAATTTCTTTATAATGGAAAAATTAAAAATGAAAAATTTTTGTATTTGGTTTATTGATGTTGTTTAGCCATCTTGTGTTCTAATCATGATTACCTTAATGGGTGTGTTTCTTAATTTTGTGTTTATTAGAAACAGTTTAATGTTCTTGAAGTTGTAGGAAAATAAAAAAGACGTAATAAATCCATTTGGCTTTGTGGATGTCCCAAAAAAAAATAAAAAGGACTTGTTTTCTGGTTTCGTTATAGTGGTGTTTTCTTTTCTCTGTTTCTATAAATAAGAAACCACAAAAATCTATATTGTGTTTTTCAGATTTTCTCATTGTTTTCAGAAACATGTTTCAGAAAGCTAAAATTGCCTACAATGCTTTCAATAATAATATCCCAATCCTTGTCAATAATCAAATGCTCTGTTTGGCTACTGATTTGATGGAAGAGAAGGAAAGAAGATTTAAAATCTTTAACATCATCTCAGCAAACAGATGATGCATAAAGCTTTCGAGGTTTTTACATAGACATCATCTTCATGTCATTTTGAAAGGATTCAAAGCCCCTGGCCATTAATTTGTTTCTTCATGACTATGAACACTGTTTGACAGTTCAATCTCAAGTATAAGGAGATGTATGTCCCACCCATACATGTTTTAATATTGCAGACAGGATTTAATTATGTAAATCACATGCACTGCCAAAAAAATAATATATCATATATATATATATGCATGGGTTTTTTTTAAACAGAATTGACTTGGAAGTATTGGTACATACAAAGGCTCCTAACCCAATTCCTTGCAATGGGTTTTTTTAAACAGAGTTGACTTGGAAGTATTGGTACATCCAAAGGGCTCCTAACCCAATTCCTTACAATGTCAGCTGAAATTTCGTGTTTCCACAATATATATATATATATATATATATATATATATAGAGAGAGAGAGAGAGAGAGAGAGAGAAGAAAACAAACAGCCAATAAAACAAAGAAGTTGTGGCATGATACAACATTTCTGAGACCACCAAGTCACTAATATATATATAAAATAAATAAATAAATAAAAACTGTTTTTGGAGCTTCTACTTCCCTACAATTAACAAAATACAACATTCTTCTAATCATTGAATTGAATTGGAGGGTGTGAATGCGCTAATTAACCTATAACAGTAGTCTCCAAGATGGGACTCTCTTGCATACCAGAGCCAAAAGGCCAATTTCTCGCATGTGATACAAGTACCTACATGTATGTATTAGAAGAGACTTGAGTTTGCAATTGCGATAAATTATATATATATATATATATATATATATATATATAGCTATCTTCTACTATAACAAAAGTTTCTCTTCCAAGTGACCGGATTTCGATTCAAAACGAGCTGTAAAACCTACTGTGGTGGGCCTCAATGATCTTTGTCGCACCATTTGGCAATACTCAGGGTCATCAGATTGCCCCTCGAATCTTATCCACTGTATCATGTTGTGATACATAGGGAAAAACTGGACTTGAATGGCTGAGCAAGCAAAATATGGGAGAAGACTCGAGACCAGCACCAAGAGTGTCACGAGCCAAAAAGACACCGATGGTGCACAAGCTTCCATGAAGACCATAAAGGCGGTTGTCGATATGGAAGGTTCGATAGCTCCATATGCCAAGAGGAACACATACCAAAATGCAACGCCACCCCAAATGAAGAGATGTTGTATGTATGTAAAGTAGCTGATTGAGATTGCCATTTGAGCATTCACTACCCACACTACACATGTATACATGGTCGTGCCAAGGATTTCTAGGCCGACAACCTCCCCACCTTTACGGAATGCTTGATGCTCCATGGCATACACGCAGAGGAAGTAGACACAGGTAGCAGCGAATACACCATTTAACGCCCAGATGAGAATACGCAACCAACTAAATAGGGTATTTTGTACACCTTCTTGGTATAATATAGGGAACTGTAACACACAATGCCATTTATATATTGTCGATCAGGATTTCAATTTTTAACAAATGCATTATGAATGACATGAGAAATGAGACAAGTTTTGGAAATTTGGAACCTACCTTGAGAGAAGACCGTGCTGGTACATCCTGATCAAACACTCCAAGAGCAATCACAGGAAGTGATGTGAAGAAGACATTATAAAAGGACAGATACCAATCGTTGTATGCGAGTTGGCCAGAGAATGATGCATATGCCTCAAAGTAAAAAAGGGTGAAACCAAAAGCAATGTTCTTGTAGAAGAAATAGCATATCTGCAAAATAGTAAACTAATACATCAACAGTCTATTTTTGTTTAAGCTTGTGATGATTTTCAAAAGTTGTGTTGGTAAATTGCAGAAGAAGCAGCATTATGAAATTTTTCAACATATAATTTCTTTTCCCTGGTAAGTATCCAACATTAAATTTAAATTCCAAGTGAAATATCATTTGATTTCAGTCCCAAACCAAAATTGTTCATCACTTGTCTCCAAACAACTAAAACTATCATTAAAACTTTACCATTGATGAGATCCTTCTGTAGCACCAATGTCCATGCACAAGTAGCAAGCGCTCCAGAAAACAGAATTGTGCAATCGCAAAATCACTGGACATAACTGCCTGAAATTTCATAATTGTTATGACATATATGAAATTAGGGTGCACAATAGTAGAGGAAAGGTGTGGAATCAATCCCGATAACATAAAGCAGACATAAAGATTTACTTGGTTCATCTTCAATCCCATGTAAAAATGAAAAGGCAATGAAAAAAATTTCTCTATGGAGATGAAGTGAATACAAGATGGTAGCTGCCTAATTGCACAAACCATAACCCTCTTTACAGCAATGAGTTCTCATTCAAAACCCCAAAGCTGACTCTAACAATATATAACATAAAATAACCCAATAAACCAAGCCCTCTTGGACTCATAATTCAAGACAACATCATGATAGTCATGGATGAAGAGACCTTAAAAATAATAGCAACGTGAAACAGATCATAGGATAGGATACACGAGTGCAATAATCAACATTTGAATTTTCTGCTAAGAATTTACCTGCATTCCTTCAAACCCACTGATACCAACTCCAATATCTGCTTCTTGAAGCATTCCAACATCATTTGCCCCATCACCAATTGCTAATGTCGTCTTACCAGTTCTAACTTTAACCAGTCTAGTAACCTGCATTTTTTTTGCTGCTTTTTAGTTTTTCCCTGAAGCACATACCAAAATGATATTTGGAAATGATTAGAAGATCAGAACAATACGAATACAATGTAACTTACAAGTGCTTTCTGTTTAGGCGATGAACGACAGCAAATGACAGATGCACAGCCAATGGCAAGTTCCATAAATATGTCCTTTATGTCATCTTCCAGAGCATAAGTGAGAGACTTCCCATCAATGATCAAAGCGAATGCCTCGGAGCTTTCTCTTGATGCAGTAAGCATTTCCTTCCCCTCACTTATCTGATGGAGGATGCTTGCTTTTGATGCCTAAACAATCAATCAAACCTCTTCAAAATCACAAGTTACGCCAAACACTAGTATAATAATGGTCAATCTATTGCAGTTTATCACACTGATAGCATTATCTAAAAACCCATTATCGCTTTCTTGGTTGTTTGAAAGATTAGTTAGAAACCATTTCAAAAAACCTCCCCTTCCTATAATCATATATGAAATAGAAGTGATACTTCATGCACACATTCTGATTTTATAGGGTTTTGAGTATGTAGAATTTTTTTTTATGCATTTTAGTATCAAATTTGCTCTTTTAAGTTAGTAATTGAACTTTGTAACAGTATTACCAGTTTTGAAGGGGAAATATGGAACAGAGGCGGAAATCAAAAAGAACAAGAGATAGTTAATAAAGCATGAAGAAAACATATACAATACCTACTGCTGCATTCAATTATTGAATAGTAAGAATAGAAAACTTGGAAAGCTTAAGAGTCAATACATACTTCAATCCCGATTTGTTCTGAGATTTCAATTATACATTTCTTTTTTTCTTATGTTTTATCAGATAATAAATGGAGCATCACTGCTCATTGGATATGATTTTTTTCTCCGAAATTCCATAAAGTTGCTCCAACTTTTTGGTAGAGATTCACTCGGAAGTAGTTTCCCACCTAATTATATAGATTCTGGTAACTATGTTATATAAACTCATCCAACGCTCATGCTACATGTTATGAATATTCCAGAACATTATATTAGTATAGAAACCAAGCTTGTCTTAAAAGAATTAGGTAGGCATTAAGTAGTTAAAATATTATGATAATTCTCAAATCTTACATGCTTCTATGCAATAAAAACTCAATTCACCCTTGCCAATCGACTACCTCAAATGCCAGGAAAATTGAATGAATAAATAAATATGGGAAATTTACATGTTACACTTGCCTCACTAACAGCAAAGTCATCCCCAGATTTCTCCAGTGCTTTAAACTCTGGTGCCTCTGAGTTTATTATTATTTGCTTCATTCCCTGTCTAAGCAAACTACAGGCAAAACTGCAAAATTTAACTTTAAAAAATTAGGACAATAGACTTCAATGTCTAGTGATATGCAAAGTCATGTCCATCAACCATACCAAATATTAATTGCAGTCTCCATCTTATCTCCCGTCAAAACCCAAATTTTAATTCCAGCTTGTGCAAGCTTGTCAATGCATTCAGGAACCTGTTCCATGAGGAAAAAGAAAGATAACCATTGCTTAGATTTACCATGTCATATTTTTGCACAGTGTAATGTTTAATTTGAAAATATTTGTTTTAATAGAACTTGAAATGAGTTCATACCCAAGAAAAAAGCTGTTTACATGTAGGAACTCAAGAAATAAAGTTATTTCAAAATTTCCAAACCAGCTTTACTGCTGAAACTCTTTTCTTTTTTTTTCCCTCAAAGATTCAATTCCTAAAGATAGTATGTGTTTTAGCATGTTATGACAAACACTCAGTTATCTCATTTCCATGTGGTACCAGACATCTTCTTTGCTTAAATGTCCAAGTACATACCCCATTTTGAAGTTTGTCTTCAACAGCGGTAGCACCAAGTAGAATCAAATCCTTCTCAATCCTCTCCGCAACTGCCTCAACCAACTCCTCACGATCTGCAGTCACTGAATTTTTAGCCTCAGTAAATTTTTTATTGAACTCATTGTATTCCTCCTCATCAATTTCACGGTATGCAAGTACCAGAGTCCTCAAACCAGCATCAGCGTACTCATTAATGTGCTCCTTAGTTTGCTCTTCAAACTCCCTTCCATTCTTTGCAAGCCTTTCAAACATGACACTGCATGTGAAAACAAAATTTGATTAAGGTGTTGAGTAAAAACGAAATGGAAGAAAGAACAGTCATGGCAGGAACTCCATCGTGAAGATCTGGGGATTCCATACATATCAACCTTCCATGTCTAACTGTCTTAGTCATGGTGGTAGAGGCTTCTCTGTTTGAGGAATGTGTTATTACCAAAACAATAAGTAAATCCATAAATGCTGCAGCTTATTGGTTAAAAAAGACGCATACGCAGCCACTCTTCTGACCAACAACTTGATAGCAAGTATGAGATTCATTTATTCCTTATACAAGAGCCAAGTTTATGTATTCCCAAACTTAATTTAAAGAACCTTATAGCTTTAAACTAATTTTCCATTTTACAAACCTGTCAGCACCTTTACAAAGTAGTAGTAGCTTTCCCTCCTCATTTCTTACTATAACAGACATTCGCTTTCTTGTGCTACTAAACTCTATGACGTTCAAAAGTTTATACATCCTGCAAAATGCAATAAAAATATAGAACATTCTCTTTAATATGTAAAATGTATAAACCAGACAACATCTGTGACCATTGAATTGAATAATCTGAAAATATAATCACATTATTAAAAAAATTGAATATACAAACTTGGACACATGTTTCTAGCAACTAGATATTAAAGGGGAGAGAATTAATTGATGCAAAAATTTCCATGAATACAAAACACTTTAGAATATCCAGTGAAATCTGCTGACCTTTCAACCTTCCTACCAGATGTGGGATCCAACTCACGCAGCAAGATACTTGTTTGAGTCCTCTCAAAAAATTCAAAACCAAATTCTCGTGCTGCAATCACAAAAGCTGCTTCATCTGGTGATTCAGCTTCATACAAAATCGTTCCTGTTTCTTCATCCATGTCAGGTATGGCAGTATGGCAGATAGCCAATAACCGGAAGAACTTCTGGATTACATCTGATCGAGGCTCATCAACCCAATTACCATTCATGATCCTTTCATCCATGAAATTGAACCCCTTAATGGATGGCTTTGCTTCTGGAAAATCCTCTACAGAGCCCCCTTCATCTGTCACCTCTTGTCCTAACCCTTTATTCCTAGACAGAGCCCTCTCAACTTCTGTAGCACCACGGCCATAAGCAGTCCCTGCCACTGAACACTTGATAAATTCCATTGAGTTGCAAGTCAAGGTTCCTGTTTTATCAGAAAGTATTGTATCAACTTGACCAAGTTCTTCATTCAAATTTGAGGTACGTGCTCGTGCTGGCTTGTTACCTTCCTCATAGTACATGTGCAAATCATTGTTGATGAATACACACTGAAGGACTTTGACAATTTCTATTGAAACATATAAAGATATGGGAATCAAGTATCCATACAACATTAGAGCAGTCAGAAATTGCAAAAGTGCTGCAATTGGTGCTCTTGTTGGATCATAATAAATTGTAGTGTCATCTGGTCTAAGGTACCATCTTGTCATCACACCATTTTCCAGATCCTCCCTTGTTGCAATCCCAAAGAAAATTGACCCAACAACTGACATCAAAACTAGAACAGAAAACAACAAGTAGATAAGTTTATCGGTTCTTCTCTCAATATTGCTTCTCTTGGATGGGGGTGCTGTTGAATTTTGAATGACCTTTGTATCATGACCTGTGAAGATAACGACCCCATAAATGTAATCTGTGTTCCTTAGCTTCAAGTCTCTTAGCAAAAGCTGCTGAGGTGCAAGCGGATATTGCTGTTCTCCAACCATCAAACTTCCAACAAAAGAATACAAATTTGCATTTGGATCTTCACATCTAATGACCGCCTTGAAATTTTGAAATTTAGAGTCCTCATTGAAGTTTGAAGTTATTTCTAGTGCTTGTTTAAGTTTCAAATTGGTTTCTCCATCAAGATTTGTGGTCTCAACATAGCAAATTGCTTCTTCATAACTTGATGAAAGTAAAATGAGATCAGCAGGAAAAAATTCATCCTTTTCCACCTTGACTACATCTCCGACTCTCAAATCCCTCCATTTAGTATAATCAAAATTGCCATCACCAAGATGCACTTTAACCTTTCTGTTGTTCATCTCGATATCCTGATAACATTCCCACAACCATATTATACTGCGTAGAAAAATTGCCATAAAAATAAAGAAGTACCATGAATATAAGAATCTAGATGAAATAGGATCACTAAGTCGAGGTCTACAACAAATTCCAGATCTTAAACAAGTGAACAAAGAAAGATCCAACATATAATAAGATAAGGAAAACAGAAAGACTTGAATATGTTACTGACACTGCCCTTTCTGCATGTAGTTTTGACAGCATATAATGAAAATGATAATCCAAGAGAGACAGATCAAAACTGCAAATGACTATCCTAGTTTCAATTAAATGCATTTTTGTTTAATACATAAAACAATCCTATGAAATGAAATAAGTTTTGAGAAACACAACTTTGAAAAATGTTTTGAGAAAAATACACATTTGATTCTTTATGGTGGTTCTGAACAAGGATATTAGTCCCCCTCTTTCCCTCACTATAACTATTACGTAGTATACATATCAAACCTTTACACACAGCCATTTGCATCTTGAGTTGCATAAACGCTGCATATGTTGACAATTTGTTCAATAACTACCTACATATAAATTTATATGATCTACACATGTTTAGATTATGTATGGGCCACTTAGTGACTAATTCAATCACTTGGAGTGACTATTTTTTCTTTCCTATTAACTAAAAGCACATAACTTCACAGTACCATCTTGAGATGGAGGGTTTTACATAATGAACAGACCCTCAAGAATGGAATAAAATATGCACTTGCCAACACTTTGTTCTTTGTAATGACTAATTATGAATAAATTCCTGAAGTTAAATTTTCTGAGATCCCAACATTGCTCATCAGATGATAGACCAACTAAAAAGACTAATTTAGACTTTTCAGTGAAATTCATTCTTTCATAACAACAAATTGCACATAATTACCATTCAATACATTGTCAGATATCCACATTGTTTCGAAGACTCTTTTACCACTTCATTCACCAAATGGACCACTTCCATGACAATCTCTAATTCTAGACTAACTAAATAATGTAAACAACTCCATCACATGAATTTCACAGATATTAGCATTGTTTCAAAAAATAATTTAACCACATTTGACCAATATGAAGTAGCTCAATAAACCAAGAAAGTCACATCTATACAGATAGATACATTAATACAAGATCTGATGCATCGAGCAGAATCTTTTACCTGCCTTTTGCGCCTCCAATCTTCAAGAAGCTCTTTACCCATGGACACTCCAATCACAACTACAAAAGGAAGCACATTACTGACAGCAGAGTAAGGAGAGAGCGGAGTGAATGACAAGATCGCGCATGCAAGGAAATATATATTGGCAACGCGTCTGAATTGCTCGAACAATGATTTTGGAAGGAATGTTGCAAGGGTATACTTCGTAGTTCTGACATAATTGGTAACATACTTGAAAGAAGTGGCCTCAATGCATTCAGGGTCATTGCAAAACACCTTTCTCGAAAAGCCAGGGCCTCCAATAAGTGAAAGTTCCTCAGTGGAAGAAGTACTTGCAAATGAGAGTTCATGTACTCTACTCAAATGCTGCTTTTTCCTTCTACCACCAGTCATACTCTTCAACTGTATCACTATCCCAACTGTTAGGAGGTCCCAGAACCTAACCAGAAATGAAATCAAATTTCCATACACACTAACATATATGTGTATATGTTATGTATATACTTGACAAATAAAGAGGCAAAAGTGCAAGTTTTTATATAAAGATAAAGAATTAAAGAAATAGGAAAAAAAAACAAAGACCCTTTGAAGCTTAGACACTACTCAAAGTCTAAGAATGCCTGAAAATGTATAAAAGATACAAAAATATATTTCAGTTCAACGTTTATATGAGACAGAACAGAACAGGGGATTCAAAATTGTACTTAATTACTCAATGATCCTAAGAATGGTAGGTGTGAACCTTAAGATTTAAGACTAGTATCTTGCTTTTTATACATTGGACTTGTAGATACAACTTACAAACAAAAGAAGATCAACGTGCAGATGGGCTTCACATCAAATCCTTAGACTGAGCTAATTCAAAATTTTCCGGAGTTAGTTAAAAACAGTAACTACCGACATTCCAAGTGTCCAATTTTGTACAATATATATATATATATATATATATATATATATATATATATTGTGATGTGAAATATAATTTGGAAGTGTACACATGCAATAAGTAAAGTTGCACTGTGTTGACATAAGTAGGAGAAAAGAGAGGGAAAAATAACATTAGCTAATAGAGAAGAAAAATAAAAGAAAGATCATGTCTGTGTTATAGATAATAGTGTTATTCCTTCCTTGTTTCTGTGTATTTATTTATATTTTGATGTTTGAGAAGAGAAAAGAAAAGAAAAATGAGAGAGAGAGAGAGAGAGTTGTGCTATAGAAACAGAAATTAGAAGCTAATCAAACTCTCCAAATTTAATTGTCGGGTGAAGTTTTGACATTTAACGAAAATTGGTTTGATAATCCAATTAAGCAGAATGGATCAAGTTAAAATAAGTTAAAATTTTAACTTCATTTATTATTGAATGTTGAACACTTGAAAATCTAAAAAAATTTAAGAAAAAAAATCAGTTTAGTTTTTTTTATTTTAATATTTAATTTTTAGTATTTTGAAATAACACCCAACTCATTCCGACCACTCAAGTATAGTGACCAACATTTCTAAGGGTTGTGGCTCAGATTTTGGCAACCATAGTCCATTGACATTTGCAAACAATGACAGATGCAACTTTGAGAATTTTGGTACTTGTAAGTCACCACAATTCACGAATAACATAAGCCGACATATATCTACTTATTAATTCCTCATGCAAGATAGGATTGACTGGTAGGTTAGCCGGTCAAAGCAGAGAGAGAGAGAGAGAGAGAGAGAGATTCTTGAACTGACGGGTGACTAGAAAACAAGTAAGCAACACGTGTGTAGCTCTACTGATCGTTTATTTGGGTTGGTATAACTAAGAAATCAGAAAAAATAGAATGACAGTAACATAGGTATGTATATATGTGACTTCCCGCGTTGCTACACTTTCACTACTGCAAATGTTGTTAGAACTTAGTACCGCAAATGTTGTGCGAACAAGTTCTAACAATACACGTCTCTAACACGTCCATGGATATCTAAATCAACACTACTAAATAAATCAGTCTCTCTCACTACATTTTTCTTAACTATTGATACAAGGTGATGTGATACATATTAATCCTGTGCCACACTATATATATATATATATATATATATATATATATATATATATATAACCAATAATCCCCACTTCCAATAACACTCTTATATGCTTTAGGAGATCGAGAGATTGTTGAACGAATGAAAGAAATAATTATAGGGGGTGCCAGTCGTAAATAAATGAAACACGAAATCGCTCTAATTCGGACACATGGCATGGTTTTCCAGGGCTATACAACATGATTAGCTCAGAACAACTTCCCTCTTTCTTGGAGCATGAGATCCAACTGCATCACAACAAAAATTGCCAAATCTGCAGCTTTACAGTAGTAAATGCACCTTTGAAATGTATCCAGTTGGGTTCTCCGCCTAAGCATATGCAGGTGGTCCTCGGCTTCTTTTTGGAATAAATCAGTGGCTTATACTCCTTTTTTCTCTTCAACATTCACATATCTTTTACATTAGCAAGATACCTTTACAAGATCTTCACCATTATAAGATTTCAACCATAAATGTTTCAACAGTAAATTTATAATGCTAACAGGTATACGAAGCACACCTTATTTTCAGAACTTGGAACACTAATTCTATTGGCATTTAAGTATGTTGATGAGGTTTTGCAGAAAGATTAAATCGACATTTCTGTCTATTATGAATTCCACCTCTTGGACAAAATCTGACTGTGCTCGGTCCTCAATCGATAGAGCAAGACAAATAAGGAATTCCCATTAACTGATTCTCTAGTAGTGCACTACTCAACCACCAATCAGATTGCGGAACCAAGTAACATCTGTGAAACTATCCTTCCAATTGATGTGGTTCTTCTGTGAAGATGTCCAGATGAAATCTTTCCTGTGAATATTTCCAATCTGAAATTGGTTCTTCCTCAGTCTATCTACGCTTCTCCCTCTTTGCTTCTGAATGTTTTTTCTCGCTTACAGAATATCTGCTGGGTGAGTCCTTGGTTCCACGCTTGTGCTTCGAGTGTTTTCTGCTACTACTCTTTTCCCGAGAGGATCCCTTCTTTCTCCCCTTAGATCTTGAACGGTATCGATCTCGATAATCATCAGACGAATCAGTGGTATCACTATATGAATTACTGCTTCGATGCCGACCACGCCTCGAGCGTTTTCTACTCCTTTCATCTTCTGATGAACTGCTGCTCCGATGTTGGTGTCGGCCAGATGAAATTTTATCCTTCCTATTTTCTGCAGCCACATTTTGTTCAACTTTACCCGGTATTTTCACAGAGGAACCAGTCTCAGTTGATTTGCTGCCACTTCTATGTTGGTTAGCATTAATCAGCTCATGTTTATGAGATCCACCCTCTATAGAGATCTCCTGGTGATGTGGTTTGCCTTGTGGCACCTCCTGATTTATTGAAGTACCACTAACAGCATTAAGGGTCGATGACAGCTCAACTGGCAGGGTGTTACTATCTCCCTGGTAAGCATTGGAAGACTCCTTCTGCGTAGTTGATGTCCTAGCTTTGTTTTCTGAATGCAGCGGCATATCAGGGGGAACTTCCAGGCCTAGTTCTTTACCCAAGGATTCCAAAAAGTCACCGGCTATTAGACGACTTAGAGTGGTATTAGCAGCTTCAATCTTCTTTTCCGCATCCTCCACTTGATTGGGACTAGAATTTTCCTCATCCTCTGAATCATCGGAGAATATAGCCTGCAGGAGAAGAATCATCATGATCAGTGAAAGTTCAAAGCACAAGTAATATAGCGCGCACATATAAAATGACAATGTACATGGAACGTACAAATGTCATGAAGAAAGACAGGAATGAACTTAAATAAAAGTAAATAAGCAGATGTATAATCACATAAAGGACAACTGAGCATTTTTTAGTCCATATCAGACAAAAAAAAATGAGTGCAGCTGCCATGTCCAGAAATGATTGACCTTTATGAGTTGCAATAACAGCAGGACGCCTTGAAATCAAAAGGTTTATTCTTGAGGAGTGAGAACACTGAAATTTCAGTAACCTAGGTAGATCGACAAAAAATTTGGCACTAGACCCAAGGAATGAAAAAAAAAAATGCCACTATACCCACAAATGCAACAGTATCTGTAATTTTGATTCAATAATCCAAAAAGAAAGAAACTGAAGGGGAACTTTTAACTATTAAGAGCAAGATTAATAAGGTGGAGAAGCATTTCGGAATGTTGTGTGATTGATATATATATACCAAGATGAAGGAAATTTTTATGTGAAGGCAAAGGGTCATCCATACATTTAGATGTAGCAGTTCAGAGAAACATCTATAGCAGGCAGGTGTATGAACAGAGAACGACAAGATGAATGACAGAGAGCATATTCTAAAGAACAGAAAATGAATGGTCATCTATAAGGATCGCATAGGCAAGCATTACAAGGATGGAAAACACAGAATCGAAAGGACAAAGGGCTCAGGAAGTTCATTATATTTATCTTACAATGCATGATAATCTTATTTTTCTTTTCACATAAAGAATGATCCTGGATA
Organism: Cornus controversa; assembly: GCA_026545225.1. NCBI lineage: Eukaryota > Viridiplantae > Streptophyta > Magnoliopsida > Cornales > Cornaceae > Cornus > Cornus controversa. The sequence continues at coordinate 101,980,020 of CM048845.1, forward strand.
AGAATAAAATCTGAATGTCTTGTATTTTCCAAGTTAGGTAGATAATGGGGGATTGTCCTGAGCAACGGACATAAGGGAACTTTTTTCCCATCGTCCTTTATGAGGTAGGAGCAGGATAATGATCTTTTTTTTAAAACCCATATGAACATTTAAGTTCAAAAGACAAAAAATTTGAAATTGACCCCAAAAAAGTTGAGCCCACTCCTGAACTGACTCGTTGGTTGTGTGTGCGTGAGTTGTTCTTTTTTCTTTTCTTTTCTTTTTTTCACATATACATCCCTATACAACTAAATATGAGAGAGACAAATAGATAATACCATATAGAAAAATTATGTACAGTCACATGTCCATCCATATTTGATAGGAATCCTTTTTAATAGAAAACCCAATCAAAAACTATGTAATAGAACGAAATGGTACCTTATAGAGGTCAACTGGCCTCTCAACATTTTCAGCTTGCACCTCACTGTCAATTGCTTCTTTGTTTATCTCTTCAACACTTGGTTGGTGCACAGGCAATGAATCCCTATTTGTGGCAACAGTTCCTTCCGTTTTTGCAGATTTAACTGAATCTGGCATGAAAATAAGAGAATCCATCTTGCTCCTCATCCGCGGGGCTGGTGGTGGCTGAAAATGACAACATGCATGCATTTTAATGTAACTTTTTAGAAAAGACATGCATAAGCAAGCTAAAAAAATTCAATATGACATGTGAGATAGTATACCAATATAATATTAAGGAAAGTGTAATATATGCATTTATTGGCTTCCTAGGGAGAGATGAAGACGACAAAAGAAATAGAAAATCTAAAAGAAGGCGCAGTCAGCCTCACTGGTAAAGTTTCTAGGTAGTCATACCAGAGAACATGGATTGAAACTTCCCTTCTGCTTTAAAGGAAAGAGTTAATGGATAGGGGGAAGAGCTACTACTACTGTGTAGCTCAACCATTGGACAACCGCAGACCAAATGAAGAAACACCACACATACTCTAAGGGCCAGTTTACTAATAGGAATAGATTTCTGCTTTCTGCCGTCAACCCCAAAAAAGTAAATCAAAAGTATGAATCAAGTTTAATAAAGTGATTTTACTTCTCAGATTTTAGAAAGTAATTCCTGATTTAATGAAGAAAAGAGAGGATTTGTTGATTTCCATACTTCCTACACTGTAGACAAGAATTACTTTCTTCACTGTAGCACTACTTATATCCCAAAATTACATTATTTACACAATCGTTTGCATCACATACCAACCCACTTCTTCCATAACTCAACTCCCATTGTCTCTCTCCTATATCAGACGCCACTACCACCTGCACCCTTGGAATCGGCTAGAGGTGACCGGTGATGGAGACAACACCAGCCACCACTCATCGGTGACCAAATACAACAGAAGGCTTCCATATCTGTAATTTTTCTCTCTCTCCTCAGATTCTCTCTCTGTCTCCCCAGATCTGAAGTTTTTCTCAGATTCGTTGGTGTTTGAAGAATTTTTTTCTCAGATCTGAAGATCAATTCTGTCCCTGCCACTCGCTCTTAACACATAATTAAATTGAAGAATCTGAATCAAATCCGCATAGAAACACCCATTTCATTCCCAGCTCTCTCTCTCTCTCAAGTGTGTTTTATAGATGCAAGAATTGAAGAATTTGCAAGTAACTCATTTTCTTTCCAGGTCAGAACTTATTCAGTTTGGTCTTGTACTTTGAAAAAGAGTTGGTTTTGGAGGATTTGAAGGGTGACCTTTTTCAGTATATTTTGATGATTTTGTTTCTTATCAGTTATTGGGCTCATGTCCTGCTTGGATGTTGTGAAATTTGCAGTTTATGCATTATAAACACATAGATTTGTTGCGTTCGTGTAATGATATTTACTTCTGCATTCTCACTTGTATTTTGGTTGGAATTATTTAGCTTTGGAAGAGGTGGAAGGGCATTTGAAGGAGTAGACAAAAAAGAAAGCTTAATGAGGCGTACTCTGGTGGCTCACACTGATTATATCTATTACCCTGAAGCACAAGGCATGAATCTTTGTATTCCTCGCAAAAATTAAAATACTATAGTTACTATGTTGGATCAGTTGGTATTACAAATGGTAAGAAATAAATACATATAAATGTTGGTATGTGGTTTGAGCCTTCTTATATATTATCATATAGAATGTATTATCATGTGAGTTGTGACCCAGTTGGAATGGGTTTCATATATCCTTTATCTGTTTTCTAATTCAAACCAGCAATGTTAAGACCAAATATTTGTCCCATTTTCAGGATACCACAGGCCATCATTATAATATTGAATTGGCTTATTTTAACAAATAACCCGTGTAATTAATTTATTGCTCCACTGGAAAAGAGAACAATGTCTAGTGAATTATTCAATCACACCAAGTATCTGACAATTTGCTGCAGCGAAGTCTATTCTGATACTGGAAATATCACATAAGTTACATACTTTGGACAACTTAGAAGTTTTAAGTATTGTTCTCAATTCATGAAACAAAAGCAAAAACACGTTTTTTATTAAACACACTTTTGTGTTTTGCTTTTAAATTTCTTAAAATAGTCAACATTACTAAACTTGATTTTACTTTCTATTTCAGTTCAAAGAAATCAAAATCATGATTTTACTTTTGAAGAAAGCAAAAGCAGGAATTACTTCCTCTTAGTAAACAGGCCCTAAAAAAACATGAGTTCCCACTAACACCAAGATGAGAAATTTGCATCACTCACTGACGAACAAAAAACTTCCCTACATATACGAGGTGAAAAAGTTCCCAATTCCAAAATACTAGATAAATGAATAAAAGTTTTAATTTCTTGGATCTATATGCAGAACAGAAGCAAAAGAGCAAACCACATAACCTTCCCCCATGTAAGTTAAGGATACGCAGAAACAAAACCATAGAATGCCTTCATTAATGAATGGACAATGAAACAAAAGGAAACCAAGCAAGTTTGCTTTCTGTACACATAATTGTCAATCAAAAACTTAACTTCTGCCTATAAAGTAATTGACTTCCTAAGAAGCACAGATACAGACACGTAACACGGATACAACACAACACGGACACGGCAAATAACAAACATATATTTTTTATATATGTGATCATATATTATGAGATTAAAATTAATTTTCATCAAATTAAGAATAAAAAATCCCATATCGCAATAACTAATGAATTACAACAACAATTCTCTCATTTTATATGAGAAAATGAGATGAGAGAATGGGCCAAGCCTTTATAAAGTTTGTTGTAATCTAAATCCATAGCTAAACAAAATATTACAGTTGTTTAAAGAATGAAAGAAAATAAGAGAGAGAGAGAGAGAGAGAGAAAAAATAAATGCACAAGAAAACTAAGGTGTTGTTGAGGAAAAAAATAACTCTTTGTTGATAATGAAAAAGGAAACCTGCAGAGGAAGAAAGAGGTTTGTGATAGGAAGTATAGGACAAAGAAAATAAGAAAAAAAGGATAAAAATAGAGGAATTATTGAAGGAGAAGAAGAAGGTTCGCTGGCACTCAAGCTTCGATGATCCGTTGTAGTAAGTTGAAAGCTTGGTTGCAAAAGAGAGCAAGATTCTTACCATTTTCTTTTTATCATCTTTACAATTCCAAACAAGTAATAACTATAAAAAGATCAAGTCAATGAAATTGCTTGATAAATTACATTTAAGAAAAACTTATTATTTTTTATGTTTTGACCTCCATATTATTGAAACTTTTCAAACATTTCCACATGTTTTATATTTTAACCCATCTTTTTGGTATTTTTTAGACAAACTCTTTTAATCAGAAACGTGTGTCCGTAGCGTGTCCAAAAATAAAAATACTCAGGCACGTTTTGAGGCGTGTCCGACGCTTGTCCTTGTCTAACACGTGTCCGACATGGACACTTCGACCTTTTAGGCATGTTCGTGCTTTCTAGCAGTTCCCACAAACAAAAAATAAAAGTTCGAAGTTTGAAATTTGAAGAATGGAAATAGCGTACCTTCCCTATATAAGGATCCATAATATCAAAGCGTTTGCACAGAATAGGTGAAGGCCGCCATTGACACTCTTCTCGTTTCGGGTACATTTTCTTCATTATCAACTCTTCAGCTTGACTAATTTTAGTTTGCTGTTTTCAGACACTTGAGTAAACAACTTGAAACCAAATCCGCAAACTTAAAATTATAGGTTACACATCCTGATACATACCTCTAGTGTGCCAGAAGTAAACTGCAATCCTGAAGTTACTGATATCTCCATAATCTTCTGATTAGAAAGCTCACCTTCTTTCCCCCATTTACCTTTCTTTATTGCCACAGCTGCAGACTCAAACTCTAATCTCTCACGAGCACGTGCAGCTTCTGACATGTTGCTTGCTCCACCAGAATCTTTTGAACGAAGCCCTCCTTGGTACTTCTCCTTGAGGAATTGCTCGAATCTTTCTTGCTTGGCAGGATCGTCTCGGAAAGGTTTTGCAGCTTCTGGGACCTCACTCTAGATTCCAAAGAATAAATAACGAATACATAGACACATAATTCCAACTTCAGTTTTCTATGCAAACACCAAATTGAGGTGTAGCATAGCAGTATCTAAGAGAGTGATATTTTATCAAACTACAAACAGGATTTCATATTAGTAACAGTAGATGTCATTTTCGAGTTAAAGATTGACACATAAAATTAAGCCACTTACAAATGACACAGGTGTAGTGAATGTATCTGTAAGATTGAATTGGAGTTGAGCAGTATCTGCAGAAGGAACAGATGAGCTCACATCTCCAGAGCTTTTCTCAAGGGGTTTTTCTCCTAAAATTTTGCCACGGCTCTCTGCGGTCATCTTCTGCACACTTGGAAATATTTTCCCATCCAATTGCTTCTTGGTTTGATCATTACGCTTCTGTCGCTCCTCCCAGAGCTTCCTTGCATAATAATCATGGCCATTTCCCCCATTAAGAAAAGAAAATAATGGATTGGACAGATTCTTCTCTCTGGAGAGATCCTCAAATAATTTGCCAGAGCGAGCCACTAAAGTTGCAACCCCTTCAATCAAGATTTTTAGATTGTTATCCTCTGGAGGAGGAATCTCTGGGGGAGGGGCATCAGCAAGTTTGTTGTCAATCTCAAGAGGAGCTGGAAATTTATGATGGGGTACAAAATCCTTCGGAACAACTGGAGGATCAAACCTGAACAACAATTAGGAAAACAGAGCTATCTTAGGACCAAAAAGATGATAATAACAGTCAGTAAATGAAGTGTTCATTTGAAAGAAAATAATACCTAAACCATTACAATGCACCTACAATTTGTGGTGACTTAGTAAGATGAACTTATATTTTAAATAAATTGAAAAAAAAAATTTGAATGAAGCAAAATTAAATTAAAGCATAATCAGGTCCCAAGCTAATCAGTATTCAGTACTTAAACGAAGTAATGCCTGGAGCCAAAATCTAGAAATCCAAAGGAAACACTTTTCCTTATGTCTTAACTGAAAACATAATTATTCACAAATTTATTCATTTTTTTACTATTTTTAATAATCATTTGTTGTAATTATCACAACCACTTGAGATCATCCAAACAAATAATCTTAAGTGTCATATATTTTTTTCTTTTATGCCTTGCATGAAAAATCATGTTTAGAAAGATATGCTACAGAAAATTTGATATTAAACCACAATGATTCATCAGGTGTAAACAAAACTTTATATCTCATGAAGTACTGACTTTTCTAATGTCAATTTACAGGAAACACTAGTTTTTATAAATATAAACTTAAATGAGCAATGAGGACGCAAGACAGATAATGATGGAAGGCCTCAGATTAAAGGTTCATGTTTTCTATTGGAAATTTAAGATTGCAAAAAAGGATTTAAGAACATGGAATGGGGAGGGTTTCAGAAATATGGGGGAGAAAAGTTATGGCCTGGGGGGGGAAGTCAATGATCTAGATGTGAAAGAAGGGGGTTGAATGAGGAAGAAATGGCAAGCAGAGGAAAGGAAAGCAGAGCTGAGGAGAATTGCTTTAATGGAAGAGGTAAACTGGGAACAAAAGTCAAGTGACTCTTCTGCTAAAGGGGTGTCTTCAGAATATAAGTTCTTTTTCAGGTTGGCTAATTCTTATAGGCATGTCAATCAGATTGGAATAGAAATGGCATGTAATAGAAAAGATTGGAGAGAGAGATTTCATGTGGCCGACCCCATTCATATGGGATTAAGGCAAAGATGATGATGATGATGATGGTGATGGTGATGTCAATCAGATTGGAAGAGTACTAATCAAAGGAGGAGGTCACCAGAGAGGATGTTAAGGATGGTATTGTGCCTCCTAAAGAAAATTCTACAGTGAAACCGAGAATTGGAAATACAGGCTGGATGGTTTGAAATCTAAAGAATAAGGGATGCTGATAAAGAGGACAAGGTGGAAGCTTTGAAATGCCTTAATGTGGATAAAACCCCAGACCCTAATGGGATGAAGATGGCTTTCTCTAACAGTGTTGGGAGATGACAATATGCTAGCTTTATTCATCATTTCCGTTATGTGGGGAAGTCTGAAAGAAACTTAAATGCATCTTTTATTGCCTTGATTCCAAAGAAGGGGGAGCGGCAGTGATTTGAAGGAATTCAGGAAACAAGGTGAGGGAGAGGTTGTATAAATTCCTAGATAAGGTGTTAGCCCTAAAGCCCAAGGAGTGTGTTAGACGATACTGTCTCCATTCTCCAATAATCCAATTCATATATTTGTTAAAGGCTGTCAAATGTTGGATGCAGTTTCAGTAGCAAATGAGTGTATGACACCAGAATTGAGAGCTGACCCTAGTGTACTATTTAAATAGGATATCAAAAAGGTGTATGATCATATGATCTTGGAATTCAGTAGCAAAAGGTGTACTATTTAAATTGGGGCTTGGAGACAGCTTCTTCAGCTGTACTTTCACTTACTATATGTTAACAACACCATTGTCTTCTGCGGAGTGATGGTGCTGCTATGACGTGGCATCAGGTCCTATGGACATTTTTTAGAAAGTGTCATTCCGGTAGTTGAGGTAGGTGATCTGGTGGTATGTATGGGAGGGTCTCTCCATGCTATTTCTCTTTTTTAAAACATAACTGACAAAGAAGTTCTTTTGAGTTTTCTGTTCTTTTTTTTCTTTTCTTTTTTGGTTGGGTAAATACTCACACACACCTCCACAAATGCCCACTATAGGGCTCGAACCCTCACCTTCCCTTCGAGGAAGGAGAGGTTATACCAGCTGGGCTAATGGCCCAGTGGTCTCTTTTTCTGTTCTTTGCTACCTTCTCTTTTCTTTTCTTTTCTTTTTTCCTTTTTTCTCTACTTCTCTTCCATGTTACATAGACTTGTCAAAAATTACGTGAAGTACACACACGGGACACATGACACACAGATGTAGGTATGAGATATGCATCCGACATATTCCGTTGAACATGCTCCTAAAAAACATATCCAATAATTCATTTTTATTACATTAATACTTCAAAATGAGTTAAATGCCTATATTGGTTACCATGTAACATAGACCTTCCCTGAATTTGAAGGTTCTCAATAAATAAATAAATAATACAAATATTTAGTAGAGCCGTTGTGTCCTTCTGTTTGGGGCTTTAATACATTTGGCACTTGGACACATACCTGCACTTGACATATGTAATTAAGTCCATGTAACATAGTTTTTCTTTGCTATTTTGGAAGCAAACAACAGAAAGAAAGCAAAATATATCCTCCAAATGCTTCCATTCAACCAGAAAAATAGATAAGGATTGGATAAATTTCTTGTTAATTGAAAAAACAAATGATTTTTGTTGACAACCATCTTCTCTAAAAGCTTAAGCTATTAGAGAAGGTGCAAATTAAATATTTAAATTCTCCAACACGTCCCCTCAGGTACAACCTACTTTTTGGTCCAGCACATGCCAATTTTAATTATCGGCGTGACGGTGAGGTTTGAACCCACGACCGAGCAGACCCTACTCTGATACCATGTTGACAACCATCTACTCTAAAAGCTTAAGTTGTTAGAGAGGGTGCAACTTAAATATTTAAATTCTCCAACAATTTTATATAATACATTTCTTTGCATGTCCTGTATATGTATTGTATGTATAGCCTTTCTTATATTGCACATGAAATCCTTTTGCCCATAAGTATTATAGTTACGCTTAAGAATTAATTATTATGTGAAAATCAGAACATGGCAATTTAAAAATGTACTATTAAGAGAGAGAGTTTAAACTTGAGTACATCAAGAAGTTACTGCAGACAATCACCTTTCCAATTGGTAGTCAGAATTTGATGCAACTTTAAAACCAGGAAGAACACCCAGTTCTTTTCCACCTAACTTTTTCTTATCTTCCAATCTCAAGGTTGAAGGCTCTTCAATTTCTTGAACATAAGTTTCTTCAAAGTCATAACCTGAACAAAAAGTATCATTAGGAGTAGCAAATCTATCTTTTAGATCAATATTTGGCCAAAGACATTGTTGTCCAGTGATAGCATGGTATTAAAAGGGAGAAGTGGTGTCAGGGATGCAATTCTTTATGCAGTTGACCCGAATCATGCACACCCTATCAACACACAAACACGTGCCCAAACAAAAAGAAAAGAAAAATAGAGGGAGATATATGTATGTATGTATGTATGCGTGTGTGTGTGTGTTTATATATATATATATATATAGAGAGAGAGAGAGAGAGAAAATATTAGTTTCAAGATGTGCCTATTTACATTTTACTTGTATTTTGCACTTCAGGAGCTGTACACTTCTTTATTTAAAAATAAAAAATAAAAATCTAAACCAGGAAGACCAGCAGCACACTGAAGTATAAAAATCAAACATAGATCGATTAGTTGCTTCAGTTGAAACGCAATATACATTATCTACTCCCTCCATTCCATAATAAGTGTCGTCCTTTGGAACTCCTTAAACTTTTTAAGGGCACATGCATTTAGTGTATTGTCCCCCTTTAAAATTACAAGGGTAAATATCACTGACACCCCTTGTGGTTTGGACTTATTTCACACGGAGAAAAAGTTGGCTTATACTGACAGTATAAACCCCAAACGTTTTGCACCGGCTATCAGAGAGACCCCAAACCATGTATAGGTAGGTCTGACTCCATCTGACACCATGCAAAAAAACGTTAATACCCTTTAACCCTTTCCATGAGGTAAGAAATTACCTAAGTACCCCTTTTATGCCATCTTTGTGCCTGATCTATAAGAGTGTTTCTATTATATTGTAATTTTTTTTCACCAAATCTATTAATTATTAAGCAATGCAATTGTTGATAAAACCAAGTTGATTCTTGCAAAAACATATTGATTAATTGTGAACCGTAATGGTTGAAGGGAATTGATGTGTGATTGTTTAATAGGGAATTTCTGATGGATTGTTTAATAAGGAAATTCTGATGGTTTTGGAATCTTAAGCATGATTGATTGGGGTTAATTCATGGATATTGTGGTTGATTTGATAAATAAATCCATAGAATTCTCTGATTCTAAATCTAGGTAATAGTTTTTAGTAACAATGCATATCTTTATATATATACACATACATATAGATGAGCACGAACAGTTGAATCCTAAGATGAGTCCTTGTATAAGAATGATTCTTTGGTGAAATTGATGCTTGGATTAGATGATTGATTGTGTTAAATCAGTGTGTCTGGTTGCAGATTTGAGGTTGATTCATGGTGGAAAGTGTGAAACCCTAGGTTTTCATGGATTTCATATGGTCAGGTTAGGCCACGGTTTGGTAAGATTCTTGTTCTTTAAGATAGTTTGATACTTTGATGCATGGAGCATAGATGTACATAATTTTATTCACGAATTTAAGGTGTTAAATGGCCGGATTTAGTGGTTGAAACATGGCAAAACAACATGTGCAAACAGGGTTTTACATGGTTTCATGTAGCGTGACGAGAGGGAGGAAGAAGATGAGGTTTAGGCTATGGTAACGAAGCCCACTTTCGACAAGACCCATGGCCATCTTCTATCGTCTTTGTCCGCCGACGAGGATCCACCCTTTGCCATCAACGCCAAACGAAACCACTGTGAACTGCCATCTTCGCAAAGCCCCAGATCAAACAAGAACCATCGCCATAGCGAACCCAACAATGCCAACCGTCAACACCGCCACTGCCAAAACCACCAACAATCACCGTCGCCGGAACACCCACAACCAATCCAACATTTTCGTCGGAAATCTCAGCCCCTTTGGCTCTCTGTTTTGTTATTAGGGTTTGAGATATAGAATGTGAGGGGTGTGGTTGATTTACTGTATGCAAGGTGGGTTTTGATAAAGGTAGGGTTTGATGGGAACTTGGGCAAAGATGATGGAGCGGAGAACAAGAGGGTGAGGAGAGAGAAAATCAGTGGGGTTAATGGTTGGGGAGAGAGAATTTAAGGATAGTTTTGTCTTTTGACATTTTTGAAATTTTTATTAAATTGCATTAAATAAGTGAGGGCTTATATGATATTTCACATATTTTTTAACACTGTTAGAGACGGAAATATCACTTGGGTTTATACGATAGTTATAAACAGTTTGTATCCGCGTGTAATAAGTCCAAACCTCAGGGGGTGTCACTGTAATTTACCCAAATTACAAATTAACCCAACAAAATTTAAACATTTACTTTATTGATTTGAAAAGATTTTCAAACCCTAAGGACAATTTGGAGAAGTTGAAATTTGAAACATCTCAAAAAGGAAAGTGGACACTTGTTGACCGAGCCTCCTTGCTTCTTTGGTAACATAGTGTGTTCCAAAATTGATGGCAAGGGTTCAAGGCTTGGTATAGGAAGAGGAAAGTGGACACTTATTTTGCGACATCCCAAAAGGAAAGCAGGAGACTTATTATGGGACAGAGGGAATAACATCACTATTATGAGTATTCACACATGTGAAACATACCAGTTTACAGTCTAAATTTCAGAGCACTCCCTGCAACCCAGGGATCACAAGAGTTGGTTTACAAAACGGCAGTAAGAAAGAACTTATGCACAAGCATTACAATATCCTCGCAATGCAATGGATGAGAAAAAAGAAAACTGCAAGACTTCTTTCTTTTAACAACATGTATCTTTTAGGAGAAAAAGATTTTTTCTTTTCTTTTTTCCTGTTTGCATCGGGGGAGGATAGAAGAGTGGTTCTTGTTAATTGGGAATCGGTTTGCTGGCAAAAAAATATGAAATGGTCTGGGACTAGGAATTATGGTCCTTAAGAGTAAAGGATTGTTAGGGAAATGGTTGTGGAGGTTCCCTAAATAAAATAAACACTGTTCGCATTTGGCTATCAAAAGTAAGGTCTTGGGAAAAATAGTTGAGATACTAATATGACCTATAGAGGGACGGTTTTCCTCAGAATCCATATCTTAGCGATATCCAGATTTCTCACCTCAAGTTGATGATGGATCTAAATTTCAATTCTGGGAGGTTCTGTATCAATAGACCATCCTTTCAATGTTGTGTTTCTTCTTTGTTCAGGCTGTCTAGACTTCAGGGGGACTCATTTATGGTACTCGTGGTTCATTCTAGTTCCTCTCTCCTAGAATTTCAATTTCTTTAGAAAATGTTCATGCAACATAAGTTCAAGGAACTTGCATCACTTCTTTATATTCTCATTCTGTGTATCATTCATCATCCACCACTGATGAGATGTGTTGTCTTGAAAGTACTGGTGTCTTCAACACAGTCTTTTCAGAAGTTTTTTCCCAAAAGTAATGGTTCCTTTCATTTTCTAGAAGCTAGAGTGAGTTGGAAGACTAGAGTTTCGTCAAAAGATAAGGCTAAGGCCTGACTATAAGCTCTCAAGAAAGTCGATACCAATGTGATTCTCCGAGCCTGAAAGCCATACAAGGCTATAGCCCGTATCAGCATCTGCAATCCAAGAACAGAAAAGAAATCTTGAGCCACTTTGTCATCCGTTGCCCCTTCTTTTATGCATTATGGTGCATGCATTTCGCTCTCTCTAAGTTATATTGAATTGCTTTGCTTTGCATGAAATTTAAGCATGAGATTTCTTTTGTGGTTTTGGTTAAGGGTGGATCTCCCAGATAGTGATGTCCTAGCTACGATACAGGCCATTTGGACCTGAAAGAATGCCAGAATTTTTAAGGCAAGGAGATTAAGAGAATCTCTCGGATAAAGTGCCTTTTGAGTCTCTCTCTCAGCCTCTGTGACTGAAGTCACAGCAGGATGCCTATGGATTTGACTTTACAAGATTGGATTGTGACTTCTTATAGGGGGCAGAGGCCAACTTTTTTTTTCCCTAGTTGGTACGCACTCACCCACCCCCAAAGAATTGTTCGCACCCAAGAGGAGTTGATCCTTAAACCTAATGCTTGCTAGGCACTAGGGCCAAGTTCTTTATCCACTTGAGCCAATCCTTTGGGCTAGCAAAGGCCAACTTTGTCAAAAAATCTAGAGCTTTTTCTGAAGGGGATAGCCAAATTTACTTTCAATGGCTCTGTGCTGGAAGTCCACATCAACAAGAGATAGGACATACTTTTTTCAAAGCCCATTCTAGTAATATTATCTTCTCTTTTTCCAAGCCAGCCAGAATTGGACTTCATATAAATGCAGAGATCCTAGTCTCCTTTATTCGTTTGGATAAATAGGAGAGAACAGAAAAGAAAGATAACATTAGTTATGAGAGGAAAGAAAAGAAAAGAAAGAATAACATGTATTCCAGTTTGGATAAATTATGAAGGAAAATAAAGGAAATGATAACATTCTTGTTTGGAAAAGCTAAAGGAGAGAAAAGAAAAGAAACCATTTTAATTAATTTACTATCGTGCCCTTCTGTATTTATATTACAAGATTGACTCAAATGTCTTTTCAATTTTGTTCTTTAAAATGTTAGGGTTATTTTTGGAATTATGAAAGTTCTACTTATTCTTATCATTTCTCTCCAAATCTTCCCACTTTTGGGAGGATAGCAAAGCAGAGATTCTCCAAATCCTTTCTTTTCTCTCATTAATGACAAACCAAACACAACAAGCACTATCCCTCCATTTCTTTTATTTTCTTTTCCTTCCAATTCCATCAATCCAAACTAGCCCGGGGCTACAGGGTGCCTCATATTTGAGATTTCATCATTTTGTAATTGAGGGCAACCCCAAGGTGGTGATGGGTGGTGAAATCCCAAATCCTTCAGATCCTTCAGATCATAGCACTATTCCCATCTTATTGCATGAAATTAGAGATCTTACTTTAGAAGCAGTAATTAAATGATCCCTGGATAAACTAATAGGAGAGCAGATCAACTGATGAAGCGGGAGCTACTATGTTAATTTTTGCCTAGAGGAAACCTCTATCCCATGAGGGACCAGGGTCAGGTCATAAAAGCTTATGTTTTCTATATTGCCATTGGGTAGGTAAGTGGATTTAACTTTCCATTGTTGGAAGGATACCTTATCATTCCCCACTGCGTATAGCAGTTCCAATATTTATAATGAATTAGAAATAAAAGAAAACAAAACCAGAGTCTTGGGGTAAGCGTTGCTGCCCACCAATTCGTAGTGATAGTCAATGGTTTTATCTTGTATTGGGCTTCACAAAAATACTTACCAAAAACACACACAGAAAGGGTAACATGCAATTCCAGGAAACCTGGTTAAATAGGATTTGAATGTTTACTTGTAACATGGCAACATATATAGATAGTGCATGATACGACCAGTTGCACCATGAAGGCTAGAGAACAACATAAAAACAAGCCACTCAATAACTAATATACTGTCCAACACATTTCCTCCCGTGGATCTAAGTATCTAATATTACTCGGGCAGACATACGCACCAAGAATTATTATAGAAAGCCGTAAACCTATACAAAGTATAACAATTACTACCATGATGGATGATTTATAATGCTAGTAATATATCATAAAATTACCAACCAGATGTATAGACATCCTCATCTTCAGCATCAAGCTCTTCGAGTGCCCCAATGCCAAAACCAGAAGCGACCCTTCCTGCTGATAAATTTAAGCCAACAAGTCAATTAAACCTCAACTTCAAATCCATGGAATAACACAAACGCAATTAAGGGAAAATAGAGGCAGATATTGAAAAACAACACACAACATGTAGAGTAGATTAGACAAGAATATCAATCTTACATTTGACAGCAAAAAGACTATCTTTTATTGAGATAGGTTTTTTATGGACCAGCTCCCTATTCCCAGATAAGCGCGACCTTTTCTTTTCTGCATATAAAACATACTGTTAAGAAGACTTACAGTTTCCAGCAACAAAATGTAAAGAGTTAGTTTAATTCAAGAAACTACATACCCCTAAATTCAGGAGCATGCTTGTAAGGATCAAAGCCCAAACCATACAAGTCCTGCTTTGGATTGATTACATAAACCTGAAGAAAGTAGAAGGAAATGGCTTCTTCCTCAAACATCATAATAAACCATTCTAAAGATTGATTTAGAGCTATAAATAATCAAATGGATAGCTAAAAAGAAAGAATGCCACTGTTCCATATGATGTTTGTTGCAGTTCAGAATCAGCAAACTGTTCTTTTATATATTTCTCTCTCACACATTGGGAAGCAAGTATGTGATCATGTTTGAGCTCCAACAGGGACCTGACCTAAGTTTGTAGTGCAACCTCCAACAAGATTTAGCAGTTGAGACACATCCACACCCTTCCCATCCCCAACACTGCAGATTACACTTTTATACATCATCATGATTTAGAAAAAGGCCAGTACATTATTGATATCATTGTGGTATGAGGTGACAATCAATTTAAATCTTCACTCTTCAGTACATTATAATATCATTGGCACAGAAAGGGATAATGCGTTGATTGTGCTTGTTCATTTCATTATTACGTGGAGAAAACTTAGTGATAAAGAAAGAGGGCAAGAAAAAGGAGAAACTAGATTGAAAGAGAGTCAAGAGAATATAAGAACTAAGGAGGAAAAAGGATGTATGTTGATACATCCTGGACATTTAAATATATTATATTTACAATATTTTTTTATAAACATTGTAAAAGTATATAGTTGAATTAAATTTAGGGTAAATTACACTGAAGTTTGCCTTAATTACACTCAGCTACTATGTTTGCGAAAACCTACACTCACAACCCTATCAGAGTTAGTTTCAGAACCAACGTTAAAATTTCATGTGAAATGTCATGGTTGCCCTCCATCTTACAACAGTTTTTTAATAAAATGAATGTAAAATGACCATATTACCCCTACCAATTAACCCAAAAAATAACAAGTGTGGATCACGCAATCAAAACCCTCTCACTCATCCCCCTTGACAGTTTCTCTGACTTTCCCTCCAACCATGATTCCAACCTCTCCATGCATTCTAACGCCCTCATCCAAACCCAATGGTACCACTGTTGCTGCCGCCACCACCATCAACGGCACCCGCATCCCACCAGTTGCCAAATCCCAACTCTACAACCCCACCCGCTACCCTTAACACCCCTAACCCAACAACCACTGCAGCCCTCCTCATAATCCTTCTCTTCACCACAACCCAGTCGAAGCCCATAACCAAACAAAGCCGTCAGTTTAATCGCATCACTAAATATTTCCCTAGAAAATGAAACAAAATGCAAAGGAAACAACACCGAAGGTAGGAGGAGCGAGCGATGGAGGTCGTGGTGACAATCAATGCTAATGAACTTGACGAGAAGCGATTTAGCATCAGCGAAAGACTCAGCGACTAGTTAGCAGGAGGGTGATGATAGTTATCACGTGTCAAACCTCAAGGTGTGTTGTTTGTGTGGGTTTTCGCAACATAGCATCTAAGTACAACAAGGGCACCTTAGTCAGTGTAATTAACCCTAAAATATTTTACAAATGGTTGTAAAGGAAAAAATGGATTTTTATCTCTCTTAATTTTAGAAATAGGGAAGTCTTATAGTATCAAGTTCAAGCTTCTTCTATTATCACATGCATAGGATGTCTAATATGGATTCGTGTGTAGGAGACATCCCACGTCCATCCCCGTGTCATGTCATGTCATGTTGAACCAATACCTTGGGGGAAGAAGGGAGTTCATGTAAGACCGCCCTCAACAACAAAGACAAACAAGACTGTAATAACAATGCATTAAAAAGGTTCAGTGGTCACAGCAAGTAAGATTTCAAGAATTAGCATTGATCACAATATCAGTAGGCCCTGGAACAACTTTCTACTGGTTGATACACAGTGATACACGAAACAAATTTATAAAAACTGTTCGGTTGGCCCAAATTCCTATTGTGATTAGGTTTCTATTATAGAGTTGTATCTTATTAGGTAATTTCTTAGTAGGCAAGTCTTGGTCTCAAGGAAGGAAAGTACTTGTTAGGCAAGTCTTGGGCTCTAAGGAATTGTAATCCTTGTCCACCAAGGAATTAGGTTTTGGGCTTTATAAATAGTTACCTATGCTATAGGTTGAGACGAGTGAGAAGAAAAGAGGCAATACTCTCACTGTATTTGAGAGGTCACTCTCATTGTTTTAAGAGGGCAACTCTCGCATAGAGGTAATATACTTATTGTTTTTGAGAGGGCGCTTAGAGAGAGAATTCTTCTTTAGAATTTGTGATTTCCTTTTGATTGAGATTAGGTGTACAAGGGTTAAGGGTTGAGAGTACTCTTGATACAATTCTTCAACTTATATTGTTACAATCTATATAGTGAAATTGGGATTTCCATGGACATAGGCTTGTTTAGCCGAACCATGTATACTTCTTGGCGTGTTCTTGCAAATTTCTTCGTGCTTGTTTACTTATCATCACATCATAATATTTGGTGGTACGTGATTGGAGGCTTGTTTCTCAACAAAAACAAAAACAGAAAAAAGATAAATAAAAACAGAAACAAATCATGCAACAAATGAATGATGGGATAATTAAGAATTTACAACATATAAATGATTAAATATTCACCACATGCAACCTTGCACTGGTCTATAATAATCTGATGTGCTTATAGAAGTTAGATATCAAATTTTTTAAATGTACTGACATGTTCATAACTAATTAAAAGAATACTACTAGCATATATCTTTATCTTTAGTATGAGGAGGTCTTTTCATCAACTCAAGTTGAGGGAGAATCTTTCAGAGAAACAACTATATAATTTTATCAAAGACATGTTGAGAAACACTAAAATGTATTTTCACATTATGCATCCATTATTTATCAACTACATATGTATTGGGATTGATCAAATACATACACCAGCAACATTCATGTGTCAAGGTTTTTTTTTTATTTTATGAAAAGGACGTGCCAGGGTATTGTTAACACTTCAAACAATAGCCCTTGTTTGTTACTTATAATACCAGCATAAAAATTTGAATTGGTCCATGCCAATAGTAATAAATATCAGATGACAAGTTTCATAATCAGCTTATCAGAAACCACAATTGCAAACAATATATCATACTGTCAATTAACTGCCAGCACTACTCATTATGCAGATATGGTAAAACAGCAAGTAGTTGAACATGTGAACTTGGGTTAACACCAACTACAATGTGATCTTTAAACAGCCAAAACAGATCATTTTCTATGACCTTGTAATTCATTGGAAACTCAAATTGTGGCTATATCATGAAACAGTATGGCAATTGGCAAAGGTCCAGAAATAAATTGTTCGATGCGCTGTGGCACCTCAGAGGTCCATGACCTTAAAGAACACTCAAAAATTAAGAAAATGTTCGTTTTGTACCCAAAAAGAAAGTGAAAATATTAAAACTAAATTTTTTGAATAACATGCCATCTTAATTCGAGAAAATGATGTTTAAACAATAATAATATAGAATTATGCAATTTAATTTATGGCGGATTCAAAGCCAAATGAGGCAACAAAAATTACTCATTCAATCAATAGAATTGACAAGTCTGCTCACCGCTGTACTCTGAGAAACCTGATTACCACCATCAGTGGGTAGCTCCATAACATTTTCAAGATCAACCTTAGCAAGCTCAGGATGTGTAAGCTGGTTGGTTGAATCATCAGAAGAAAGAGCCAGAAAAGCTTTTCTAGCTTCTCTGCGAGCATCTGGAGTAAAACAACAAAAATAAGATGTGTTACAACAAAATCCAGTTAATCCAATTAAATAAGTACGCATCAAAGCAAAGTTCGATAACAACATAAAATTAATTTAACAAACTTCAAGGTAAGTAATGTTTAAGGAAAATGCATGCCATCATTACATAAAAAATATATAAAAAAAAAGGATCAAAAAGAAAAGAAAATAGAGAAAAACAAACAAACAAACAAAAAAGCTCCTACTCCCAGAAAGGAAACCCAACAATCTTCTAGAAATCTGCAAAAAAAATCGTTGGGAATGCCTTAAAATCATTGAGAAACACCTGATACATGTTTTAGAATCAGATAAAAATGTTCCAATCTTAAACTGGAATCGACACCAAAATTTACAATAAATTACCTATAATTCTTGCAAGCCTTTCTCCAATACCAAACATAAATAATCATCTTCTTCAAAATATAAAACTGTTGCAATCTTAAACTGAAATCGACTCCAAAATTGACAGGAAATTTCCTATAAATCTTGCGAGTCTTTTTCATTTCCCAATAGTCCAATACCAAACATAATAATAACCATCCTTTTCAAGTTTTGGCAATTCTTCTCCCTAAGGTTTTTTACTTAAAGTTTTTACACATTTTCAGTTCCTAGTTGTCTTGGCAAAGTTTCTCATCAGACTTCCCAGTAGTTTTCCCATGCAATCTCAAATCATTTCCCCTTAATTCAACCCACTCTCTTTAGAACCATGTTTCCTGCTCCCACTGCTGCTTCCAGTGCCAACCCTATACATGCAGGCCATTCATCACAAGAAACTTTATTCGAAGTGCGTCATATCAAGAATATTTTGGGAGAGTACATAAATATCTCCAAAATGGGCTCCACTTCAATGACTTCAAATCATCTCAGCTCGAGTCCAGAACTTTTTCCTGCTACACCTTTAAGATATGCTGAAGACAAGCTTAGATTTTTTCCAAGGTACAAAACTAATAGTGTTTGACAACTACATTCTTAAAATCCCACTATTCATGTGAAACATTGGCCACGGAACCTAGGAACCCAAAATTGCTTTCAAAAAAAACAAAAGGTCCAACAGCTCATGTGGTACAGCACGTTATGACTAAAATGCAATTAAATTTATAATTGTTTTTCCAGATTAACACTGTCTCCTGTGGTTTCACATGGAAACATCATATACCCATTTATGTGCCCTATACTCCAACATTATGGACTAGACTCTGCCTTCAAAAAATTCATCAACTTTAGAGGTCCAGCCGTCATTGTGCTCCTAGCTCTTGTAGGTGGGATAAAACCCTCGTCTGATAAGGTAGCTCTAGTAGTCTCGAGAAGCTGCTGCTGGGCCTTGCATGGGACAGAGGTTTCTTTTCTTCTATACATGAGCACACCTAACCACTTCTTTCAATGAGCACTCCTTACCGAATGCCCACAGAGATCTTTCTTCTTTCCTCTAGTCCACTCACAACAAAATAATCTCTGATGTAGTATCAGCAAGAGCCCTGTACTCGGCTTCTGCACTAGAGCGAGCAACCAGTGTCTCTTTCTTGCTCTTCTAAGATAGTTGAGAGCTACAAAGCACGGATACTCCAAGAGTACCGTGGCCGTATCGGACACGTATCCGATACGGATAGAGCAGGATACGTGTCCGATACGGCTAAGAAGTATCCCATTTTTTTTTAATATCGGATACGGCTAGGATACGCGAGGGATACGGCTAGGATACGCGGGGATATGTCAGGATACGTTTAGGATACGGCTATGATATTTTTCGGGACAAATTTGTAATTTTTTGTTCTATAAAATGGGGTTGAGATTGTAATATTAAAAACTTTATGGATAAGAAAATAAGGATCATTTTATAATAAAACAAAAATATTTTTAAAACCCTCGAGTAAGTGAGTCATTGTAAAAAATATTAGAAAAGATAGTAAATTTCTAGATTTTAAATTCTTATATTTTGTATAATTACTTTAACTATATTTATTGTACGGTTGAAGAATAAAAATTAATATTTTATGTATAATATTATATTTTTATTTATTTATTTATTTGACGTATCCTTGCCGTGTCCGTATCCTATTTTTTTGAGATTTGCGGATTTGCCGTATCGCCGTATCCGTATCCCGTGTCCTTGTCCATGCTTCCTAGGTTGAGAGTCACTGAAGAAAAGGCAAAAGCCGGTAGTATAGCAACGATCTATAACATCACCAGCATTAATACCTGACTTCAGCCTTCATTTAAGAGGTAGGGGCTGCCATTAAAGAGGTAGGCATTAAGGCAGGCTTTAAGGCCAAAATAAGGCTAAGGAATATAGCTTGTCAATCATAAGTTAGTAGCTAATAATTCTAGGATTCCAAAGCAATAACCACAGATGGAGGAGCATTCCTCTTTTTAACCAGTTTTCCCAAACCAAGATATCCAGCCTATCCTGAAAAAGGTACTCTCTCCAAAAAGTAGCATCGTAGCAAGAGTGGTTTTGACTAAGCATATGACAAAGGATCACCATGAAAGCGAAGTCAGTCCCTTCCACAATTTATTTCTCCGGAAGGGAACCAGTCAGATCAACATCTACCAGCACTCGAGCAAAGTGACCAAGAGTGAAGTTGTAATCAATAAAATCAAGTGAATCAAAATACGGAGTTGAAGGAAATGGATTGTAGAACGAGATCTGGGTTGAGAAGCTGTACGCCCGCCAGCACGGTAAGGAAGTGAAGACCGTATCCAGAACTTGAGGTGGATTGGGTTTAAGAACTATTGAGGGCTGGAATAGGACTGCCATGTTACAGCTTTTCTGGAGAGTAGTTAATCATAATGGGTTCATTTTAGAAATCGAAATCGTGACTGAGGTCTGCCAACTGATCAACGCTAGGCACAAATAGCAGACCTGATGAAAGATTTTGACACATTGCGATGGGACTTTCTCTTGACTGTTCTACGGATTGTAGGCTTCCCAGAAACTATCGTTCGTTGGATTGAGGAATGTATTATAACTCCTAAGTTCTCCATCTCTCTGAATGGGTCCTGGCGCCTTAACATGTCCACATTTATGCAGGGCAAGGGTAAGCCTCGCCTCAAACCATCCCCACAAGCTTCCTCAGATGCAGAGGTAAAAGAAGCTTGGGAGAGATTGATCTTTAATCTGGCATGGGCTGACGCATCAAGTCATGTATACTTTTCATACACATAGTAGTACTTATACCCTTAATATCCGCTATTGTCCCCCCTAAAGCTGTCTTATGTTCTCTAAGGACATTAAATGAAGAAAGGAAATCCAGGGATGTTATGTCATGATCCACGGAATATTGTGTCTCAACACCACAAGGCATTATCTCAAACTACTCGCCCAAAGGCCATCCCAACCTCAGCCCCCACCTTCCAATTCACCCTATTAGTACTCCTCCCACACAAGAAGATGAATCAGAACTTTTAAATTGTTATCTATCAATAATAGCTCATTGATGGATGTCGATCTAGCATAGCTCAAACGCTGATTTACAACGTTTAGTTCATTTTCTAGGAACCAGACTCATACAAGGGACTCCATGAGAAACCATCAATCTAACCTCTTCTACACAAAACAAAAAGTCCAATAGCAGGCCAGACCTACTGCCAATCTATTTTACATCCAAACACTAATATCATCAACTTGCAAAGCAAAACGAGCTAATGAATGTGCCACGCCTTTTTTTTTTTTTTTTTTTTTTGCATAGGTAAAAGAATATGCACTGTATTTCCATGAGAACACCTCAGTATTGAAATCTAAATCACCAAAGTTTACTACCCTCAACTTTTGGATCAGGTGAAGAAAAAAAGATGCCTATATCTGTATGGTAGAACTACATGCCAACAGGGATCTGGAACGCAGATGAATTACCAAATGGTTCTAAATTGGTAGGAAGAACATACCATACAATGAATTAGGACGTGAATCCCTTATTGAATGACCATGCCGCCATCCCATCTTCAGCAGCAACTTTACACCTGATCAGCAATAGCATGAAGATGTTGAGAGATGCAGTAACCACACTTGGAAACAAGATATAGTTTTCACAGTAAAACTGAAGCGAACCAATAGAATCTGTGGCTGGAAGAACAATTTCATCGGGAACAGGTCCAGGAATAGCTGACGGCCTGCAATACATGAAAGACAAGGCTAAGATATTTTGATGACCCTGCCCACAAGAAATGAAAACACAACAGAAAGAGGAAAAGAAAAACACACACACACACAAACAAACAAAAACAAAATAACACATACGATAAAGTATATAAGGCTCTATACTTGATGCAGAACATTTAAAAAGGATATATAAGGCTACAAGTGACATAGAACATTCATATTCAAAATGCAAACTTACAACTGTATACTAAAACTCCAAAGTGGAGGAAAAAAATAATTAACAAAATTAATTCAACAACTAGTTATAAAGGCCAGAAACATGTTGTTGTTTTCATACCAAAAGTAAATTCAAAAACAAATTCACTGGAACAGTAACATCCATACGAAAATTATTCGAATTTCCAGGTGAAAAGTAACAGAAGCATTGCTTACGACTTAAAAAGAATGCTGTATTAAAACAGATACAAACCCCCTTCCCACAAAATAATAATAATAATATATGCTTAGAATGTAACAACTTCAAATTCACATGAAAGTTACGAAGAAGTTCCGGGAGTTACGAAGGAAGTTTCGAGCTTATATTGGTCGTGGGAAAGGGTGAAGAAAAATTAAAAGGAAACATGAAAAGAAGGAACTGAATGTAGAGAACCCAAAATGCACTGCAGGTTGTAATATCTAACAACTTCATCACAACCAATTGGAAATGATTCAAATGGTTTTCTGACCAATGTTATTGGTAATAAATCATTGATGAAAGTACTCAACTCCAACTTGTATAATGTCATTACTGATCAGAAAATCAAGAAATGTGAATGATGAGCACTTGAAAAAACCTCTGTTGCTGTTCCTTCTCAGCTTGTTTGCGAGCAAGTTCAGCAGCTGTGAATCCAAATGTATCAAACTGCATGGATGTCCCCAAGGAGCGGCCTTCCATTTCCTAAATGTGAAAAGGACAAGTAAAACACTTGAATGGCTGTCTACTAAATTTGAATTAACTGCATTCAGTAGATTAAATGTCAACCGTATGACAATTATTGAGACCCGATAACTGCATCCTAAGTGATCTACAATACAATTTCTGTCCATTGTTTTGGGTGGGAAGAAGTAATGCTGAATGGATGGATCATGGTGTAATTCAGGTCCCTGCAATTTTTTTGTGATTTGGGGACTGACAATCACAATGAAGGTCTAACCAGTGTTACATCTGAGCAGATTTATATCCATACTAGTACAATATTATTAGTGAAATGGGTCTATCTTGTAGTACACACTTGGGAAAAATGCACTGTTAACCAGTTCTCACAAGTAAAAGTTAGTAAGGGTTGTAAAAAATATAATATATCCAATAAACTCAGATTTCACCATTACAGTTGGATTCCTCTTTGAATAAAAGCATAGCACCAAAAATAGTACCCAGATGGACCAAATGATGGACTTCTAAAAGACAACAAATATAGTGAGATTACAAAAAAGATTGTACAAGCACATTTTCTTGTAGAGTGTATTGTGTGTGTGTGTGAAATTTGAAGGTTTTTAAATTTAAAAATAAAAATAAAAATAGACTCTGGATCCGATCATACCATAATTTAGCTTTAAAATGATGGCAAATTACATAACAAAATAATTTCAAATTTCCCAATATCTTCAAAATTATTCCAGAATTCACAAAGCTTTCTTTAATTTTAACTTATAAATTCATATAACTTCTAGATTTATTGTTTTTAGAATTATATCTTATAATCACAAATTATTTAAGGAAAAGGGCCCTTTCATACATTTATGCTTTCTACTGTGATTTATACAAGTTTCTTAATTTCTCAAACTATCTTGATCTTCTTCTTTTTTTTAACTTTAAGTGTTAGGCTAAATGAATAATGTGTTCAAGGCTTCAACTTCAAGCTTAGGAGGGGAATAGTAAAATTGACAAATAACCACATATTTACTTATAAAAAAAAATAAAAACCAATAGTCATTAATATGACCACAAAACATGCCACACCTCATACAAGTTTTCCCTAAAATGGAAATTGATTGACATCACTTCACCGTTTTTTGAGAAACAGTAATTTTTAATTCAGAAAATAGAGTGTAGTCCTAGCTGAAGAAAATGAATTAGAATCAGTATAATGGTATGCATAAAATTAAATATCATTTCAAACAACGAAAACAGATACAGTTCTATCAAGAAAGGAAGACAATATAACAGAACACATGTAACGACCACCAAATTTTATAATATACAAATTAGTAATTAATTAAGGAGTAAAATTGAAAAAGAGTAATTAAGTATTTAATAAATTAAGAAATAATGGAAATAAAAATATAATCCTAATTTCAATAGGAGAAGTATATGGGTATGGACTATGGATACTATAATCCTAATCTAAATAGGAGACTACGTGTGTATTGGGACGATATATATATATATATATATATATATATATATACCCAGGTAAGTGATATTCTACTGATTTACAAGGATTTCTATGTCTTGATAATATGTAAAATAAAATCTGATGGGTTTAATGGATATAAAAATACTTTAGATGTTTATACATGCTGTATAATCTTGAAATTCTTGATGATAATATTGATTTATTAATTAATAGACATCTAAATTTGACTTGGGTTGAATTGGGTCTTGGTGGTTATACATATATCTATATGTATATGAGTTTACTGTCGAAATAAAGCATGCATTGTTATGAATATCAGAACATGTATATTTATGCTATGTATGCTGTGGTCAAGGGGTTGTGCTAGGAAGCACAGACACACCTAAAAGGTCGAAGAATCCGTGTCGGACACGTATCGGACACCGACACGCGTCGGACAAGCCCCGACACGTGTCGGACACACCAAAATACGTGTCCTAATTTTTTTATTTTTGGACACACCACGGACACGGCATAGACACACCATGGACACGTGTCCGACACGCGTGTCATATCGTTAGAGAGTTTTTAGAAAGTTTTAAAAAGAAAGATAGTTTAAAATGTAAATATGATGACTTCTTTGAATTTTTTTAATAAAATATTGCACTCATACCATATAATATTTCATTTTTTTTATAGAAAACAACTATTATCATTATTGTGGAGTAGATTCGATTGTATAGTTCTTTAAACGATAAACTAATTGTTTTTATAGCTCATTAATTATTATGATTTGTGAATTTTCATTGTTAGGTTGATCTCATATATATAAAAAGATATAATTATTAATCGCGTGTCCCCGCCGTGTCCGTATCCTAGTTTTTTAGGATCTGCCGTGTCGCTGTGTCCGTGTCGTGTCGTATCTGTGTCCCGTATCCGTATCTGTGCTTCTTAGGGGTTGTGTATACGATATATATATATATATATATATTACATATATGGTGTAGCTTGGACCCTAACTTAAATTAACAGATGCTCGCTCAAAAACACATGCATAGGGGTGTGTGTGAGTGTATTTAGAACAGTGGGTATATCACTATATCTAATGGCTGAAACTTGAATTTGAGGCCATGGAATTACAATATTTTTAGCTCATTAGATGATTTGGGTGATGGGCAAACAAAGCCCTATGGTTTGGATGGGATTAGAGCTTGTTTGGATGGTTGATTACAGGTTGGAAAATGGCTCATCGCGCAGTGGCATGAAGGGGTTTACTGTGTAACCTTCTGCAGCGTGAAAGAGAGAGGAGCAAAAAGGTACCCAGCGCATGCACTATCCCACATGCACCAGTGGCGCGTGAAGCATGCCTAGTGGTAGTTTGGGGTGGTGGATGGGTGATTCCAACCCCACTCGCCGAGCCCAACATGTGGGTCCCGTTTTCAGGCCCACCCGAGATGAAAATATAATTATTTTATATTTTAATTATTAAAAGAATTAGAAAAAATAAGAAATAAATATTTAAATTTCAGGAAATTGTGAAATTTTATATTTAAATAATATTAACTTATTTAGGTCATAATACACTTAAAGAACTAGGTTTGGATTAGTTGGTTATTTATTTAGTTCGAAAAATAGCACTTTTAGGCACGAAAACTAAGAATATAGATTATTCTTAATTAGTTAGGTCACGAAATTTTATAGGTAATTAGATTAGGTAGGATTACATGATTCTAGGTATGGTACCCTCCTTAGATTAGGTTAATAGATTACAAATAGTAACTAAGATAGGTTTTAGGGCACGCATACATTGGTGTGGGTGGGTGGGTGGGTGTGTGGGGTTGATAATTGAAATTGTGGAGTTGACACGTTGTGTACATGTCCAAATTTTATTGGCGCAACAATCTTTCGAGATGAGTGAGCACAAGCAGTGGTTTTGGATAAGTGTCCCTTGGGTTGAGGTTGTGATCCTCCCCCACCACTGATAGTTGGGTTGACCACTGATAGTTGGTTGACGTTGTGATCTACTATCACTAGTGACTTGGGTATTGTTGTGTATGAGTCATATCACTACGGTATGTGTTGAGTTGGGTTGTGGACTCTTCCACGTTACCAGGAGAGTTGTGACCTCTCCTAGCCACCAGAAGAAAGAGTGTGGGTTGAGTTAAATGGTTCACCCGTGGCTGCTAGAGACAAGTATTATCTTAATTGATGGATTGTTGGTAATTGTGTACGACCTTAGAGAAAGGTTTCGATCAGAGTTGAGGATCAGTGACGGACTCAAAAATATTTTTTAGTGGGGACGACGTTAAATAATAATAAGATTAATTTTTTTTAAAACAAAGATAATAAGTACAAATATGTAAATGTTAATTGATAATATCTTCATTCAATACATTTTATAATTGTATTCTATGAAAATATCTCATTTTCAATGTCATTAAATATACTTCTCTTAATATTTATAATTAAATATGCCTCCGTCACGGTATGTTTTCTTGTATAAAAAAAATTACAAACAAGGAACACAAACTATTAGACGAACCTCGTCACTGAGTTGCGTAAACATACTTCTTCCTCCCTTCTCTTTCTTGTCTTTGTGTTGGATTTTAGGACCAAAGATATTTTTATAATTTTGTAGAAGCATTTATACAATCATTAAAAGATAGATGCAAAACTAAAATAACAAAAAGGTTGAGTGAATGTGACTCTACAAATGACGAGGTGAGAAAGAGAGAGAGTTGATTACTCTTTTTTGATGACCTAAAACTTTAGTGGGGCGAGTATATACAATGAAGTTTAGTGGGGGCAATCTTAGATCTTTAATAAAAATATAGGTATATAATGGAAATAGAAAAAAATCCAGTTGGGGCGGAGGCAATCTTAGAAATTTATTAAAATATCGGTATATAATGGAAATAAAAAAAAAGGATGCCCCCACTGGGCCTAAGGTAGGTCTGTGCCTGTTGAGGATCAGCATTAGTCATAGTGATGGACAGTTCAATTTTAGTTGTCTTGAACTTGCACTTAAGAGTGCATACTGCTAGTGACTAGTTGATTATGTGATGTTGTTGAATCGTGTGAGAGGATGGAATTTAAAATATTGATGGTTAATAGCTTATCTCTAGTTGTTATATGTTGTTGTTATTAAATTCAATAATAGTTAATTAATGATTTTCACTGTTAAAAAATAATGTTTTAATATAACTATATTAACTGGCCGTTTTTGTCAATTAGCTAGAATGTTACTTACTAAGCTTTCTCAAGTTCACCCCTCTTTTCCAACGTTTCAGATTGAGTTAGTACATGGAGAAGAAGCGTGATAGTTTAGAGGCATTTGCTTTTGCTATTTTAGTTATTAAGAAGAGATAAAGATGGGAGATTTGCATGCGTGAGGGGGTGGATGGGAAAGGGAAGGTACATGCAAGGGACTGAACATATTCTCATTCGATACATAGTATACATGTGTAAAAGACAGCAAAATTGAATAGTATAGGCCTACATAGAAACATAGTTGTCAAAGGCACGAGGTGCAGCTTCTGCGCCTAGGGTATGCCCAGGCGAGGCACTTTGAAAGAGGCGCGCGCCTTAGGCACTGAGGCGCGAGGCGCAGCAAGTGCATGCTCTGGTTTTTTTTCCTCTCTCTCTTCTGATCTGTTTTTCTAGAGAACCTTTTCTTCTTCTTTTTCTGTTTTTTTTTAATCTTTGAAGTAATTTCATATCAGAAAATCAATGATTTTCCTCTTTTCTTCTTCAATTTAATTCCTTCACATCCTCTGTTCTGTTGTAATCTAGCTTCACTGATTAATAGCCTTTTTTGGCGCTTAGTATTCTGCTTTCATAATGGGGAGGTTACCATGTAAATAGTTTGCTATGTCTAGATAATTGAATTGCAAGCATCTCCTCAGTTCTCACTTTTCACTCACTCCGGAATCTGGTATTCTGTTTCATTTGTTGTTAATTGCCATGTATATGCTTTTTATTTGCTCTCAATTGTAGTTGTTCTACATTGTTTCACTCACTCACTACAAAAATGTTATATTTTTTAAAAAAAATTCAACTTGCGCCTCACTTCAGTCAGGCCTGCGCCTCGCCTCGCGCCTCAGGCTCCAAGAGGCCTTAGCACCTTAGTGCGCTTTGAGCCTTTAACAACTATGCATAGGAAAAAAGAAAACAATAGGCAGACAAACAGGAGAGAAAGAAGGATGAGAATTAAAAGCAAGGAAAGGAGATGATAGGATTAACCTCTTCTTATGTTTGGATATTAAGTAGATAAAGAAAAGAAGAATATAGTGACCTCTTTTCAAAATTTTCGGAAAAAAAAATGTTGAGAGAGAGAGAAAAAAAAATATCAAAGCATATTTTATTCCTCTCCTTTCTCTCCCTTTCTTTTTCTTCCAAATTCCTCGTTCTAGTCGAGCAAAGCCCCGAACATTCCGGTTGCTGAAAAAAAAAATTCATTCTAACACGTGTAGGTCTATTATGATGAGCTCCACCCTCAATAATATAAAAATATAGGGTAAATACCACTTACACCCCCTCAGTTTAGGCAATTTTCCGACTAGACCCCCTCTAGTTTCAATAATCCCAAGTCCCGACTACACCCCTTGGAACTAATGTCCGTCAGCTGTACTAACGGTTTTGGGTGAATTTACAATTTTACCCATCATTAATACATTTAAATTAATCAATAAAAGCTATTGATGTAAAAAGACATAATTGCCCTCCCTTATATTGAATCAATCTTCTCTCTCTAACTTTCCCTCATCAGTCACCAGTCTCAGTTTCTCTCTCTAACTCTCTCTCATCTTTCTCTCTCTAACTACCGTCTGCCACTTTCTCTCTCTAACTACAGTCTCAGTTGCTCTCTCTAACTCTCCCTCATCTTTCTCTCTAACTACAGACTCAATTTCTCTCTCTAACTCTCCTTTTTAGTTTTTTTTTTCTAGCTTGAGTGAGTTGTATTAGTGGATATTTGTTCATTGTGGATTTTATTCTGTTAAATGATATTTTGTATTGGTGATCTGGTTTATTTGATGTTGTGGTGGATGAATTTGGAAGATGAATTGAAGTATTTAGGTATAGGAATACAGGATTCTGTATTTAAATTTTGGAGTGTGGTAACATACCTCTTTCTCATCATCATCCAAGAAGTTAAAAATATTTTGTTCCTTAACTTCAGCTCTATTCTTCCGGGATGACGTAAATGTTTGGGGAGTCCATCCTGCAAGTATTTTCACACATATTAATAAAAATAACACCAATAAGAAATTCAGAGCAATATGAAGTAGTCTAATTCTAAGGTGCATTGAAAATATACCCTCTTTAGAGCCAACAGAATTATAGTAACCAGCAGAGAAACCTCCAGTAAATGCTCCATGGAATCTTCTTCTCCCTTCTTCATCTCTGACCTGAAAATTACATAATTTTAACATGGCTAACATCTGATTCACAGTACACAAAGATGCTTAAATTAAAAATATAGCAAATTTGTTGCTTTAATCTAAAAATATATTCAAGATGGCATATGCAGCCTTGACCACCATGTAATTCCTCTATCCCTTGTAAATTTATAAGCATACTCTGACGGACCAGAATTACAAATTTGATTCACGATAAGGGTGTCTTTAAACATCCCATAGAAATAAAATGGCTCCACCGCGTTTTACACAGCATTTGAAGGTAATAACCCATTATCGTTAATGGCCCCAAAATTAGGTGAAACATTCAAATGCTTCCCATGACCCGCCTAAAATCCTATTAATACCAAAAACAACAAAACTATTTGATCGAAACCCTCAATTACAAATGAAGGTAAGCCTTCAATTGCAAATTAAAATAATGATCAAATAATAACATAAAATTAAAAACGAAATTACTAGAGGGAAATAAATTAAAGGCTAGAAGAGAAACGCTGAAGTAATATATCAATCCATGGCTGTAGTTCACAGCTTTGCTTCAACTTAACCGATCATTACCATATAACCCTTGGTTAGGTTGCTTAGAACATATCCGGAAGCAGAAAAAATTAGGGTTCTGAATTACATGTTAATCCCATACATGGAACAATTCTCTCGAGAGCACCGAACCAAATACAACTATACATCTTTCATTTTCAAATGTATAGAAGTACACCTTAACCGGATAGCTATACATATACATATATATAATATGATTATAGTTGAAATACCTCTTGTTTCCAACTCGGAAGGGTTCGCAAATGCCCAGTTGCCTCAGCGAGGGCTTTCTTCTTGCGACTGGAGACGTCTTCTTCTCGTTCAATCGGCGTCCCGAAGAACACGAAATCTTCTTCGTCACTGCCCATTTTTCTTTAGATGAAATCGAAACCTCTGTTATCAAGCTACATAAAAAAATGGTGATTTGAGGAATGATTAAAAAAAAACACCTTATACTTCAGAAGAATGGAAAGGAAAAGGTTTTATAAGTGATGTCCGTCGGAGAGAACTCTAGTAATAAGACGTCAAAAAAACACTAGTAATAAGGGAAAAGAGAAAGGAAAGTAAAAGCGAGGCTTTCGGCTTTGTTTGGTTGGACAGAAAATGCTTGAAAATACATAAAATAGAAAGGGAAAAAATATCTAAATTATACAGTTTCTAATATCAAGAAAATAAAGTTTTTTAAATATATATATATATATATGACTCTGCTTTTTGACAATATCTCCAGTTTTCGGAGGATACAATAAATATTTATTTATTATTAAAATAAAGGTAAATTACACTTACAACCCCTCTAGATTGTCTTTATTACAGTTACCTCCATTTTGGCATGTTACACTTAGGGATGGCAACGGGTCGGTTATGGGGCGGGGATCCCCATCCCCATCCTCATAACCGTTTAATTTTGGAAACCCCATAACCACCCCATAACCGGTTATAAATTTCCCCCTTCACCCCATCCCCGCCCCAAACCGCCCCGCCCCATAACCGGTTAAAACTCAAATATTTTGAAAATTAATTTTTTTTTGAAGTTCCAACAAAACCATATAAAACTAACCATACATTCCTCTAACATAAAACTAACATAGAATTTCATCCTTCATGGCAAGAACAAAGAAAGAATCACAATCATATCATCGTAAACTAGGAGAGAGGAGTGAGATTAGGGCTAAAGTTTTCTATTTAAGTATATATACACATAAGTAATATAATATAATAACATATTAAGTGTAGAATAATCGGGGTGGGTTTTAAATGGGGCGGGACGACCTTTCCCCGTCCCCGCCCCGAAACCGATCGGGTTTTAACTAACAAAACTCATTCCCGTTCCACTAACATAAACGGTTCCCCAAACCCGTTTTAAACGGGTTGGGGTGGGGCGGTTCCCCACCGGGTTGGGGATTTTTGCCATCCCTAGTTACACTTACCTCCCTCTCATTAATAATTGTTAACGAAAAATGTAAAATTATCCTTATGTTATTTACACTTACCTTCTCTATAGATTGAATTATTGCACTCATCACCCCTGTATTTTAGAATATTATACTTACTCTCCTCTAATTTGGATGTTTGTAACAAATACTCCCTTATTATCAGCAACACTAACGGTCAGCGATGGTTAATGCTGGCGTGGCCAAATTTGAAGATTTATATGACAAAAATACTCTTCAAATATTTGTAGGAAAACTTTTGTCATATGATGCTTGTACAAAAAGACAAATCTAACATCAACTAAAGAAAATACATAGATTATTTTCTTTTAGATATTCGACTTTCATCTTCTCTTTCTCTCTCCAAATCTATTGCCAATTTTATATTTATATATCAGTCAATATATCTTTTAGTTTTAGTCCTTGTTCGCTTTCGATTATATCGATTCAGATAATGACATCATAATGATGAATGATAAAAGTTAATAGATTTTGGAATGTATTTCTATTCTAAGTGTTTGACAGACACTTTGAACAAAATATAATGAGTTTTTATCCTTTGAAACGTTTTAGTCTTTAGAATTTATGGAAATATGTTCGAGAATACGTATAATATAATTGTAACAAAATAATTTTTAGTTAAAATTATTTATATAATAATTATGGCTCAATTATAATTTCACATTTTCGTCGTATAAATCTTTAAATTTGGTCAAGCCAGCATTGACTATCTCTGACAGTTTGTGTCACTGACGATAAAGGAGTATTTGTTACAAACATCCAAATTAAAAGAAGATAAGTGTAATATTTCAAAACACAGAAATGTGAGTATAATAAGTCAATCTAGAGATAAGGTATGGAAGGTAAGTGTAATTTATCCTTAAAATAAAATTATATATTCCGATCTTTTATCATCTCCAGGTTTTCTCTTGTCCATTTCAGAATTTATATATTTTTAAATCAATGTCACTATGTCGGTGTTATGAGTAGATATCAATGTAAAAGTTTTATGTTTGTGTAAGATTTTTCATGTGATTACGTTGCATTAAAAAAATAAAAACAAAGTGTGGATATGTTTGAATTTAAAGCACGTGTAGAACTTTTATTTTTCAATTATTGTTCAATATTATTGATTCAATGGTACTAAGTTTGTGCATAATTTTTATTCTTTTTTGGCTAAAAAAGGAGCACAAATGTTTGGGAAATGAGAGATTAATTTAAGACCATCATCTAGGCTTATTATTTTATTTAATATAAATATAGACTATTAAGAGAAGCAATATAATTCTTTTTTTTAAAACTTAATCAACTACATAGAAAATTTTAAATTTAACATTCTTTTTTACGTGGTCATAAAATGAAACTTTTTATTTTTCTCTTAAAAAGTCGTAAGGAAAAAAGACAAGGAATCTGGGTTTCTCTATTTTTATAATAAATTAATTTACACTTTTGTTATTTATACTAAAATAAAAATAATAATAATAATTTATAGAGTAAAAAATTATCGCCGAATGTGTAGTGAAGAAGAGTGTATCCGAATTATGAAAATGTAAGTCTCATTTGTATTACCTATTCAATTTTTCAATTCAGTGATAAATTTTACTACGCCGATCATTACTCAAAAAAAAAATCATTTAATTTTTTTTATACCCTCTCCCCTTTCTTTTTTAAACAAGATAAGGCTTCATCACTATTATTCTTTCATTTTTTTTCTTCCTTAACTATCTTATATAAATAAAAAAATGAGCATTAAAGTATTATCTTTCATTTCCTTTATTTTTTTATACCAAAGCACTATAATCGAGAATGAATGAAGAGGGCAGTGACGACCCCTACATGACAAGTGATATCAAGTTAATTTTAGAATTCAAGTATGATTATTGTCTTCTTTTTTTTTTCTTTTCTTTTTTTGGTTTTTCTTTATCAAATTTGAGGGTTCAACGAAGTCAATGTGGTATTATGCT
Source organism: Cornus controversa (assembly GCA_026545225.1). Lineage (NCBI taxonomy): Eukaryota > Viridiplantae > Streptophyta > Magnoliopsida > Cornales > Cornaceae > Cornus > Cornus controversa. Next base: position 102,013,906 of record CM048845.1, read on the forward strand.
CTTCTTGTGATATTTTTCTTAAATATTTTTCTTTCTGTCTTTAAACTAGTTATCAAATGATAATAGTTGAGTTCAATCAGATGTGGACCAACTTCGTCCTATTAGGTGTGCTCTAACAAAAGAGTTACATATGTCTTAAATTTATAAAAAAATATTAAAAAAAAATAAAATGAAACAACCTAGAAAGTGTTTCAAATCATTTAGTGATACAAAAACTCTTGTAGCGATAAACTTCATTTATTAGATAAAAATTCTTTTATTTTAGTTATATAAAAACTTTTTAGGTATTTCAAATCATTTAGTGACATAAAAACTCTACTTCATCTATTATATAAAAACTGTGTTTCAAATCATTCATTCCTATAAAAAAAAATTGACTAATAAACTCTTAATAATAGACTCCTAAATTTTATCAATTATTTTATTTCACCAATCAAAATTTTTTTACCAATAAACTCTTAAAAATTATATATCATCTATTCCTAAACTCTATATATATATATTTTTTCATTATAATTAGTGACAGATAAGTTTTACTATGAATAACAGCCCAATTGAACATCATTTTTAATCCTATTTGACAAATTTATATCAAATAAATTGGAAATTTAAAAAGTGAACACTTGGTTCAAAACCTTATTGCATGAGGGGTTATGATTTATCAAATTACTTTCAGTAACGAGGATTGTATCTCTCTAACTCTCAGGTAATTTGATTATATTATCTCTCCACTAGTTTGAGTTTCAACTCTCTCATAACTTTATACACATGAATACTTATATATGTGTGTGTATTGGCTCTTAATTTTTTGAGTTTGATTTCTTTAGGTCACTCTGATTTCATTATCCCGAGGCATATTTGGAACTCATGGACGGTGCTTACTTGAGATTCTATTTTTTTTTTATTATAGTTTGAAACTGATCAAACATTTTCTTCTGAAGAAACGATTAGTAGTTGCTACTCGTATTCAATGCTCATCTCATGTTGGATGCTATTATATGTGTATTAAAATTTTTAATTTTAGTTAATAGAATGAACAAAATTCCATTTGAGTTCATACCAAACTAATATTTGAATTAATTTGGTAAATGTTTAGTTAGGTATTATTGTAATTTTATTTTATTTTTCATGGTGATTGATTTGAATTAATGGATTTTAGTCTCTATATTTATTTTTTATTACTTTTTTCTCCCTTTATTTCTTTATTATTCTTTTTATTGACCATTTTCTTTTTCTATATATAATTTTTCAATACAAAACTTCCATGAAATAATTTATAGTTTTCCATATTAGTTATCTTTGGAGATGCGTTCTCATTTATCATATAATTTAAAAGATTATTTTTGCTAGATTAAATAAATCAACTTGATTTATATGGCATTTAATTTTGATGAAGTTTATGGAATGCAATATATTTGCAGTAAAAATTTTACATACCATAGTCTTATGTAATTTCATTAACAGTTTCTAAATGTTTAAATTGTTACCGTGGTTCCTAATAGATCTAATGAGAATTTTTGAAGTTATCTTATTCACAATATTACCAGATTATCAAGTCTGCTATTCTTACCATTTTCTATCCCTAAAATTAAGAAGAAGAAAAATACTTATAACAGCGGTGAAAAAGGTTTGGGTAGTGAATCTGGGGTATGCCAAATTTGTATCATAATCTTTGACAATTTGCTTGATCCATTTATTCTTCATTTTGCTTTTTGACGTGGTTGCTTGACATGAATTTTTCATCTCTATTATTTTGTACCAAGATTTGATATGCGTATATTTTGTTGACACCAATTACATCCAATTGATTTTCTAATTTGATTGATTTCTTAAGTGATATTTTTAATTTATTTTTCCCATTCCTTTTTTAGTGGAAAGGGAAGGTTAATTGAGTGGTGAAATATGATAATCGATAAAGTTTAGGAGTCTATTAGCATATATAGAGTTTTTAAGAGTTTATTAGTCAAAGAATTTTGATAAGATGAATGATTTGAAACACAATTTTTATATAATAAATGAAATTTATTAGTTTTTATATAATTAAGAATCAATATTAATCATATATTAATACTTCTTTCTCTCGATGATAATAATGTTAAAAAGCAACTAATGAACTAGCATGAGACAAATAAATTTATCAATAGAAGTTTTGATAAAAAAAAATACAAAAATAACTCGACATATGTCATTACCTTAGTAATCTATAGAAGTTATTAATGAACTAATGAAAAACAATTTAGAGAAAAGAATTGAAAATTTTGAACTAATGAAATTGAACCATCAATTAAATCAAAATTGTTATTACCAATTATATATGTATTTATGTTTGTATATAAATCCTAAGAAAATTAGAGTGAGGATGCATGTAAAAAGAATAGTAATGATACAGTGTCTGACTCCAAAAGCCGATTTTATGTCCAATTCCTACTTGGCAGTGACACGTCATCCCTTCTTTGTAATTTTATTTTTCTCCAAAAAGACCTTCTCTCTCGTCGATTACATCTGGGTTTGGTTTCCCTCTCTTTTTATACAGTTCTTGCTCTCTCTCATCCTAGCCCTCTCTCTTCATCTGGGTTTTGATCATCTTTTCCTAGTCCGAAGAAAAGATGATCAAAAATTTAATCCATTTTTGGGTTGAATCCATTTTTAAAATTTAAAAATATGTCACTTTTTTATTAGAACACATCACGTACGATTCAACAGAAATATTATTTGTTATCGAATATATTTCTGCTTTGAATAATTATAACATAACAAAAAAATATTGCCTCTACTTTATATGAAATTGAAAACCCAAAAAAAAGAAAGTGATTGTCAAACTTTCATCAATTCTCCAATCACCCTTAACATATATGCAACTTTTCATAATTTTGAGAGGGTAGACCATGCTACTAAAGCTGTAAAAGTTTTGTAAGAGAAATTACATTGACCTCATTTCTTGATGCAATACCTAATTACCTAGGATGATTATTTCAACCTATGGACCAAGATTTACGGAGATTAAAGGGGCAATTGCTCATATTCTTTCTTTTGATTTTTCATCTTATAATCATATCTTGATCTCTTCTCTTTTAACTAAAAATTATGAGTTTGTGTGGTTTAACATTCTAAAAACAGTTTTTTCATGAACTCAGAAAAATATTGTTTCAAAAAATTATAAATGTTGTTCTCCGAAAACAAATTATTTTTGAACTTAATTTTCAAAAAATTGTGAACCAAACAAATTTTTGTAACAACGTAAAAGTGTTTTGACAATATTGAACCGAATCGTCTGCTTCACTAACTAACACAATTCATATGCCGAATAATATTATGAACTCGATATAACAAAATCATAGTATCCATCACACTGTGTTATGATTACGCGAAACTCGTCTCTCCCAACTACACAAGCATTTCTCCATATATTTATCCTTATAAACTTTCATCTGTGCAAATTAGTGCTGGAATCAAATTGAGAATATATAGATTTGGAGACAGTTAAGGATCATGAATATATATATATAAGAATTACAAAAACTTTCTGGCTGTTTGGCTGCATGTTGTACCAATACTGATAGTTGGCTTCTTATTTAATCATTCTGTTTAGCTATGTGATCATTTCAATTTTAAATAAATTTGCAGACATTGAATCCACTTTACCTCTCATGTAATTCAATAGAAATGGATTAGTTTATAATTACTCATAACTTTTTTATTAATCAAACAAATAAATAATAGTCAACACCGTGAGAGGGAGAGACACACAAATAAAAAATAGTCAACACAGTCACAGAGAGAGAGAGAGAGAGAGTCCAAACTCAAAGCCCATGTACTCTAAAATTGGCACTCTTTTTTACAGCATGAGACTTACAAACAAATATCCATCTTTCAATGGGCAATCTACAATAACATGTATGGGATTAAGTTGACAGGAGTATCAAATATATATATATATACACACACACACACACACCCACCCACCCACACCAAGGGCAAACACTCCAGCTTTCACTTGTCACGTTATCACAATCTCTTTCGCCACTGTTTCACTACCTGAACCCTACAAGACCAATAAAGCTTGTATTAGACTATGTTACACAAAGAACACAAATATATATATGGTTCCCAAATTTCATGTCATGTCGATCTTCAGATTTTTGTAATTCCATTCAGAGTGAGTCACAACACGAATTAAGAATTAATATATAGGAGCTAGCTTTATGTATTGATGCATGTATAAATTTATGTATAGTTATACAAGTCTATAAATATACACACATGACATGTATATGTATGTACCTTCTTCTTAGGCTTATAAATCTTCTGCTCTGGCTTTCCAGACATTGGTGGTGCATAGGTCTGGGGCAGACAGACACCAGCAGCATTGGGTGCGCACACAGCATTTCTGGGGGGCATTTTCTTGTCCTTCTCATGAAGAGGTTTCTGTGGCTTCGACGATGACATTTTAAACCTGAATATATATATATATATATATATATATACACACACACCTTGTTGTGTTGTCCCCAACCACCATTTTCTTCTGAACTTACACCTCTATTTGTAGCAGAGCTCCGATCTTTCAAGGAATTAGAATCAAAAGTTACCTGAGAAAGAATAGATAAAGGTGGCAATTAAAGAACAGAATAACTGAAATGGAGAGCACTTGGGGACCTTTAGTATTAGATGCTTTGCTTTGCTCCGATTCCTTACTGACAATGCTCAAGTATCAGATGGTTTTAGGGTTCTGACTTGTGAGTGACTCAAATATATTAAAGATCCAAATCCAATGAAAAATTGATCAAATTAAAATATATATAGTTATATAAAACTGAATTTGATCACACTGTTGGAGCTCTGACCTGTGAGATCGATTATGAAATGACAAAGACAACAAACTTGGGTTCGATAATTATGATTTAGGTCCAAATTAACTTAAATTATGTAATGGTTTTATAACAATTTTATGGGAGTAGTTTTGTAGATTTAATCTAATAATTAGACTTACTACTATTTAATTAGTTTTTGGAATATGACTGTCAAATTAAAAGATGGGCTACTGATTCTGCTTCTTAAATACAAGAAAGGGCATTGAATATGTTCCATTGGGAATCCCATCGCAAAGGCTGACCTGAGAAGGAGAGTATCTGTCTCAATCTTTCTTGGATACTTTAATTGCTCTACAACTCCTCCCAAACCTGCATGAATGCTAAGAGTAAGAGCTACTGACTGATCTTTTTCTGTTCCATAACCAGATTTGGGAGAGAAAAATATGTCATTAGGATGTTAATTTGATTAGATCTTCTCGAGTCTTTCTGTTTCCGACCCTACACCTTAGCTCCATTTGAATGCAGGTTTATCTACTTGAATTCTCTTTTTCCATTCTTTTTAGAAATATATCTTTTCAATTGAGGATAAAGTGCAAAAAAGAAAAAGAAACTGACTGTATAGAAAATTAATGTGGAAGAACACCCATGTTATTTAGTATGTATATATAAATCTCTATAATTTCAAATTTTGGAGCAAATTGTCACCTATTACATATATTCGTTGGAAAGTAGTTGTTGATGTGTGAGACTTTTTTGAAAACCCTAAAATACCCTTTTTGTCATTTAATGTTTTGTTTTTTTTATAATATGTATATAAAATAAGGGTACTTTAGTCATTTCATGGTTTAATTTTTTCCAAAATTGAAGATTTGTACTTATTTGCACAAATTAAAAAATATAGAGAGTTTTGCAAACAATAAAGGGTATTTGTACATTTTCTATATATTGGAATATTTTTTTTGCACTTTACCCTTCAATTAATTCAAAATTTTTCTAGAAAATATCTTTGATTTTCTCAAAGGTTGGACTCATATGATCATATCTATAAAATGAATTCCGAATGGCATGTTTGGTAGGGTGTTTTGGTGTGGGTTTTGTTTTCAAAAAAATAGCCTAAAACATGTTTGGTAGGAGCCCGCTTATAATAGTGTAAAAATGACATGTATTTTTGGCTCAAAACTTGAAACACTAGTATGGTGATATTGCTATGTTTGTGTACTGCAACAGACCTAATTCCATAACACTACATTGTAGCAGAGGAAACACTGACCCAACTTAAATCACCTCAGTGCATCACATATAAAAATCGAATCTAAAAACATATAGGTCATTTTGGCCCAAATTTTCTCTTTTCACACTCATGATTTTCCTTTGGTGATTTGAAGGCAATTCACATTGGGGCTTTAGATTTGTTCCATCGCTCACGTTCTTAAAGAACTTTGTGAAGGAGATTTGTGTTGGATCCCTATATATTTGTGCTATCTTCATTCTCTATCTCTCTCGACATCACTTAGGTACAATCTTCGACCTAGGTTATTTATTGTTGTTATATTGTTTCTATAGGTTGTGATTTGGAGCCTTTTAGTTCTCTATGTTTGTTTCTTGTATACAGTTTGTGTTCGTATATAAGAAACAAACAAATAACCTAGGTTGAAGATCGTACCTGATCTATTTGTGTTCCTCATAGATAGGGATGGCAATTTGCCCCGCCCCATAGGTACCCACCCCGCTCTGCCCCGTTTAGCGAACCGTTTAAGGAAACGGGGTGGGGATGAGGTTAGAGAAAATAACCCGCGTTTAAACGGGGCGGGGACGGGGGTAAGACCCTACCCCGACGGGTACCCGCCCCATTTAAGTATATATATATCTATACTTATATATATAATATATAGAGAAAATATTAATAATGTATAAAGAAAATATTAATATTATATATATCATACAACTATACAAGTTTATTATATCAGTAATGGATGACTCAATATTATCCATTGTGTTGCAAGTACCTAAATGTGTGTTTTTGGTGTATATTTATCAAAATATCAGATTTATTATTATAAAAAATTTTGCATTAAAAAAAATGTATAAACGGGGCGGGGCGGAGAAAGTTAAACGGTTATGGGAATGGGGAAGTCAAAACCCGCTTCGCCACGTTTATACACGGTTGCGGGGCAGGGACGGGACAGGAAAAGTTAAACGGTTTCGGTTATGGGGAAGGCAAAACCCGCCCCCGCCCCGCCCCGTTGCCATCCCTACTCATAGATGCCAAATCATATACAAGAAACAAACACAGAGAACCAAAAGCCCCAAATCACAACCTATAGAAACAATACAACAACAACAACAAATAACCTAGGTTGAAGATTGTACCTGAGCAGTGTTGAGAGAGACTGAGAAAGAAGAGATCATAAACGCTAGGGCTCTAACACCAATTGCCTTCACAAAAGAGTATGAGTGATGGAACAAATCTAGGGCTTTAACACAATTAGCTTCAAATTGTCAGAGGAAAATCGTGAATGAGGAGAGAGAAATTTTGGGCCAAAATAACCTAGGTGTTTTCATATTCAATTTTTATATGTGATAAGCTTAGATCATTTAAGTTGGGTCGGTGTTTCCTCCGCTACAATGTAATGTTATGGAATTGGGCTGGTTACAGTACACAAACATACCAATACCACCATATTGGTTTTTCAAGTTTTGAGCCAAAAATACATATCATTTTTACACTATTGTAAGTAGATGGGTTTCTACCAAACATGTTCTTGACTACTTTTTGGAAACTGTTGACCCAAAGGTTTTAACCTAAGGGCAATCTTGTAATTTTGATGATAACAAATCATTAATGATGTTTTGTACTAATTCCCAATTTGAGTGATTGATTTGAAGCAATGATGTTTATTCAAGAAAGCATTCACATTAAGGATGATGTCATGAAGAGGACAATGTCAAAGAAAGCATTCCATTGAAGAAGAAGGTGTTGCCCCAAGATTTAATGACAAATGCCATTTTTGAAGAAATGGGGTAGAAATAAGTTGGTGAGAGCTAGGATTTCATTGTCAAAGTTATTTATGAATAACATGATTGAAGCTCAATTCTATGATAGGACCATGCATTCATTTTTATATCATTTTTTGGTCTCTAATTCTCTTGAAATAGGTCTTGATATTAATTCAATGATTTTCTAAGACCAAACAAGCTCAATGTCCTAACCTTGTCTTTGATTATTGACTATTTAAAGGTTAGAGGACTTTGAGGCGCCTCAAACTCAGTTTGAGCCACCTCAAAGTTACAGAAAGAAATTGAAGTTTTGAGAAGGCTTTTTGAGGCGCCTCAAACTCACTTTGAGCCACCTCAAACTAATTTTGAGTCGCCTCAAACATACTGAATTCAAATCCAACGGATAGTTTAGTGCATTTAATGCTCTCAACTACCTTCCAACAGCTATAACTCAAAGGGGCTCTATATATATTGATGGCTCTGCATTTATTTCTTAATCTAACACTCTTGAGCTATTTTTGCTGAGCAAAATTCATTACATTCAATACTCTATCATTCTCATTTATTAGACTTGAGCTTCAACTTGAGATTCATATATAACTACTAGTCTTGTGAGCTTCATTTTGAGATTCTATCTTTGAGAGATATATTCTTTGTGCTGTAAATCTTCTCCTCATTTATTGTAAAGGGTTGGTTGAACCCAAGAAGACTAAGTGGAGGACTTCACTTAGCAAGAGAAAGGAAGAAGCTTGTTAGCTTCATTGTAAAGGTTTGCTCTCCACCCGAAAGGAGAAGCCTTAGTGGATTTGGGGAAATCTCAAGAGGGATCTTGAGTCGTGGAGTAGGGGATTCCGAACCACGCTACATCTTGCGTCACTTGTGTTTGATTCTCTCTAACTCTCTCTTTTAATTCTTGTGTATCTATTTTCCCTCATTTCACTAGTATCTCTATTTTGATTTGTTCTTGATATTTATATTTGTGAAAAATTGTCATTGATTGCCATTGACCCTATTCACCCCCCCCCTCTAGGGTCAATTCTTGGGTAACAGAAACAAAATACAAAATTCACAACAAAACACCCTACCAAACAAGCCCTATGTAAGATTGAGAGAGAATGTGAACCAAAAAGAACAAGGAGACTAGACACCTACAATATATCCAAGATATATGCAATGGTTTAAGATGTGTCCTTTTATATATTGTAGGAGATTGTAACCGTTTTGATAAATATAAATATGAAATTTAAATGAAATAAGCTATAAAATTATATATAACTTAATACTATTTAATATATTAAATGTAACTCAATACATTTACTTTCTATCTTGTTATCCCATTTTCTCTGTATATAGTTATATATAAATATAAATATGTATATATATATATATATATATATATATTACTTTATATCTTTATAAATAATATATAACACTAAATTATATAACATGAAATAACATAAAAAAATATATAAATTATAAATAATATTATATAATTGAATAACATTATATAATTACAAATAATAACATTACATAGTATTATATAATTATTAATAATAACATTAAATTAAAGGAATGAGAAGAAGTAAATAAATTGCACATATATATTGCTCCCAAGTGTTAAATATATTATAATTTAAATTATTAATTAGTTGTACATTAATTAATACAACTTAACATAATATAACAAATAAAAATATTTATTACATATAAGAAATAAAAAATATTTCTTTAATTTAATTTATGTTTAACAAGAGTATTAATAAGATTTTCAAGTAAGGATTGTTGGTCAAAGTCTTGTATTTTTTTTATTTTAAAGTGTGCTTTTGCATGTTTGGTGTGAAATTGTTACAAATTTGATTGCTAGGTGATTTGACATTTTAAAGAGTAGTTATTTAAAAGTTAAAAAATATATCGTTTTATGTTATACGACATACCACGGGATCTCCTTCCACTGGAGGGGATCCTGATCCATTGGAATGACATGATCAAATGGCTACATTGTCTAAACTACAAAATAATATTGGAAGGTGAGTAAATCCTATGCGAGTAGGAATTGGGTACTTCGGAAGTACCGTGCAAACAGGAATTCCACCGATACAAAGTCGACATTTTTCAAATTTTCCTATTATCATGGGTAAAACAGTGTATTGGATAGGATTCCACAATTCACAGCACCGATGGTATTGTATAATTTTTCCCACATCACATCTATTGGGCGTGTTATAACTCGTGTGAAAAACACATCTATGCCATACAATCTCAACTCTTGTGAAAGATAGTGCATATAGGGAAAAAAAGTGCTACATATAAACACATTACAAGCTGTTGCCAAGACTTGTGATTTTGCAAATGAAAATTTTGAATTTTGAGAATTATTTGATATATTAATATAATTAGTACAGTATTTATTTAGGAAAATAGAACAAATAATTAAGAAGAATTTTTTTAAGTAAAGAAAAAAAAAGTAATACTATATGTTTAGTAATATCATATATTTACCAATATGCATTGACACAACGATATGACCTCTCTTATTCATAAAAGAAGTTGACTGTTTCACTTCTACTAGAAGCAATATTGTGAGTGTGTGAAACTTTGCTCTAACTTTCTTAAAAAAAATAAAAAATGAAATACATAGAATTTTAAGTTTTAGTAATTAGTCGAGTCCCATTACTTGACTTTCCAAAAAAAAGGGTAAACTTTATTGACACCCCCTGAGATTTGAGGTATTATCACGCGGCTACAACTTTGTGCAATTTTGTCACCAACACCCCATGTTAGGATTTTTAATTTTTTAATAAATGAAATGTCATGACTGCCCCTGATTATTTAAATGAATTTTAATACAAAAATATCAAAATTGAGAAATGACAAAACTACGCTCATGATTGCCACGTTCTGTTATTTCTCTTTCGTCTCCTCCTCCAACCACTGCCACCAACGACAACCACCATCTCCTCCTCCAACCACTGCCACCAACGACAACCACTAACCACTAACCACAACCACCATCCCTAAATCACAGTCACCAAATCCACAACCACAGTCACCAAATCCACCACCACAATCCTAACCACAGTCACCAAATCCACCACCACAATTCACAACCACAGTCACCAGCACCACAATCCCAACCACAGTCACCAGAAAACACCCAATCACCATCCCAACCCCACACCTGGCGGCGCTACCACAACCACAATCACCACCACCACCATCAATTTATCTGTATACACACACAAATGTATATATATATACACACACACAAACACACACATATGTGTATCAGATTTGGGTTTGTCTCATCGGCGGGATAGTCGGGCTCTGTCGAAGTTCGTAGCCCAATGCGAAGGGATCGAAATCTTCAATGTTCCAGTGGATGGTGTGAGAGATTCATCTTCGAATTCGAAGTGGATGTTCAACTAGGGACTGTAAAACATGAGTTTTTTTGCTGGCTAACCTCGTAGGAGGGTTCAAATCAAAATTGCCCACATAACCAATCACAATCTTCTGAACCGTTTAATTGCATTACTAGGTGCTGGATGGGGGAATGCAGAGTAGACGGGGAAACTTCTAGGTAAAGAATGGACCTTATCTTAGGGTGATACATTGGGGATGGAAATTGGAGCTGAGAAATAGTTTATTGGACATGATTGTCTGATAGAACTGCAGGAATTATAAATCAACATTATATATTACTGTGAAGAACAGACACCTATGGGTCATGAAGTTTTTACGCTCAGAAGTTGTGCAAAAGGATTTCAGGATGTTAGGCAAATTGATGGGTTAGATTGTGAGGAGTAAAAGATGGGATTGGTGACTCTGGTTGGGATTGTGGTGGTGGTGGTTGGTGGCAGTTGGTTTGGATTAGGTTGTGATTGGAATTCAATAGTGGTGATGGTAGTGGTTTTGCCGCCTATGGTGGTGGTGATTGGTGGTAGTGGTGGTGGTGGTTGTGGTGGTGGTGCCCTCTATCTATATATGCATATATATATATATATATATATATATATATAATGTAATAATAGTGAAGTGAGTATGTAATAATAGAGCATAGTTGGAGGCATTTTGATTCATTAGGCATAGTTAAATAGGTAATTTTAGTATTTAAAAAGGTTATGTCAAAAATCAAAGGTAGCATAGTTTTTTTACCATTGAAAAGTAGTTTGACACAACTTACTTTTGACAGAAAGGATGTATGTGATATACGTCACAAATTTCAAAAAATATTGGTGACATAATTATACAAAATTGTAGACGTATAACAGTATCCCAAATCTCAGGGTGGCAACGAAGTTTACCAAAAAAAAAATAAAAAAACCGGCCCATTGCTTGAACAGATCCACAAAAGGTTAAGGCGAAGACGACTTTCAATTTTTTTAAATTTGGATAAATGACCGTGGCCCACTTGATTGGCCGCTCTTAATTGGCAGAGACACAGAGTCATCTCTCAGGGGCGATTCATCGAACACCTGTTTGAGCCCTTCATTCAAGACGAAACTATATATACACATATATATAGAGTTTATCGTTAATGTCCCCATACGCCCTCTTCGAACGTGCACACCACGTTCCAATCACCGTGCGAGTACACAGCAGGTCACACATTGAAAACATTAACGCGCTATTAAAGCGCGTCCATAATCGTTATTCAACGCGCTATAGAGAAGTTTACCCTAATCGCCTGCGAACTCGATGTCTCTCTCCCCTCTTTCTGCAACTTTCGATCTGCTAAATCGATTCGGATTCGGTTTGTTGACAATCGGTTGATTTTCAGATCCTCGTTTGAGTAGATTTTCAGTTCTTCTTCATTATATACCAAAGAAGGTTAAATTTGTAAGTCTCGTTTCATATCTCTCTATGCGCTTGTGTGTGTGAGTGAGTGTCGAGGCAATTTGTTCGTTTTGGTTTATATCTCAAGCGTTTGATATTCGTTTTGTTTTGAAGGTTGAAAAATGGAACCTATGGACATCGTTGGGAAGGCGAAAGAGGATGCTTCGCTTCCAAAAGGTTCGATTTATACACGCATGTTATATATATATATATATATATATATATATATATATTAACTTACCTTTTGTTTTTACCAGTTCGGTTAATTTGTTGTTAAATGATTTGTTTATTAAGATAGAATTTTTTTTCTTGTTTCTGTTTTTTGAGCAAGTATATCAATTCTGTAATAAAATGATAATATTGATTATTCACATAAATCGCATCAAAGGAGTTCGCTCACTGGCAAAGTTCTTTTTTGATTAATTTTATATCTTCAACAGCTTCTAAACCCTTGAATTAATGAATTGTGTCCATTATAAAGCTCTTGCAACAAAATAAATACAAGAAAAAAAAAGAAAAAGAAAAAGAAAAAATGTCTTTTGTTTTTAAAGGAGAAAGATATGTATATCTTTGGTACACTGTTAAATAATTCACAAATCTAAATGGGTAATACCAAATATAACCCTATATGTGCCACATTTTATTAATTCATATTCATATTTGTTCTTTTCATACAAAATTTTGTGCTATTGAATCAGTTGGCATGAGGTCTAGATTCAAAATTGGTATCTGAGGTATTGGAGTGTGGTTAGCATCAATTGCATCCATATAGGAGAATTCAGACAGTAAGGTGGAGGAGGAACTCTGAAACACATTCAGCGTAGCTGATGCAATATCTCTTCATGGCCTTGTCAAAGAAAAAAGGGAAGAAAATAGAAAAATTTGAGAGCTTGGTATTGCAATATCTAGTCATAGTATTGATGAATTAATATTTTGTGCCAGATTTTCTGCAAGGGATACCGCTTGACTTTTTTCTTATTTAATTGAACTGGGTTACTTTTCCTGCATTTCATAAACCAAATGTTAAAAATATTAAGGTGTTTTCAAGATGAATGATGCCAAGAGAAGGTAAGGGCGTGAGTGTCATTTGTATATAAGCCTGTAGGGGTCACTAAATTCCACTGCTTGATTTATTAGTTCTAGCATATGATGTAACTGCATTTTGTTATCGGAGATTGATGGCTTACAAACTTAGCCGATATCATGCACCTTAATTTTTTTTCTGATTGAGCATCATATTCTTTAAGTTGGTTTTATGTGTTTGATTCATTTATTCATTAATGCACCTTGTTGTTTATCGCCAGCAACTATGACTAAGATTATCAAGGAGATGTTGCCTCCAGACGTTCGCGTTGCAAGAGATGCTCAAGATCTTTTAATCGAGTGTTGTGTAGGTGAGAAGTTAATTATAGAACTTTGTAGCTTTTATTTAACATCATCCTTTACATAAGTTGCATTAGTTAGTTAATTGTTATTATTCTATGGTTGTTAATGGTGTTTAGATGTTTTCTGCAATGATGATCTGTCCAATGGCTTCCTATTTGATTTTGAATAGATAAATTAATTTTGTCTATAAATTTACTGTTTTTCCATTCGAGATTGATTGATGTACTTGCCTTTACAATGACCTTTCTCTTTGCGTATGTGCGTGTGTGTGTGTGTGTGTATGTGTGTATGTATATATATGTCATGAATAGACATTAGGAATAGGCTACAATGCTACATCGACACTGCTGTAGTCTCGGAAAATTATATAAACTCATCCTATTTGCCTAAAATATTAGGCTCATGTTCAGAAAATTGTTGTTTTTCCTTGTGACAAACGAATTTGCTTTGGCCTTTTTTTTTCCCCAAAGTTTGATGTATGTATACATATATATAAAATTGAAATCGTTTATGCTCAACTTGATTAATAGGAAAGAACATTGAAAGGAATGGAAGGTGGAAGGATGGAAGAGGTATCCCTAGTGAAAGAATGAAGCATTTCCTTAGTGTTATTAGGCTTTTTTGGAAGAGTAGATGTTAAAAAGAAAATGAGAAAAGATGATTCTCTCTACTTTCCTTCCACTTTGGCATGAAGGAATATGGTATGCTTGTAGGGAATTTGCTTCCCTCATCCCTTCCTTCCCTTCTCTCTTCTCTATGAAACAAAGGAAGGGCTTTCTGTCCCTCACCCTTTCCTTCCCCTCGCTTCCCTCCTTCTGTTGTCCTTCCCTATCAATTAGGATCTAGGAAGTACAAACAACTTCTCTTGGGATATCGTGGCGGTGTCGGACATGTGGACACGGCCTGAAAGTGTCCTGAAATTTGAATATTTTATTTTTTTGGTTGGACACGATTGGGACACATGGCATGGACTTGGAAATGACACGTTCTTGACACTTTTAAGACACGACAGGGTAGTTTTGTAATTATCTTTTTTAGAAGAATGAGATTCAATGCAATTTAAAATATATTTATGGGTTAATTAGAAAAATAATATAAAATTTAAGAAAACAAAATTAACAAACATCTAGCTCTAAGCTCCAAATTAGTGATTTTATTCATGATTATATTGATAAAATAACCAAAAATTATTATTTATATAATAATATATTATATTATTATTTTTTGACGTATTCATGCCGCATTCGTGTCCTATTTTTTGAGATTTGCCGTATCGTCATGTCTGTGTCATGTCATACTCGTGTCAGTATCCACACTTCCTAGATCAGGTTGATAACGAGGAATAAGATATGTGTGATGAAAGGCCCAACAATGAGTTTGATGGGTGTTGAAAAAGAAAAAAATAAAAGATTAAAGAGAGAAATAAAGAATGAACAACACAAGGATATACGTGGTTTGGCCACTACGGCCTACATCTACATTACACAAAACCCAAAGAGCTACATCACTTTTATTGTATTCTCTCTTAATTTTGCTTACAATGACCATCTCTATTTATGAGAAAATATACAATACCTTAGGGGTACTGATGATGTGGCATCCCCGACAAGTATAAGCCCTCCATCTCTTTTGAAAACTACCAATTTCTCTACAATCAAGGAGAAATGGAGGGCTTACACTTTCCGGGGATACCACATCATCAGTATCCCTGAGGTATTGTATACTTTCTCCTCTTTTTATAGTGAAATAATACAAGTGATAAATATGGAAAGCCAAGCCCTCCCTCTCTCGGGAGGCAAATCACGTCCCAATCCACCTTGGTAGCCTTAGAGATCCCAACTACACCATGCCAGAGAAAATATCTAAAATACATTGATTGAGGATTCCTAAAATCAATTCCATAAATCACTCCTATCAATATTCTATCAAGGTTTAAATCACGCTTATCATGATATTCTCTCAACACCCTCCCTCAAGTTGGTACACGAAGATTTTAACTCAAGTGTCCAACTTGAAACTAAATACGAAGTTTTCGAGAGTTGAGAGAAGTAGATCCAGAGATCCGAGACGAGATGATCCTCAGATCCGAGACAAGTTAATTTGAAGATCAGAGACAATTTGATCCTAAGATCCAAGACAAGTTGATCCGAGTCGAGTTGAACGTGAGATCCGAGACAAGTTTATAGCAACGTATGATAAACCTACTCTGATACCATGTTGAAAAAGAAAAAAGAAAATATTATAGAGAGAAATAAAGAATGAACGACACAAGGATATACGTGGTTCGGCCACTACAGCCTACATCCACAGCACACAAACCCAAAGGGTTATATTACTTTTATTGTATTCTCTCTTAGTTTTGCTAACAATGACCATCTCTATTTATAGTGAAATAATACAAGTGATAAATATGGAATTGAGGATTCCTAAAATCAATTCCATAAATCACTCCTATCAATATTCTATCAAGGCTTAGATCATGCCTCTCATGATATTCTCTCAACAATGGGTATTAAGGATGGTGAGAGAGAATCTAAATTGAAGAGAGAATGAAAGAAGAGCTAGTCGTCGTCTTCTTCTTCTTTTTTTTTTCTCTTTTTCTTATGGGAAAATTTATCCCCAAATTTTGGATTTAGAGAAGCGGGAGATGGAAAAAATGACATATACACTGTAGAAGAAGTTGACATACTAATAAAATCAACATAGCTAGATCTTGGCAATGGTGATAAAGTAAGGAGTGGCATTTTTGGTTTTTGTATATGAGAGGCTTGTCAAGTGATGGTCACAGTCTACCGTAATTCATTCTACATTCGTGTCTTGTCTTTTGATGTAGACATCTAAGCTTTCAATATTAGAATTCTTCTGATTATAAGATTATAAATTAAAAGATTGGAAGGTGAAATATTTATTTCATAAAAAATCTAACATTCTCTTTGGATGAATCTACCGAAACTCATTCTGCTTTCATGTCTTGTCTTTTGATGTAGACATCTAAGCTTTCAATATTAGAATTCTTTTGATTATAAGATTATAAATTAAAAGTTTGGAAGGTGTAATATTTATGTCATAAAAAATCCAACATTCTCTTTGGATGAATCTTGAACGGTGGAGTGTTATTAAATTTAAATTAATAACTATAACATGGGTGGGCTAAAATTTTTATTTCTTATACGCACACATTATGAGTTTTTGTCTCAATGCATGAATTTGTGGTGGAGGAATTTGTCTCTCAAAAGTTTGCAAGTTAGTCAGTCCTTTAATTTGCTCTCAAGCTTGACTTCCTAGCTTGTAATCTAAATAAGTTGAAGTTGAATATTATTGTTCTCAGCTTTGTTAATGTACTAAATCTTACATCTCAGTTACTTATCAACTTAAAGAAATAGGTACCACTGCAAAAACTGCCTTGCTCTTGAAAGAAGTTTGCTACTTTCCTAAAAGTTCCCTGTTGCCTGGAAAATGCTGTAATTTTTCTCCAAACTACAATTTATATTTTCTCCTACAATGTTGTTCTCAATATGTGCTAATAACGCACAGAATGTGTCTCGCAATCCTTTTTATTTATATTGGGGTGAGGGGCCTTGGTTGTCACCTCAATTGGGTAGCATAACTTTGGGAATAACGTTTGTGTTTTAAATTCATTTCTCCCTTATTCTGCATAACTGGCATATTATCCATCATGAAAGCACATCTAAACCAAATTATGGAGAAGGGCGGAGCTTGGGCCTGCTCTTTTTTATCTCTTACTGTGAGCTTGAGCAGCTTTTGCCAAGCTGGAGTGAGGTTAAAATCTGATGGACAAAATGGTAGGCCATCTGTATTTATGACCTTCTCCATTTAAACACATCCTCATGTTTTCCCATGATGCTTTAGTTTCATCCTTTTTATAAATTTACCTGTTTTCTTTAAATTTTATCGTACTTGACCCAAAATATATATAAAAAAAATTCCTTCGTAAGCATAATTATTAAAGCTTATGGAATAGTAAGGTGCCATGGTCTCCAAAGCTAAGCACAAGATGCAACATAAGGCGCGAGCATGGATGAATCATGGCCCATGTGTGACAGAAATGTATATCAAATATAATTACAATTAGAAAATGTCAAAATCTGCAACACAAATGAGTCAACTTCAAAATGAGAAAAAAATTTAGCATCTCAATCAATGGGTTAACTAAATGAATGTATGCATATATATTTTTCAATTTGCATATACATTTAATTTGTTTAATGTACAATTAACACATTCAAAATATGCCAAAAAAGCTCGTTGAAGTTTTTTATTTTATTTTTAAATAGTCTTTGGCATATTAAGATGAGATTTTATCCATTAAATATGTATCATATTAAATATAATTGCAAATGGCACTTATAAAAGGCTGCAATCATATAGATTTTAAACATATTTTATATTATCATATGCATTTAAAATCAAGCATTAGACATATTTGATGTAAGTAGTCAACCATCAGCTCATGATACCGAAGACTAAATATCTGTTAGAATTAACTAATATGATCTATAGACCGTATTGTGATATAAAGCATATCTTTAATGGCCACTAAAGGGAAAAAAGACGAAATAAAAGATGTAATTGGATGATAACAATTAATATGCACATTTAGTTGAGGAGTGGTGTGACCATTTTTCCTTAGCCTTGGTGTTGCCTCCTGTACGTGGAATAATCTGTTTAGCTTAGCTAGTGTTTAGTATGCCATTCTGGGGACTGCTGCCTTTATGAGTTTCTCCTTCCCGGCATTAGTGGTGTTAAAAGTACTTGATATGGAGAAATAGATGCTTTGGTTTCATCTCTGTGTTGTTTATTTTGCATGTTCTGTAAATTCTTTGGTCACATTTGTTAATCCAGAATTTAAATTATGAATGGGAGCCTATTATCACAGACGCGTAGATGTGTTCTGTCCCACATCGGGTGTGTTCTGGGTGATCTTGGGGTTGATGTATGGGTGCGGGGAACCTTACAAGTGACTTTTGGGTGTAGAACAGGCCCAGTGTGACACTATGGACTTATGGAACCTACTTTTAGGATCATGTTTCTAACAAGAATAAATGGGCCGGTGGAGACTTTCAGTTAGTGAAAGAACGCAGCCCCTGGTTGCAGTTGTTGCCTTTGAGCATAAGCTTGATTTGGTGGATATCAATAAGATTCATGCTACAAATTCTGTTTGTATTCATCCCAGCCTCTTTTGAAGATATTGGTGGGTTATGTTAACAATGCTCCTTGTCGCCAACATCTTAGTAGCGAATACCCCTCCAACTGCGTGCGGGGCCAACTTTGATTTCGAGAGATTTATTTGTTTAGGCAGTTTGAACCTGGTGATGCAATAGAATGTGCTATAGTTATAATGTCATCCTATGGACTAGGGATGAGGGTGGAGGTCCTTGGAAACTCTGACCATCCAAAAGTGTTTGATAATTCAGAACTCAGAAGCCAACCTTCTAACCGTGTGAAAACTTCTATATTAATGTAATGCCACTTCTATGTTTAGTATAGAGCT
This sequence comes from Cornus controversa, assembly GCA_026545225.1. Taxonomy (NCBI): domain Eukaryota; kingdom Viridiplantae; phylum Streptophyta; class Magnoliopsida; order Cornales; family Cornaceae; genus Cornus; species Cornus controversa. Next base: position 102,033,445 of record CM048845.1, read on the forward strand.
CCTATTTTTTCCTGCTTCCTTGATGAATTTTCTTAATCAGTTGTACTTTCCTTTTTTTTATTCAATATTGTTTCTCCTTAGAAGTGTTTGTCTTTTGTTAGAAGCAGTTGTATATTGTTTCTCCTTAGAAGTGTTTGTCTTTTGTTAGAAGCAGTTGTTCTTTTTTTATTAAGTTCTGTTTTTCAATATCTTCTCTATAAATATGCTGTTGTTCCGAATTTGATAGGTTTTAACAATTAATTTCTTTTAGTTAAGATCAAGTTTTAAATCTTTTCTGTCAATGTTCAAAATAAACCTCTCTCCTCTTTCTAGTAACAATTGAATTTATCATTTTCCGGAACTTTGGTCATTTGCTTTGAAAATGCTTTAATCTTTTTGGTGGTTTATGTTACACTCATCTCAATGTTGTTATATCCATTAGCCACTGGGGCATTCGATGCACATTTAGTATTATGTTCACTTGCCTATTCTTGTCTTCAAGAATTTTCTAAACAATAGGTTCATGAATGCTTTTTATTACAGCTCAGTTTATGTTTATTTATTTATTTTAATGAAGAGAACTTTGACCTTTGTTCAATGCTCTTGCAGAGTTTATAAACCTTATTTCATCAGAATCCAATGAAGTTTGTAACAGGGAAGAGAAGAGAACAATTGCACCAGAGCATGTACTCAAGGCTTTAGAGGTTTTTGATCCAATTCCATATTTTTCCATTTCAATTTCAGTTCTTGTTCCTTGTGTTATATATGTTCCGTCCATATTGCAGCTTCTATTCTAATGACCTTTCCTCATTTATATTGTATTATAACATTATTATGATGCATAACTAGGCATCTTTCTTAAGTGTGTAGACCATTCCTGAGGTTAGATCTGACACACAATTATGTAAAGCAGAGGTGCAACAATGAACTATCTTGTTGTGTATCCAATCTTTTTGATAATATCACACAATTATGTAACTTGATAATAGTTGTATTATGGCTGTGTCGAGTTGAGTTGAGATATAATTCAGATACATCCCAAATAAATGAGATTATAAGATTCCTATAATCCCATTATATGATGTTGGTTATTCCTCCCAGCTTTCAGATGCCGATCAAGAACGATATAGAGACATAGCAAATCAATAAAAATAGATAACCTTCACAAGCAGACCTATTAATTATGGTTCCTCACCACCAAGTTGAGACACAATTTGTACGACTTTTTCCTCTCTTCACAATGCACCCTTGGCCCCACTTTTATTTCCTATAGAGACTAAATGCATCTGTTTGATTAATGTTCTATGTCCATTGCTGGGTTTATATTAGTCCTCAACTCCTCATTCATGCATTGTTCCTATGGGAACTCAGATCTGTCATCCACTTGAGACTTCCCCAATGCTGGGACAAGTAATTAGGGGTCACTTAGCATAAACTGTCACTTTATTATTGTCCAAGGGGAATTTGTGCTTACAAGCCAATTGAAAGGAGCTTGGGCATAATGCGGGTTAAGTTGTGCTGTAAACAATGTTAATGTGAATATGAGCTAGGTCTTTATTCAAGCCAATGATCTTTATTAGTGCTCTGGGAAGAAAAGCAAATTGGTGACATTCCTCGAGGCATTTGCTGCCTACAAAGTTTGTCAGAATATATATATATATATATAGCCAGATATAAGAAACATTTGCATTGTGCTTAATTTTGATGTGCAGGATGAGTAGTAATAAATACCACCTCACTTCCTCCTCTCTTTTCAGAATATTACAATTTGCTTGTATTTTATTGCCTTGATGCTAAGAGCATATAAATAGTTGCCCTGACTTTTAAATGTGATTCTCTCAGGTTCTTGGTTTTGGGGAATACATTGAAGAGGTCTATGCTGCATATGAACAACACAAACTTGAGACTATGGTAATTATTCATTACATGCTTATCAGCATTTTACCTCACACAAGACCGGTGTTATGATAACTGGGTTGAACTGGCCTACGAGACCATGTGACTGGAACCAGTCTTTTTGGTCAATCTGATTCATCCACCTTTTATGTTACCCAATACGCTGTTGTGAAACCAGTGAACAAGGGAACCGTTTAAACTTAATTTTAATCATTTATGTAATTTCAAACACTCAGAGAGTACTTGCTGATATTCTTTGGAAATGCATTCCAACAGGACTCCATAAGAGGTGGGAAATTGAGCAACGTAGCCGAAATGACCGAGGAAGAAGCGCTGGCTGAGCAGCAGAGGATGTTTGCAGAGGCACGTGCAAGAATGAATGGTGCAGCTACAGTCCCCAAACAATCAGACCCTGAGCCGCGTTTGGATAGTTAAATTCAGGACCTTTACTCTCTAGTCTCTTGAAAAGTATGGAAGCATTCTCTTCTTGCATCTGTGCTTCTTCCTCATATTTCTGTACAAAAGCCCTTGCTAGTTACATGGCATTTCTAGATTTGAAATTTTTTTTTTCTGAATTTCTAGATTTGGATTTAGCTTGTACTCTATGAATTATGTCTATATGTTTTACTGTAATTAGTGAGAGTTTGTTCAAATTTGCCTCTATTTCAGAAACCTTATTTTCAGTTATTATCTGTGTATTGGATTGGAAGGAAATGGTGGTGCTGCCACTGTCACTGAACTTGACACAAGTAGGACACAAGTAGGTGGTGGTTGGGACTACTAAATATGTTGGGTCATATATTTAATCAATGTAGATTTCCAACTTTGCTTGATGCTTAGAGCAACTAATCACGGGGTCCCACTTAGGATGCTTAAAATGGGTGATTAGCAAACTAATTGATGTTTCCAAAGACTAAGTTAATTTTGGCTATATAGTGGGTCCTACTGATCCATGGGGTGTCAGTTTGTAGGTAGGTGATCAGAATCTAGATACTCCTGAACTCTACTTTACCTTGGTGCACATCGTCGTCGGTAGTAGGTGAAGTGTGGTCTTTCAAGTTTGAAGCCAATCTGGGAATTTAGGAACCCAACATAGCCCTGGTGCACGTTAACAATAGAAGACATAGCTGCAGAATGTTGTGTTGGAAGCTTGTCTAGGGTGAATAGTGATGGCTCTGGTTTTGTGTGCCTTTAGTGACTTTTACTGTTTTGGATTCAAGTCAAAAAAGAGTCGGTCAAGCCCTTGCTTTCACTCCCTACCCCACAAGAAAGTGAAAGAACACATACGTTGTCTCCCTTAGATTCCTTTCTTTATTTCAAACCCTCTTTCTCTCTCTCTCTGCCCAGAGGTGCCTGTCCTTGTTCTTCATTCCTAATACAGTTTGGTGGGGTAGATAATGTTTCCTTTGTCAGGATTCTCTTTTACTAGCAAGGGACTAGAAACAAAAGAATTGATGAGAACCCCAAAATCCAATAAAAAAAATATAAAGAAGAAACCAGAATCTCTGTCTGTCACTCTCTCTCTACCCATCCCACAATCTTTAAGGAGTTGCCTTCCCTTTGATTTGCTTTCTCATGTGAAGACAGACAGTCATGGCAAAGAGCTCCTCCCAAGACTTCCCCAAGAGGCACTTCCACTGGACAAAGAAGGTTAGTAATGAAGATGAAGAAGTCCCAACCATCAAGTCCTCCTTAAACAATATTGAGGATGAAAAGAAAGAGGTTAATAAGGCGGCGGCGACAACAGATCCTCAGCTGGCGGCTTCAACACCTCCACCGAGAAAGAAACTGCAAGCAATAGCAGTTTCAAGGCTGCGTTCGGTTCTTACTGCATTTAACAAGAACCGGTCACACTTGCCGCTGGGTCTTGGACCCAAAGTGGTGGGTACCCTTTTTGGGTACCGACGTGGGCATGTACACTTCGCATTCCAAAGGGATCCGAACTCTCAACCAGCCTTCTTGATCGAACTAGCCACTCCGATAAGCGGATTGGTTCGGGAAATGGCCTCTGGATTGGTTAGAATTGCTTTGGAGTGTGACAAAGAGAAAGAAGAAGAGAAGAAGGCAGTGAGACTGCTGGAAGAGCCTGTGTGGAGGACTTACTGCAATGGGAAGAAGTGTGGCTTCGCGATGAGGAGAGAATGTGGACCGAAGGATTGGAAGGTTTTGAAAGCTGTGGAGCCAATTTCAATGGGTGCAGGTGTTTTGCCTGCAGGGAATGAAGAAGGAGATGGAAATGGAAATGATGGTGAGATAATGTACATGAGGGCTAAGTTTGAGAGAGTGGTGGGGTCTAGAGATTCTGAGGCTTTTTATATGATGAACCCTGACAGCAATGGAGCTCCTGAGCTCAGTATTTACTTGCTTAGAGTCTAAGTGGCCATGGCAGCTCTGAATTACTCAGGTCCTCTTTCTTTTTTCTTGAAGACTCCAGAACAGTGAACTAATGATACTTGTGTAGCTCTTGAGCCAAAGACATGGAGGCATCTAGTTCTCTCCAATGTTTTTCTTGTCTTTTTTTTTTTTTTCTTTTTTCATCTATAGAAAATGGAAAACTGGTTTTAATGTAATTTTCTAGCATTGGGATGGAATGGGAAATATATATATATTTTTATCACTATTACAGGATTTGTTTTTCTCTCAGTATAGTGCCAAGTGTTCCACCATATTTTAAGACAACATACAATTGATGTTGTACCTCTAGATTTGTTTTGGTAATTGTCTGATGTATCTGACATTGAGAAACTGCATATATTTGGGGACTGGAAAAAAAGAGAGAAAATGCTGTGCAACACATCACAATTTTACTTGTTTGAATGGTGTTGCATTTGGAAAAATTATAATTAAGAGCTAATAATCTCCATTTATTAATTGATGGAAATGAGCCACAAGGCTCACAACCCACAAGGCATTCACTTTAAGAGGTTCATGTGTTTGGATGGTGGGAAAGAATACACCTTGACTGTTCTTCACATTACCATTTTTCCTTGGATATGATTGCTTCTAGACAAGCACCAGCTTTGCTTGAGTACTCTCTCTCTCTCTCTCTCTCACACACACACACACACACAAATGTGAAACAGGTCCACTAGGAGTATGGATGGGTTCAATTTCTTTTATTTTCTTTCCCTTTCTTTTCTTTTACTTTTCTTTTCTTTATTATTTTTAAAGGATAGGTGGGTTTTCATTTTGCCAGCTAGGTTAGTAATACATTGAATACAATTTTGGCATTTGATCCAAAGATATTAGATATTCCAATCATTGAATTTGATGCATATTTTTTGTGTTCAGTGATCAAGTAACATGAGAATCCCCAAAAATTTATCAAAGACTAGTTATAGAACTCCACAAAAGCATTCTCAAAGGAAATTCTAGGACCTGACAGATGAGGCAGCTTTTCATATTGTTGATTGCCATTTCACACTAGCAGTTCATACCTTTGATTAAACAAGCCCCCCCCTATGTTTACATTCTTTTGTGAGAAAGAAACAGTGATTTCGCTGATTTGGAATCACTATATATAAAGCAGACTTCAAGATTTAAATGCTATCTATATTTTAAAAAGCAATGATACATAAATTATAATCTATCAAGAAATATTTATAAGACCAATTTGATATTATAATCTATCAAAAGAAGTATGTTAGCAGACATAAAACTAGACTTTCAGATAAAATGCAGTGCTAAATTGAAAAACAATTCAAAGCATAGATTATACTGATGAATTCTGATCAATTCACTCTTGGGAAAAGCAAAAAACAATTTTAAACTTCTAAGGGTTCTTGATATGACTGGTATTCAACCTTTGGTCATCTTGAAAAAGAAAAGATAAACTATATATTACCTCCTCCTTGTTTCAAGGCTTTCATATAGTCTTTCTTTTCTGCTTAATCACACACAGTACACACTCACACACAATATATATATACACACACACACACACACAGAGACAAAGTAAAGAATGGATGGGACCATTTTAGAGGGTGTGGAGTGGATTGCAGCAGAGGACAAAAATATTTTTGAGATCACTTTTGCGGAAATCGAGGTTGTTTTTGATCATCTTGTCATTATTATTCAAAGATTCAAAAGTAGATTGGTGTAATAAAGTTTAGACCCTTGCTTTATACTATAATTGTTGCAATCAATACAGGCCCAAGCTAACAATTGTTTAGCTATTGATGCTATATTGTTGAAAGAGTGACCTTATTACAAGAAAGTCACAATTATGTTCCTCAATCAATTGAATAAGGTGAGCATCATTGTGATATTCAGACCATTTAACGGCTAACAGTCCCACCATCCAATGTATACAAATGTTGATAATATTTTTTTTCTTGTAAAGTTCTCTATGCTGCACTACACTGCACTACCTTAATTTACATTTACACTGTATGCACCATTTATTGCAATGAAGTATAGGATCTGTAGTATTGTAATCATAACAATGGTGCTGAAGGTGGGTTTACCTAGTTTTTTGCAAAGAGATTCCCTGAAAATATGAAAGAAGATACCTAGAACTGGGTGGATTGGGGGGAGAGTTTTAATTGTGTATGTATTTAATTTTTTAGAGTTTGTCATCATAGTGGGTGACATCATGATGACATCATCCCCACTTCACATAAAAGAGTCGGATTAGTCAATCGGACTATGAATCATATTTTTTTTTAAAGTTGCATAAATGCACCAAGCAATGTCCTTTTTTCCTTTTAATGGTGTATTAAAATGTATTTCCTTCTTAAAGCTGTACTTAAATGGCATACTGAAAAAAGTAAGAGACATGAGAAAAAATATCAGAAAGAAGATCTATTGAAGACAATTAGCTGGAAGTTGTCAAAAATTTCAAACAGTGGTGGAGGCAGGATAATGATTTAGAAGAGGCAACATGTAAAACATATGACATATCCAAGTAACTTTTATGGATTCAAGAAGAAAATATTCATCCCTGAACCAAAATTTAGCTAAAAGTATAGAGAAGTTGAAAAAAAAAAAAAAAAGGAAAAGTGTGTAGCTGAATAACTTAGTTATTTTTGCCCAGGTTTACTTTCATATTATGGTTTAGCCACTAACTCTAAGCACAGTAATCAAGATAAGCTTTTTGAACTGTTTCTTCTCTTTTAGAATCTGGACTTCTCTTCTTAAATATGGGATTCAGTTTACTCAGCTAAATTGCCCTTCAAGTTGTGACTACAAGTCTTGGATCCAAATTTGGGAGGAAAGAGAACTATGAATGGACTGTTAAAAGATAGATAGTGTAGATCTTTCATTCACTTTTCTTTCTTTCTAATTTTTCTTTTCTCTTCTTCATTTGTTTTTAGACAGTCCTAAACCATGTGAGTCCAGCCCAGCATGAAGGACACTGATATAAGTTGATTAGGCTATACTCTCAGTAGACCTGATCAAACAAGTTGCTTACAGAGGCTGTAGGCTTTGTGCACTAAAGGATGAGTTAGTGTCAGTGTCATGCTAAAGGTCGTATCCAATGCACAAGGCTTCCACTTGAGCGGGGGGTCTAGAAGAGGTAGATGTCGGCTAGTCTTACCCCCATTTTTGAAGAGACTGCTTCCAAGTCTCGAACTTGAGACCTATCGCTTTTGGACAAAGGCACTTGTGCTACAAGTTAATAGAACCAGCTTGAGAAAGGTTGAATCCTATTGTCCATTAAGAATGCTGGGGCAGAACTTCTTAAGCATAACTTCTATATATATATATATATATATATATATATATATATTATCTCTATAAGATCTTTAGCAATTGTATTAAGATACAAGGCCATAACTCTAATATTTTCTGCTTTATAATCTTTTAGGTTTTTAACATGTAATATCAATCCATACAGATTTTTAGTTTTAGTTGATCTTTTTCACACTCGTATGTCACTGATATATATACATATGTAATTATGGATGTATATATCGTTATGATTGTTGAAACTATTGCTATTGAATGGGATGATAAATACATCCAAAACAAATCATTCACTAGACTGAAATTCAAGAAAAAAGAGAATTCAATGACTTCATCAAGAAATTGCATTACTTGTTTCTTACTTAGCATTATCATCCACACTCAAAGGACATTACCATGAGGTCCCCCATTAATCGAAGGTGCAGGAAGAATAATTTGGTACAAACCTAACATTTGGTAAGTGGCTGCTATTAGACTTGAACATACCTTCTCATACTTGACAGCTTGATTTTTTTCCAGTGCACCAAGCAAGGACACCTTCTACAATCATTTACAGTAGTTTATCGAATTCTAGTATGTCATAGACTCGTAATATTATTAAAGTACACTAAAAGTTATGCATATTGGAGTATCTAAGTTTGAAAAACATATACCCCTTCCGAAACTTGCATTCATCTATGTACGGATACGGAGGTACCAAGTGCATGTACACGAGAGCAGAATAAAACAATGTGCAGGACAAATATTTCCAAATTTACAATACAGAAAAATGTGATATTCTTGAAGGTTGCTAATTATTTTGCATGTTAATAAAGGATATTGTATAAGAAGAAACTCGAACTCTCCTCCCCCCCCCCCCCCCCCCAACACACACACACGCACGGAGAAATTACTGCTTTAAAGAATAAAAAACAGCTCAAAAGAGAGGGTTAATATGACAGTGCAAGGATTATTCCTTTCCACCGAGGGCTAACTTTTTATTAGTTTCCCTGAAGGGCATTGATGAAAACAACTACACCTAAATATACTTAGAGAGAGAGGAAATACATTTCATCCTTCCCCCATCCCCACCCCTCCTTCATACTTATAAAATTTCTTTTTTACCATTAGAAGTTTCAAATGAGTCAATTGCAAACTGCATGGAAAAAGGAAGTTATCAAATGAAATAATGTATTTTTTTTCACTGATGTGTTCTTAATCACCCTAATAGTTGGGAATTAGTCATTTTCAGAATCAGCCTCATAGATACGTGTTAGCAACCTTAATTGAAAAAATCAACATATAAAAGAATAACATAAGAAGCAATACAGTCTCCCCCTTTCTTTGTGGGGCTTTTGTTGATCACAAGCATAGAAGCAGTTAAAACAGGAATGCCACTAACCAAGCACTGTACCGTGTCAAGCACCAGCTTGAGCAGAGAGAATGTCTTTTTTTTTTTTTTGGAAGGTAAAGCAGAGAGAATTTTGCAAAGAAGAAAACATAAAAATGAGTGCCATATTTTCACCTTCTTCAATCACTTCTGACTTGATTCCTTCTTATCTTTCTCCCATTCCCCTCTTTTACTGCTTCAGAGGTTCGGGCTTTTGACGAGCAAAACCTGGCTGCATGATGTAATAAAGATAAATGGTCAGAACATTAACATAAACCAGAAACATGTCTAATATATATATATATATTTATGAATGCCTGAATGTCATGAATCTTTTGAACCAGCCTATCAATCTTGAAAGACTAGAGGGTAAGTAGGCATGAGATAGAATATCACTTTACCTGAAGAAGCATAGAGGGAGCTGCTATGGGTTCAGAAGTGACATGACTTCTAGTTTTTCTTCCATTTAGTGTCGTAACTGATGGGCTATTTGCAGTTGTTATGTCCCAAAAGCTGCGTTTCTTAGCTGTTGGTGCTGGAGATAGAAACCGATGACTCGGGCTCTTTAACTCACCTTCAATTTTCTCCTTCGGCCGCAATCTTGCCCTTGTGACAACCCCCTTTAGCCCCACCCCCCATACTCCTGCTAGTTTTGCACCCTCTCGAGAAATCTCACGAATAAAATCATCCTTCTGCTTTATTTTCAATGCATGATCCTTCTTCATTCTCTCAATTTCTGCCTCTAATGCCTTTACAGTCTGACGAAGCTCCTTAACTGTCTCTTCTGCTCCCTTCTTTTTTGATTCTGGTGTAAAACAGTTCCCACCCAAGAAAGTGGGCCTGGGCTTTCGTTTTTCATTTGGTTGGGCAGAAGATTGGGGAGGAGTTAAGAGAGAGGTCACAGAAGAAGGGGTTTGTGAGGAGTTTGCTGCCAAGGATTGTGCTTGAACAGTTAGTAGCTTCTGTTGCTGGCGTGCCAATTGTACTCGCAATTCACGATTCTCTTTCTGCAGCTCAAGTAATAACTTGGCCTGATCTGTTTCAGATTGAGGTAATTGCAATATTTCTTCATTTGCATCACATGCCTGCTATTGTGCAAGAGAAGAAAGGAAATTATATTACTTATATATTAGTTCAGGAATTGCTGGTACTGGATTACGGGGAATTAGCCTTGTATGTAAATATAAAGAGTTGCATAGAAAAGGTAGAAGACAAAGCATGCTGCATGAGAGAATGAATCTTTTCTCACAACACGGGATAGTGAATAAGTGTGATTCTCCTCATTTCTGAAATATATGTGAGAATATCATGTTAAGAAGGTCAAGTAGTATTTAACTTTTTTGAAACATCGACTGTTATGTCACAACGACTATAATGCAGAAGAAAGAAAGTGCAAGAGGGAGAAGCCTAGATGATGAACCTTTGTCCGGATTTCCTTGGCTCGATCAGCCCAATGAAGGGTGTTTTGGGTCTCACCAAATGAGAGATTGCTTGGGCCGATATTGGCAATCATTACTGTGTTACAAGCTCCCCCTAGAGAGTCCTTGAGTAGTTGAGTGAGCTTGGAATTGCGGTATGGAATGTGTTTCTTGCCCTCAACTAGTGCATTAATGCAGCTGCTCAGTGCAAGGAGTGACCTATTTATGTTGGCACCCTCAAGTGATCTTAGTGTTCTCTGATCAGTGGCAAGAGCTCTTTCTGAACCAGCAAGGTCAACAAGTGAAAGTTTGCCCATTCGATTAACAACATTATTCGAAGCATCTCTAACTCGATATTCAACCACAACCTGAGTGTGATATACACCGTATTGACAAATATTAGATTAGCATGATATTAATTTAAAAATTTATAACTTAAAAAATCTTTGAGACTACCTGCAGAATAGCGTGGGAGCGTGAAGAAGTTTCATTAACACGAGTTGGTTCAGTTGTTCGATTTTGGTTTCCTTGTTGAAGTAGTGCCATCACCTGTCATGAATCAAACAAAACCAGATGGTAATCTCTCTACTCAAACAATTTTTGCTAAGTGTACTGTTTCCTGCATCAGAAAGGGAAGTAGGAAATTACCTCATCTGTAGAACAAGCTCTGTATTGAGTAAGACCTGCTGCCACGATCCCCTGAAGTATTTGAACCATTTTTTCTTAGTTTTTTTTAAAATTAAATACTAGAACAAGAGAAAAATGAAAAAGAATTATCTTAACTCCTTCATAACACAATTTATAAATTACTTAATTGATTTAGAAGAATATACTACTAAAATATATATATATATATATATATTAGACATAATGTACAGGAATAAAATAAAGTGGTGTTCTATATAGGTTTAGTATTCAAAAACTCTGTTTGTTTTTGCAGAAAAATTGATGGAAAATTGAAAATATTTTTCTTTTGAAACCATCAAGGTGACACGAGTGAGTCTGGTTACCGATGATAACAAATATGGTTATTTAATTTCTTCTCTTCAAGTTGCGCAAACAGATGAGAGATAACTTTGTTCTAATTTGATAAGATTTTAATAAAATCACAGATACTTTGACAATGCTATGAAAATTACTATAAATGAAACTAATATGTTGTTGCTACCTAAATCCCATGAAAGTAAAATTTACCGGGAAATGGATTTGGGAGCAACAGTAGCTTAACCTTAAGGGAAACTTTTATCTAACATATTAACTAGATATAGATCATGTGTATTACTATTTGACACGTAAAGAATTTTTATAAGAAATGCTATTACGCAAATATTGAACAGACCTGCTTATCTTCTCTAAGGACAAGAGGCCTTCCAGGGGAAAGTAAATCCCTGACTGTTTCATTGTAGACCTCAAGATATGATAGATGAACTGCATGGTTTCCATCACAGCTCCTATGCCTAATCTTGCTGAAAAGATCCTTGATTGCCAAAACCATCACCCCCGGATTCTCCACCGTGCCCAACATAGTGTATGTTTTCCCTGCTCCTGTGGCACCATAACAGAACACTGACCCATTCCTCCCTTGCAAAACTGCTTCCACGAGCTCCGCGGTTCTGGAAGTCCAAATAATTACCTCTAGTTCTGTTAAATTCTTCCTTGATAACCAAGTAAGCACTATCCACTACTTCTAGATAAAAAATAAAAAATAAAAAATAAACATTTTGGGAAACATAAAGAATTTGAATTGCAAAATTTGTGTTGAAGTTCTATAGAACAACATTTAGCATCAAGTTATATTGCACGATATGACATATTCTTTTAAGGGAATAAAGCCAAGTAAAACTCTAATAAAGAAATGGGTAGCCCTAAGCCATTACAATTTTTCTTAGCAATCTCACTAATCAATCATGGGATATCTACCACTTCTAGGAAAATCACTGTGTGATAGCAGCAGAGAATCTTAATACTAAGTTTTGTATTGCAAGATCTGATTATTTTCAGTGGGAGAGGAAAAGTTAAAATCAAATATAGAAGTGTAACAAAGAAATAATCAAATATAGAAGTGTAACAAAGAAATAATCAAATATAGAAGTGTAACAAAGAAATGGTTTGTTAAGTTTTGATCTTCGATTACACAAATATACATATAACTTAGGAGATAATGAAAGCATTATATATATATATATATATAGAAGCATAATCATGAAAATTAATAGCATTTGGGGAAGTCATAGAAGTGTGGAAGTATAAACAACATTAGGTTCATGTAGCAATTGAGAGATAATGAAAGACTTTAAACTAAATAAAAATAACAAACAAAAGGGCAGTTTTGTTACTATAACAAAATCAAACAGATCACTTTTAAATTATTTTTCTCGTAGATTAAGCAAAGCTTGTAGAAAGTTGGAACAAAATGAAAATAAAAAATAAAAAATAGAACTTTTCAAACTCACGTGGTGGAATAAACCTCTCTTTGAGTGGTGCAATCAGGAAATGAAGCATCAAAGGTGAAATGCCTCCCTCGAACCCTCTTCAGCCGAAGATAATCATTCTCTGTCACGAATTCAGTGAGATAAACCTCTTTCCGGTTAACAATTCGCACACAACACCTCGATCCGGCTTCTTTCTCCTTCTTGGACATAGGCCTAAGTCTCACAAATACAAGAATTCTACTACCAATTGTGCCTATTTTCTCTGAAATGGTCTCCAATTCTTGCGCATTCTTAGTCCCTCCAAACCCTATTGGCTCTGCTTTTGAGCTCCCCATTGACAGCTTCCTCGCCACAGTAGCCGAATCCACGGCCTTTCTTGGGCACGAAAACCCAACAATCCGATCACCACCGGCCACTGCCACGTTCTCCTTCGCATCATCAACAGGTGGCTGAGGCAATACATAAGTTCTTGTGACTGTAGAGTTAGGCATTGTGTTCTCTCTCATCACAAGACTGTGTTTTGATTCACTTGGGTTCTTTTCTTCTCTCTTGCCTGAGCTGACAAGGCCAACGCTTGGATTAGTCGAACACCGGGGCTCTTCGGGCCGAAAAGGCTGGTTCTTGAGAGCATTAGAGGCTTGCTTCTGCTGCTCATACAAGAGGGTCAATGCCTTCATCTTCTCTTTCAAGCCATGGTGTGGGTTTCTAAGTGGTAGACCTGTATGGGTCTCTTCTTGATCTGTTCGCATTCTGGTTCTATAGCCTCGATTGGACTCATTTTGTTCTGGGTTTGGGTTGATCTGAGACCTAGTTGACACAGGCATTCTATTGAAACCTCACTACCCAAACATGCCCCTGTGGTTTTCTTGCAGACCCAGTTGCTGACACTGATTGAATTGCAGGAAAGTTCAAGAATTTTCCCGGAAACACAACATTATCGCTGGAAAATCAACGGAAAGTGCAGTGACAGTATAGTAGAAGCTAAAACAGAACCTTGAACAAACAGTGGAAATGAGAAGAGAGGGAAAAGATCAAGATCGTGTGTGATTTTGGGGAAATTTTTTAGGGAAATCTGAGCCGTTCATACTGTGGAGATGGACGGTTATTAGTAAAGCGGGGAAGGCAAGCTTTTGAAGGGTAATTATATGAGCGCTACAGTTTTTGCCTTTTGTACTCCATCTACAGTGTACTTGAAATTGTTCGTTTGACTTAAAGTAGACTGTTGATAGGAAAAGTTGGTGTGCTAATAGTTACTGCCCTTTTGAATTTTTTGAATGCTATTTGTAACGGTCAAAATGTGTCAGACCTCAAACGGTCAGTTATCATGAAATATGGGTCCATTTCAAAATTTTCCCAAGTACTCCGCGAGAAATCCTCTCCGTCTACATTGTGATACACAAATGCAAAAGGAAATTTCATTATAAAGCGTATTTATTTATTTTTATCAACGTATTTAATTACATTGTCCAATAAAATCTATCTAAATGCATTACCAACAGGGCTGGGCCTGTGGCTATAATAACTTTAGGTGAACTTTTTAATGTTATTATTTCAATATATGTAACACTAATTAACTCTATAATTTTTACGTAAAATCTATTTTTCTTCCCAAATATAATCTGAGACAATGAGAGTCGGACATTTGATTCAAAAATGATAATGCCTACTGATTTTTATAAGTTCAAAACTCTTTCTAACCTAATTTGATCCGAAGAAGATTTTTGTGACACTTGGCCATTAAGCCAATCTTGCTTAATAAAAAAATCAATAAATTTGATATATTTTTGTATCAAGTGACTCATATTCTAATTAGTAGCATCAGCACTTATCAATCCATTTGATTGACGAAAAATAATGTAAAGGAAACTTATTTTCTTATAAATTAATATAAATCAAAAAATAAAAGAAAAAAAATTGAGAAACAAAGTAGGTTACAAATCTATAAATTTATGTCATTTTCTTTTCGTAATTTAAAGCAAAAACACACTTAATTACTTACCACATGTCCATAATGAAATTCAATATTTCAATCTTTTAAAGAGAAGAGATCATACCATCAGACTCTACCGTATTCCTTCTACATTTTTTTTCATTTTCTCTCATCAAAATGGCAAAGCAAACAGTATGTGACAAATTGCTCACAGATCAACAAATTGAAAGGTGGAGATCATGAGTATAGTTTGATCACATCTAAGCAGGTTATGGCCACATGGTTTATGAGGAATCTATGCTTTATAGGAGGACAAAATTAACCTCTCACTTTTTCTCAAAAGAAGTACCAAACTTAAACTATAAACCTTTTTTTAACTTTCTCAATTTACCTATATATATATATATATATATACATACACAAACCTTAGTATTAACTTTCCTAACTTCAATGTCCATTACAATATGGTAGCATGATTCATTGAGCATCAAATTAGTATTCTCCAACCCAGGATCAAACTTACCACCTTGTGACAAGAACGAGAATCATATAGACTCATCCAATGATCCTGGTTTAATTATTTGTATATATATATGTTTGTGTGTGTATAGCAGAGTATAATTATGATATTTAGAGTGAATGGGACATGACTATCTATGTTAGTCATCATTATCGTTTTGTGATTGTTTTTATATAATAATGCCTTCTAAGGGTGGCCATCAAAGCTACCAAATTATGACCGTTCATGCACGCTTAAACAATCGAATGTGCTCATCATTTTCCCAACATTTCTTCTATTCTTTTTGGCACTTTTAGCTACAATTTTACATTCGCATAATGAGATTTTAATTAGTGGTCAACATGACCAGCATTATTATTATATATATATATGTGTGTGTGGCCTCGGACGCGATTATATGTCTTGGTATGCGATTATTTGGCTATTATCATGTCATTCAAAATGAATTAGTGTTATGTAAAATAAAATAAAAAGAAAATTAGAAAAAAGAAAGATGGACGAGATGCAAGAGGTAGTATGGCTAATAAAATGAAGGGCAAATTACACTTACCTCCCTTTTAGATTGGTTTTATAACACTTACCCCTTGTGTTTTAGCATATAACACTTACCCCCTCTAGTTTGCACATTGGTAACAAATATCCCTTCTGTCAATCAAACTAACAGTTATTACTGATGTCATCAAAATTTAATCTTAAAATGACACTTATACCTTTAAAAATGTTGCGACTGAAGTTGGCGAGTCTCAGCTTTAATGGTGAGTGTTGATGGCGTAGGTGGTGAAGCATGGTGGAGAAGGAGGTGGGTGGTGGCTCGGCTGGAGGTGATGTTGCTACGGTTGAAGATCTGAACTCTGAAGTGGGTCTCCTCATAGTAGTGGTTCATAGTGGGGGAAGTGGGCCTACACGACTGTTTGGGTGTTGTTTAAATAATGGTGGTGGACTTGGTGGTTTGGTGGGTCTGACCGATATTGGGTCTGTTTGGCCGAGGTGATGACGGCAGTGGAGATATGGGTCTTCTAGGTGCAACAGTGGAGGTGGTGGGTCTCGACTTTAATGGTAACTCCAGAATTGGGATGGTAGTGGCTAGTGGTTTGGCTGGAGCTGGGTCTTCTCGGCAATGGTTTCAATGGTGAGTGTTGATGGCGTAAGTGGTGAAGCTTGGTGGAGACGGAGGTAGGTGGTAGCTCGCGCGGTTGGATGTGATGTTGCTATAGTTGAAGGTTCGAAATGGGTCTGCTCAAAGTGGTGGCTCATGGTGGGGTATAATTATCCTTTTAAGATTAAATTTTGAAGATATCAGCAATAATTGTTAGTTTGATTGACAAAAGGGGGTATTTGTTACTAATGTGCAAACTAGACGGGGGTAAGTGTTATATGCCAAAACACAGGGGAGGTAAGTGTTATAAAGCCAATTTAGAAGAGAGGTAAGTGTAATTTGGCCTAAAATAAATAAACTAAGAGGAATTTTTTTTTTTTTTTGAGAAACAAAAAAAATATATTTATTTATGTTATTTATTATTATTGTCACTTGTTGAAGAGAATTAATCATAAGAGAAAGGAGAAGAAAGGTAAGAGAGACGTACATAGTTTCTTTTTGAAGTTCTTTCAGTTAATCTTCATTATTCTTAATCAGATCACTTTTTAAGTAAATGACAAGAAATGCTCTTATTTTGTTTTAAAGTTGAAGGCATTTAAGAAAAACACAAAATGGAGAGAAGCTAATCCTCACCATGAGGTGGGGATGTTAGCTTTTTCACACGGTCTTGGATTCTCTCCTGTTATATCTCTCCCGATTTCTGTGAAACTCAGGAGGGTGTATTCAATTAGGATTTTAAAAGATTTTGAAAGACATTTTTTAAGTGACAGACTTTCATGGATTTTTATGGATTTAAGTAGAATTCATAGATTTCTATTGACTTCTATTACAGACTTTCATGGATTTGTATATACTTCTATTACAGACTTTCATGGATTTGTATAAAATTCTATTAGAGACTTTGATGAATTTTTATAGACTTGTAATGATTTCTTCATTATATTTTATTTATTTGTAATATACTTTTTAATTAAAAAAATTAAAAATGTTATTTAAAGAAAAATCAACTACATAATTCATAAAATCGAAAACCTATGTATGTATCTTCTCACTCCTAGCCTACATAAGTCGGACTTGTAACTTTATCTTAGCGCACAGAAAAGGGAAAGAAAAAAAAAGTTGTTCAACTTTTGAGTGAGGGGATTAATTCCGCCTCTTATCAAGAAATACACAAGTGCAAACTGAGAATGACATGTCTAGCTAGCTAGATTCTCCTTAATTTTTATGTGAATCATTTTTCTATTTAATCCAAATTTTGGCTTAAACATTTGAATTTAAACCTTAATAACTGGTTATCACAACTTTATCATCAAGGTAGTAAAGATCATCTCGGTACAGGTTGAGGTCTAAGCAAAAAATATAAATGAGACATTTTTTTATATATATTTAATAAAAATAATATTAATTATTTCTTCTTGAAATCTTGTTACTAGAAAATAGTCACTTACCATTGAAAATGGGTGCTATATTAAATTGTCATTATTCTCAAGTTATTCAATTATGGAGAAAAAGAGAGGCTATATATAAAAAAAAGATGTCTTTTTTTTTTTTGACTATAAACAGTTAAAACTTATAATTGGTCTAACTATTTCTTTTCAGACTTCAAGTCAAATTTGGTACCTAAGTTCATAATATCCATGAATTAACCTTAAACAATCATGATTACAATACCAATCAGTACATGAATTCCTAGAAAGATTTATGGTTCTCAAATAGTCTTTTTTTATAATTTGTAAAATTTTCAAGTAAGTAATATTCTAATTGGTTTGCAATGATTTTTATGCCTCAGTAATATGCAGAGGAAGAACTTCGATTACGAGAGAAAGGAAAACAAAAAATATTGAATAAACTGTTTTCATATTAAAGACAGTGTAAAGGAAACAAAAAAATATTAAATAAACTATTTTCATATTAAAGACAATGGATTATCTTCATGCACAAGGATACTAGATTACATAGTAGAAAAGATTTTAAAATCGTCACAAACTTGCCTTTTTCTTTTTTAACTTATATATAGAAATAGAAAGAGATATAGTACTAGAAATGACATCCGTTATGTCAATGAGACTTGAAATTTGGATTTTTTGGTTTTGGTGTTGTGTTACAAATTGGACTGTACACTGATGATCTTTGATATATTGATTGTTTTGTTTGTACTATTCGTATTGGTATTATTAGAAGAAGGAAAAAAAAGTGTATATATATATATATAGATATAGATATATACGAATAATAAGAAACCCAAATAAACATATGTAAAATCATATATACATATTATGTTATTACAAGTTTTCCTAATCCAATAGAGAGAGAATCTGAGAAAGAGAAAAATCAAAAGAGAAAAAAGGAGTGTACTTTGAGAGTTAAGGAAGACCATTCCTATTTTGCAGAAAAAAAAAGTCGATTATTTGATGTGCTTCAAAATATATGGGAGAAATGTTGGATTTGTTATGGACTTTGCTATTTATACCTTCCACCCTAAAATCTATCAAAATTCACCACTTAATGAAATCCTTCAAAATCTATGACTTTTTGAATATACCTAGACTTTTGTAGACTTTTTCAAAATCCTAATTGAATACCCCAGATTTGTATGGATTCTTTAAAAGTCTATAAAAGTCTAGATTGAATACCGCCAGATTTTGCATGGACTCTTTTAAAGTCTATAAAAAGGATTTTTAAAGTTTTTCAAAATCTTTTAAAATCCTAATTGAATACACATTCTTAAATATGAGAGTTGAAAAATAACGTCATCTCATCTAGTAATCTCTTTCCATGCCGATCCTTATCTACATGTGGGTGGGTACAGTTTAACACCAACAGACAATAATGCGCATAAATTACTAGATGAGTCACAATTTTACAACTCTTAGATTTAGAAAATTAGATTTCAGTGACCAAAATTGAAAAAATATTGCTATTTAGTGATCTTAAACTCAATAAAAGGTAAATAGTGACCAAACTTAAAAAATAATTGCTAATAAGTGATCATTTAATCTTAAAGCCCAAAATACCCTTCATTCTGTCCATAAATCCCCATCTTTTCTTCATTTTTTTCAAACCCAAATATTAAAAAATTTAAAGAATCCAATGACTTGTATACAATATATGAACATATATACATTCTAAAGAAAATAATATATATATATATATATATATATATTCTTGTATATTAATATCTCATTAATAAAAAAACAAAAAAAAATCCTAATTTGGGTGCAATTAATTATTAATAAGGAATATTGGAGGATATGAATAGACTTGACTAATAAACATATTACTTATTGCCTTATATCTTTTTTTTTTTATATCAGGTATACCATAGTTAATTCATTTCAAGTTATAACTCTTACTATATCTTTGGAGCCCTAAAATCTACCAAAGAAAAAAAAAATTCATATATGCACATGCATTAATTGTAAGAAGAATATATATGTCTAAATATATATATATAGAGAGAAAGATTCTCTCTCTATATATACTTGATTTTCTAGAATCTTTGTATGTCTTTTGAAGATTTGATATTTAGAATTGAGATTAGAGAAGACGAATAAGAGATTGAGAATTTCTATATAAAAATGAGGGTATTTTGGACATTAAAATTAAATGGTCACTCATTGACAATTACTTTTCAAGATTGGTCACTATTTACCTTTTATTAAATTTAAGGTCACTGTAAATCAATTTTTTTTAATTTTGGTCACCAAAATCTAATTTTTCCTAGTTTCTTTATATATTTATGAAGAAATAGAAATAGAAAGAGAAAGAGAAAGAGGGATGGCCGGAGATAGGTCGTAGATTTTGCTAAATTTGGCCCAACTCGATTTGAGTTTGGAAATTTGAACTTTTGAGTTCTGAGTTCTGAACTTCCGATGCATGGGTCATTCACAAGGGATAGTTTTTGAGTGTTTGTCTCTTGACAATTTTTGTATAGGCAGCTCTTACGTGGGAATGTTTTTGTGGTTTGGGCTCTTGTAATTTAACGTTTAAGGAGTAAAAATTTTTTTGGTAGTCCTTCTAGTGACAATGTTTGTAATTATTAGAAATATTATCCAATGTCATATATTTTAGTAATGTGAGTTACTAGTGATTGGTGTCACTTAAATTACCACTCACTGTAAATCAGAGAAGATAATGTTCCGCGTTTAGGTTAATGTCGTGGGCATCTCTTTCATACATCATTTTTTCTATAATACAATTTTTTCTTACAGTAAAAAAAGAAAAGATAAAACCAACACAATTCTTCATGAATCCGACAATCTACTTTACAATTTGGAATTAAAGTTTTATTGTCGCTAGGTTATTTTATCCTATTTAACTATAGTCAACACTTGTTTAATGGCGGGACTGGGTTCCTTTGTACAGATGTTTGAAATTAAAGAGGATACTCTCAATAACGGACCCAGAAATTTTTGTAAAAAGACAAATTTTAACACTAAATTTTTTTTAAGTCATCGTAATAATTTTATTGAATAAATTTTTCATTGTTCATTGATAACATTTACTATATTATTAAAAAATTTCAAAAAAAATATTTATTTTATTATTTTTTAATTTATCTATTAAAAATTAAATGAATTTAATAATTTAAATTAATTTTAGACAAACAAAGAGGGAGGGGGGAGGGGGGTTTAAAAAAGAGAGAAATAGAAATAGATTGAATAGAGGGAGGGGACAAAGAGAGAAAGAAAGGGAAAAGAGAGAAAGATAAAGAGGGATAGAGAGAGAAAGATTGGGGGAGAGAGAGGGATGAAGAGAGGGGAAAAGAGAGAGAGAATGATTAAAAAAAAAAAATAGGAGGGGCCTAGTAGGGTTTTTATTGTAAAATAAGAGTATATAAAATGGGTCCGTCCCTGTGTACTTGGTTCTTTTTGCCTTTTCATGCAGTTTTCATGTTATTTTCACATTGGTGTAAAATGTTCTGACGATTTAGAATATTTTGTTCAGTAACTAGGCCGTCATTAAATATTGTAAGACACATGATTTATAAATAAAAAAAAAATGTAAAAATAAAATTCACTTAGCCGAACTCATTATATGCGGCAAAGACCCACTCATCCCTATATGTATATGCGACAAAGATAAATAAAAAAATAGTTGCACCTCAACAGTCAACTTTTGAAATTGATGTTATAGTTGGGCTTGTTAGTTTGGGCCTGGACTCCTGACCTTGTTTTCTACCTTTTGTTGTCCTTTGGGAAAACTTTCCTCTTATAGGCCAGTGTAGTTTACAAACTTATATATATACAAATTATTTACCTTTCAAAAAAAAAAAAATAATAACAATCTTTTAATTAATCCTTTTCAATTTCTTCTCATTTGATAATTCTTGCTCTCAGAAACTTCAAGATATTTAATCTCTCAGAGAGAATAGTCTAATGACAAGACTCTCGCCTCACATCTTTGAAGTTGAGAATTCGAGACTTTATTTAACCTCGAGAGATAGTCTAATGACAAGACTCTCACCTCATATCTTTGAGTTAGGTTGAGAATTCGAATCATCTTGAAACTATTCAAGACTATTTTCTCATAATATTGCCTGGTGCATGTATGACGAGATGACTCCAACACCACCGATATAGAAAAAGAAAAAAAGAATTCAAGATATATAAAATTTGACCTAAAACATGACAACCTAAACCGTGGCTAAAAACTATCAAAATGGTGAAATCATAAGAAAGAATAATTTGTGGCATCTCACTCACAACACAAAGCAAATTTAAAGAAGAAGAAAAATAATTAACAATCTAAAAATCAATCATGAAAGCAATTTACTAGTTCCCTAATGGTAGCTTCTCATCATCAATAGTCACAAATCAAATCTAAAGAAGAAAAAAATTAAAAACAATTTAACAATCTAATAATCAATCCCACAAGAACATATGAAATAAATCTACTAGTTCACCTAATAGTCACCTAACTGAAAAATGAGAAGATACTAAAGAACACCCAATATTGCACTGAATAATTACATGAAAAGGGTCCCGAAGAAGGACATGGTGAAGAGCACAATAGTTGCAGTACTAGACATTGCACTAGCCATTTCAGTTGCACCACTGTTATTCTCCGTCGTCTGGTTCGCTGATTGAGGTGGGATTTCGGGATCCAAAACCTTGATGATCATCTTCAGCCCTCGCTCGCAGTGTCCGGAGACACCACTGATGAAATAGAACAGGCCTGGTCTGTCCAAGATGAAGCTGGTTTGACCGTTGTTGGAGAAGAACACAGGGTGTTCAGAGTGGCACTTATCGTACTCATTATTAGTCACCACCAAAACTGAATCCTTCTTGTATGCAAAATCTATACATATATATAGACATAAACACCCACAGATGGATAAGAAAAACTGGTAATTAAATGCAATTTTTTTTAAAAAAAAAATTGGTTTATAGGTCTCTTAATAGTAATTATTAATGTTGAGTTTAAAAACTTACTTTAGAAAGTTGAAATTTAGTGAAATAATAATTAATTCCATAACTATACATATCAATGTTACATTCAAATATATATATGGATATATATATAATACCTATTATTAATATGAATGAGAGAAAAAATTTATTTATTTTTGGCCTTTTCATATTAGTTCCTTTTTATTCTAGTAATATTTTTTGATTATAAGTTACTCATTATTTACATTATATTAAAATTTTGAAAAAGTTATGATGAGTTTGCTCTCACTAAATTTGCACAGTGCTTTTGCCATTAAACTACATGGTTTCTAACTATAAGGATACAACGAGACATAATATGAATTCATATGTTTTTTTTTTTTTAAACAAATATATTATAATATTTTTAATTTTTCTTCTATAATTTTAGTTATATAACACTTTGTCAAACCCCAACTGAGAATTTCTGGCTCCGCCCCGGTGTATATATATATATATATAGAGAGAGAGAGAGAGAATGCAATAAGTACTTACGGAGAGTGTCATTGACATTAAAGCGGTTTTTGGACGCCCATCCATTGTAAAGCTGGCCATCCTTGGATGGAGGAACAACCCAGCCTTGTTCCGCACCAACTTGGAAATCAGCTGAATATACTGTGAGGAAGATGAAGGAAGAGAAGAAGGTAAGGAGGAGAAGATCTTTGCAGGAGGCCATAAAGAGAGAAACTGTTGTAAACCTTTATATATATATAGAGAGAGAGAGAGAGAGAGAGCTCTTGCTTGGTGGTTCTCTGGGTAGAAATTAAGGTTGTGCTTTGAAGAAACATGATAGTAAGGTGGACTTAAAAAGGAGATGTAGTTGGTTAGAGAGAGAGAGAGTGTTATTAGGAGAGAGATATGGGGAATGTGGGGCTGTTGGCGGCAACGGTTCAGGAAGGGCTACTTTGACTTGGTATTACTGTTTTACATGGAGGTTAGGATATGTTTTTCAATGAAGCCAATCGGAAAGCCGTATCTTCAATTAACACAGAACAAGTTATTTTGTTAAAAAAATAAATAAAATAACTTAGAACAGCTCATTCATAGGAAAAAAGTGATTTTTTATTTATTTATTTTTAAGACAGATGAATCCTATCAATTTCTAATAAGATCAGTGAGTCCTGCTTTTGAGAAAAAAAAATTCATTTACGTGTTAAACCGTTCAATCTTCCATTTAAATCCTTACTAAATTATATTTAAAATTTTGCAATTCTAATTTATATAAAAAAATTAACACAGTCCAATTTTTTCTATTTGACTATTTCAACATGTCAAAAGTATTTTTATTAGCAATTGGATTTTTAAATCTTATATATTTTATTTTCAAGGTAATTAGTATATTTTTCAAAAATATAAACATTATTCAAATTGTTTGAATAAGAAAAAATGGTAATATTTTATTGACTTTTTAAATATTTTTTTTTAATTTTGTATAATAAATGATCGTCAAAAATTCTACAAATGATTCTGAATTGAACTTCAATTAGCTTAATTATAATTCAAATTCATAATATAATATTCATTAATTAACTAAAACTTAAAACAACATAAAAAAAAAAAGGATTACATGACAATTTTAAAAAAGAAATTGTAATTGCAACACTTTTCAATTTGGTAAAGGTAAAATTGAAAGATTTAATAGTTTAGAACTTAAATGAAAAAATATTTCAAAAGTAAAACTTATTGACTTTATTGAATAACCATGGACTTGTGAAGGTTATGATTAGACCCAAAGCAGAACTAAAGCCCAATTTAAACATGCCATATTAGAAAAAATTTAAGTGGAACCACTAGGGGATAGCTTTTCTAACAAAGGCTTTTTCCTCAAATCTTGTAGGTTGAGAGTTTATATTCCTTAGAACCATCACATCAGGAAATTTGTTTAGGCCCTATTTGGATTGGCTTTTGAAAAACGACTTTCAAGCTCAAAAGCTGTTTTGAAAAGTGTTTGAATTGGTAAGGCTGAAGAGCTTCGGAGTCCGACAAGAGCGTTTAAAGGAAGTTGGTGGGTACCATCTTCCTTATTTAGCTTCTACTTCTCTTTTCCTTCTACGTAAAAGCCGAAGCAAAAGCTCTGTCAAACAAAGCCTTAGTAGTTGTCTTGTGGATAATAGTAATCAACACGGAGTGTTGTAAGAGGTTCAACACCACCATCACAAAAAAGAAAGAAAAGAAAGGATAAGTATCATCTATCTCTCCTGAAGTTTGTTGAAATAATATATACCTCCCATATACGTTTCATAATCCCATCTACCTTTTTTGTCAGTAACGACTCTCCATGTAACTAACGGTAGTGTGTGATTTTACCGTTATGCCTATGTATTATATATTAATTTTTTTATATTTCTT
Organism: Cornus controversa; assembly: GCA_026545225.1. Taxonomy (NCBI): domain Eukaryota; kingdom Viridiplantae; phylum Streptophyta; class Magnoliopsida; order Cornales; family Cornaceae; genus Cornus; species Cornus controversa. Next base: position 102,058,553 of record CM048845.1, read on the forward strand.
TTCTTTCTCTTTCTCTCTTCTCTCTCCTCGAACTTCCATCGCTCCGGCATTGTCACCTGCGACTGCCTCTGTGCCGATTCGAAGAAGGTTCGACCTCGTCGGAGACGAAGATGACACTAACGATGAACGAGTAATGTATTCCGAGCGTCTTTTATTCTTGGCTCTAATGCTTCGATTGGAATGGTTTCCCATATGGATGTAGAGAGAGAGTTCAGAGAATGTAGAAAGAAAATTTGGTTCATCTACTGGTGAGCATGATTTTCCATCGCTAGTGATCGGTCACCATCATTCTCCTCTGTCGACAGAATCATAAGATCGTGATAGATCTAAAATGCTGAGCAATGAAGCAATAGATAATCATACGGTGGAGCCTCTGGTGCCTCAACCTGTTAGGGTACGTTGATTAATTTTCACCAGCGAGTTTGCCTAAAACGATTGGTTTTCAGCTTGAAATCCCTCCGATGTATGAATCGTAGCTAAAAATTTTAACTAGTTTGACTATAGCTCCAAAATCTTAGCCGCCAGTGACCACTACAAGAAAAAAGAGTTTTAACAATGCGCGATGCAAGTCATTAAAAGGTTTTAACGACCTATATCGGCATGTTGTTACTGGCCATGTCGTTAAAAGATATTATTTTTGACAACACGTCGTGAAATGTTTATATTCACGACATGCATTGCAAGTCGTTAAAAGATAAAATTTCAGACAACATACTTCGCAGGTCGTTAAACGTTTCTACTAACCACATGAAATACATATTGTTAAAAGTTAATATTTTTAACAACATTCCTTGCAAGTCGTTAAAAGTTCTTTTTTTTAAAAAAAAATAATAATAAATTCCCTCATTTCCTATTGCAAGCAATAGTCTACTGTCTTGTACCTGTCATCAATGATAAGAAGTAATACCCGGTACTCACAATAATATATAAAAATATCACATGTACACATAAATTTATATATATCAATACTCAGGGAGAAAAACCAACGATAAAAAAAAGAAAGTTGATTCATCCAATATAATTAACAAATTAGTTGACAATAAATAAAAACTAAACCAATAATTAAAAAAAAACAATTACTTAACCATCAAATTTGAAAATAGTCCCCTCTCCCCTCTTATGCATGCCCAATCCTTGATAATTGCTTGTTCAATTCCATTCTGCAAAAATAAAATAAAATAAAATAATCATCAATTACTTGTAAAGACATGTATAAATATACTTTACTTATAAACACATAAAATATATACTTATATCCATTTATAAATGTATAAATTCATATATATATATATATATATATATATATATGCATCCTGTATAATATATACCAATTCATTTTATTAGGATCGGGATTGCAAAGAGAACACATAAAATTTGACTAGCCAGAACTTTATTGACCTTTTAGACCACTTAAAATGACCTAGAACATGGTTTGACCTATAATAAGACCATGGGCCACTACTAGGAACCATGATTCAAAGATTAAGAAACTAGCAAAATACTGACACAAAAAAAGTTAATGGGAGGATAGGTTAGTTAATATAAAGTGTTCATCAAACCAAATGAAAATTACTAGTCAAATATGAAACATTCAGAACATGATATCAAACGGCAATGAGGTTGATGCAATTTAAAGCATAGGGGTCATAATGACATCAACCATGTTCTACAGTTATAATATAATTATATAAAGACTTGGATATGAAGAGATAAAATTAAATGAAAAAGAAATGTTGAAATAAATAAAGAAACATAATAGCCAGAATAGAAAACCCATCTCAGTGCAATATCAGAGGCATTTAATAATCAAATTAGCTAGAAGTCATTGTTACTGAAGCATGTGAATCATACCCTGATGTTCTTGATAATGCAATAAAAGCACAAAATCTATCCATTTTTTATTTTTTTTCTTAAACAATATGTCTAATTGTTGCACAATCATTCCAAAAATGTAACATAATAACCACAATGAGTGATTAGAATCATCTGTTGAACCCTTTGTCTCATTGGATTGATCTAACCAACATTGCAGTTCTCCACTTGATCTATAAATTCATTTTATAATGACAAACAAGTATTGAAATTCAGCCAACTAGTAATTGAAATAACCAATTCAAGTAAGAGAAGGGTGAGAAGAACGCGTGGAAACAATTTGAGGAGCTATGCTGTATTAAGAACTACATTGTTACAAGGAAAACAACACCAAAGGCAACACTTCCTTCAATTAGTCAAGTAACTAAAAAGTTCCCTTTCTTTAATTTAATTCACCTTATACTATTACTCTCATGGGTCGCTACAGATTCTTCAAGCCATATAATGTCAGTCATTACTTAAGAAAATATGTATACAAGTACCAAATTTTCTATCACTACTCAATTTTGCATCAAAGAGAAACTAACAAAACCAACCAATCTCCCCTGAATGAAATCAACTACATTACAAAAAAAAAATAGATCTAGATAATTTGATATCTAAAATAAGGAAAAAAGGAAAAAAGATTAAAGCCTACCTTCTCAATGTGTCCCATCTACAGTCTTACAACAAACCGCATATGTCAGGCCAAAGCAAACAGGGGCCTTCCCTTGTGATCTTGCATACCCCGCCATATCAAATTGATTGTAAAATCAACAGATCTAAGAGAACCTAACACGTGAAATCAACCAAAAAAATAGTTAATGCGTCAAGAAGGGAAAAAAACTAAAAATCAAATATAAGAGAAAATCCATTATCATTACTTCAAATGAATAATCAAAGTGAAACCCACCTCATACTCTCCAATAACTAACTAAGACATAAATAAAAAGGAACCCAATCATTGTCACCTATGGTCTAATGCATCTCCACTAAAGGAAAAAGGTTAAGGAACATTGGTGATTTAAAATAAATACAATATCCTTGAAGGTTTTGATTTAAAAATAAATAAGTAATGCTTACTATGATAAGAAAATTACCGCTGCCAAATGAAACTACTCCATTTCAAACATCATCTGTGCCTTAAATACTTCCATTTGTTGTTTGATCACTTCTGTCATGTGAGCCTCATGTCTTCCATTTGTGCCTTAAATGCTCATTTTTCTTTATAACTAGCATTCATCTTCAATCTTGCCAAATGAGAAGCTGAACTTATCCTATATATGCATTTTAGACGACAGATTCAAAAGGATAAACAATGTTCTAGATAAACCCCTTGGCATACGGAAATAAGAAAATAAGATAAACACTGTTCTAGACAACAAATTCAAAATGATTTAATTGAATTATGCAACACACTGAAGATCGCATAAAAGGCAATTACACCAAATTGAGAGTGGGAGCCATATATATAAATAGCACAGACTACATATAATTTGGTGATTGGATGTTGACCACTGGGAGCAAGTCAATGTTTATTTATTAATCAAACAAGAACAACAAATATAAGAATGTATTTAACTATCCAAGACAACAAGATTATGTAATGAATTAAAATTAACAATTTTGATGCTAAGAGAGTAACTCTGTTTCAAATATGCAACATGTTCAATGCACCCAAAAGTTGTGATTATATAAATATAAAGTTAATAATATATCAGGTGTCTTCTATTATATTAGAGCAAAGTTCCACTAGTAAATTCCAATATAAATTTGAACTTAACCCAACAACTGTTTCAAATATGCAACATGTTCAATGCACCCAAAAGTTGTGATTATATAAATATAAAGTTAATAATATATCAGGTGTCTTCTATTATATTAGAGCAAAGTTCCACTAGTAAATTCCAATATAAATTTGAACTTAACCCAACAACTAAAATACATATTTTTTAACAAAAAGACCAAAAATAAACAGATAAAGTAAAGCAAACGCTACTAAATCACTCAAACAAACATACAAAGTGCATAAATCGACATTAGCACAAATACCCACCTTTAACTAAGAAGCTTTCTCCGTCTTCAAAGAACAACAAAGCCACTTTTGAAGATAAAATCAGTCCAACCCTACCCAAAACCTGCAAATAAATTCATAACCTTTCAAGTAATGACTAATACTAAATACAGATCATAGGGTTTTTACAATATATATATAAATAGAACCATTATTCTATCAAAATCAACCATAACTCAAGGTGGAATCTGAAGAACTCATAGGATTTGTCCAAATAAATTTAGAACCATTATATATACCTCAATATGCATCATCAGAGGGTTCCAACATTAGAGATGTGTATATGACCAAATAGTTTCAAGTAATCAACGAAGAGACTGCGAACTCCAGAGGGTTTCAACTTCAATGCCTTGAATTAGGGCTTCTTATGATCGTTGTTTGTTGATATGTAAATGGTAGCCGTCGGCTATTGCAGGGATAAATATGTCGATTGGTGTGGTATATTTACAAAAGGGAGAGAGAGACAGGGCATCATCGATCTGAGTATGAAAGGAGTTGAAAGGATTTGTGGGGAGAGAACATGGAAAGATGTGAGTGTTCTGGAAAGATACAAAATAAAATAGAGAAGGAATTTTTAAAAAAATTTGGCCGAGCATTAACAATATACCGAATGAGTCGTCATTATTAAAAATATAAGTCGTTAAATAAATATTGAATGGCAATTAAATGCAAGCCCAGTAATACACTGGATGTTGACATTTACCAAGATGCCTAAAATATGAGATCGTAAAAAAAATTAGTTCTCACGACTTGCCTTTTATGTATGTCGTGAATAACAAGTTGTAAAAGATCAATTTTGTTGTAGTGGACGTCCAATACTGATGCTAATAGTCCGATGACTTCGTCTTCAATCAGTGACAGAATTGCAGATTTAGCTCCAACACACTGGGGCTTCACATCGTTGAAGAGAGATGGGGTTTTGCTGGTAGGATTTGGTGATGATAAGCAGCAGTCAAAGGTGAATATTGCATTTTTCGATGAGTTGCCAGTTACAGGTGGAGCTCATGGGTCTTCTTTGTTCGATTATGAGATGATAGACTTGGAGGGCTCCGGTGTGGTTTGTTGGGGAAGACAGTGAATGATATATAAGTAATTTTTAGTTGATCAACAAGTTAAAATAGTCATTTGATGCGTTAGAGGGGCAAAATAGACCTTTTACTTATTTACTGTAGCTGACATCAACAGATTTTTTTTGATTGCGTCAACTGCAGTAACGGGAGGAGGATATGGGTTACACAGATTAAAACCTCAAGAGAGGTAGGTGGGATTATGAAATGTAAAGGGGAGGTATGTGTTATTTTGGCAAACCTCATGAGAGACAGATTATATTTACCCATAAAGAAAAGTCACGTGAAGGGAAATCTACAGTGTCGTTAAAAAAACACCTATGTACTCAACTTGTCTTTATATATATATATATATATATATATAAACAACACTTTTGAAGTGAAATAATATTTTCTGTAGTGTTAATATCATATCCTTATACTAAATATACTAATATAATTTACACAAATATACTAATAGTTTAATAGTATATATGTATACGTACTTATATCTATAATAGGACTTTCTGGAAAAAAAATATAATATACTTGAGTACTTATTAACTTGTATTTTTATACTAATTAATATACACTTAAATATCGGTATACTTTTATGTTTGATAATAATACTAAATAAGTGCATTTATCCAAAAAAAAAAAAAAATACAAAATAAGAGTGTACTCTTATATACATATATTTAGTATAAGTATTAGTATATATACTGTGGATGGAAAAATCCCACTGGCAGGAGTTAGTCATGTGGAAGGCACAAATGTAATAAGCGAATTATACGTGGCATATGACAGGGCAATCCAAATGGTCAAAAAGTCATACACTGACTTAGTCAAAAGTAGCGTAATCTGAATCGCATGATTGTGGGATAAAAATCTGCATTGTGTTAATGTAAACAATATAAATTCATAGGCCCTGCCCATAGAAAGAGGGGAATAAATTTCCGCTTCAAACAATTCATTATTATGTATTGTCATATTTGAGGGTAGATTCTTGCATCTACACTTTGGCTCCGTCTATAGGGAAGCATTGACACACTCTGAGTGGAATTCATGCCTTTACAACTACAATCAGGAACTATAGTGGGAATACAATCACCTATGCACAGTGAAACAATGGACCAAAACCAGACGCAGGAACAAATGTTGCAGCAACTACGATTGTAGTTAGAGGAATTCAACCACTTGAACAAACAGCTACAGGAAAAGATCAGTCGCCTCACTGGAAAAAAAATAGACGTCCCTCCACCCCAGCACAAGGGGTCATGAGAGCACGACCTCCTCAAATCGCTCACCTCCCTCAATTGCCTGCTCGGTCGGGACATAGTTGCCCGAGATCAAACATCTCCTTCCAAGAGATGGCGGACAATATCCAGAGGGAGCTAGACGCCCGGATCAAAAATCTGAAGACTAAATCTCTAGCAGATCTGGCCGCTCAGGTAACACATTGAATGATCCAGTCCCCATTCACCGAAGCAATACTGAAATCCCCTAAGCCCAACAAGTTTGTTATCCGAAATTTCACAGTCTTCGATGGTACGACCGACCTTGTCGAGCATGTGTATCACGTTCAGCTAAAGATGACCATAGACGCTGAAGACGAAACCCTGATGTGCAAGACATTCCTAACCAGTCTAACTGGGGCAACACTGGCATGGTTCAAGCAGCTGCCCCTAACTCAATAACAATTTTTCAAAGATTGTGCGAACTGTTCATTGCCCAGTACACTGGCAACCGAAGACAGGAAAAGACAATTTCATCCCTCTTTACTATGAGACAGGCAAAGGGAGAGACTTTGAAGGCATTGTTGACCAAGTTCAATGTGGAGGTGTCTTTGATAAATGGATGTGATCAAGCCGCGGCAGTCGAGGCCCTTAAAGTAGCAATAATACCTGGGACTAAGTTCCATGCTTCTCTGGTCAGGAAAATCCCTAAGAATATGGGCGATTTAAATGCCAAGGCACAAGGATACTTGATTCTCGAAGAAGATGAGGCAACATGTTAGTAGAGGACCGCTCTGAACAACGTAAGTGCTCAGACAAAAGAAAAAGTGTCAAAAAGCATAAACCAAAGGGGAAACCCATCAAAGTCACTTCAAGCAGTAAAGAAGCAGAGGTATGAAGAAAAAATAACTCCCCTGAAGTGCACCCTGGCGAGGCTCTACCAGGAGAATAAAGACAAAGGGATATTCAGAACACCCCCACTTATGAAGATTCCAGTGGAGCTGAGAGACAATACCAGGCATTATGCTCTTCATAGAGATTACGGGCACGTCACTAATGGATGTCGTAACCTCAAAAATCAGGTAGAGGCCATGATGGCCAAGGGGGAATTATTGAAATACGTATTGAAGGAACATGTCTAATAAAACGCTCAACCAGTATATGAGCCCAGGGGAGAAAATCAGAACATCAACCCCGTCCAAAAAATCAACACAATCCACAGATATGCTGGGAAAAATGACCAGTTGACAACCCGGTCGCATTTTCGTCAAGCACATAAACTCCAAAAAATAAGCGAGGTGAATTCAGTTCACAGAAAGAAAGCAGAGGTCTAGATCATCTTTATTGATCGGGATCTGATTAGGGTACAGATGCCACATGAAGATCCTCTCGTAATTAGTCTCTTGGTTTATAACTATCTTGTTAAGAGAGTATTGATCGACACAGGGTCTAACACAAACATTATAACCCATGCGATTTCCAAGTAATTAGCAATAAGTGCTAAGCGGGTTAAAGCAGTTGAGAGCCCCTGGTAGACTTCGACGGAAAAAAGGGTCACCTCGATTGGTTTAATCTCGATCTCTGTAACTACAGCACAGAGAACTCTGAAGCAGCAATTTGTGATAGCTGATATCTGGTCGTCCTACAACCTAATTATAGGGGGAGGATGGATCCATAAAATGAAATAAGTTCTTTCCACACATCACCAGGTTATGAGGTGCGTAGTGCCGAACGGAAAAGGAACCATTGACATCCTTGGAGACTAGGTAGCAACTAAAGAATGTTACACAGTGGCTCTCGAGAAGGCACCGTTCCCTGACACGGACCCTCAATAGCAACTACAATCACCCTCCCACATAGAAGCGAGAGAGGAAGAAAAACAATAGAAGCTCTGGATAATGCACGACTCGATAAAAAAGAGGGGCATATGACACAAATCATAACACTCCAATTCGTGAAAGAGAAGTCAAACCTAACAGGGTTCCTGCAAAAAAACTCGAATGCATTCACCTGGAACCACCTGGATATGCTAGGCGTAAATCTAGCCATAGCTAGTCATAGCCTGAATGTAAATCCAATGATTCCTCTAGTGAAGCAAAGGCAAAGAAGGTTTGCACCCGAGAAAAACAAAATCATAGCGGAAGAAGTGAACCGTCTGTTGGAAACAGGGTTTATCAGGGGAGTAAGATATCTGGACTGGCTCTCTAACGTAGTAATGGTTAGAAAAAAGAATAAAAAATGACGGGTCTGCATTAATTTCATCAAATTGAACAAGGCCTGCCCGAAGGATTGTTACCCATTACCAAAGATAGATTAAATAGTAGACACTACAGCGGGATATAAACGGCTAACATTCTTGGATGCATACTTAGGATATAACCAGATCCCGATTAATCCCGAAGATGAAGAAAAAAATCCTTTATCACTGAAGGTGGAACTTACTGTTATAAGGTGATGCCATTCGGGTTAAAAAATGCAGGAGCCACCTACCGACGCTTAGTAAACAAACTTTTTAAGAAACAAGTGGGCCAAACGGTTGAAGCTTATATAGACAACATGATGGTCAAAAGCTCAAGGAAGGAAGATCACTTAATACACCTGCAGGAAATTTTTGACACATTGAGAAGCCACAATATGAGGCTAAACCCACTCAAGTGCACATTCGGGGTTTCATCGAGACAATTCCTCAGACATACTGTCAGCTGAATAGGGATTGAAACAAATCTGGCACAAGCCTTAACACTTATACATAAAGCGGAACCCAACACATACAGAGAAATTCAGGTATTGATCAAACGTACCACGTCCCTTAGTAGATTCATCTCCCATCTTTCGGATAGCAAGCCATTCTTTAACGCAATCCGAAAGAAATGAGGGCAGTGATGGGGCTCAGAGCAGAAAGAAACCTTCGGGAAGCTGAAGGAATATATGGGAAATCCATTAGTACTCTCTGTCCCTACTGACCAGGAGCCACTATTCCTCTACTTGGTCGTGCCACGATCGGCAACCAGCATTACTCTGGTTAGGGAGGAAGAGAATAAGTAGTTTTCAGTGTTCTATTCCAGTAAGACTATGACTGACGCCGAACGCACGTACAAGAAAGCAAAAATATTTATAAAGAAGTGGTGAATAGAAGGCTAATAATTTTAATCCGATTCAATTTCGCCACATCCCAAGAGAACATAACGGGGAAACTGACCAATTAGCCAGCTTGACATCTCACGCAGATGAATCATTCACCTGAGTGATGACGGTGGACGCACTAGATAGCTCGAGCACATATAATGGCCTTGAGACGTTAACTATCTCTAGAGAGCCAAGCTGGATGGATCCTATAGTATCTTACCTTAAAAATGGAATCCTCCCAGAGTATAAAGATGAAGCACGAAAGTTAAGGATGAAAGCGACTAAGTACGTTATCATTAACAACCAACTATACCGAAGGTCGTTCTCAGGTCTCTACTTAAAATGCCTAACCGCTTCAGAAGTAAGCAAAATCCTAAAAGAGATCCATGAAGAAGTATGTGGAAACCATTCAGGTTAGAGGTCCCTAGCCTATAAAGCTCTCACCCAGGGATATTTTTGGCTATATATGGCTTGGGATGCAGCAGAGCACTTCATAAGTTGCGACACATGCCAACGTTATGCTAACATCCTGCACCAACTGCTAGGGGACTTAAATGCGATGACGAGTCCATGGCCATTTGCCCTATGGGGAATGGATTCAGTGGGCCCACTCCCTCCAATAGTGCAGTTAAATCATTACGTACTATTGAAAACATATTACTTCACAAAATGGGTAAAGGTAGAAGCCTATTCATCAATCACCCATGTCTAAGTAAAAAAGTTCATTTGGAACAACATCATCTGTCGGTTCGGACTTTCAATCAGAATCATGATAGATAACAAAAAAAACTTGGATAATGAATCTGTACAAAAATTCCTCAGAGAATATGAAATAAATCAAAAATTCTCATCTAGATTGTATCCTCAAGAAAACAGACAAGTAGAGATCACTAATAAAACCATTTTTGCCAACGTAAGAAAAAAATTGGAAGACCGAAAAAGACGGTGGCTAGAGGAATTGCCAAACATTCTATAGGCTTATTGAATAACTTCGAGATGACCGACCGGGGAAAGTCCACTCAGTCTTACCTACGGGTCTGAGGCAGTCATACCGACCGAATTGGCGGTACCAGCCATCAGGTTTAAGGCGTTCAAAGAAGAAGAGAACGAACAACTAATTGGACAGAACCTGGATTTGCTAAAAGAGCCCAGATTCGTATAGCATCCTACCAGCAAACACTGAGGAATTACTATTGTAGACACATAAATTTTGTTTGTTCAACAACTTCAAGACATGATCACCAGTACGAATAGGTCACAGTATGGTGGTATTTCTCAAAGCTCGCTCATGTATTCGAATCCTTACACTAGACGAATTGACAACATGAGGATGCCAGCTGGGTATTAACCTCCCAAGCTTCAACAATTCGATGGAAAGGGCAATCCTAAACAACATGTCGCTCAATTTGTCGAGACTTGCAATAACGCTGGCACCAAAGGGGACCTCTTAGTCAAGCAATTTGTTTGTTCCCTCAAAGAAAATGCATTTGATTGGTACACAGACCTCAAAGCTAGGAGTATTGACTGTTGGGAGCAAATAGAGCAAGAGTTTCTCAACCGCTTCTACATATTCGTAGAATAGTAAGCATGCTATAACTCACTAACACTAAACAAATGAAGGACGAGCTTGTGGTCGACTTTATCAACCGCCGGCGAGCGCTAAGTCTTGATTGCAAAGATCGTCTTTCTGAAGTCTCAGCAGTCGAAATGTGTATGCAAGGCATGCACTGAAAACTTCTCTACATTTTACAAGGAATCAGGCCTACATTTGAAGAACTGGTTACTCGTGTCCATGATATGGAGCTCAACATAACAAGTAGTGGTGCAAAGGCTTTTGCCTTTCCCAATATGTTTGACGACTATTTTAAAAATGAAAGGATTGAGTCTAAAGAAGAAGACAAAATACTTATTAACTCTGATGATGAAATAGATACATCTTATGTTATAAGTATCGTCTCTAAAGAATTGTATCAAGAAACAAATCATGTCATTTAGTGCCTTCATCTCCCCCTGTGTGTCCTCCCCAAATGTGTAGGGTGACCTTGTATTTATAGGTGAAAGGGTGGGGGTTTAATTTGGTAACTCCCTATTAATTTTTGCCAACTTCTATAAGTAAAGAGATTTTGCTTCTTTCTATATGGAAGTATATTCAAATTTAAATTGTCACACATTTTTTTAAAGGGCCTAAACCTTCAGGATTTTGACACGTGTCTGTTGATGAGACCTGCAATCATAGAATTTAATTGGCCAAGAGTGTTTGACTTGTTGACCAATCGGACGATGAGTAGACCATCACAAAATTTATGTGTCTACAACTATCATAAAAAGCTGAAATACAAAACTTTCAACCTTGGAGACTGGGTCCTGAGAAAAGTGATAGAAAATACCAAAAAGCTTAACGTAGGAAAGTTGGGGGCAAACTGGGAAGGCCCATATGAGATCATTAGGGTGATCGGGAAAGGTGCCTACAAACTTCGAAGAGTCCGAGGGAACAAGGCAAAAATTAGGAAACCTTGGAATGCGATACATTTGAAGAAATACTATGTATAAATTCACAAGGTGTAAATCTTCCATTTTGAAGATGAACCATAAAACGAGTGCTGAGAGCCATCTGTTTTTCCTTGAAACGATTCTTTAAAAAAAAAAAAGAGGTAGCTGGCACTGTAAACTGATCGCCTAAAAAGGAAAAAAAAAAAGAGGCAGCTGACACTATAAGCCGATCGCCTAAAAAGAAAAAAGAGGCAGTTGGCACTATGAGCCAATTGCCTAAAAAGAAAAAATTGGCTAAGGTTTGGCCAGCCGAACACCAAAGAAAAAAATTGGCTAAAGCTTGGCCAGCCGAACGCCAAAGAAGGAAAAAATTGTTTAAGGTATAGCCAACCGATTGCCAAAGAAAGTAAAATTGACTAAGGCACGGCCTGCCGAACGCAAAAGAAAGAAAAATTGGCTAAGGCATTACAAGCTGAATGCCAAATAAAGAATTAGCTAAGGCATGGCCAGCCGAATGCCAAATAAAACTGCTTATGATTGCATCTAATCTTAAAGGGTAGTCAATGATGCACCAAATTTTTTTACGTAAAGCCTATCTCAAAAAGTATTTTTCATTTGATATGTCATAAAGTTCATTACAAAATTTTTTGAAACAACCAGCGCATCAGCTATAATATTTCCAAAAACAAAAAAAAAAATTTAAACACTAGCATTTGTGTCCAACAAGTTGTCATTAGTAGGGTCACCTGTACGGGCAGCCCAAGGATCCTCAGTAGCAGGCGGGGTCTCAAAGCCTCCCAGAACTTCAAAAAGAATGTTCTCTTAGTCAGTAGCTTCTGGATCTTGGTAATTTTTATTCAGGATCCCCATCTCCTTGTTATATTGATTAGGACCCTCAGCATAAGAACGTTGTTCAGGAGTAAATGTGGCATCTTCAAAACCAATTCTGTATGCCTCAGCATTTTGAATTTGAATTGTTCCAATCAACCTCTTGTATAGCGCTCTAGATCCATCTTCAAGGTTAATAACCCGATCGAGAAGAGAGGAGATCGTTTGCCCAAACTCGGTAACTTTCGACTTCTGACGAATGTAGAATAATGGATGTTTGTCGTTGCTTTTCTACACTTCGTACAAAAAATAATAAAACCTGCAAAAACTTTACTAAAAACTGTATAGTAGTAAGCAGGGTCGAACCACTCTCAAGTGAGAATCAATAACAAGTCTAAACTTCAAAACCTAATTCTCTTGAGATGAAAAATGAATATTTAAAAAAATAAAATTCTGATTTTTTATTTAATAATAAAAACTAATATTAAATGTCTTAGATCAAATGATGGAAAAAATCTCAAGGAAAGAGAATTCACCACCATGGATCCATATAAATAAAGTTTTTTTTTATATTCTTATCTAGTTTTTCCTCCAATAACCAATACACTTCACCAATCCAATTAGAACTTGGAAAGATGAAGGAAAATATGGAATAAAAAAGAATGACTTGATTATATATGAGAGAGACATTCTTTTACTTAATCTGATGCACATTGGCTAGGTAAACAGAGGTAGGCATTCTTCGAATTACCATTATTTGGCAAACACGAAGAATCCTTCCTCTACTTTTAGAAAATAAAATCCAGAATAGAAGAGTAGAAGAATGCTCTTGGGAGGAAAAAGTAGATAAGAAAATAAAACAACTTACCTATACTTCAGCCATGGTGGCTTCATCACTCCCTTGAGAAGGATGTTTACGCTTGCATATTAATAAAAAACAAACAAATATAAATGAAACTACTACTCATCATTGAATCAATAAAATAAATACACTATTTTTTTCTATAATTTCTCTACAATTTCTAACTCCCCTCACCATCCCCTAAGACCCCCTATTTATAGAGTTAGAGGGGAATGGTTTAGGTGGGAAAAATTTAAAATACAAATTTGAAATTCAAAATTCAAAATTCAAAAACAAAAATTCAAAATACAAAATTTTGAATTTGAATATCTAAAATTTGATTTCCATATCTTTAATTTCAATTCTGGACTGCAGACGTGGCCGTGTACAAAATATTTGGCAAAGTTTTGAACTTGAGACCTCTTGTGAAGTAGATTGCACAGAATACCATCTCTCCTACAATTCTTCTTATGTTCATCTTTGGCTTTATATATCCTTTTTAGCCCTCTTTTGCTACTTTTCTTCTTCTTTGGAAATCAACCCCTATAAAACATAAAATGCAAAGATAAAAACCTTTAAATAAAATAAAAGATGAATTAAAAACTTATTTTAGGATATAAAATAGCAAGTTTTGTGCACTTATCAAATTACCCCCAAACGAGCTTTTGCTAGTCCTCTAGTAAATACAAGCAAAAGAAATTAGTGTACAAAACTGCTACTTTTATTTAACTCCTAACTAAAGTGTGCCACTTTCGCAGGCTGTTCTCGATTGCATTTACCATATGCAATAAGGCCTTAAACCCCTAGGTTACCCCTAGTGGACGAGCTATAGCCTCGTGAGGGTTTGCAGTGAAGGTACCCACAAACTTTCTAACTATTACAAAGAAGAATTGTTTTAAGGCAGTAATTTCCCCTATTGTTCAGAGAATCTCCTATATATCCATGAAACATGAAAAATAAGAAATGGAATTGATAAGTTCCTCATATACAACAAGCTACTAGGGTGTTATAATAATAAACATCAAGGAAAAATCATCCATAAGTAACCTAGAAGCAGAGTGAATGTGTGTGAAGTCGACAAAAAGCCATCCTCAAATTCAAGTAATGTAATTCCCAAGTCACTAGAAGAAAAAGACGTTTTGACTTCAAATCTCACAGGTAAATATCTCTCTAAAAGAACAACTCTCGGAGATTTGGCTAACTGTTTCTCTCAGTTGTATGTGAGTAGAAACTCTGTTTTCAAAGTAAAAGCAAGCTCACATACTAATATGAAAAACTGATACATATAAATAGAAAAGTCTCATGATAGGAATGTTGATCACTTTTGGGAGAATGTCGAGTTACCCACCATAGCGCCTGCTTACTTATTACCCACTATCATATCTTTCCATAAATCTTACAGGTGGTGATTAGGATGGGGCTGTAAGTGAATATTTTTGGAAGTGATGAGTCTTCAAAATATCTCAAAGGAAAAACTTGTCTTCTTCATTTCTTTTTTCTTTTTCTTCTTCTTCTTTTTTTTTTTTTTTCTTTTCTTTTTTTTTTTCTTCTTCTTTTTTTTTTTCTCTATCTTTCTTTCTTTCTTTCTTTTTTTTTTTCATTGAAAAAAATATATATATATGATGATTTTTTTTTTCTTTTTCACAAGAACATCCGTATCACTTTTCAGAAACTAACAACAGAAAGAAGGATTATGGTAGGATACGATAGTAGAAAAATAAATTACAAGGCCTATGTTTCTCTTAACTCGAAGTGATTTCATTCTCAGTGATCAACCAAAATGAAAGATAATGAGACTACTAACGATTTTTTATACGGTATCCAAGAAAATTGAGTCATCTTTTGACTCGGAGTTAGCATAAAAACTCTCTACAAAAGTGAAAGGCACGAAAGCTCACACGGTCTAAGTCTCTACTATTAGATCTTCCAGATTATCAGGAGGTTACTCACTTTTCAATTCGAATTGCAAAATTCGACTTTTGTGCAAAAAATATTTCTGCTTCTAAATGCCCGTGATACAATAATGTCTATCATTATATTACCCTAATAACAAGTTCAATTTAGATCAAAACATTAACATCTCTTGGATTTCATGAAACGGATCATAAGTTAATCCAATATCATCATTGTAAAGGTACTATACTGCCAAAAAATTTTTTTTTTTTTTTTTTTTTGAAAAATGACTCTATTTTGGATCAAAAGATTTTCAAAAAAAAAGGCATGCATTTTGATAAATCTACCCCACCCCCAAACAAAATACAACACTGTCCCTAGTGTTAAAAGTATAGTAACAATGTATTGCTGAAGACAGATAGAAAAATATTGGAACAAATTACCTCAATTGTTCTGGTGTGGTAGAAGTACAGTCCCTACAAATATGCAATGCATAATAATATAGACTAAATGATTTAGAACCATATTAATCAAAGACCGTACCCCAAATAGAATATAAACATATCCAAATAGAGCTTACAAAAAATCCTAAACTAAGCAGCAACTACGAAACTCTAAAATCAACCGGCAGGGTTGCCTCCCAAGAGCGCTAAGTTTAATGTCTTCAGCCAGACGCAAAAGAGATAGTACCCCAAAAAGATCAATTGAGATAGACTGGATCGACAAGGAAAATATTTTCAATTTCACGAGCCTCCAACTCAAGAAAAGGCTTTATACGTTGAGCATTAACTTTGAATAACTTTCCATTTTTGGGATCTTGAACCTCAATAGCACCATGACTAGCAACTTGGTGGACATAGTATGGACCAGACCATCGTGACCTCAACTTCCCAGGAAACAATTCAAGACGAGAGTTATATAGAAGAACCTTCTGGCCTGGGGAGAAATCTTTTCTTAGAATTTGTTTGTCATGTTCCAATTTGGTCTTAGCTTTATAAATCTTCGAACTCTCGTAGGCATCATTTCTGATTTCCTCCAACTCATCGAGTTGAAGTGACCTACGCTCTCCAGCTTTATCATAGTTAAAATTCATGGCCTTGATAGCCCAATAAGCACGGTGTTCGAGTTCGACAGGCAAGTGACATGCTTTGCCATAGACTAAGCGATATGGAGACATTCCTATAGGAGTCTTATAAGCAGTACGATATGCCCACAAAGCATCTTGGAGGCGGAGACTCCAGTCCTTCCTTGTGGGGTTAACCGTTTTTTCTAAGATATGTTTGATCTCCCTATTAGATACCTCAGCCTGACCATTGGTTTGTGGGTGATAAGATAGGGCCACTTTGTGGGTGATCTCATATTTAGACATTAAGCTTGCAAAGACTTTGTTACAAAAATGGGAACCATTATCACTAATTATGGCTCGAGGTACACCGAATCTAGGCAAAATTAAGTCTTTCAAGAAATTCACCACAACTCTATGGTCGGCTGTCTTAGTGGCTAATGCTTCTACCCATTTGGACACATAATCAACAGCAAGAAGAATATAGATATACCCAAATGAGGAGGGAAAGGGTCCCATGAAGTCAATACCCCAAACATCAAATATTTCGATAACTAAAATTGATTGTTGGGGCCACTCATTACGCTTGGTAATCTTACCTAATAATTGACATCTAGGACAAGCGAGACAGTAGGTATAAGTGTCCTTAAAAAGGGTGGGCCAATAAAATCCCGACTGCAAGATTTTTGCAGCGGTCCTTTTAGAGCTAAAATGGCCACCACATGGCTGATCATGACAAAAGGAAATGACAGACTCTTGGTCGTCCTCGGGAACACACCTACGGATGATCTGATCTGGACAATACTTGAATAAGTAGGGATCATCCCAAAAATATTCCTTAGCCTTAGCTAAGAATTTTTCTCTCTCTTGCTTAGACCAAGTGGAAGGGATTTGACCAGTCACAATGTAATTGACAATATCAGCATACCATGGGGCATGAGATATTGTAAAAAGTTGCTCATCAGGAAAATAATCAGAGATGGGAAGGGAGTCACTAATAGAATCAACAATAAGACGGGACAAATGATCAGCAACTACATTATCTGAGCCTTTCTTATCACGAATCTCAAGGTCAAATTCTTGAAGGAGTAAGATCCATCGTATCAACCTAGGTTTGGCATCTTTTTTGGAGAGAAGATGTCGCAATGCTGCATGATCGGTATAGATGATGACCTTAGATCCGATCAAATACGAGCGAAATTTGTCAAAGGAAAACACGACTGCTAATAACTCTTTCTCAGTGGTCGAGTAGTTAAGTTGCGCGTCATTCAAAGTCTTGCTAGCATAATAGATCACATACGGTGCTTTATCAACTCTTTGTCCTAAAACAGCCCCAACTGCATAATCTGACGCATCACACATGATCTCAAAAGGTAGGTTCCAATCAGGTGGGCGGATTATGGGTGCAGTGGTGAGGGCTAATTTTAATTGCTCAAAAGCTGAGTGACAAGCATCTGTAAACTCAAATGGTGCATCCTTAGCTAGAAGATGGGTCAAAGGTCGTGCTATCTTACTGAAATCTTTGATGAAACGCCTATAGAATCCAGCATGACCTAAGAAAGCTCGAATATCACGAACAGTTTTGGGGATAGGTAGATTTGAGATGAGGTCAACTTTTGCTTTATCTACCTCAATTCCCCCACTAGAAATAGTATGACCTAGGACAATTCCTTTCTTTACCATGAAGTGACATTTTTCCCAGTTAAGAACTAGGTTAGTGTCACGACAACGTTGAAGCAATAGAGTAAGATGGTGTAGGCATTGCTTAAAAGATGAACCAAAGACAGAGAAGTCATCCATGAAGATTTCTAGAAATTTGTCAACCATGTCGTGAAAGATACTCATCATGCACCTCTGAAATGTGGCGGGTGCATTGCATAACCCAAAGGGCATGCGACGATAAGCAAATGTGCCAAATGGACAGGTGAAAGTTGTCTTGTCTTGGTCATCGGGGTGGACGGGAATCTGGTTATAGCCAGAGTAACCATCTAAAAAGCAATAGTATGCCTGACCAGCTAATTTCTCTAACATTTGGTCAACAAAAGGTAGAGGGAAATGATCCTTCCTAGTCACACTATTAAGCTTCCTATAGTCTATACAAACTCGCCATCCAGTTTGGACACGAGTAGGAACCAACTCATTATTGTCATTGGCAACAACAGTGATGACAGACTTCTTAGGGACAACTTGGATTGGACTTACCCACTGGCTATCAGAGATGGGATAGATGATATTGGCATCTAGAAGTTTGATAACTTCAGCACGAACAACTTCCTTTAAATTGGGGTTAAGTCTCCTCTGAGGTTGTCGACAGGTTTTAGCATCGTCCTCTAAGTGAATGCGATGTTGGACCACGAAAGGACTAATACCTTTGATGTCATCAATTGACCAACCTATTGCTTCCTTATTTGCCCTAAGAACCTCAATTAATTGGTTTTCCTGATCCTCAGTTAAATCAGAAGCTATCACCACGGGAAATGTGTCAGACTCACCTAGGTATAAACATTTTAAAGTCGCAGGTAGAGGCTTTAATTCAACTCTAGGAGGCTTCTTGACATTTTCAGATGCAGTGGCATTCGGCAAAGACAATGGTTCAAATTGGGACCTATATTTTGGTGTGTCAGAGATTGGAGTGGAATCTAGCAAAGCATTGACTTCACTAATATAGTTATCCTCATCGAAATCAGCACTAAAATGGGCTAAACATTGTTGGAGTGGATCCTCAGGGTAGGAATGCTCAAAAGTGTGTGCGGTCAACGACTCAATAAGACAAACATCTTCAAAGGAATCTGAGTCGGGGGGTTGTTTCATCAAACTAAACACATTGACTTCCACTTTCATGTTACCAAAGGTCAAGGTCATGTTACCATTCCTACAATTGATCAATGCATTGGCTGTAGCTAAGAATGGTCGACCTAAAATGATTGGAATTTGTTTACCTTGAGTGGGTTGGGTATCTAGCACTATGAAATCTACAGGGTAATAAAAATCAGCCACTTTAACAATTACATCCTCAATTATACCCCTTGGAATCTTAACTGATCGATCAGCTAATTGAATTCTAACATCAGTTTTCCTCAAATTATTCAACCCTAACTCTTGGTAGACTGAATAAGGTAACAAGTTCACACTAGCACCTAGATCCAACAAGGCCTGATCAGCAAAATTTTTCCCTATCCTACAAAGGACAGTCGGACTGCCAGGATCTTTATGTTTGACCACGGCTTGGTTTTGTAGGAAAGAAGAGCAATGTTGGGCTATGAAGGCTTCCTTTGGGATATTGGTTTTCCTCTTGACTAAGTCCTTAATAAACTTTGCATAAGAAGGGATTTGCTTAATGGCAGTGAGAAATGGAATATTAATCTGGAGATTCTGAAAAATCTCTAAGATCTCACTGTATTGCGAATCCTTTTTATTATTGACTAGTCTAGAAGGAAAGGGTGCAGGTGGAGCATACGACTTAAGAGTGGTAGTGTCAGTCTGAGGACTATGGGCTTTCTTGGCTCTGGGAGAGTTGGATGGGGGAGACTCAAATGGTGCAGTCTCATCTTGAGTGGGTAGCTCAACCTTATTATCTATTTGCTTTCCTGACCGAAGTGTTGTGATGGAATTCACATGGCCATTTGATTGGTCAGTGGCAGAAGAAGATTCTATGAGATTAACCCCTTTGTTTTTAGGATTGATTTCAGGTTGGCTAGGCAAGGTACCCCTCTGTCTTTCAGTTAGAACAGAAGTAAGTTGACTCAATTGATTTTGGATTGACTGTTGAAATTGCAATTGGTTCTGAGTCATTAGGTCAAAGTTACTCTCTAACTTTTGAAATCTCTGATTGGATTGCTTATTAGTTTGATCTAGATTAAGGGCAAGCATTTTCAGAGTGTCATCATAGTTGGAAATATGTTGGTTTTGTGAGACAGGAGCAACATAATTGCTTATGGGATCAAGTGCGAGATCTTTATTGTGACTGAACTGATTGGTCAATGGGAATTGACCTTGAGGAACAAGAGGTCCTTGAGGTTGTGGTGGCCTATTGGAGTTACCTTGAGAACTAGGTTGACCACCTAAGTATTGTGCAGGAAAATTTTGTCGGTATGAAAAGTTAGGATGATTTCGAGTATCAGGATGGTAAGTCTGGCTGAAGGTATTAGCTGTCGGTCTTTTATAGGTATTAAAAGCACACACTTGTGCATCCGAAGGTTCAGATGTACAATAGACCGGACACGCATCAGTGGGATGGGATGAACTAGAACACATATTGCATTGTGCACTTGTGGACATGAGTGTAAAAGTATCGAACTTTCGACTCAAGTCTTTCACACCATCGGCTAGACTTTGCATCACAGATTTGAGTTCATTTTCAGGCTTGATCTCATACATACCAGATTTTCTATGGGATTGGTCATTCCTAGAAAATTCATCATCACAATTATTCCAATTCCAATTTTGGGCATTCTCAGCTAGTTCTTCTAAAAATTGATAGGCTTGATCAGGGGTTTGGTTCTTGAACTTACCTTGGTGCATAGACTCGAGCATGGTTCGATTCATAGGTGAAAGCCCCTTATAGAAAAATTGAACTAACTGTGCTTTATCAAAGCCATGGTGTGGGCATTTGAGAAGCAAATCATGAAAACGCTCCCAAGTGTGGTAGAATTGTTCCTCATTTTTCCCTCTAAAAGTGCTTATGGCATCTCTCATTGACTCGGTCTTTTGCATAGGATAAAATTTGTTCATAAACTTCTTTGCAAGTGCATCCCATGATTCAATTGAATTTGGAGGAATGGAGTTGAGCCATGAGGCAGCCTTATCTTCTAGGGATAAAGGAAAAAGACGCAATTTGATACCCTCGGCATCCAAATTCTGATTTTTGAAAGTGTTGCAAATTGTTAAAAATTTGCTTAAATGGATATAAGGTTGCTCACTTTCAAACCCATGAAATTTGGGTAACAAATTGATTGTAGCGGGCCTAATCTCAAATTGGGCCGCATTGTTCTCTGGGAGAACAATACAATTAGGTGGGTTGGCTGTGATGGGTGCAAAGTACTCATTTAAAGTCCGAGGTGCAGCCATTGGATTATGAGTGGTGGTTGAAGAAAGTGAGAGAGTGAGAGGAGTCTTCTCTAAATCAGGAATTGATAGATCACTAGAAGACCGAACTAACCGTTTGTTAACCCGCAACCACTTGGGCATAAACTAATACACAACTAATTTTTTTTTTATTTGTTTTTTAATTTTTTTTTTTTAAGGGAAGAAAAACCTAACTAATTAGATCCTAGAAGATGGGCTAAACACAGGATTGAACACACAAACCACACAAAAAATTTGGCCTTTTATCTTGAGCTTAAATTCAAGGGTGATGAATTTTTAAATCTAATATTGTAGAAAATTAATTGGATGGTCTCCAAAATTAATTCTCTCCTAATTAGACAGCTTCTACTCTCTTTCAGAGTAACTAGAAGATTACCAGTTAAGGCCTACCAACAACACAACGAGGAGAGTTCCCAGGAAACTGTGGAGAGGCACGTGGCCTGATTAATGACGGTACGTCCACACTCCTTAGACAGAACTTTTCCTAAACATTGTAAAGTTGGAAGGTGCTCACTGGAGTTACCAAGAGTTAACTCTTTCCAAGAGGGTCCTACAAGCTTTGTGTACACCCTATGGCCAATGTCTAATTGATTTTAAATTAAATTAGGCTTGGACTTTGACAAATGCTCGAATTTTATGATTTGTGGGTCACGGAAACAGGTGATGAAATCCCGACCGTATCTTGTTGAGGTGCTTGCCCTTAAGTATCTTATGCAAATGCTAATTTAAAAATGCACAAACAAAATAAGTAATAAAAATAATAAAGAAAAATGAGTGAGTGTGTGGTCTTTCTTCTTTTTTTTTTTTTTTTTGAAACAAAAAGAATAACAAAAAAAATAATAATAATAAAAAATAAAATAAAGTTGAAGAAAGTGTGACCCTAGGGAGATTTCTAAGTTATTCTATCCTAGAGTTCACATGCTAAAGTTATCAACCTAAAAAAAAACTATGTTTTCTTAATCTAAAAAGGAAAAAAAAAAAAATTGATGTAAAAGAATTAGGTACTTACCTGGATGACGTTATTATTTCCTTTGGAAGAGCAACGAATGGTGGCATCTATAGAAGAAGTGCATCATAAGAACCTGTCATGGAAAAAATATATATATAAAAATATTATATTTTTTCTTTCTTTTTTTTTTTTTTTTCAAGAAGAAAAAATAATAATAATAAAAGAAACAAAAACTATAATAAATAAAAATAAAAGGGAGGGAAAGAAAGTTAGGGTGGGCTCCCAAAAAAATTGTAGTCTTGAATATTTGGGCTTCGAATTCTCAAACTTGATTTGGCAACGGCGCCATTTGACGAGTGTAAAATAGTGGATGTTTGTCGTTGCTTTTCTACACTTCGTACAAAAAATAATAAAACCTGCAAAAACTTTACTAAAAACTGTATAGTAGTAAGCAGGGTCGAACCACTCTCAAGTGAGAATCAATAACAAGTCTAAACTTCAAAACCTAATTCTCTTGAGATGAAAAATGAATATTTAAAAAAATAAAATTCTGATTTTTTATTTAATAATAAAAACTAATATTAAATGTCTTAGATCAAATGATGGAAAAAATCTCAAGGAAAGAGAATTCACCACCATGGATCCATATAAATAAAGTTTTTTTTTATATTCTTATCTAGTTTTTCCTCCAATAACCAATACACTTCACCAATCCAATTAGAACTTGGAAAGATGAAGGAAAATATGGAATAAAAAAGAATGACTTGATTATATATGAGAGAGACATTCTTTTACTTAATCTGATGCACATTGGCTAGGTAAACAGAGGTAGGCATTCTTCGAATTACCATTATTTGGCAAACACGAAGAATCCTTCCTCTACTTTTAGAAAATAAAATCCAGAATAGAAGAGTAGAAGAATGCTCTTGGGAGGAAAAAGTAGATAAGAAAATAAAACAACTTACCTATACTTCAGCCATGGTGGCTTCATCACTCCCTTGAGAAGGATGTTTACGCTTGCATATTAATAAAAAACAAACAAATATAAATGAAACTACTACTCATCATTGAATCAATAAAATAAATACACTATTTTTTTCTATAATTTCTCTACAATTTCTAACTCCCCTCACCATCCCCTAAGACCCCCTATTTATAGAGTTAGAGGGGAATGGTTTAGGTGGGAAAAATTTAAAATACAAATTTGAAATTCAAAATTCAAAATTCAAAAACAAAAATTCAAAATACAAAATTTTGAATTTGAATATCTAAAATTTGATTTCCATATCTTTAATTTCAATTCTGGACTGCAGACGTGGCCGTGTACAAAATATTTGGCAAAGTTTTGAACTTGAGACCTCTTGTGAAGTAGATTGCACAGAATACCATCTCTCCTACAATTCTTCTTATGTTCATCTTTGGCTTTATATATCCTTTTTAGCCCTCTTTTGCTGCTTTTCTTCTTCTTTGGAAATCAACCCCTATAAAACATAAAATGCAAAGATAAAAACCTTTAAATAAAATAAAAGATGAATTAAAAACTTATTTTAGGATATAAAATAGCAAGTTTTGTGCACTTATCAACTCCGCCGTAGGCTTCCCCAGCTCAACGACCTCTTTCTCTTGCTGAAGGGAGATACAGAGGGCCTTACTTCACTCCAAATTAGCCATCAGAGCACTGCATTTAGAATGCTCAACATCTGCAGCTTCCTGGGCGGCCTTAATCTCGGTGAGAATAGTCTAAGTCACGTTCTCTACATTCTTCTTCTTAATTAAAGTCTTTTTAACCTTTAAAGCAACTTGTTCAACCGATCGGCACATAGCCACGACTCCAAACAGATTTTATCAAAAGACACCAAAGCAAAGTTAATTATCAGGTAAGAAGAAAGCTGACGCCAAAAGAAATTTTGACATACCCCATGGCTATATCAGGACAAGATTCTACTAGAGTAAAGATAGAGGTCTCCTTCATTCGATGCGCCTCACGGGGAGGCCACATGCCTCTAAGGTAGGCTCTGAGAGAGGTAGAATCACTGAGAATTGAATCCTCAACAGTGAGGAGAGAACTATCAGCTTTAACCATCTGGGGGACCTAGGTGGGAACTGTACTTGTCGAAGGGCCAGCAGAAATATCACAGGATCCAGGGCCAATCGATCTTTCTTTTGCCATTAAAGGATGAACATCATTGGCGGTGACAAACAACTAAGTGCTGATTAGAGGAAGATGGTGGGGCATCAGTAGTCATCTGGATCTTCTGAGCAGGGCCGCTCTGTTTGGATTCAGCAACTGAAGGGACTTCGGGGTACTTTCTCTTTGCCAACTCATCTCGAACATGTTTTTCCTTCAATGAAATTGCAACAGCCTTTTCCTCATCAATCAACTGCTTCCCCTTCTAGTGTGTGGTTGGCGACAACTTCATTTCCTTAATCTTGGGAGCACTCTTGGCGATGGCTTTGAGATTCTCAGAACTCAGTAGTGTCTTTGATTGAGGTATACTACTCCACACCTTATCCTCGAGAGCCTTCAGCCGAGTACGAACCTCCGATTGGGAAAGTGAATCTTTAACTACACCAAGGTAAGAGTAAATTTTAGAGAATAGAAAAACTTCACAAATGGCACAATTGCAATGAAGATTCATGGTGAGATCGAAAAGAGGTATACCTACGCCTCCAAATTTCTTTGGGATTAGGTATTTATCAAAAAAAGACAACTCTTCAGTTACCACCCACGACAATAAGTTGTTCCTTCCATCCCTTGTCAGAAGTGGGATGACCCAGACATAGGGATTTTCCAGACCGAGGGTAAAAGTGATATATGCATTTCTCATTTTTTGTCACACATATTTGGTAACAGGCTAGTAAGTCATCAAAACCTAACTCCAATGATCTCTCTAAGTTAAGCACCAACACACTCAAAATGACTCTAAAAAAGTTAGGGTTTACTTAAAGTGTGACAAGTTTCATGTAGCAGAGAACTAAGTGGTAAAAATGGTGTAAGGGGAAACAAAACGTGGCAAGTTATTTTACCAAAATCAGCATTTCCCTATCATTGATCCCCTCATCAGATCAAAAATTAGAATCCAGAGGATAAATTTTAAAGGAAACATTGGGTGGGACCTCAAAATCCTTGCCGACTCTCTCTAGATTCGAGGTAACACTAATCGAATCAAATGAATCAGCCTTATCCATATTAATATACCCAAAATCAACATCCTCACCATTGCCAGTCGCATCAGAACTTCGAGTAACCCCCTCATCCTTAAAACTATCAATTATCCTAACCCTCTCAGATTTATCCATGGTGATGTATAGGTGAAATGAGATAAATCAAAATAGGAGCCAAAAGAGAGAAGGGCACTGACCTTAGTAGGATGGCGAAACACAGCTTGAATTGGGTTTTTGAGTCCCTCTTTTCATTTCATAGAGTAGCAAGTCAATAAGCAAAGGTAAAGTGACTCACGAAGAAAGTCATAATTATATACGATCCAAAATAACGCCGTCTGACGACATGACATTATTTCTCCATGATTTCCAAGGGCAAGCGACTGTTTGGTTCAAAAGATATAACTGCTATCATAATAAATCCTTTTCAAATTATGCACACAAAATAAAAATAATTTGGGACAAAGTGTGGAGGAAAAAATCCACCAGTAGAAGTTAGCCATGTAGAGGGCACAAATGTAATAAGCGAATTATACGTGGCATATGACGGGGCAATCTAAATGGTCAAAAAGTCATACACCGACTTAGTCAAAAGTAGCGTAATCTGAATCCCACGATTGTGGGATAAAAATATGCATTATGCTCATGTAAACAAAGATAAATTCATAGGCCCTGCCCATAGAGAGAGGGGAATGAATTTTCACTTCAAACAATTCATTATTATGTATTGTCATATTTGAGGGTAGATTCTTATATTTAGTATAAGTTTTAGTAATATATACCTTTATAAGTATAATAGTATATAATGCACTACTTATGCAATATGCTTAGGTATAAGTCAACTCAACCTTAATTATGAATAAATTAATTGCATTTGATAACACAATTTAGAAATACTTAAAGAAAAAAAAATAGTTTGGATATCAATTAAAATTAAAAGAATAAAATTTATTTAAAATTGGATAAAAGGTTAATAAAAAATGACTATAGTTATCACTACTCACTTAAAATTTAGAACAAAAAAAAAAGTCAGAATTTACAATAGCGGGTCTAATAACAGGAGACTGAGTTGGGCATTTAGGAGGGGATAGGACTGTCCTAGGCCTAGCCATCGACTTATAGGGTCAGACAACGATAATTTCTCTATGGCAAAAGGGCCAAAAATCTCCCATGTACTTCTAAAAAGGTGCAAGAAACCCCCTATACTATATTTTAGACCAAATCATACTCTCACATTTGCAAAAGTGAGCAAATTACCCCCTCTTGCACATATTATTATTTTCTGTGATCATTTTACCCTTTTCATTATTACAAAAAATAAAGAAAAGAAAAGTTTTTTTATATTAAGTTTTTTTTTTACCTTAATAAAAAAGAAGAGGAGTTTTATTTTCGAGAAAAAAATTTGTAGAAAAAAAAACAAAAAAAATGCACAATTACATAATAAAAATTTTTGGATTTTTTTTTTGTTTTCCGGAAAATTTTCCATTAGAAAGAAAGGTTTTTTTATATTAAGTTTTTTTTTACTTTAATAAAAAAAAGAGAAATTTTTTCCTGGAAAAAATTGTTTCTATTAGAAAGAGAGATAATTTATGAAAATAAAACAATTGGAAATTATTGTTATTGTGCATATTTAGTTTTTCTCACGGAAATAATTTCTGGAATTTTTTTTTTGAAAAGAACTTCTTTTTTTTGTTATTAACGTAAAGAAAAACTTAATATAAAAAAATCTTGTTTTTTCTATTTGAAAAAATTTCGGAAAACAAAAAAGAATCTAAATTTTTTTATTATGTAATTGTTCATTTTTATTTTTTTTCAAAAAATTGATATAACTTAATATAATATTTTTTTTCTTTTCTCAATTGTTCTTTATTTTTTATAATAATAGAGAGGTAAAATAATCATAAAAAAGAAAAAAATAATTATAAAAAATATAATATATGTAAGAATGAGCAATTTTACTTGTGAGGGTGTGATATGTTTTGGGGCCCTCTATTTCTGTTTCAAATCAACTTTCTCTCTCTCTACGCTGTAGACACGAAGCAATCACTAACTCGAAACCAAATCGAATGCCCAAAGAGTCACTCTCTTGCGATTCTCAGTGAAATTTCGAAGCTCAAATCGGTTGTGTTCTGATTACTTGCAGATTTTATTAAAAAAAGAAAAAGAAAAAGAAAAAAATGAGCGTCGAACCATTTAACAGGTAAAACTATTTGTGATTTGTCTATTAAATCTTTCGTTTGTTTGTAAAAAGTTCAATTTTCAATTATTTTTCTTTAGGAATTCAGTGAAAAACCTTACTGATTTTGTTCCTATTGATTTTATTTTGTGTTGTTTTTGGCAATGAAATCGGATAGGTTGGTAAAACTTGCGGCGAGGGCGTTCTACGATGACATCACAACAAAAGGGGATAATCAACCCAAAACTGGGAGGAGTGATAATAGGGGAATCGCTGTTGTGGTACTTGATGCTCTCACAAGGTTCTTCCCATCCTAATACATCCGAATTTTTGCCTTTATTGACTTCCAAACTGCATAATTCATGTATATAGTTGTGTTTGAATGAGGTGTGAGTTTGGGTTTTTAGATTTACAAACGATGGGTTTTAGTTGCTTGTACGTGGAATTGCTGAAAATTTAGAAAAGCTATGACACCGTGCAATGGCTTTGAAACACCAAGATTTGTATGCTACTGCATTTCAACCAGACTCATATAGAATTTGATTATGAAACAAGGTTTTTGCAGTGTTTGTATGTGATATACTATTTGACACTGCTGAAATTTAGAAGAAGCAATTAATCGGTTGAGTGATTTCAATGAGCAGAATTTCACCCGGGTTAGCTCAACTGGTAAGGCCTTTGGGGGTACTCCCCTTAGGTCTTTGGTTTGAGACTCGCCAGAGGTAAGGCCTTGACTTAAATGATGCACATGGTTTGCGGGTGATTGCATGCATTCGGAGTTTGCAAACCATCCGAGAGTCCAAAGTGGGTAGTAGGTGGGTTGATTCTTCGTGACCAAAAAAAATCAGCAGAATTTGTTCGTACTTTTGTGTTTTAGTGGTACGAATAAAGTAAAACCAAGCAGGGGAACTAAGAAATGAGGGTTGTTTTACTTTATGTATGCGGTTACTGAAAATTTGATGGCAACAACTAATTGTTGGGGTTTTTGAGAGTGGGATCGTTTCTTTTCTTTTTTGTTTGTGGCTCTAAAGAGGAAAAGAAATGGTGATTTGCTGTATGATTTTGGAGTGTGAGCACTGGATATATACTGCAGTATTATTGAAAAATGTGCTTTTATGGAGTAATGTACCAAAATTTGATTTCGTGGTATCGTCTATGCTGTGCTACCTAGCTGATTAAGTGAAAATAACCCTCCATACGTATTTTTGTGTTGTTTTTCTTTTTGTAATTTATAGAATAAGTTAATACAAGGATGCCAAGAAGAAAAGTCGTGGAAGGAATTTTTAAGATTCGCTATATTGTTGAAAGGAGTCATAAAGATTCACTATATTCTTGACAGAACTAAACCGAATTCTTTCTCCCATAATGCAATTGAAATGTGTTTTCATGCTGATGGAGCAATATGAAGTCCCATTTGGAACTTAGAAGAGCTTTAGTAGTAGAAGCTTTATATGATATTATTATTTGGGTACATTAGACAGAGTATGACTACATCTTATAATTTGTATAATTCACATAGATATGTTACCGAAGCAGCCCAAATGACTGTCATCACATTATTTTGGCAAAAATTCAAGTGATCCTTCCCTGAAGGACAGAGTTAAAAAAATGTTTAAGTATCCATACAAAGAAACTTAAAGAATTTATATAAGCTGAAAATCAAGAACAATGAAAAGAGGTCTGCAACTTGTTAGTTTTTATTCCAAATCGAGTGAAGCTCAGTACATTATGTTTCCAATTACAATGTCCTTGTTCATGGCAGTTTACAAGATAATATGTTTTTCTATAATTTTAGAGAAGTTTTTCTCAAAATTTAGATAAATTCAAGAACCCTACGTCAGGGAATATTTTATTGTAAATTGTGTACACTTTCTATGGACAAACTGACAAAGGAGTACGAAAATATTCTCATTTTTTTTTTTTTTTTTTGTACTTTTCACTTCTCTATTCCACTAGTGAGCCAAACAAAGAGTTCAGATTCCCTCTTTGATGGTTAAAATATAAAAGCACCTTGTTTTTTTACTCCCTTATTCTTTTTTATTTATTTTTGACAAGTATTCCCTTATTTTTATCTGACTTCATTATTAAGTTTGATAAACAAGTTTAAATTTAATGATTTAAGTTTTTTAATTGTTACCAAAAGTATTTCAACTATGTGCCATTCAGAGGAAGCGGCAAGGAGTGGAGATTGAAAGGTGGAGCTTGGGGGAATTGTTTCGATGGGAGGGTCAATCATGTTGGGATGGTTTAGATTTAAGTAGAGACAAAGACATCAAGACTGTCATTGTTGACTTATATATTGAGCTATATTAGAAATTTTATAGTGGTTGCTTAGGCACGATTGTGGAGTTTAGCAATGTTGAGAGAGGGGATAAGGAGTGGTTGGGGAGACCATTTTCCGAGGAGGTAATGTTAGCGTTGAAGAGCTGCAACTTGATGAGGCGAATGGTTGGAATGGTATGCTGATGGCTTTTCTCTGCCGTCTTGGGGATGGAGTGGATGGTGAGAGCAGATGTGTCAGCTCTGATGAATCATTTCCATGCTTCTGAGAAGTTCAAGAGGACCTTTAATGCTTCTTTCGTTCGTTCCCGTCACTTCCCGAGAAGAGATGGAAGTGGAGTTAAAGGAATATAGACCTGTAGCTTGGTGGGAAGTGAGTATATGCTAGTTGATGAAGTGGTGGTTTTGAGGTTAAGGAAGCTGATAGATTGTGTCATTACAGAACCCTTAAACCTTTTGAGGGTGGTTGCCTGGTTGGCAATTTTTGGATGCAATGCTTGTAACCAATAAGTTTGTAGACTCTTAAGATTCTCAACAACAAACTAGTTGTTATCTATAATCTGGAAATTGAGATGGCGTCTGACCACGTTTATTGGGGTTTACTATTGTGTATTATTGAGAGGGATGAGTTTTTAACATAAGTATAGGAAATGTATTGAATTTTATAAATCCAGAGCAATATTCTTCAATTTGATCAATGGAACAACATTGGATTTCTTTTCTAATTCGAGAGGTCTCAGAAAGTCGGACCTGCTTCTCTTGGTGTTCATTCCAGTTATGGAGGCATTTAGCATGATGATAGCGAGGGCATTGGAGGGAGTTAGGTTGAAGGGGCCTGATATACCTAAAAAAAACCCGGCTATACTTTTAAAATTTAACGAGACTTATTCGGCGTCTGAAATCTATTTTCCGAGGGGATGGTAACTACCTGATTTTCGTATGTAGCAGAATCTGGATCAGTATGTGGTTTTTGCAGTATTGGTCAATGCTTTAAATTTTAAACTGTGGATATAAGTGAAAAAATGCACTTTTGTATGACCTTATGTTTTATTTTTTCGAGTCTGAAGACAAACTAAAATTGTTTATACAATATTCTTCGATGCAGTTTAGTTTTTCAGTGTATTTTGTTTTTGGTTGGAGTTTAAGTTATTTTTATTGTCTTTTAAATATATATATATATATATATATATATATATATTATTTTCTTCTATTTCAGGCGACAGTGGGTCAGAGAAGAAGATTTAGCAAAGGATTTGAAGCTGCACTCGAAGCAACTTCGTCGGACTTTGCGATTTTTTGAAGAAGAAAAGCTGGTCACCCGAGATCATAGGAAAGAGGTAAGTGTTTTCTCTGGTTCATTTTTATCCTATGGTGCTTATTACTGTTGCTTTTGGGTATTTTTGCTTGTCAACTGTTCTGCAACCTATTGTAATCCTGTTACTTCAAGTGGTTGAAGAGCTAACACAACCTTTTTTTGTAGATTTAAAGTAATAGTTGTTCTTGAATCTTGATACACCAAAAGTCATGTAGTAACTGCATTGACTACTAAATACTAATTTACACGCGATATCCATATCTTGTAATGGTTTAGTATTTCCATATTAGAATTTTATTAGTTCCTTGTAGCTTGTTTTTTGGGTTAGACACAACCACACACTTTCCTCGTGTGTGTGTTCTTCACAACTGTTCCCATAAAGATTTTCAGTTTTGATTCCATTCAATGCCCCAGAAAATAAAGCATTTGCTGGAAGCAGTCAATTTTAGAATAACTAGCTATTGTTCTCCCTCTGATGTCTGCAAAATATATGCGTAAAAGAGTTGGCACAGGTTGATAGATAAATTTCTTGGATGTTTTTGATCACTTGTGAACACATTAAAGTGGAGGAATGTGTTGACGTAAATTTTTATTTCCTTTTTTTGGCTAGATTTATATGGCCTCTGTATATGATTCATTCTTGATAATTTAATTTAGTTGTGACCTAAGAGCTCTAACCCCCCTAGATGGGTCAAATTTATACTTGCAATCTGTTTGATTTGTGTATTGGGAGTGGATTCACGGTTAACATTCAGATCACTGATTTTTCTGTGCATCAACCCTAAAATCTCACCCATTTTTGATTGATTTTATGTTTTTTTTTTCTTTTCGTTTTCTCAGTTTTATTGAAGTTTTAAATTGGTTAGTGGGCTTGCAACATGATCTGCTTTACTCCTGTTTAACTATTATTGCCAACCTAGAGCCCATCTGGAGTTAGATAAAATTTCTCAAAGCGACAGGAAAGAGTGGCTGACGACCAATGCTGGGTAGATCAGCTGGTAACATGAAGTTGCTTTATTTTTTATAATAGTAAAAGCAAATAAAGGAACTAGATGTTATGTACGTGCATTCAATTATTATTCTCCCCCGTCTTAGTTATTTTTTTGCTTTAGAGTTCCACTCACATTAGTTATTTAAACTGTGAAAGGTATCTTACCGAAGTTGTACCAAATCATATTAAAGACCAAAGGGATATATCTGTTACGTAATAGTTATTCTATAGAAAAGCAGATATATTTTAGTAACATATATAATTATGCATTTTGCTTAACTATGTATATATCTATGTTATCTATGTAAATACATATGGTGTTTTGATGCATCTTATGATTTTATGCAGTACTGTTAGCCATTTTTCTAGTATATTTTCTGTCTTCATATTAGATTTTGGATTATTTTGTTATGTTATGAATAAGTCACATAAAGTGGGAGCGGGAACGACAAAATCTAAAATTTTTGAGAGCGGGAGTGCCCTTAGAGTGTCTGTACATTTGGGAGTGAATCCACTCCCAACTCGTCCATTTGTGCTCTATGGGAGCGGTCACCCCATTCGCGAATTATTTGACTTAGGTTATGACTTCATTATTATAGTCATGTTACTTTTTGCTTTATGATGTAGGGATGTGTACATCTTATAGAGTGAAAAGAGGAATCATCATTACAAAATCTAATTTGTTTGCTTTGATACCAATTGAGGGATAGGATCGACAACCTAGGCTACCACCACACAAATTTTACATAAAGGGGGTGAATAGGTCTCAAAAACTAAAATAACTATCTTTAACAAAAAATTAAACTTCAACTAACTTGAATAAACCAAAAATTAAAGATAACTAAGTAAACATGTAAAAATTAGTATGGTGCAGAACTATAAAAGTATAAAAAGCATCTGCACAAGAACACCAATTTTTACTTGGAAAACCCAAAGGGGAAAGTCATGGGACTTAGTTCAGGGAAATTAAATCCATTATAGAAGAAAGGTAACTACAATTCTTGGAATCAGATTATAATTCCTATAATCACCTAAGTTACCTCAGAATCTAACTCACACTAGTCATTCTTCCTTGGATACTATTGTTGTCAATCTACGAATCTGCTCCTTAAGCGGTTCGTTTCTCAACTCATGTGTAATCTTAATCTATGTTACGTGACTTGGGTAATTTATCAGGTATGGGTATATATGTACGTATTGGATGTGGCAAATCTCTAAAGAGAAGGACACATGGACACTGCTAGATGGTCATGTTATTTAATATATATTTTTAATTTTCTGGAGTAAAATAACTTCTTTATGTACATAGTGTTCAATATATGCATTTCACTTGTTTTGAAACAATAATATAATAAAATTGAATTATTCGAGTATTGTGTGTTTGACACAGATATCTCACCTACTTTTGAAGAGTCCATGTAACATAGATCTCCTTTTCTAGTCGTCCAAGCTTTAGGTTGTGTGAATTGTATTTTGTTGAACTCCTTGAAGTACTTGAATAATAGATGATCAAAATCTCTAGCAATTGATTGCTAGATTACAACCTAAATGCTTTAAGTATGCCTCTCTATATTTGTACATGCCTCTCTATAAAATCTTTATAGTTAATCCTTGTCGCCTTTTTGTGTTTTCTCTTGGGAGTGCTCTCCTCTTGAGCGCCTTTAATGAAATCTTACTTGTCAAAAAAAAATAAAATTTGCTGAAGACAGAGAGTTCTTCATAGAGACCTTTGAGGCTGAAAAGATTAATTTAAGAGTCTAAAACCTTTTTGGAAACTGCCATCCGCACAGTTCAATCGATCCAAGATCAAGTTCGATGAATCGAACTTCCTACAGTCTGGTTTTTCTAGAATATTTTTAATTCGAAACAGTTTTTATGCATTCAATACTTTTAAAGATCAAATTATGTATATGAACCTGAAACATGAATAATGATGAGAATGCATAAATATGGAACCTGATTTGTTGAGTCCACAGTTGAGAGTTGGATTTATCTTTATTGTTGAATTATTGAGATCTCCAATTTAACCTTGGATTAAGGTAACTCAACTAACTAAATTAACTTTTGAGAAATATAAAAAACTGAAATAAAAAAAATATGGACTGTTTTTTAAGAAATTTGCCAACCTAAGTCCTATTCGCCTAACAACAATCATGAGTTAGGTCAATTAAGAATTAAGGTTCAATCATAAGTTACGACAATTAAGAAGTTAAAGTTGAAAATCATAAGTTACGGCAATTAAGAAGTTAAAGTTGAAAATCATAAGTTACGGCAATTAAGAAGTTAAGGTTGAAAATCATAAGTTTACCTAAATCTGCTAATGAGCTGTGCCTCACTCAAGTGCTAAGTCGCCGAAAAATGGATACGAGATGACAAGGATACATCGAGGTATCAAACCTTAAAAAGGAAAAGAAAAGGAATGGGACATGGAGTACAATGTGGGCATGCTAATATATAATATAAACTTTCATTTATATACATCTGTTATAGAAGACAACTTAGACAGAGCATTATCCAGTATACATCTTATTTACATGAGATGGTGGGAGGAGAAATAGGAGACAAAACCTTCAACATTATTTTACACAATGACTGTTATACTCGAATCCACAATCCCGTTCTTGTTAGTTTGAGACTAAAAATTGCTTGTGGGTGGAACGATGAAGTTATGCAGATGTCATAAAGATTATTATTGTCTATATGCTACTAGTCTCTTATAATACTTGCCTCACGGTCACTACAATTATATTTTTGTTCTATGTCAAAAAGCTTCCATGTATATCATTTTTCTAAAAGAAAGAAATGTTGGACAGTGGACATGTTGGCTGGTGTTAATCTGGTTTCGAATATTGTCAGGCATGACGCTTTTTAAGATGTGTTTGTGCTACATAGTGTTTGGGATATATCGGCCATACCTCTGAAATAATATATATATATATATATATATATATATATATATTTGAATTATGGACACGTCCATAAAATATTAGACACGTGTCTAAGAATGTCCTGAAGTGTTGGTGTCGGACATGGAGACAACACCTATGCGGAAGTGTTTATGCCTCTCAGTTCAAGTGTTTGGGCTTTAAAGTTGTATCCTCACTCACGTTGTTCCTTGAAGTTGTATCGTCAGTTAAGTATGTTGTGCTATGGATCAGTATCCTCAGATGAGTGTGTTGTGCTTTAAGGATTGTACGCTTTCTCTCTACAGAAACCTTTAACTGAAACCATTTGAAGCGGGGTTCTTTCACATGTATGCTGGCGATTAGCCAAGCTGCAACCAGTTCCTCCTCTTCTTTTTTGCCTCATCTATTCTTCTACCTTCTCTTTTGTTTCCCTGCTGTAATTCTTGTTAAAGATGCGTTGGATAAGTAAGCACATTCTTAAGCAACGGATTTGGTGTCTTCTGATCAAGAGGCCTGATGGAAGGTGAGTGGTCATCTTGGTAACTCAATTCTTTCAAGGAGGGCAGCTCACAAACATTATGTGCTCCAAACAGCTTTTTGGAAGAGCATTTGCCATTAATCCTGCAAAATGATAATTTGAAATCTGTGTTTCCAGAATCTCAGATCCACGGGATTCATTTTCAGCCATCTATGCTCTCATCATTGGTAATTACAGAAGTTTTTGAATGAATTA
The DNA here is from genome assembly GCA_026545225.1 of Cornus controversa. Taxonomy (NCBI): domain Eukaryota; kingdom Viridiplantae; phylum Streptophyta; class Magnoliopsida; order Cornales; family Cornaceae; genus Cornus; species Cornus controversa. The sequence continues at coordinate 102,094,597 of CM048845.1, forward strand.
CTTCTAAAACTATTCCTTTTGAAATCAACTCTGTGTGAGCTTGAGGAAATTTGTTGGATTTACAGAAGAAAAGGAAGATTATGATGATGATAATGAAGATGATTATCCCGAATAGCTAAGGGTTCTTAGGATGGCGATGATAAAGGCTGCTGATGAGCCTTTTAGAATTAGAACCTTGGTCTTCTTCCAACCAAACACCCACCACCCCCCCCCCCCCCCCCCCCCCCCGGTCTCTCTACTTGTGTGCCTGCGAGGCGAATTAGGCCACTGGTTACACAAATTTCAAGACTCCCACTCTTCGTCTTCAATCCAAGTCACATATTTTGCAAAATAGTCATATTATTTTTGAATCAATTATTTTGACCCTAAAATGTATTCGATGGGTTTAGTCATAACCATCTTTTACCTTTATGGAATTTATTATATTTCTCTCTGAAACCATATTTTATTGATCCTAATTCGATAGATTATTCATACACGTGTCCTTACAGGGATGAAAATCGAGTAAAAAGTTCTTAATTCTGTTATGTAATTAAATGTGTTATATACATATTCACAAAATAATAATAATGCTTTAGAGGTGCTCCTGCTCTTAGGAAAAATTGGATTTTGCCGTTTCGTAAAAAAGAAACAAAACAACGCATTCATGCTGCCAAAGTGAGAATGTTGAGAAGGATGATAGGAGTAACAGGGAGAGTGATGTAAGACAAATAGTGTTCTGAAACCAAAGTGATATAGAACCAAAATGAATGAAGGGGATGAGAATGAGAAGATGAGATGAGGCTAGAAGAAGGTGGTGAGAAGACAAACGAAGGGTTGAAAAGAGCAAGAACAAAGAGGGAGAAAAAGATACAAGGAGAGTTCTCAAACTCACAACAATATTTCAATCATCAAAGGCTAAATTGTCTGTTTACATAGGAGCCTTTATATAGGCAAAATATTAAGCAAACCCTTAAATATGAAATACCAAAATAACCCTAAAATTAAAACAATGCCAAAATAATAAATATTAACCCTAATTACATCAAATTCCTAATTTAATCTTTCTTTGCCCCTTCTCCAAGAGTAAAGGCAAATCATGTGTTGTTCATGCATGCGAATCACAACTCGTTCTTGTTGAATATTTTGAAAATTTATCTTTATCTTTATTAGTTTAAATTTAAGTTTATCTTATCCTAGGAATAAGGAGAGGAAACTAGGCCAGCTCCTATTCTTTTGTTACTCTATTTTTCTGTTCCTATCTTCTAGGCTAAGGTTGAGAATTCGATTGTCTCACCTAGTCTATAAATAAATCTGTAAACCTAGTTACAAAACTATGAAGCAGAATTCATTCAATTGCCCTCATTCTCTTCCTATTTTGTCAACAGTTCTCCATCTGAGTCTAAGAGATATGATTAGTAATCAAAATTTTAGAGAAACATTATGAACGACACATGTTGATGATAAAATAAGATAAAATAGACTTAGATAAGATTGTGTAATTTTTCTATATTTATGTTACATTCAATTTAGGAGTTTTCTTCCTTGTATTCTCAGTTTCTTCTTTCTTATGGATTCTTTAATTCTATATTATAAAAGGTATATATTAATAAATAGGGACCATTAGGCTAGATCTTACACCTTGGGGTTTTCATCCAGCATATTTAGAGGTTTGTGACATTGCTCTTGGCCGAGTTCTCATTTTTCCCTGTAATTTATCAGAGACAAATTATTTTCTAACATTTCATTCTTCTGTTCAAGTAGAAAGAAGAATCAATGAATCTTCTTATTTGTGTTTGTAATCTGTATCCCCTTACTATAACTTAGTTAAGTTTCTCTGTGTTAATGTGACTTTTCTCTATTGAACAGAGCAGCCCTTCTTCTTTTTCCATGGGTCTGTCAATTGTGATTTTATCTTATTTTTGGAATCTTAGGTGACTAATCTTTTGGTTGCATTTTTTACTTAAAATTGTGACGCCTTTTAATTTCCTTTGAAAACTAGTGAGTGATACTTGGGGTGGCCCTTTTGTCTTTTTTCTTTTTTTCCCCTTTTTTCAACAATATGACAGTTGACAAATGTACTTCATTAATAATAGTGATAGAGAAATACAGATTAGTGGTGGTTGTTAAATACATCCATAAAATTGATGTACCTATTCTATCCCACCCATAACTATACCACACACATTTCAATCTTTCCCTGCACAAACACACTTGTATATAGTACCAATAATCCTCCTGTAATTTGCTGTCAAAGAAAAGAATTTCTTTTGTGTTTCTTGTAACTTCTCATGGTCAGGTATTTTGGCATTTAAAATTTATATTTGCTGAAAGCAACTAGGAACTGTACAGTTGGGAGAGTTCTCTATTCCTTGCACTATGTTATATTGTTCTAACTTCTTTGTCTTTACTTTCTTAGTTTCTTATGAAGATTGTGCGTATGATGGTTCCTGTTATTAAGAATCACTTGGTAATTTACTGATGACATGCATGGTTAAAATATGCATTTTCTCTGTTGTCAGTATGTGGTATACATTAGAAAGTTCACCTAATTGTGGAAAATCCTCTCCTCTTTTATTCATTATTAATTTTTTTACAGACAGCAAAAGGGGCAAAAATTTATAGTGCTGCAATAGCTGCCACAGCTGATGGTCAGCAGACTGGGAGAGAGGGGGAAGAAAAGATCAAGCTGCACACTCATTCTTACTGTTGCTTAGATTATGCACAGGTTCCTCCTTGTATATTCACAAGTCAACCTTTTAAGTCACATTATATTACTTTATGCCTTTTCGTCATTTGATTCTTGAGATTCATTTTGCTTTATTATATTTTAGGTTGAAAGGTGAGAGAATTCTTTAATTTTGTTGTTGGTTGGCTATAGATATTATATATATGCTGGTAAGAGCTATATATTAACTTTGATGGATGTATGCTTCATAATGTACTTTATTGCTGTGTATATACATGTATGTATTTGTATACATACATATATGTATGTAACTTTTTTGTATGTTGATTTTGTTATAAAAGCTTTATGTATGGTTGTATGCTAAGTGGTATGATGGGATATAGAAGACAAAATAAACCCTAGACTATGCTTTCTTTGTCACTTAAGCATCCAGTTCATCAGATATTTACTATGTCCAGGCTCTTGTAAATGTGGAAAGACCTAAAGTAAAATGTACGTTGCAGATACATGACGTTGTGAGGTACAGACTTCACCGTATGAGGAAAAAGCTAAAAGATGAACTGGAAAACAAGAACACAGTTCAGGAGTATATATGCCCTGGCTGTGCGAAAAGGTTTCTGCTGTTGCTCGTGATGCTGTTAGTTCTATATATCTCTAGGTGAAAGATTGAGGTTTTTCTGATTTTGGATGTCCAGATATACTGCTTTGGATGCACTACGACTAGTTTCCCCAGATGATGAATATTTTCATTGTGAAAGTTGCAATGGAGAACTTGTGGCAGAGAGTGACAAGTTAGCTGCTCAAGAAATGGGAGATGGAGATGACAATGCAAGGAGGCGGCGTCGTGAAAAGATAAAGGACATGCTTCAAAACATGGAGGTTTGTTTCTTTAAATATTACATTTCTTTTTGATGATGGACTGACTTATTTGTTTGTTACGACAAACAACCACGAACCAAGCACAATCACGAAACACGACAGAAAACGAAACAAGCACCACACATAGAACACAAAAATTTACATGGTTTGGCGATGTGCCTATGCCCAGGGCGAAGATCTGGCAAAATTTTTCACTATGGAAAAATCAGGAGATTACAAGTTTCAACCCCAAACCCTAGCTCTCGCTCTCTCACTCTCTTTATATGATTTTTAGTGTTTTCTCTCAATCCCACTCCAAACCCTAGATGCCCTTATATATCGGGCTATAAGAGAGTCCTAATCAGGGTTCAAGACCCGCAAGCAAAAAACGATTCATAAAATTTTTCCATACAAAGCCCATTTTCGGGTCAAAACTGAGCTGAGACAAAATACAGGCCACAACATAACGGTCTTGGTTGTCAAAATCTTGAGAATTGAGGTAAGAAAATGCCAATATTAAATACCTTTTGGATGCTTTAATTGTTCAATTTATTAGGATTGTTCTAGTGCTTTAATTGGGGATCAATTCCATTCAATAGTTTTATTAAATCGTACTATGGCCGACTTATTATAAATTAGATATGGACATCAAATATTAACATTTTATTACATGTAGAATATAATTGAGACCGAGGTGAGTTGGTTGCATGCCATTTTTCACTCAAGTCCACCCACCCTGAACTGAGATTGGGTTGAATTGTTGCCTAGTCCATCCTGAGTTGTGAAGAAACTGTCCCAGCCCGTCTAAGGGTCAAGCCGGGTTGCTGTTCAGCCTGACCAAGTTCTGGTCCTTGTAGAAGCTGAATTTTTATAAACAGTAAAGTTACTCTTGTGACAGGCGGAATTCACAAAATATTTTTTATGTAGGGGTCCATTCAAAAGATAATGTGCACGTTCATTGCTGAATTGAGGTAGGCTAAAAAATGTTCGTCTTAGACAACTTAGGATTTTCGTGAGAAGCTTCAGGTAGTTATTTGTGCATCAACTCAATTAATCTATTTCCTTTATCTTTTGGGATACTGAATTATACTGTTCTTTAACTTGATGCTATACGAGAACCTTCCCTGGTGATAATATTTTATTTGTTCTACATTCGTTCTTTTTCCCTTTATGAGGTGACAATATTGAATGAGTGCAGGAACAGCTCAAGCCATTAATGGAGCAACTCAGCAGAGTAAAAGATTTGCCTCCCCCTGATTTTGGAACGCTCCAAGCCTGGGAAGTGCGAGCGAATGCTGCTGTACGTGCAGCAAATGGGGATTCTGGTGCCAATGATCCCTCTAAATCTTCACAGGGTCTTGGGTATGGTGGAACACCTATGCCATTTCTTGGAGAGACAAAGGTAATTTTCTACTCATTCTCCCCTCCCTCACCCACCCACCCAGACACAAAGAAAATTATGTGTATATATAAGATACAAGGTCTTATTTTATCTTTTCTAATTTTATGTTACTTGTATCATTTTATTGTTGGTAGGGAGCGGTACTCAAATTATCATATCTTGGTTGCAAGTAAACATAGTTTAATGAAGTATTGTTTTTCCTTCTTATGACACCTAGGTGCCAAATCCCTCGTGAATAAATTAATTTTTTCCTATATATGGTTCGGACTTCAATGTGTGTTTCTTCATGCTCGTGTATTGTGGTTAAGCTTTGAATTAATGTTTGTGTTGGCATGTATTTGTTCATGTATGAAAACATTAGAAGCCTACAGTTGGCTAGTACTTGGCACTTTTTATGTATTAGGTTACAAAAATACCTTTTAATTTTAATTTAGTCACTAGAAACTACCAACTATATCTATGTAATCTAAATTTCCTAATCATGTTTTGATATGGGAAAAAAAAACTTGAAAAAAGAAACTCAGGAACAAGATGGTGGTGGCAGGGACAGAGCCAGGAAATTAATCCGGAGGGGGGGCGGGGGGGGGCGGCGCGCATTGAATATGATTAAATTTTTTTTTCAACTAACATGACAGCAAGCCAAAAAATAGAAATACAGTAATAGTGCAGCAATTAAGATTCAAATAGTGTGTTATTATAGCCATAACAAAATTTTTTTAAAAATATTCATAAATATAAAATTGTCCGTATTTTATGATATATCTTCTTCTTTAAGTTGAAGGTCAAGGGTTCAAGTCCTGTTGGGGACAAGAGTGGGAGTCTGAGTTATAACTAAGAAAAAAAATAAAGAAATTTTAAGAAGAGAAAAATAAAACAAAAGAAGAAAAAAATAAAAAGAAATGAAAAATGAGAGAACTTTGAAAAGTAAAAAAAAAAAAGGATTTGATTGGAGAAGGGAATGAAACTTTTTTTTGAAGGAATCAGAGAAGAGTAAAAGAGGGAAAAAAGAGAGAGGAAGAATTAGAGAAATATTCAAAAAGAGGAAATTTGGGTGGGGTGGGGGGGATGGGAAGGGTGCGTTTTGTAATTTTTTACTAAATTACATACCCAAGGACAAAAGAAATAAAAAATAGTGAGCCGTAATTGGCTCCGTCCATGGGTGGTGGGTTGGGGGAGGCATGGGTCACAGAGCGGGTTTGGGGGCTTCCTTCTTTAACGAGGGGTGGGGCTTCAGCTTCTTGTCACATACCCACCCCATTGCTATTCCTATTTATTATTCTCCTGAGGATATTGATTTAGATAGTGGGGCATAGGATGTCTTGGTTTCAGGCATCATTTTTACCTTCAAATGGATTGGTTGCAAGTAATTTATGGCTATTTCTTGGCAGGTCGAAGTTGCCTTTTCTGGTGTTGACGAAAAAGGAGAGGATGTAAAATCGGAGAATGCAATGAAAGTTTTGCCTCCATGGATGATCAGGCAAGGGATGAACCTTACAAAAGAGCAGCGTGGGGAGGTCAAACAGGAGTCAAAGATGGAGGGCACTTTGGCATCTGCAGAATTATCAGATGACAAAAAGACAGCTGAAAAAGATGATGTGAAGAATATACAGGCTAGTGCAGACTAATAAACTCATTTTTTTTTCTTCTTAATTATCCCTCCCTCCCCACCCCCCCCAAAAAAAAAATTGTTTGTTATTTTGATACCTGTCATATATGAGCTTTACTTTATTTCTTTAACTCTTAAAATCTCACTTTCTTTCCACTTCCTGATTAATTTGTAGGATGAATACGTTAAAGCATATTATGCTGCTCTACTTCAGAGGCAACGAGAACAAGATGAAACTTCCAAGATACAGCAGGAGTTGTCAATCCCTAACATCTCTAATGGTGTTAATGGCACATCTTCTGAACGCCAAGTTGGCATGAAGTCCAAACGTGATGAGGTTGAGGATCTCGATGACGTCGAATGGGAAGAGGCTCCACCTGCAGGTAGATTTCAACATTTCTTACCTTTGAAATTGTAATTTTGCTTTTTAGAAATATTGCAGAAGCTTCTGTAGTTACCAATTAACTTCGATGATGATAAATAGTCAATCATGAAGTTCAGTGTAGATATTTATAAAAAGGTTATTCGAACCTTATATTATTAAGATTATATAATTCTTTTTTTTCTTAAAATTTGTTTTTATTTTTCTTTTGATTTTCTTTTTATCTTTTTTAAGTTATTATTGACTGTGAAGTGCGTGATACAAGGTTATAGACTTATAGTAGGTGACACATGACAGATTTATAGCAGCTCTCTGTTTGGGGAAGGAGCTTCTCAGCCTTCTTTATTATTTATTCCCCCTTTCTGTCTAATAAATTATCACTTATGAAAAATAGAAATAAAAAACATTACTGCAGCTTTGTCGTTTATTCTTGAATGGATTTAAAAAAAAATCGAAAATGTCTTAGCTATGCTTTTTATAATTTTGTTAGACAGTTTAAGAATCTTATGCACCTACAAAGGTTTGGAAGTTCCTTCTGAATGAACATGAACAGAGAATCCTTGGGACGTCAAGTTTGGATCTTGGCATTTCCTATCAGCCAACCACCTCTTTGTGTTGTTGGAACCCACAAGCTTGTCTAAAATTTTAATTCCTGCGTTCATGCAATTATCCTTCTGCTAATAGTTGCTTTATAACTCACATTCTGCCAAGCATCTAACTGACATACTGAATCTAGTTTGCCAGAACACCATTTATTAATATGTTTAAAATGTAATCAGAAAGTTTCTTAATATTTTTCAGAAACCATATTCTGAGTATTTTATGTTGGATTTCAAGTGTTCTGGGGCCTTTTCAGTTGCCTTCTACTTTCCTTCTTTTCTTTTCAGAAAATTTAAGAACTAAACAGAGAACACGTGGTTTTATGTTTTTGCTTTCATTATTTATTTTTAGAAATGGTTACCAGATTTTTGAAAAATTCCGAAGCAGAAAAAGATGAAATTAACTTTTTTCTTAATTTTTGATCAAAAAACCAAATCCAATGATTTCTGAAAAAAGAATGTGTAATTGGTTTTAAAGAATTTCAAATTTTCCTTTGTTCTCTGTGGATTGCCATGCTTGATGATACGGGCTTGATGTTTTGAGTTCCTGCCCACATTTATTACAGGCAATACAGGTGAAAGTTACAAAGTAGACTTGAATGTTCAAGCTGATGCTTCTGGAGATGATGAGGATGATATAGACTGGGAGGAGGGTTGAATGTAAAGTATTTTTTTTTTCTGAAGTCTTCTATGACCTAGAGGTGAGAGAACACGATGCAGGTTTTCTCAAGTTCTAGTTCCTGATTACTCCTGTCATCTCACAGCAGGTCTACCATATGTGTAGCTGGTTGATGTTCTTTTTTCTCAGTTTTCCTTGGAGATGCCTTTTATTTGTGCTGACAGTTGGTGGTGGACAAAGCGAGAATGATGAAGTAGCCGTAAAATGAGAATTATAAGTAGTGGCATTAACACCCTGAAATAGGTTTGTAAAATACAGTTAATCTTCTTTTAGTTTCATTTGCTTGTATTTGTACTGGCAAGAAGTGCGTCGAAAAGGCTACAATGTTAAAATCATCATAGTTGAATCTTTAGTGTGTAATTTCAGCGGGTAGGGAACATTGTGTTGTGTGGTGCATTAACATGAAAGGTCCAGCAAGCTTGTCATGGAGAGTAATTGATTTTTGAATGTGCATTGGATTTATACAAGTTTTGGATTATCATTTCTAATTGCATGCAGATACATCATTCTATAATACTAATTTTGGATTTTGATCACTCTCTCATACTAAAACTCTACCACTTTGACGTGATGAAAGTGTGATCCAGGGATTGACATTCATGCCTCCATCAGCTCATCTAAGTTGGAAGTATAGTCGATAACGGTGAGACTCTGGGTTTTGGGGCCACATTAAGATGTACTAAGCCCTAAATCTGTGCCAGTGAGAAGCCCAATGCTCAGGGAATTTGATAATGAAGATGATATCCATTTTTATGTCTCTAATCTCTATTAGCAAATGAACTATAAGACATGATAAGATTTGGTTTGTTTACCAATGAGTCAGATGGCTTGTTGTTGTGGACAGAGATTGGAGTATTAATAGTGTGCTCTATTATGAGTAGAGCTAGAGCTATGGGTGTTAATTTGACCTCCACTCCGGTAATCATTATTAAATTCAAGGGTGGCCAACAACTCTTTTGACATGTTCCTTTGTGGGTTAGTGCATAAATCATCTAATCTGAAAAACGCAAGGGTCAAATGGGATGGTCACTCTTTTCCAATCAGAATAGTTGAATGGGGAGGGGGGTTTCTAATGGTGGGCCATTACTACAATGTGGCATTTAGGGCACATATATTGGGGGAAACCGTCTCTATGATCTTCCCGACAATAACCTCTCATTTCGCAAATCCTTTCAATTCAAACTTCTTTCCCACTTCCCAAAGATAAGGGTGGTTCAAAAGAATGTGTATATATATATATATGTATGTATATATATATGGAGAGAGAGCCAATTCTGACTCCCTTTGGAGCTCGAGTAAACACAGAGACCACAGTAATGGATCTTTTTCCACTTGGGTTGATATTCACGTGGAGTAGTACCAGCCTACGAGTGAAAAAGTTTAGCAGGTAAATGAGGGTAGGTCAACGATTCCATTGCAAAGTCGGTTAGCTAAAAGCCCATATTAGTTATATTGTGTTAACAGTTATCTTTTTGACTTGGACTGAATGACACGTTGACAATGCTGTCCATAAAACTCTTGTCACTAAATTTGATATATGATTTTGTGAACTGTAACGTCTGTATTTCAATACTGCACTTCTTTTTTTTTAATTTTTTTTTTATTTCGATCTATTATTTCTTATTTATTTCAATCAAAAAATGCAAATTTTAAATAGAATCTGTCCACACAATCTGGATCAACCATGTTGGTGGAAGGTGATTGAAATCAATGAGAAATGGAAATGCTTAAAATGTGGATGTGGTAAGGCTCTTAAATATCAACATAATGACATGATAAAAATTTAAAGAAAAAAGGGAGGCGATATTTGCATTTTCTTTTTCTACGTTTACACTCCTATTTTAAAGAAAATGACATTTTTAACCTTAACTTTATAAGTAAATGATTATTTTTTAAAAAAATTATACAACTACTCCTTCTGATATTCCCTCATTGACTCCAATATTTAATATTTTCAATCTCTTTTAACAGGTTCCAAAAAAAAATTACACAAAAAAAGGATTCAAAAAATAGTTATCTATTTCTCTTTTGACAGATCTAAAAATAAATAAAAATTATCTAAGTACCAAAAAAATGTTATATTTATTGAATAAAGTATTTCTTTTGACAAGAACTGAAAAAAAGGATAAAAACAAAGTTCTTTGTAGGACCCCAAAGAAGAGTATACTACGCAAAAAAAAAAAAAGACCCAAATTTTTTTTCTTCTCTAATGAATAAACTATTTCATTTGATATGACCGAGAAAAAAAAAGTATGGTACGTAAAAAAGAAAAAGACCCAAAAGAAATTATCTGTTAAATAAATTATCTCATAAGACATCATTGAAAAAATATATATATATGATGCACAAAAAAAAGACAAAAAAAAAAGTTCTTCACGTTGAATAAATTCTCTTAATTTTCACGGGACCCAAAAAGAATGCTAAAAAATAGAGTACCCATTATCTCTTTTATCACTTTTGACTATATATATCTATTGAATAAATTATCACTTTTGACTGGATAAAAAAAAAGTATTCAAGAAAATAGTTCTTTTTGGTCGGAACCCAAAAGAAATTACTAAATGAAATAAAAAGAATTAAAATTTATTTGTATAAAGGGTAGTTATGGTATTATAAAATAAGGGATGATACATTAATGAGTTTAAAGACCTTGTCATTTTATTTAAAAGAAAAATGCTAGTGGAGTGCAACCGTATAAAAGTGAAGTGCGGATATTACCTCCCAAAAAAAAAAGAACAGTATAAGGATATGGTAATCAAATAATAATATGATATATTATTATATGTACAAGAAATTAATTTTTGCCTATTTTATTTACAAATGTCTCGAAGTTATCCCAAGAGCACCACAACACCTGTTTAGAAGTGTCTGGACTTTTTAGGTGTTGGCCAAAATTGAAGGAATGGAAAAAGGGGAACAAAAAATAATTAAAAATGGAAAAACATAGAATATACTCTCGTATTAACAAAGGGAAGCAAAAAAATACAAATAAAAAACATGAGAAAACACTTTCTTTCTTTTTCCACCCACTTTGAAAGAAGGGAAAACTACACTTCCCTTCACTCTTTATACATCCAAATAATAATAATAACAAAATTATTTATGCCTCCCCCTCTTCATTTTTTCTATTTGTATCTCTCACTCTTTGTATTTTATGTGGTCGAACATATTCATATGATATTAAGGCAAAGATGACGATGGTGAAGACTATTCTTTCTTCCAACCAAATCAGAATGAATATGATGCGACTTCCATGCTACTAATCGGACTTTGCCATAGAAAAATAAGAAGAAAAAGAAAATACATTTTTTTTTTATAGTTTAAGGAATAGAATTTTAATGTCATTATCCATATTCTTTTTCAGTTGTTGTTCATTTCCATCCATTTTTTGAGAAACTTTTAATTTTTAGTTTTATTTAATGAGAAAATATAAGTGAAATCGTTATTCTTTCCCTTTCTTTTTCTTTATCCTCCAAATAAAGGCTTAATGTGTCATCATAGATTATCTGTTGGACATGTATAGTTACAAATGATTTTCTTGCATGGTAATTAGTACTTAATATATATATATTAGTAATGATCTTTTGCTCATTAATAAACAAGAAATTTTTTACACACTAAATATAATAATCGTTACATATGATTTAAGTGTAAAAATGACAACTTTCAAAAATCATTTCTCTATATTTGAATATATTTCTGTCAATTGTCATCTCTCTCCCTTAATTCTTCACTAGAGTCCACTAGTAGTACTTGGCCTTTAATTACACAAGTGCACTGTGACCTGAAACACCTGATCATTGCTCATGTTTCCTCTCTCGTCATCTCTATTTATAATTCAATGTTTGACAATCTGCTTTTAATGGCATTTGTTCCTTGAACGCAAAGGAAGTTTTCTTGAAAGAATAATCGACAATTCTGCTCCCTCCCCGCATCATTTGGACCTAAGAAACCTCTCTCTCTCTCTCTCTCTCTCTCTCTCTCCATATTCATATATACATACATATATTAAACTAGCATATAACCAGAGTCTCATGGAAGCAAGCAGACTCCAATGTCAACCTTCAGCAACATTTCTTGTGCTACTCTATCAGATTCAAGCTGTCAACACTCCAAACCATTACTCCATCATCTAAAAATTACTAATACAAACCTCCCTTCTCCCTTTCTCTCTCTACATTTTCTCTCTCCATGCTCCTTCTTCTCTCCCTTCTCCTCCATCATGGCTCCCAAGATTCAACATTCGTTAACCATCATTCTTTGGATCTCTCTCCTCTTCTTGTTTTTTCATGCATGGTCCAGTTTCAACCATAACAACAACATTAACAACAACAATGGCCATCACTTTCTCTCTCATCACACTTTGTCCAGCAGAAAAGCATTAGCCAGCAGCTTTGACTTCACACCCTTCATGCGGCATCACCGGATACATGTCCCCGTCCGGCCTGAACCACCGGAAAGCGAGATCGACCCACGTTACGGTGCTGAAAAACGCCTCGTCCCAACCGGTCCAAACCCATTACACCATTGAGGTTCTTTACAGTTTCATGCTGTTATATCACTTTTATTATTAAAAAAAAAAACATTTTTGAGTTTTCTGAATTTAATTATTTGTACGGTTCTATACTTGTTTAGAGGCTGAGAAATCCTATATAATTCAGATCAAATGAATACCACTGTGATTATTTGTATGTTTTCGTGTCTCTGTGTATGTGCTAATTCATGTGAATTAAAAGACTCATCCTCTCAAGCTAAGGTGTAATTTAATTTTATATGATTTATTTGTAATGCATTGTATGTTGATTATATTACAAAACTCAATTATATAAATTTCTAACTTTTTTTTCCCAATTTAATTTTAGTTTGAAAAAAAGTGGAGTAGTTGTGACGGGACGGCACGTCGAGGGAAGAAGAAATTAAGGTGCATTGTGCTACATTAAACATTATATTATATTCTTGGGGTTGGTTATGATAAAAAGTTTGGACTTTGGAGCCTATTAGATTATATTATGTGTAACAAAGCATTACCAGAAAGGGTTGACTTTGATCGATCATGCGTGTATATATATATATATATATATATATATATATTTAAACTCTGATATATGAAGTATGTTTTGCACTGATAGGTTCAATTCATTTACAGATCATTTGTAGTGCACTTCGGGTACCAATACACATGGGACAAGTACCCAATTAGGGGCATTAAGTATTTAATTAGTTTAAACTATTACTACTTAAAGAGTAGCAATGGTCAATCTATGTATAGTTTTGACAGAGCTGATATCAGCTCTCTCAAATTAAAAGGATAAAAAAAAAGGGAGAGGGTTCAAGTCTCCTTACGGGAAAGATAATTAAATTCACACGAATATTATATTCGTATCTCACTCAGATAAAAAAAAATGGTTAATTACTTATTATGACAAAAGCCAATGATTATTTAGCAATAAGAACATCCTAACTTAGGAAAATGTTAAGTCTCATCTTATCATACAGACAACATGGACCTAATCAAATTAGGGTTGATTAGACAATATGATTTGAAGTGTAGGTGAGACCATTTATCTTTGCATTTAAATTTTAATGATAAACTTGAACAATTAAATTAAAATTTATCTGTTCGAACAGGTGGTCTAGTGGTTCAGGGATCTTTTTGGACAAAACATTAAATTCAGACGTCCTGTTTGTTAATTTTACCGGGTCAGGTTTGTTCATTTTACCGGACCAGATTTACATTGTAGTCTCGTGTCCTAAAAGTCACCCGATTGAAAGGATTCTCCGTTTCCAAATAATAATAATAATAATAATCTATGATGTGATATGATCATATTAGATGAATCCACAGCAAGTTTGAAATTGGTGGTGCCTGGCATTAGCGGGTGTAGAAAGTTGGAGTGCATGAAATGATCACCATTGATTCACACCATTCTTTTTCTACTGCAATGATGGGTGGGTAATTGGTGGGTGAATGGGTTACAGAGATTTTGTGCATTTCAACAATAGTTGTTGTATGGAACTGTTCTTGAGCTATCATTGACTTTAACAAGGCAAGTGGCAGCACCACTCCATGGTGGAGGATTCTTCCATTCGAGGCTCCAATCGGTGTTCATATATATATATATATATATAGACTATAGCGAGAGAGAGAGAGAGAGAGAGGCATTTCAGAATTTGATTGCTGGGGGACTGGAGGTGCATGTCACCTAAACATGTGTTTCTAGGTCATATTCAATTTTAAATAGGGTCCCACTAGTGGTTCATTGCTAAGAAAACAAAACGAGTATATTCTGAAACTAGAATATCATTTTCCTCATTCCCTCCTTCACTTTTAATTCCTTATTTATATAGCAAGCTTTCATTCTTCTAAAATTTAACTAATGTCTCTCTACAAGAATCAAATTACAAGCAATGTTCATTCAAGTGTAACAACTGGGAAAATAAGATTTGTAGTGGACTCTAGTGATGGCTCCAGTGGATTTGGATAATCTCCTATAGTTCTTTCCAAAGTTTACTTCTAAACATAATAATCATTCTATGTCATTACTTGTTTAACTACCCGCACCCACTATATATGATATGCTTTCATACACAATTTAATGGACAATACTTGACTCAGGTCATACATACATAATTTAATGGACAATGCTTGACTCAGGTCATATAAGGAGTTCTCAGTTAATAAAAACTTGACATGTGTTTAAAACTTAAAATTTTTTTTTTTTTTTAAATGAGTCTCTCTCCCTCCCCAATAAATCTTCATTTGTTTTGGATTAATTCAAATTTTATTCTTGTGTTCTGCTACTTATCCTCGCTACCTGTGTTACCTGCCACCAATTCCATTCCCAAACCCTAACCCTTACATCCTTCATTCCAAACCCCAATCTATATCCTTGGCTCATATTTTGGGTTGATCCAATCTTGTGGTTGTATGTTATTATTTTTTTTTTAGAGGTTGGAATTTTACTTTGAATCTGTGTTTTTGATCTACTTATTGCTCTCTGTTTACTCTATGAGAGTTTTGTCTAATCTTGTGATTGATTCAAGTTTGGATTGTACCTGATAATAAAGAAATCGTTCATTGGCCAAAGAGAACTAGAGAAAGAATGGAAGACAAAAAGGAAAAAAAAAGATTAGAAGGAAAATATAGAAATATATGTAGAGAGAGAGAGAGTTATGGAAGAGAAATCAAGACCCGTACTGACTCATTTTTTATTTATTTTTAAGTGACTCGCAATAGGAATTTCATACTCATACGACGTGAGACAAGTATCGTCGGGTTTAATCCAAACAAAAATGATAATGTGTGCCCTGTTTTTTTAACCGTTGGTCCCAATATGTAGGGTCCACGTGGGATTCGCATAATAAAGCCAGCTGTTTTGTCCTAGTTTTTGTTCGACGAATGAGGAGGTGCCATGTGGCAACCATGTGTTAAGAGACCAAACATGATGGCCCCAACCACCATTGGGTAGCAATTATAAGGGTTCCAACTCCAACACCAATACACCATTCAACTCTCACAAGTCACAAGATTCCAGCAACAACCTATCAGCTTTTCAGTTCATTCACATCTGTATTAGTTTTGCACAAGCCTCATCACTGAGACACCAAGAATCCATTTGAAATAATAAAGAACAATACAAATAAATAATAATAATAATAATAAAACCAAAGAAAATTATACTTAAATAAAGTTAAGAGACCAAAATTACAAAGCAGTCTATTTTAAAAGTTCATTTTTCACTTTGATTGGACTAAACAAAATAATCATATATACATTAAAAATTATTATTCAAGTCCAAAATGACATTCAATCTCTTATTCCAACTAAAACAAAATTCCGTTTGATTCCTGTGCAACTGAAGGAGTGTTGTGCGTGACTAAATAAAATCCAACAGATTATTATTTTTTGTCTCACTGGAATAAAATCGAATTCATTACAAAGCACCATTGCTTGGATAAATTATTGGTCATTGATCATTACAAAAATATGTTTTCTTATTTTGCTTTAGTGAATTGCTTTTTTTACTTTAAAAGAATAATTAAAAATTAGTGAACTAGTTTTTGAATTGTATGGCAAATTCATGTACCAATGGTTTTCAATTTTGAGTTTTTTTAAATATGATGAATGGTTTCACTAGTCAATTTTTTAAGTTGTCATTATCAACTATCTAATTGATATGTGCTTGTTTAAATATGTTCTTAATTTGATTTAGTGAACAAACACATTTTATGTAGAATGACGCATAACTCATTTGCAAATAAAACTCAAATTTTGTTTGTATTTGTAGACATGAAATTTATAAGAGTTTACTTGTGAAATTTAGATTTTCCTTATCTTTGTACCTCATATTTTGATCTAATATCTTTTTGTGATGCTCATATTTTTTTAAGCATATCAGACCAAAAAGTTACCCAAGCACATCTGAAAAATCTATTTTATTCGTATCTAGATATAATTGATGTGTTGTAATACCATAAGTATATCCACTTGCATTAATCTAAAAAGAAAAAAAAGTTAGCTACCATTCAGGGTCATATCAAGCTGTTTAATTTTAACTACTTTACGACATAATAACATACTCACAAGTATTTGTATAATGTATATTTTGTTTTACTTTATGAGTTTGTTCACTTTTATTAGATTACTTTTATATTCCTACAAGTTTTCAAAAATCAAACAATGTTTCAAATATTTTCTTAATTTCTTGAGTGAAGGAATTATTTGATTTAAGAATGATAATTAGATATTTTGGAACAAGAGATTGAAGGGCATTTTGTATCTGAATAATAATTTTCAATGCATATATAATTATTTTGCTTAATTCAACAAAAGTGAAAAATAAAATTTTAAAATAGACCACTTAGTAATTTAGGTTTCCCAATTTTATTTAAGTGTAGTTTTCCCAAAAAAAACAATGACATTTAAATCGATAATTTAGACCTACAAGATAAGCCGAAGCTTATTTGCATATTTTTTATATAAGCGGGAATCGATTCTCACTTAGACATATCTAAGTGCATAAAGTCATCCAGGTGATATTTTAGGTTTGAATTATCGGCTGGAATAACATTGTTCAATAATAAAACTCAAATAACTTGTAAAATTATTTAACAAGCTTATGTTTGATTTTGATAGGCTCATAAATTGTGACTTTTGCCCCCCTAGATTGGGTGATGAATTTCTCACTTTACAAGCAAGAACTTTTTTTCTTTTTAAACTCAGACAAATAATGCACACACTTACGGAGACTTGAACTCGCAACCTTCCACTTTGAAAGGTAGATTAGATACCAACTACAACCTTTCTTATTAAATTAAAAAAGAAGAAATACAAGAAAATTACCTCCCTTGATTAATTAGGGCCTGTTTGGCATGCGTTTTGCTTTTGTTTTTCTGTTTTGTTTCGGCATTGTAAAAACAAAGCATATTTAGTACTACCCGTTGTGTTTGAATAGTATTAAAACGTTTCAATTTTAGCCAAAATTGGAAACACCATTTTGGTATTTTTATCGTGTTTCAATAACTGTAGCAGGAAAAAAAACAAAAAACACTTAAAACAGATTTTTCTTATCAAACGTGTTTTTAATTTTACTTAAAACACACTTGTAACAAAACATTTGTACTGTTTTAGGCAGAAACAAAATGCATGACAAATGGGCCTTAGTTAGCATGAAAATAAAGGAGGAAAAAAGGCTTGGGTGGAATGTGGCCCACCATTAAGCTTGGGTTAGGTCTTAAGAACATGAATTTTATTGGGTTGGGTATGCTAATTTACTAGGTTTTAGGAAGCCCAATTAGATGACGTTCCACTATGTGGAAGATTAGGTTCTGAGCCCTGGTATGAAAACTATTCAAACCCAAATTCTCAATTTGGCCCAAAAGAGAAACGAGTAGGTTTAGGTCATTTTTATCCCTGAATACACAGTTGAAACATTGGCCCAAATATTATGTACTTCTTAGAGGCCCAAATATGGCCTAGACATGGGCATTGTGCCCAAATGAGGTCCTTTTTCATTCACTAAAAATAATACATTTTTATTTATTTATTTTTTTTGTTGGCTCCAAACAACCCCGATTAATTGTGGGATATCTATTAATTTCTATAGCGCAACTTAATTTACAACTATTTGATTCGCGAGCTCCAAATCCCACATGAAATAAAAACATATGACATGTCTTAAAATTGTTGCATTAAAGATAATTACTTACATTTATATTTCCCAACAAGTGAACAAGGTAAGACAAATTTTTTGAATAAATATACCATACCTAAATATATACTATTGTCCATAATGTCAAATTGCATTAGTATACAAAGCCATAAAGAGGTTCATCTTCTAGGCCAGTTGGATTCTCAACTTGTGTGTGTGTGAGTGAATGTCTTCATCACCAACATTATCTTGTATGTTTTTAATGTCTTTACTTCTTAGCGCTATAGATTTAAACTTTGTCAATCTATACATAAAATGACTGTTTTAGACTTGAATTTGTCAGTTTTAATTTTTCACTATTAGTGTACTCGTCGAAAGTGACGCGTCGCATATTCGAGACTTGGGAGTGGTATTTTCAAAAATGGGGTGAGACTTGCTGATATCCACCTCTCTCAAACTCTGCTCAAGTAAGAGTTTGTGCACTGGGTACAACCTTTTGACTACTAGATTGTAGATTTATTTTTAGTTTTTTATGAAATAATATGAGAATCCGAATATATATATATATATATATGCTTAAACTCTATTTAAAAAAAGGCACAAATTGGCCATATTAACCCTCAAAATTGACCTAGTGGACGAGAACTCGGGCCCTAGAGCCTCAGAAAACTTCAGGTCTCAAATTCGAGTCTCTAGGTAAAGAATTTCTTTGGGAGCATTCACATGGGTATTGTTGTAGTCAGGGTGGTTTGTGGGGGTATTGCGTGTGTCCAGGAGATGATTAGTCTTATCAGTAAGGTGTGAGAATACCTCCTAATGTAATAAAAAAAAAAAATTGGCCATATTTGAATTCTCAGTAAATATTTCTGTTATTAGTTCAACATCTAGTTGGAATCTAAACCTAGGTTGGTTAAGGTAGAATTTGTGTGATACATAGTTGACTATATGAGAGAGAGATAGAGAGAGGAAACACATATTAGTCAATGTTGCTGGTCCAAATGCACAAGAGATATGGGAGGTGACCAAACACTATGTTTAAATAAATAATGTTTTCTTATGTGTTTAACCGTTACTGTATGGGTAACCTACCTCAATTATAGTTTTTGGTTCTAAATCTGCCAACTTTTAGTTCGAATCCCAACTTCTTCTAATTGATGGTAGTGTAATTAACTTTCACCAATCCAATTTATTTTTCTGTATCCTAAATTACATTTTGGTGGGCCCATGAGAGATAAGAACCCCAAATTCCAAGTTGCATCTGAGTTCCACCGCAAAAAATAAAGTGAGGCTTGCCAACTAGACCTCACTTACTCACGCCACCTGACTTGACTCAACCATTTACAAATGATATCAATATATCATATATATATATATATATATATAAATATATATAAAGTGAATGAAAACAACTACCTAATATTGTATTGGGTGAAGGCATGCCAATTACCATAGTGCACCACACGTGGAAGACACAGATCTAGTGTTTCACTTTGTAAGCCAGCAAATTAGTCTTCTTAATACCATGTTGACACGTGTTTTTCATAATTCACACACACATATATATATATATATATATATATATATGGACAATACTTACCTACTCACCGGTGTGTAAGTGAGCCCTCCTGACCGCTGATGTGTTCCAATAAAAAATGAACACACCAATTTTAAAGTGTAATAAATAAGTATAATAAATGAGGTCAATCTCATTTATTATACTTATTTATTATATTTTAAACCTCATTGATTATACTTATTTATTGCATTTTAAATTTAATTTTGTAATTAAAGTTGATGTATTCATTTTTTATTGGAATACATCATCGGTCAGGAGGGCTCATCTACACACCGGTGAGTAAGTAAGTATTGTCCATATATATATATATATTATGGTAAGCAAAGAGTGGCTCATCTTTTTCAAGTGGAAATATCAACTTCCACTTATGAAAAAGTTAGTTGAAATGCTCCCACACGTGTTCTGAACTGAGAAGGTGTTTCACGGTATATGTTTCATATTTACAATTTCAAAAAGACAACTAAATATACTGTTTTCAATATATCTTCGATTTTATAGGTTGAAATAATAAGATTGCACAATTCAACAAGAGCACTTGTGACGAGTCTTTGGGCTCTATGTTTGGCGCGAGAAGAAAAGAAAAATTGATACCTTTGCCCTTTTCGATAGGAGAAAATAAATAGAATTCCAAACCATATAAAACAAAGTTAATAAAGTAAGTTTTAATTCAATCCATTTTATCGACAAATATCTCTATCTTTCCCCTCTCTCTCTCCCTTCTCTCTTGTTTGCTCCAAATTTTAAACAAAGACGATGGATGTGCTTCACTCATCTTTTTAATCCCTTCTTTCTATTTCTCTTACCAAATAATGGAAGAATGATTATTCTTTTCCCTTCCATCACTATTCCATTCCATCCATGAACATAGCAATAGAAGAATTTACTTAACATATATAATCAAAATCTATAATAAATTCAAGTAATATTTAATAGACGTTTATAATAAGATATTCTCATCCTAAACTTAGATCTTCTATTTATGTCAAATGTTTTATTTAATGTATAAGGTTTTTGCTTAACCTTATTTTTTTTTTTTTAAGAAATTATTTTTATGTCTTGAATTACGAGAGTATTTGCCATCGCACTAACTTTTAATATCTTTTAGTCTGAAAAAAAATAAAAAAATGTAAAATATCAAATTTTTTGTAATTACCGAACCACTGCTACGGATGGTATAATTCCCCTTAAATAAAAGAAAGAAAAAAAAGTCCTCTTACAACGCATGGGTGTGTGCGTTCGCCCTAACTTTCCATATATATATATATATATATACACACACTGACATCAGAACCTTTATCAATTGCAGTCAAGACATTGTGTCAGAGAAGCATGGAAACACCTCTTTTGTTTTTTTATAATTTCAAAGTCCCACAATTTTAGAGAATAAACAAACGTTGCAAATTTGGAATTAGACTTTCTAAACAGAAAAAAAAGAAGAAAGTAAACTTGGAATTTGACAGTTAGAGCAGGTCAAACCCAAGAGCCACCGGCTATTGCCGGTCGCCACCACCATCCCTCACCTATATATGTATGCAGAGTCCAAACCCCATCTTTCACCATTTCCCTCCGGTAGTCACAGTGACCAAAGACATGGCCCATACAACACACGGCGGCTCGGCAAAGCGGCTCACCATCGGCTTGCTAGACTCCTTCAATTCTCTTTGGGCTCTGTGCGCCAAACACGCCAGCCGAGCCTCCAGAAAGCTCGCCAGCAATCCCAGGATCGCGCCGCTGACTCAGCCGAAGCGGCTCCTCGCCACCATAAGCAACAAGGCGATCGCCTTCCGACGCAAGAAGAGAGTCGGCGAGGAATTCGAAGCCGCCGATGCAGAGTTTGGAGATGGTGGTTTGTGGCAGAGGTCGATCATGATGGGCGATAAATGTCAGCCGTTGAATTTCTCGGGTGTAATCTATTACGATAGCACCGGAAAGAAACTCTCGGAGTTGCCCACAAGGTCGCCACGTGCGAGTCCGATGCCGAGCTATGCTTATTCGGCGACGAGAGGAGTGTAGTGATGATATAATCACCTGTTGGTGTGTCAGATCCTTCACTCTTTTCCTTATATGTAGTTCTTTCACTTTTTTTTTTTTTTTTCTTTTTTAAAATCAGTCGGTCTTTAATTTGGTTCTGTGTACACAAAGTTTTCGATAGAAAGTGCATCTTTAATTGTGAGGTTTTTGTTTGAGTTATACTTACTTATGTCTCTATTGTAGGTTCACCAACTTTTAATTTTCTTTCAAATTTATATATTTTGATAGTAATTGCCAAAAATATTTGGTGGAAGGTAGTAGTTTCATCTTTGTAATAAAATGGTTTTGGACCCATTTGATATTTCTTTCATTCTCTTACCATTACTTTTCAAATTTTCCAAAGGAAAATGATGAATTAATTTTCATGTAATAATTTTAAGCTTCGCCTAATAAGGCTCAAACGCTTATCCAACTGTTCAAATTTGTTAAAAAAATAATTTTACTGTTCAAAATATCTTTTTTTTGTTGTTTATAGTCTAAAATTATTTCATCTAACGATCACAGTACGATATCGTGCCATAGGCAGTGACATACACTAGTGTGTGTGTATATATATATATATATATATATATATAAAAGGTTTGAATGGCATGATATAGATCATAGATGGAGTTGACTTTTTAAAGTCTTTTACACTTTTCTAGAGATCGAGTTTGTATTAAAACTGTATTGAGTATGTAGAGAGCTAGGTACGTTTTGTTAGATATTTTGATGAATTATATTAATGGAGAGTGAATCTTGACCTTTTGTTATGATGCATCCTAACCCTCCATTGAAAAGGTGGTTCTATAATTTGATCAAGTTTGATCATTTAAGAATCGATGGAGTTATCAAAATTTTATAAAAAAATCAATCAGAATATTGTATGATACTATACAGTACTTCCATCAAATTCATCTTCTCTTTCCTTCGACCGGTTTATGTAATCTCATTAAAGCTACTTTGATCTTTTTCTTCCTTTAATGGGTAGATTGCAAAGAATTACTAAACTATCCCACATAGATAGTTTATGAATTGAGAATGAATGTCAAAAAGACGTTATAGCATCAACCATTAGCTTGCTCACCGTAAACTTGCTCTTTAATCTTTTCTAAAACAAACGATATGAGTTTTGGAAAATGAGATGATAAATGCGTTACTATTTTTTATAAATAACTACATGTATATGTATGATACGAAATATGAATAATCTATTTACATTAGGGAGGGTTTGATTCATGAATTTAAAAATGATTATGATAGGATTCTAGACTTATAATTGATTTTTTGATTGGAGATCAACTACTAATATTCTTTTGAATTGAAGATTAGCCACCAAAATCTTAAACCATGCTTGGTTTGTCACTTTTAAAATAGTTTTCTATTTTGGGAGTAACAAAAACACACAAAACAAATTTTTGCACTGTTTGGTAGTGTTTTCTAAAAATAATTTTTTAAAAATTGAGTATATGTTTTAAGAGAACAATCAAAATATGTTTTGAGTGTTTTTGGAGAGAATGAGATAATAAATGAAAACACGGAGCTATAAGAGGTTACTTAAAAGGACAATACTTACCTACTCACCGGTGTGTAGGTGAGTCCTCCTGACCGCTGATGTGTTTCAATAAAAAATGAACACATCAATTTTAAAGTGTACTAAATAAGTATAATAAATGAGGTCAATCTCATTTATTATATTTATTTATTGCATTTTAAAGCTCATTTATTATACTTATTTATTGTATTTTAAATTTAATTTTGTAATTAAAGCTAATGTGTTCATTTTTTATTAGAATATATCAGCGGTCAGGAAGCCTCACCTACACACCGATGAGTTGTTTCATTTTTCTTTTTTTTGGAAATCAAAACAAGTTTAAGCATGAGAGTTTTTGTACGAAGGAAACCTTAATTTTAAGTCATCTTCATTATCTACAATTATCTCAATATCGGAGTAACCTAGTTTCCACACCCAACTATGGCTATTAGAATTGGCAAAAGTTCTTAAGCCAGGTGGTTATGTAAACAAGAACCATCATTCTTTCACCTAAATCAATAATATGTAAGTTTTGTGCATGATAACAATTGGGC
The DNA here is from genome assembly GCA_026545225.1 of Cornus controversa. Lineage (NCBI taxonomy): Eukaryota > Viridiplantae > Streptophyta > Magnoliopsida > Cornales > Cornaceae > Cornus > Cornus controversa. The sequence goes on from CM048845.1 coordinate 102,118,616, forward strand.
ACAGAGGCTATTGAACCACCCAATTGGCCGGCAGCTACAGTTCTGCGAGGTCTGGGACACTCACTAATTTGGCTGATCCTGCAACTGGATTGCTGCCCTGGGAGAGGTCTCTTCTTCAGTAACAAATCAAACTGTGGGTGCTTAAAGCTCCCCCTGCCAATGTAAAATAGATGAATATCATACTAAAGCCATTCTTTCTCTTATAGTTCCACTAATTTCAATACATATAACCAAGCAGATTTTTGAATTTTTATTCTTTGAAAACTGTTTTATAAATTTTAATACCAAGTGGATTTTTAAACTGCAAAAGTTGAAAACTATTTTCTATTCTGATTCTTCGAAAACTGTTCTTGAAAATAATTTTGAAAGTTACAAACCAAGCAAGGCCTTAGCTTTTTATTTAATCAATGTCCTAATTCTATTACAGTATATCCTTATATAGGAAAAAATAAGAAAATAATAGAAGCAAGTAAATGAAATAAACAAATAGCACTGACTAATAAACATTTCTAATAATATTGGTCTCTATCATTCCACCCCGTGAATCATGGCTTGTCCTCAAGTTGAAAAATCTAAATAACAAACACAAAAAATCAACATACTTTTCTCAAGTAGGACAATCCTTCCACTTATGAAGCAATGAGTGATAACTCGATTGTTCATTTTGAATTTTAGTTTCAGGTTCCGCAATTTCGATCTCTGTTTCACCTTCCAAGAGAGATAATTGAAGTTTTTGACATTGATGACCAAGCTTATAAATCTCATCACAATTAAAACAAAGACATTTCTCACGTCTTTCCTTTTGTTCAATCCATGACAAATGTTTAACCCCAAGAGATAAAGATGCCATTGGGTAATAGTCTTAGATCGATGCAAAGTCTTAAAGACATAGATGAGAAGGAGACTTTGTCGCATTATGTGTTGTTGTTACAATAATTGCATCTTCTTAACAGAGTGGTAGTTCAAAAGGCTCGATTAAACTCATCGAACAAAGCAAACGAACATCAGCTCTTATATCAGCATGAGGTCCAGAAAGAAAAATACTAACTTGATGCGACCCCAACAAACTAGGAACCATATTAGCAAGTTGCTCAAACTCATTAATAAATTCATGAATAATGCCGGTTTGAGACAGTTTGGTTACTGAACTAAAAGAGTCAATATGTTGTCGATACCTAAAGCAAGTACATATTGCATGAGAAAATTGATACCAAGTCAGAATACCAAGAGATTGTTTAATCCAACAATACCAAGAAATAACATCCCCTTAAAGATGCACTGCAGCCAATTGGAACCATCTGTGTATCTAAAACACCATTGAGTTTTTGATATTTTTCAACTTTAAACAACCATCCTTCAGGATCAGTACCGTTAAATTTTGAAAAATTAATTCGAAGAGTTTGACTTCGAATAATCGAACCAGCCCGCCGATCATCATTATCATCACGTTATAGTGGTTGATTAAGGTGGGTGCCATGTTGGGGAAGACGATCGCCACATTGACGACAATTAGGAATATGTTGTGGTTCTTGCCTATTTTGCAACAACGCTAGGATCTGCAATGTTAATTCTTGTAAATTAGTAAACATCGTGTCTACCCTAGTAATAAGAGCGACAACTTCTTGTTCGAGTTCCTTAACCGTCATATTAAGAATACTAATGGAATCAAAAGAGGAATAATAGAGTGAAAAAAAATGTGTGGTGTCAGCCACCTAAATTGATCCTTTGATTTAAGATTAGCCACCAATAATATTTTGAATTGTAGATTAGCCACCAAAATCTTAACCTTTCATTCAATCGATGCCCTAATTCAATTATAATAAATCTTTATATTGAAAAAAATAAGAAAATAATAGACATCCTAAGAAAGTAAATGAAATAAGAAAATGATATTACTTACCTACTCACCAGTGTGTAGGTGAACCCTCCTGACCACTGATGTGTCCCAATAAAAATTGAGCACGTTAGTTTTAAAGTGTAATAAATAAGTATAATAAATGAGGTCAATCTCATTTATTATACTTATTTATTGCATTTTAAACCTCATTTATTATACTTATTTATTGTGTTTTAAATTTAATTTTGTAATTAAAGTTGATGTGTTCATTTTTTATTGGAACACATCAGTAGTCAGGAGGGTTCACCTACACACCGGTGAGTAGGTAAGTATTGTCCATAAGAAAATAACAGTCTTATGATTCGTTTGATAGGAAAGAAGGAAGAGGGGTGGGGGGAAGATTGGAGAGAAGAAACAAATTTCTTTCATTTGGTAGAGATGATGCAAGGAGGGAAGAGAAAACAAGATGGATGAGTCATCCTTCATCTTTCACAAATTTTTATCTCTCCAAATTTGGACAGAAGACAGAAAGAAAGAAATGCAAGACTATTATAAATGTTTTAAATTACAAAACTTTTCATATTTCTCTTATATTATCTCATAACAAATAAAGTAAGATATTATTTCATTATTTTCTCTTCTTTTTTCTTCCATCCAACCAAACAGAAAGAAAGATGGAAGAACACAATTTCTTCCCCAGGAATGTTTCATCCATCCCTCCTTCTCTCTCTTTCATCCAATTTTTTTTCCTTCCTATCAAACAGAGCATAAGAAAGATTTTTAATAATTTTGGTTTCTAACAAATTCAAAGTCATTTTGATCAATAATAATAATAAAAAAAGGTATTATAGAGATTTTAGGTTAAAAAATGTCAATTTTTCATCATATCTACACATTCTTAAAAATGAAATTTCAGTGGAGTTTCTGTAAAGTCAAGTGATTTTTTTGCAGTTGTATCAATTTTTTATTTTTAATAAACTCGAGTTTTAAGAAATGATTTGCAACAAAGTCATACAATTTTTTATATTTTTTGTAAAAAATAAAAATAAAATAAAACTGTTTCATCAAAAAAATGTAATATTACGTCAAATGACAGGAGATGTCCAACGTCCTTTCCGGGGTTCCAGAGGGTTTTTTTTTTTTCTGGGACCTAATTGAATAATCTTCTTATAACACTTTGATTTTATTTTCTATCAAATTTAGTTACACAGTGCAAACAAATTATGGTTTGTAGATGTGGAATAAAAAAGGAATAATCTTATTACAATAATTGTACTATGTGAACTGACTTGGCCACTATTAAATATATAATATTATATAGTGTCACTATATCATTTGTGGTATAAGATTTTCTTTGGTGATATGGTTCATTGAATGGTTCATCTTCAACTCCATACCAAATGAGAAGACCATTATTCTCCATGCACACTTTTGGTGGAAAGCCAAACTTATCTTGTCAAATCAAGCAAAGAAGAAACCAGGTGTCTTTTCTTAATACCAAAGAGATAAGACCTGGGTCTCATGCTCATGTGTGTGTAACTGTGTGTCTATATATATATATATATATTAAAGCTTGGTTGGTCAAAATCAATTCTCCACAATAACCAAAGGTTGGTTTGACTTTTCCAGATCTCTCAAAATACAATTCTCCACAAAACCGAAGGTTATTTTGACTTCTCTAGATCTCTCTTAGTACAATTTTCCACCATAACCAAAGGTTATTTTGACTTCTCAGATCTCTGTGTGTGTATATAATATATATATATATATATACATATATATATATATATATATGCACACCAAGAGGAGGGTTAGAATGGTTGGCTCAAAGCAATAGTCCACTTGAATCAAAGCTTATAATGAACGCTTCTGTGAGATTATAGCCGCCATTAATTCAACATTAGAATCTTTAAAGGGAAGGGGCCATAATGTCGCAGCCAATTTATCATAAGGGTGCCCACTATGGTCAATATAGCACTCTTTGCTCCGGAGAAATAATGACAGTTGATCATTTTATTTCTATAATTATAAATAAAATTACGAATTTGAAATATTCAACTAAATGTTTGTCATTTTTATTTTTTTAATTTTATATTATTTAAAATAATCCTAATTTTAATCGAAAAAATTCGAGAGAAGTATCCGCTCTTGCTTTTTCTAAGTGGTATGGCTACCACTACCCATATGCAAACAAATATATTAATTTTATTCATTGTTCAAGCACCAAGTAATAATTTCTCGAATTTCATAATTCATATTGGTCGAAACCTAACCGGATAGAATAGAATAATGTCAGGAAGACTGATGGTCCCACCTCCATATTACTGATATCCTCATTCATATTTCATCTTCATCCATCATCATCACTACACAAACACCATCAAACTCACCCACATCTCAATCAAATCAACAAACTAATACCTACCAAATTTAAAAACAAAAAGTTTAAAGACCACCCAGCTCCCATACAAACATTATGGATTCATACAAAGACTTAAATACTACCAAACATTTTATTTAAACAAACCCGGTTCACACCTGCCTGGACCCAACTTTCAATTAGATCAACAAAACTACAAATAAAAATAAACAAATAAAAATGCTTCCATTCAAACATGGTTGGTTTCAAGAAAGGAAAAACAAAATCATACATGCCAAAAGAAAAACCGGTTCATATCTAGGCCGGCCGGTTCCCCTCTCCTTCACAATCACGCTCCAGGAGCTGCGTCCTTCACTCTACCATGCAAATACCCACCATACTCTCTCGCATAGTCCATCACGTGAGTCGCCGTATCGGCGATCCGGCTTCGGGCATACTGAACCCGGTCCGAACCGGGCGGGTTCAGCCCACGGAAGTACCTGTACATCCAAGAGAGAGCGGCTGTGACGGCCACGCCGAAGCCGCACATGGACATGAACCCGGCAACGGCGACGAAGAGGATCGCCACCGCGGGTACCCAGATCGGGCTCGATATGATTATCAAAGGAGTGAAGAAGATCAGACCCACAACAATGGCGGTGACGGTCAGGCCGGTGAGGAGGAGTAAGATGCCTCCGGAGATTATGAGGGTCAAGAAACCCATGAGTTGGGTCGAGTTTGGTGAATGTTCATGGAGCTTACTGAAAAATCCGCCACCATGGTTGGTGGCGGATGTGGTGGTGGTGGGTCTGGGTGCTCTCCGGTGTGGGCCGGAGCCGGAGTACCGGCCGGAAATTGTAATGACGGGAGAGGAGAATGTGTGGCGCAGATAGAGAGAGAGGAGAGAGTGGATATATCGATGAGGTTGTATTGTAGAAGGGTAAGGTTTTTGTGTGACACGTGTGGGGGAGGTACACGCAACTGCACACGTGGGAGGCATGCTTGGACTTTCTTGAGCTTGGTGATTTGGTGTGGGGTTTGATTGGGTAAGCCATAGGTGTATTATTGAAGGACGGTGTGATTTTATTCCTAGCCTTGAGATGATGATGATGATGATGATGATGATGATGGTGGTGTTCTCTTGAATTTTGATTACTTAGTTCACAGCAGCAAGTGTACGACTCTATAACTCATGATACACATACCTTGCTTTGGTTTTAATTGTGATGAAAAAATCAAATAAATCAATTATGCCCATTTCTTGAAAATAAGAATTAAATTTTAACCAATAGAATGCATTAAACAAAAAACAATCTTAACTGTGCAATAGGCAGAAACATTAGGCAAAATTCATAGGCAGAAACTTTTAGAACCATTGGATGCATGTGGTGAGTGTATGTGGTGGGGCCTACTAGATACATCCAATGGTTCTAAAAGTTTCTGCCTATGAATTCTGTCTAAAAATTCTGCCTGAGTAGCATTACCCAAAAATTTAAGGTAAATTTTAAGTGCAGTCGTGTCTGTCAATTTTAAGATATGTCTTATTGTGAGACTCACAAGATCCAATGACTGATATTCTGACGTCACGAGACATAAAATAACTCAAAATTTAATAAAGGCATGTTTATTAAACTGACCAGTTTGTCTAATTTTAGTAATTTAAACTGCTGAGCATAATATATTAACTTAAAACTTTAATGAAATGAAACTTATTGGATCTTGATCAAGATTCATCCAAAACTTTCACATTATCATGCATTCATGCCCATAATGTTAAAAGTGAAGTCTGTCTGTCAATCTTCTCCTCCCAACACCCCATATAGGCAGAGACAGTGATAAGAACTCAGTACTGCTACTTTGCAAAACATAAATGGATATATGGAATAATTTCAGCTTCATATAATTGCCACACATTTCTCTTAATAGATCATTTCCCTTTGATGAAAGCAATTTAGTAATTCCATTTATGTTCCTGAACTTGAGCATTAATTTAAATGCTACCTAAAAGGCAGTGTGGAATGGATAATTCTATTTTTCATTACAAGTCACCATGCATTAGTACTAGTGTATACCACCTGTAAGAAGTATGAAACAAACCACTAATATGAAGAACAAAAAGATGAAAGCAGCAAGAAGATGCACCCTTTGGTTCCCAACCTCTTTTTCACTTAAAGGCACACCAGATGGCAAATCCTCTGTGCAGTCAATCCTATTAATCTTGCTAACCACTTGTGTTTCCAATTCTTCACCGTCCATCTCTTGCATACTTGAATTGCTTGAACCATGGTTCTTCAACACATTGAATTCAACTCGTGACAATTCATCTTCCTCTTCCTCCAACGCAGCGCTTGGCTCATCCCTTGTGTTCACAGTTCTGCTGTCCTCAGACCTCTTGCCACTTTTTCGCTCATCACCCGATGCTCCACTCTCTGATTCTGGAAAATCCTGAAATGTGGGTGCTACCGTTTGAATTGAGTCATTAAAAGAAACTCTCCTTACGCGCTGCTGACTCGGTGTCTCTGAATCCTGCATGGCATTGTCACCTTTAGTCCTCCGCAGCATTGATGTTTTCGAAGGAACCATTGACATGGAAAACCTGCGAATTAGGCCTCTTCTGCTAGGAGTACTGGACATGGCTGGTGACGATACAGCACTTGTATCATACCGGCTTCTCCCCCATCTCTTTATGTAATGAATTAGACTAGACTTGTTATGAACCTTTGTTTGGTTAGTGGAAGAGCTATCAATTGTAGTACTAGTGATTTTGTCGCTCTCAGAAGATGTATTAGATGAAATGCTGTCAAAACTATCATCCAAAGTAAGCTTTCTGGTTTTCTCGTGTGAATCACTGCTTGAATTCTTGCTGAGATGACCTTTTGAGATCCTTTGTCTCGGGGTTTTGTAGTCTTGAGCCTCAAGCCTCAAGCAAGTGTTGAGCCACCGTTGGTACACTAGTTCTTCCACCATCTCAAATCTGTTCTTCTGTAGTCTTTCGGTTTGTTTTCTGAGATTTTCATTGGAAAGCTTCAAGTTGCCCATCTCCTCCTCCATCTTAACAATAATATTTCTCTGCAATTTCATAAAAAAAGGTTTTTATTAGCATAACAATAAATGTATGCATACATATGATATGTACACACACATGAATATGTCATAAGTGAAATTTTATGCACCTCTGTCATATTCGAAAGTGCAGTGATTTTGGATTGAGCAGCATCTAACATAATTGACAATTCCCTCTTTTCTAACTGAAGCTCTTTGTTCCTTCTCTTCTTCTCAACAAATTCCAATTCTACAATTTTCATGCTTTTGATCTTCTTCTCAACCTTGGCATCTATAATATTGGATGTTTCCACAATGTGAAAGCCATTTACTTGTTCTTTGAGCATCATCAGCTGCCCCTTCATCTGGGCTGCGTCGACACGCATCTTTCCCTGCATTTCTAATATCCTCTTCTTTGCAATCCTAACCTGCTTTTCAGCCAACTTGTTCTGTTTGATTTCTTCATGAAGCTTCTCTCTCTCAGCCTGTAACGCAATAACGGTGTCATTGAGCATGTCAATCTCAGCCATCTTGGCCTTCAAATGCTTATGCAGCTCACCTATGTCAAATTGATGTTCTTTCAAACCATTCAGTTCAAGCAATATCACTTCAAGGGTCACTCTCCTCTGCTCCATTTCCCTTGCTACATTCTTTAAACGCTCTATTTCACTAATATTTTCCCACTTCTTATCAAGTATTGGAAACCCAAATTTTGTGCTGTCGCCTTTTTCATGTTCATTTGGCTTCAAATAATCACGTTTGGTTTTACTTCTACTAATTTTAACCTCTTTCTTCTCCTTTGGCTCAACCTGCAATGAGTAAATTCTATGTTAATTTGTAAGAAAAGTGTTTTGAGATGTGTGTGTGCGTGTGTGTATATATATATATATATATATATATATATATAGAGAGAGAGAGAGAGAGAGAGAGAGAGCGCAACATTAGAGTGTTCAAACTTGTGTATCTCTTCTTTTTCTTCTTCAATTTCTTCTTGTAGGAAGCCAGAGTCATTCTCTGAGTCCACAGAATCCAAAGAAAGTTAGCAAAGCTTTGGCAAAACTGAAATATGAAGAATTTAGAAAATTCTAACACAAACGTAAGTGCATGACTAAGATAATTAAACCAGTACAAAAAGCTAGATGACAAATTACTACTGTAGTACCTGGACTTTTGATTGATGATTTTGGCTTCCGTGATCGATCGAAGTTAATCCGAGCAACGGCAAAAGCTGCAACTGAAGCTAAAACTAGAAAGCTGACCCTGAATACTACCATGTAGTAAGTGGTTCACTAGTTACAACAGCTTGAAGCCCAACCTGGACTTGGCTACACCAAAGCTTTGAAACTGTTTGTTATTTCACCATCACAAATATTCTTTATCAAGTTCATGAAATTCAGAGATATTTCGTAAGTCAAAAAATCTATTTCGCTGGTTAGAACAGCTTGAAGCCCAAATTGGACATGGCCAGTGGCCACCCAAAGCTTTGAAACTCTTGTTATTTCACCATCACAAATGTTCTTGTCAAGTTTCATGACATTTAAAGATATTTCATAGTCAAAAAATCTCATCAACAAGTAGTGGTTGATCTTTGTTGCACTACATGACAGTGTGAGAAACTAATTTCACTAGAAGCTAGAACACATGTTGTCATGTCTAGTGAAGATTGAACCCAAAACAATGTCTTGCGAACGAACCAAAGCAATGAGCTCAAATTCTGAGCTTGAGCTTGAGCTTGAGCTTGTTATGAATTCAAACTAAACCCTATTATTGCTTAAAAATAAACCAGTGAAAACCTATTACGTTCAAGTTCGACTTGACATATTTACCACCCTACATGAAATAATGAGTTTAAATGGACCTATAATTAATTACACACACAAAATGGTATTTTAGAAAAAAAATTGTCAATTTGTACATGAATGTACATCGCACGAATTATTTGGTTTAAAGTACTTTATAAAACTTGTTTACATTTTTTTGTATTTATAATTTTTTTTTTTTTTGTTTAAAAGTTCGTCATTAAAAATCCCACACAATATTTTTCTTCTCTTATGTCTTATATATTTTTATTTCAATAAATATAAAAGACTACAAATAATAATAAGTATGAAGTGTTGTAAAGAGACAAAGGATTCTAAAACATTGAAGAGTAGATTGGAAAAAATAGTTTGTAAATATGTAGATAGATATTTAGATGAAGAGTTTGAGAAAGATTGTATCCATTAGGTAGGAAAGAATAAAACATTCAGGAAACTGGTGCCTTGTCCAGATAAAATCAAGCATTCACTCCGGAAAGAGTCGAAAGCATTCACCCCGGAAAGAGTCAAAAAAAAAAATAGTCATATTTTAATTTTTCAAGTGGCATGTTGCAGGACTGAGTTCATCCACCTTTTAATTATCACTCTCTCTCTCTTCTAATATGTACATCAATCCACAATCTTCACCTTCTACATAAAACAACAAATAAAATAAAAAAGAGAATTAAATCATCATTTTACACTCTAGAATGGGAGATAAATTAGGAGTCAGAAAATTATCTATATCATAAAACATCTTGGCTATGGTTATCAAAAGTTTTCTTATATACCCTCTTCAAGGGCGTTTGTGTGTCATCATCTTTGTTTCTTGTCAACAGCCAAGGCACCATTATCTGCCGCTGTAGCATCTGCCATCAGCCTCTCATAATCAATCACATTTGACTTATATTTCAACTTCATCCCACCTTCAATCCATGACTTTATGCAAAGGATAGCTTGTGTGCTCTGATGGGGCATAGAGAACCGTTGCTTATCAATCTCATCGCCTTTGCTACAAAATAGCTCTTCGGGTGCCAATGAGGTTGCCTGTACAGATAAGAAATCCCGAGCCATAACAGATAGTCGTGGATAGCGTGTGCTGTTCACCCTCCACCACTCAAAAACATCTGTCGGGATTGGAGCTGGGGCTTCTGACAAATACTGGGTAAGCTCGTCAGTAGCAGAACTCATGCTTGCCCGACGTTTCTTACGAGCAATTTCCTCCGCAAAAGAAACACTTCCTCCATCTTCCAACTCCTGACCACCATAGCCACTGGTCATAGACGGGAAATGACTGGTAGAATAATTTCTCATGAAATGACTTCTTGCTTCCTCTAGATAGTTTTCCAAGTTGAGACTCTCAGGGATGAGTTCAACTTTTATCCGGGGATCAAGGATTGCAGTCATATATGTGAATACGTTACAAACCTGTTCATTATAATTTCGAGACTTTGTGGCCATCTCTTCAGCCGCCTTCTTGAGCCAATCTGGGTTCTGACGAGAGTCTCTGTAAGTAGCAATCATCTCAGAAATGTGATCCATGAAGAAGAGAACCAGCCCAATAGTGGGCACTTTGTTTGTGCATATATTGTTCGTGGTTTTATAGAAGGGTTCTAAATAATTATGCATAATATTGATTGCATTCTTCTCTGCAGAGTTTAATAGCATCCTACTCCCCAGCATCTCATCGTGCTTCCTGATTACAGTTTCCATTGATTTTGGAGCCTGCGTGGAAAAACAAAAAATAGAAAAATAAATATTATCATTACATTATTTCTCATACGCACACAGAGCATCAAAGTTACACATTTATTGCCCTACTAGAAAGTATGCACAACAGAAATTCGATAACTACCTCCCTAACGTAAATGAGATGAGCCATGAAACAAGGGACCAATGGGAACTAATGACTAAAATCTAATAAACTCTTACCCTTCAATGACCATCCTATAAAAAACTGTAATAACCTCTCCATTGCAATTGAACTGAATGTTGAACTAATTGAACCCAAATAATCAAATGTTACAATGGGAGATAAGCAAATACCTTCCATTTGATTCTGATGACATTCAAAGTAATGATGACTACCTGATTCATTGGTGAAAGCAAAATTTTGCCTTGTGTTCTACCTAATATATATATATATTTCTATCGTATTGCCCGTGCCTATAGCACTATAAAAAAAAAAATTATTAGACTAAATCATTTTAGGGGTGTGAGGGTAGGTGGATGTGTATATGAATTAGGTGTGAATGTAGTGAGTGAATCATAACCGTTAGATGGACGACAGAGAGAGTTATTTTAGACCATAAATAGGCATAGATATTTTGAACCATAAGATTGGTTTTTTAAGCAATTTTGACCGTTAGATTGTCATTTTTTTTTGGAGGGAGATTCAAACACAATGCTTAAATGTACTATAGATATATCAATTATACACAAAAAAAAGGGCAAATCAATTTGAGGTCAATTTTTTCAATTTCTTTCAGGTTTCTTATAAAAATCAAATTTGATATGATCTATTGTAACATTGCAAGTAGTTTAAAATGTGGCAGTGAACTGTATCTATCCATGAGAAGGCTGCAAAAATTATTGATGGCCAATGAAAACAGATATATAAAAACTCTAATCAACAAAAACAATGCTCTGAAATTTAACTGAAATTAATCCTTTCAACCAAAATTTAGGCATTGTCTTATGCAGTGGTAAAAGCTTGAGCTGTCAGAATACGGGTTCAAGTCCTTAGGAAATAATGCCAAGGTTAGGACTGTATCCGAACTACCCTCCCAGCACCCTCGATTGAGTGGGACCATGCTGGTTAATGACCCTTTCAACCATCCTCTACCCACTTGGTCTCACTTTCGTATCAAATAATTATCTAAAAGTTTTAAGCTTTTATTATTTTGTTTAATGGCAAAAGCCAAAATCTGAAACCATCTATATATCAAAACAAGTTCTGAATTTGACTTTCAAAGCTTGTTGAATGATTACACTTATTTTTTATACCAAGAGATATTAAGTTACATGAATATGACAAAATCAAGGAACTGGATTTGTGAAATAAATATTTGAAAAATAATTCAGATGTGCATTTTTGTACTTACAAGGAATAATTTAAGAAAATGTCTATTAGTTTATTTTCTCTTGAACTTGCAAGGGACAAAGGGCAAGTACCTTACACGCAACATCAAGCATCTGGTAACTGCCACTCCACCGAGCTGAGGCATCAAGTGGAAATTTCCAACTACCTTCTTGATAAGCTGTTGAAAATTGATTAAAAGACTGAGAGATTTCCGATGATGCATTCATCTCCAGCACAAACTCCCTAATCTTAGAGATAACTATTTTTGTAGTTCTTAATCCATCATTGATGATCGAGTTTAAAGTACGAGCAGCACAGGGGACATAGCAGAAAGGCCCCACTTTTTGATTATCAATCTCCTCTTTCAATGTATGGCAGGCATGTATGGCATTTGGACTGTTATCATGAGTGCAGGAGAGGACTCTGTTCTCAATATTGTACAACTTGAGGACTTTCAGTAGAGAGTGATAGATCTCAGCACCCCCACAAGGGCTAGGTATGTGACAAATATCAAGAAGAATCCTCTGGAAGGACCAGTTTTCATCAATCCACTGGCATGTGACACTCATATAAAATATCTGTTCATAGGAAGTCCAGAAATTGAGCGTAATTGAGACTTTCGAAGAAACCTGATCCAAATTTGTCCTTACATCTTCTCTCATACTCAGGAAAACTTCAACTAGTACTGCTCGGAAATTCTCCCCCGGCCAGAGTTGTATTGATGGATTGAGGAATTTAAAGGAGTTCCCAAGCCACTTTCCCTCCAGGGTAGATGGAGGGAGAGACGCTAGAATGAGCCACTTGATAATCAACCAGTTCAAATGGTCAAGATCCACCTGAGGTGTTTGAGCTTGAGATTGGGGTTTCTTAACTACAGTGCTGGGTTGGGGAGCAGGATTCGTGGTCGCAGAATCCCCTGATTTATCATATCCTGGATGGCGATTACTGAGATGCCTCCCTAAATTACCTACACCAGAAAAGAAAATTTAATTAAGGGTGACAATACATACAAATGACCAGTTATGGTCTTACAGGTTCTTTGCCGAATATAAGCATGCAGATGTTAAAACTGGATTGGCTTGAAATGAAAAAATTAGAAGAGAAATATAGTACTTCTAGCCAATCTTGGTTAAAACTAATCACTTTTTGATACATCTCAGTCTCATGTGAGCTTGAGCAACCTGATCACAGCTTCTACAGAGGTCCCCCAGTTCTTTTCTGGAAAACACAACCACAGACCCAGAATTTGATTACAATGGATCCCCTGGATTTGCAATTTTATTACCTCTACGTTTCTCAAGAGTTGGATCAATTCCGTGGGAGAAATGGGGAAAATCAAAGTCATGAAACAGAGGCAAGTGCAGAGAAATTACCAGTGGCAGTTGCAATGGAGTAGCTCTGCCCACAAAACTTGCATCTCCGACTCTTCCCATCAGAAGCTGTTTCGAAAAACTTAAGATAAACTGATGTCATCGTCTTCTTTCTTGGTTTTGGTGTTGGAACAACATTTCCCTTCTCTGAAGAACCCAATCCAATATCTATTGGGTCAATGTGTGGAATGAGGGTCATATCCATCACAGATTTGGGTTCCATATCTACTCCAAGAAAAAACAAATAAAATAGAATCAAAGATTCGTGCACAATACAGTAATGCTAACATGGAAATCTAAATCTTCAAGATGTAAAAAGCCCAATATGCAAAACGGGGAAAAGAAAAATAATAACAAGCAAACTAGAGTAATACTGTCTGCAGATTCATCACCAGCATCGTTGCTTTTATCCCATACTGTCGAGAGATTCACTCTTCAATATCTAATCAATTTCTAAGTCTTCGTCTTTTCTTCTCCTAACAGCATTTGTGAATTTTTTTTTGATACTCTCAACAGCAACAACAGGGCAATGAGTTAATCTTGTTTACATATACTAGCATCCAAAAAGCCAGCAGCAACCCGACTTCTATAAAAGGTACTTTTATTTGGTTAAATCATATCAAAACAAGCTTGTACCTTGGAGGATCAATTAAATTATATGAGTTTATGGAAGAATATAGCTAATGGCTAATCACTATGGGAAAGGGATAAAGAAAACAAAGAAGATAACCCATATCAGCCATACAAAACAATTTAAAGCTTTTCACACTATTAAAATCAACTCAAAAGTTGACTTTATCATGTTTCCTTCATAATCTCCATTCATAATTTATTATGCTTTGGAAAATTTTTACTAAGATATGGATAAATTAGGTTTCTATCAATGAATAAAAGAAAACAAACAGAAAACATAATATATGAAATTGAAAATATTAACAAATCATTTTTCACGCTAAATGCAAAAGTAATTTTGCAACCTATATGTAAAAGTAAAGGAGATAAATGGAAATGATCTAGAAATTTAAGGCTCACAAAGTCTTATAATCTTAGGGAGAATAGAGAACATACTTTTTCATAGGATTAGGGAATGAGAGATAAAAAATGTATTAAATAAATGAAATTAGGGAGTCTTTTAAAAACAAATGTCACTTCTATTAAGGTTGTGGAAGTGTGATGATGATGTCGTGTCTTGGTTAACAAAATTGTTTAATAAGATAAGAAGAACTAAGAGAATTTTTGGTAAGGGGTGCCAAAGAGTTTTACTACCTATATATAAATAAAGGGGGCATACAAAATTGTACTAATTTTTATGGTATTAAATTAATGAATCACACTATGAAACTTTGTAGAGTATTTGAACAACGAATTAGACGAGAAACTGAAATTCCAAAAAATCATTTTGGATTTATGCCGAGGAAGTGAAAGATGGAAGCTATTTACTTATATTGAGGAGACTGATGGAAAGTTATAGAGAGAAAGAAAGATCTTCATATGATTTTTATTAATTTAGAAAAAGCTATGATACAATACTTAGAGATCTAATATGGAGGGTTTTAGAAAAGAAGACTCTCAAAGTGATATATTGACGTAATAAAGAACATGTATGATGAAAGTATAATGATAGTTAAAACGAGTGTGGAGGAAACAATTGAATTTTCCAATACTGTAGGCTTACATCAACGGTCAATATTAAGCACATATCTTTTTGCCATTAGAAGGTCAAGCAAAGGAGGACATGGAACTCCATTACTTCTCTTCAAGATTCAGAGGGTAATTGGGCTGAAAATATGGACACTGAAAGAAGGGATTACTAAGTATTATTCTGATCTCCATAATGCTCCTCCTCTGCATGATTCAGATCCTATTGCTCCAAGAAGAGTTATTCTCTGTAGAGGATAGGGGTGGGTTGGAAGTTGAGGTGTAACCTGATGCGATTAGAAGTGAGTTGATAATTTTGAAGCCTGATAAAGCTCCTGAAGCAGATGAATGTCCTCCTAGGTTCTTTCAAAAATTTGGAATACTGTGGGGGAGGATGTTATAAAGGCTGTCCAATACTTTTTAGAAGCTCCAAGATGACTCAAGGTCTTAATTCTACTTTCATTACCCTTATTCCTAAGAAGGATACTGGGTGAGAATTTCTGAATATAGATCAATTTCCCTCTGTACTACTATTTATTGGTCACTAAAATAATGGCTAATACACTCTGTGGTATTCTGAACTCAATTATTGGTCATGAGCAAGCAGCTTTTGTAAAATGGAGAAGAATTCATGATAATGTCCTTATTGCTAATGATATGGACCATATGATCAAGGGTTTTAACTGCAAGAAGGGGCATAGTTTTATGGCTTTGAAGGTTTATTTGAGGAAGGCCTATGATTGTGTCTCAGAGTTTTATCTTGAAAATTCTGAGGTTGCATGGCTATGGGGATGGATGGATTAATTGGGTGGAGGAGTGTATTGGCACTGCTAGATTTTTCATTTTGAGTTTGGTGAGTTCTCATGGGCACCCTTTTCCTTGGAAGGCAGTGTGGCGCACAAAAGCTCCCTTAAAGGTGGCTTTTTTTGTTTGGACAGCGGTCTGGGGCCGTATTCTTACGATCGACACCTTGAGGAAGAGGGTACATATCCTAGCTAATAGGTGTATTATGTGCAAAAGGGATGAGGAGTCGGTGGATCATTTTCTTCTTCGCTGCCTGGTGGCGCAGGATTGTTGGGATTTGGTGCTTGGCCTTTTCAAGGTTCAATGGTCTATGCCTTCTACGACAAGAAGCGCCATTGAGGCTTGGAGAGGGTATCCTGTGGGTGCTCAAGCCCAGGATGCTTGGAGTGTGGTTCCCCTTTGTTTATGGTGGTCTTTGTGGAAGGAGAGGAAGAGGAAACTCCTATTAGTGCGCTTAAGTTCTCTATTCTTCACACTTTATTTTTTTGGCTTTGGAGGACAAATTGTAAATCTATAGGGGAGTTAGTGGATATTTTAGATACTTTGAGTGTCTAGGGGAGATAGTGGATTTTTTAGATACTTTATGTAGCTTTGGGATGCGCTCCCCTCTTGAGCGCTGTTTATAATACTTTACTTATCAAAAAAAAAAAAAAAGATTTTCCATTTGGTTAATGGGGTTCCCACTGACTTCTTCTCTGCAAACAGAGGTAATAGACAAGGATGCCCCTTGTCATCTCTTTTGTTTACCCATCTTACATAGCATTTTAGTAATTTGATGCAAAAGGCTATTCATAGGGGAGCTATCAAGCTATGCAAAACCAGCAATCAAAGCAGGACTCAATTTTAGTCATATTTCTTTGGGTTGATGACCTTTTTCTGATGGTGCAGGCTGATGTTGCAACTGCTAGAGCTCTTGATGATCTTTTTACTCAGTTTGCTATTGAATTGGTCTCCAGATAAATAAAGAAAAGAGTTTGATTATCTTTTCTAAGGCTGTCAACAGAAGAAGACTTATTCAGAATGTTCTTCATTTCAAAAGAAGATGTTTTCCTATGCAGTTCTTGGGTTTTCAAATGTCTGGTAAAGCCCTACAAAGATCTAGCTTTGCTCCATTGCTTGACAAGATTTCTGCAAAGTTATCTTCTTGGACTTCTCTTACTCTTTCCTTGGCTGGCAGAATTGAGTTTGATCAAATCAGTGGTGCTCTCTTTTATTTATTACTGGTCTTTTGGTTCTAAAATTCCATGGACCTGCAGGTTGGCCATTGAAAAGAAGATGAGAGAATTCCTTTGGGGGTGATTCAAACTCAGGTAGGAAAACACATCTTCTCAATTGGCAATCAGTAACTAGACCTACTTCAGAAGGTGGTTTTGGCATAAGGAGGATTGAGGATATTGATTTTGCAGCTAAATGTACCTTCCTGCGGGACTTCATTCATCATGATGATAAATTGTGGGTAGAATGGTTCTCCCAGAGATATTTGAAGAAATGTCATTTCTGGACTTGTTCTCCAAAGCCACAGTTTTCTGCAGCTTGGAATAATATTCTCAATGCAAGATCCTTTGTGTTGCAGCACTGTTCTTTTCAAGTGGGAAATGGCTC
This sequence comes from Cornus controversa, assembly GCA_026545225.1. Lineage (NCBI taxonomy): Eukaryota > Viridiplantae > Streptophyta > Magnoliopsida > Cornales > Cornaceae > Cornus > Cornus controversa. The sequence continues at coordinate 102,136,146 of CM048845.1, forward strand.
AGTCTAAGCTTCTTCATGACGCTAGGTGTGAAGGGTTGACCTTGCTGCAGAAGTTTGGTGGGAGAAACTGTAGAGTCCTTGATACAGATGCTCCTGTTTCTGCTCTTATATCAGATGGTCAATGGAGTTTACCTATTGGCATGCCTCAATGTTTGGTGGATTATGTCAGGAATATTAATTTAAAATCAGGTTCTGATGAGATTTTATGAAAATATGGCTCTTTTTCTTTTCAAATACGTGTGGGGGAAATGTAGGAGTAGTGTGCCAAAAGTTAGTTGGCATTCTTTGGTTAGGAAGAACAGTAGGCCTAGAACTGCTGTGTCTTCTTGTCTTATTCCTCAGAATGCTAACCCTTCTTTTGTGAATCTTAGAAGGAAAGGCATTTGTGTTGTTGCTATTTGCCATAATTATTGGAGAGATGAAAACTCTGCTGATCATCTGTTTTGGCTTTGTCCTTTTGCTGCTGAGGTTTGGGACAGTATTTTCGATATACTGAATTTGTCTATACCTCGTCTCTCATATGTTGCTTAGCTCATAGATTGGTTTTTACAATGTACAACTGTGAATAATACCGAGTCTACCTTCTTAAGGAGTCTAGGTCCAAATGTTTTGTGGAGATTATGGAATGAAAGAAATGTTGTTGTTCATGGTAATGCTAGAAGATCAGCTTCCGGAGTGGCTGTTGTGGCTCTTTGTGACTGTTTATTGTTGGCTGGTTTGTAGCTCCAAGATCTTACCCTATTATTCCCTGCTTAACGAGTTTCCCTCGTATTTTTTTATTGTTTCCTTTGCAACTGATTGGCTTGTATTGGAAATAGATTTATTCATTTCCTTCTTGTTTTGATAAGAGGGTATGCCCTCCTTTCTTCCTTGTACTTTTGTAGTTCTTAATAAAATCACCCCATTCAGGGGGAAAAAAAACATAATAGGAATAAAATTGAATGTATGGAGTGTAACTTTAGTAAACCTAGAAATACAAATAGGAAGAGAGTGAAATTTGAGGATTAAGAAATACCAAAAAGTAAACATTCCCACTATTTAGGCTTATTTATTCACAATGGAGGAGTGATGGAGACCAAGGCACGACGCAAGAACTAGAACCATATATGATTCGCACGTACTACTGGAGAAGGGGAAAAGAAAGATAGAATTAGGGATTTAGTAAATTAGGGTTTATATTTTGTGTTTATTATTATTTTTGGTAATGTTTGAATTTTAGGGTTAATTTGGTATTTTTATGTTATAGGCTTTATTAGGGTTTGTTTTATATTTTGCCTATATAAAGGCTCCCATGTAATCAGAATGATTAGTTTTTTTATTATTAAAATAATATAGCGAGTTTGCGAACTCCTTTCTGTATCTTTTCTTCTCCCCCATTGTTCTTGCTCTTCTCATCCCTCAGTCTCTCTAGCCTACCTCCTTTAGTCTGTCTTCTCATATCCTTCGTCATTCTTCTAGCCTCGTCTCATCTTCTATCTTCTCATCCTCTTCTTTCTTTTTAGTTCTAAATGTTCTGTACCCGTCCGTCATCAAGGAGAAACTCAAAACAATGATAATCATAAAATCAAGGTTGAATGGGTTAAAATAGAGGAGTGCATCCTGAATATTGTGTGATCAACGTGTCCCTCTAAGATTGAAAGGAAAATTATATAAAACAACTATAAACCAGCCGTTATTTATGGGACAAAATGTTTTGCAACTAAGAAACAACATATGCGCAAAGTGAGCATAGCAAAAATGAATGTTGAGATGGATGTGCGAAAGGACCAGAAATGATAGAAATAGAAATGAACGTATTTGGAGATAAAATGAGAAAAGTTGATTAAGATGATTTGGACATGTGAAAAAAAGACCAGTAAGTACATCAGTTAGTAAGAATGACATGGTGTACATTGAGGGTAACGCTAGATATTATAAAATGTGGTTGACTAAGATTATGGCTTTAAAGCAGAACAGTGAAATAGATTTCATTTATCCAACCATAAAGTTAGAATAAGGCTTTGTGAGTTGAGTTTCAAGAAAGCTATATCAGGAAATGCAAAAAAGACTAGAACCCCTTACAATTGAGTAACAATTTTCAACATCAACCAAATGCCTATCATATCACAAAGTATGAAACTGAACCTACCAAAAATAACAATGTCAGGAAATGCATAAAGGACTAGAACCTTGCATTTGAGTAACAATTTTCAACAACAACCAAATGCCTATCATATCACAAAGTATGAAACTGAACCTAACAAAAATAACACTATAGGATGCAAGTTACATGTGCAAACTAGTTCAAGAGATCTTTTCATTCTCCATTTCTGGTTTTTTAACATACTTAATGATTCTTGTTATCAAGATCCTGCCTATATTAGATACACAACACATGCACACAAACACAAACAAGTGTATAAAACAAATTTAATCCAAGTAAACTCTTCCATCCTTCTAGTATTTTATTCCTCAACAATTTTAATGAAGTTCTTTAATATTTTTTGGTAGTTCTATGTTGTTAGTAAAGATAGGCAAACTAAGATTATCGCACCAAGAAAATCTTTACTAGAAACCGCAAGAAATTGGCCCTCTCTCCCACTCATCAATCGTTTGTTATTACATTTTCAAAAGCAACTTACCATTATAATTAAGGGTAGTAATTATCCTGAGGCCCAAGGTCCTTAATGAAGCATGTAAATTTGTGAGCGATAACCCGTCAAGGTACGCAACACAACATAGTGCCCATTTGGCGCTACTGTTGGACAGACTAAAATCACTAATTTGAAAATTATCTTTTAATTGTGTTTGTTGAACCAAAAAAAAATATTACTTTTTAGTAGTAGAGATTTTGGCTTGGTAGAGCTTTTAACCAAAAGCTCAAATTTGGGACTTTCTGCAAGCAGAGGTAAAAAATATATAGAAAGAGTTTTTTATGAAAAAAATATATATATTTATAAAAAAAGTACTTTACATAATCCATCGCCAAACACTATTTGATATTTTAGAAACAGCACTTTATGAAGCTCTACATAAATAAAGTGCTTTTTATAAACTACAATACCGCCAAACGGGTACATATTATCAAGCCGTGACTCACAGCCTCAATTAAGGAATGGTCAAGTGCCAATCTTGAGGCTATCACAATTAAATTTTCTCAATATATTTAGCACAAGATGAACTAATGTGGAAGCCATATTAGGGGGAAAGGATTGAAAAAACATAATCAAAACATTCTGTTTGGCAAAGTTGACATGTCCCATGTTTGGGTACATATCCACACCCAGCAAACATTCCCAAGTCCATATACCATAGTCCAATAGACTTTGAGAAAATAGCATGGAAAAGACACTAGGTTCAAGTATTTAGTAATGGCAGTACTAATTGGAATAGGCCACGAACTAGAAGATGTGATATCATCGCATCAGGTTGGAATTACTAATGTCCCTCAGGCAAAAGTTACCATAAATGATAAAACTAAAACCAGCACAAGAGTAACAATGAGGAGAGATTGATCCTATGCAGAAGATGGGAGCTTATTACAGTTAGAGCACGTGAGCAACTAACAATGACAATATAGGGAAAAAGTATCAAAGGGAAGAATTTGATGGCAAAAACAATCTCATCAAACCTCTCCAAAAATTAAGTTGCTTCAAGTAAGATCAAAATATGCAAAATCTACGACCAAGCATTAAATCAAAAGAAGCATCCAGTAAAATGAATAATAAAAATAGAATGAAGACACAGGCATGCCAATACCTTTTAAGCTTTTAAATGCATTATTAACACTCCATTCCATTAGGTTCCCAGCTTTTCCACTGATTGACCCTGTCTGGTTAAAAAGATACCGAGAGAAAAACACCTCATAACAACTTAAATTTCCAGAAAAACATACATATAACTCATTACTAAAAGACCAAGAAAATTAGAATCTGTCTTAGTATATGAAGTCATTAACAGCTTGTTTAAGATATAAACAGATTTATAACTTTCTTTAAAATAACCCACTTTTTTTTTCATAAGCAAAATAACCCACTTAAACAACACAACAGCAGCAATTACCATATAAATATGGCATCTAAAGTTGATTATAGCAAATGAAGATCAAGAAATGCTAGAATTACTCAGAAGTTGTTAAGACATGAAATATATGATTGAGTGAGAGACAGGCCAGTCACTGTGGATTAAAAATTTAGTAATTTTCATGTAAAATATGGGATTCTTCTTCCTCTCTTTATAATGCATTGCTATGCTTGGTTTATTATTTCTGGCGGAAACAGTTTAATACATTCAAGCAATGACAGTATTTGCTCCCTTCTTTCGATAGATCAATTTGGCCTTCAATGTGGCTATATTAATTATAATGCCATTGAAGAACTATTAGAATTTATCATGAGATGTGCAATATATTTGTCAAGAAATTTGAAACATTCCAGACATCAAATTTACTAAAGGGCTTCAAACAAGCTTGTAGCCTTTGCCAGCTTGATCAGTTTATGGAATGGGCATAAGCTATCAGCACAAAAGGCATGCCAAATCTGAAACATATCAATTATTAATACAGAACAATTAGAGTTTCCTCCAAATTCACCTTCAAAAATGAATAGCACCATTAAATTATACTCTTTTAAGTCCTATAATATCTTCATTTAACAAAAAACATTGCAATAACCATACAAATGCATTGGCATGATTGAGCCAAACAACACCTGACAAATTCATGTGACCTACACGTACGAACAAGAATACATTACAGTAAGTGACAACTAGAAATAGGTAATCTTAATTGACTCCCGTGTTAAAATAGGTCAGTATATGGTCAAATGTGAGAGAATTCATAAGCACAATTGAATATATGTAAATCCGGGCAGTTTATGTAAAATGTTCCATTCATAATTTTAGCTCATTTATGTATGTGTGTGTGATGAAGTTTCAAACCCACCATTGAATTAGATGTTTCTTGCCATGCATCTCCAAAATCAATATGAATTATAATGGACACAGCTATACAAGCAACAAGCACACATTTCATCAACCAAAAAATCAATATATAACTCTAATTGATGTGTATGAGACAGACCTAAATTAAGGAACTTGATATTTAGCACACTGTCTTTAGTAAATCTAGAAGGACAAATGAGGTTGTAGTGATGATTGAGAATTAAGAGGTACAAAAAAGTGAACATTTTCGCTATTTAGGCTCAATTATTCAAAATGAGGGAGAAATTGGAGATGACATTAATCATAGAATTAAGGCAAGATGGGTTAAATGGAGGGGTGCATCTAGTAAATTGTGTGATTGGCGTATCCCGTTATGATTGAAAGGGGAGTTTTATGGAATAGCTATTAGACTAGCCACACTTTATGGTACCGAATGTTTGGCAGCTAGGCAACAACATTTGCATAAAGTGAGTGTCGCAGAAATGAGAATGTTGAAATGGATGTGCGGGAAGACTAGAAAGGATAGAATTAGAAATGAACACATTCGGGAGATGGTTGGTGTAGCACCAATTGGAGATAAAGTGAGAAAAAATCGGTTAAGATGGTTTGGACATTTGCAAAGAAGACCTTTAACAGTGCCGGTCAAGAAAAGTGACATAGTCCAAATTGAGGGCAATGCTAGGGGAAGAGGAAGACCAAAGCTAACATGGGTGGAGGTAGTAAAAAAAGAAATGATAGCATGTGGATTAACTGAGGAGATGACCTTAAATAGAGCAGAATGGAAACATCGGATTTATGTAGCCGACCCCAAGTAATTGGAAAAAGGCTTAGTTGTTGTATATTTAGCACACTGTGCACACATAATTAACATGTTAGGGATATCTAACAAAACAATAAGCTTGAAAAAGAGGGTTTCAGAGAAAATTATACACTGAGAAATCAAAATAGTAAACTTCACATCAAGTTTAAATCGATCCCGTCTCATAGCAATTCTTACAACTTGATGCATAAGGTTTTGAAAGCAATTTGGAATAGCACCATGTGTGCACTAAAATTTTTGAAAACGCTAATTTTCATAACATATTTTTGCATATAGGCCTTACATAAAATAAAAATAATTGACACAGCTTCTCTCTGGTTTGAGCGTCGCCTGCTTTGTCTATCAAGACAACAGTTCACCACATTTAAGTAAATAGAAGTATTAAGTTCATTTACAGCAGCACAACAAAAGCTTCACCAATGTCTCAAGATTCAGAAAGCAAAACTATCTAATTCTTGGATTGCAGTATAAATTTGCAAGTGGCCTTTTCACTGAACTTGTGACAAACATCCATACAGTTATTAACATTTTTCTCTTATACTTCTCAATATTCTATCATTTTTATATAATCACCGTCATTATGACTACTGAGAAGTATGGCAAGAATTACATTCAGGGGCGGAGGGCAAAATTTTTCAAATTTTTGTTTATAGCTCCCCCAAAACAGTTATTTGTAAATAAACTTAAATTTTAGTCCCCAAAACTTATAAAATAAATAAATAAATAAAGTGCATCATTACAGTAGTCCTCACTATAATATATCATTAGTCAATTTACATTTACATAAACACATGTATAATGACCATTATATGAATTCAGGAGAGAAAAAGGAAAAATTACACTAATATCTTTAATAAAAATAGAAATAAAAATTTCTGGCTCCTACTGCACTGAGATCATTTGAACCGGCACTCAGTATGATACATATATATATGTATAGTGAGAGAGAGATTGTGAATTTACCCCAAAGTTCATGAGAAATGGAAGTTGCAGAGACTGACACCAGAACAGATCGTCCTCCGTTGAAGTCTCAGTCCATTGACTCCCTTATATAAACAATCTGTGAAAATTGAAATAAAGAAAACGAATATTAGAGCAGAATTTAAAATCAAAATTTTAGGTTCTTCGCATAACTGAGATTATCACTCACCATGAGAACATTCGATCTCCTCCGTCTCTGAAGAAGCTGTGTCCTTCAAAGACGTCACAGAACATATAGTTATGTATAAATATATATATATATAGAGAGAGAGAGAGAGAGAGAGAGAGAGAAAGGGGGAGAAAAGAGAGTTAAGAGAGAAGGGGGAGGGGGGGCGAGTTGCAGAGGGAGGGAGGGAAGGAGGGAGATCGAAGCGGGAGAGAGGGAGAAGCAGGGAGATCGAAGCGGGAGAGAGGTGAGAGGCGCCGGATCTGAGCCGGATCTGAGCCGAGCGAAGAGAGAGAAAATGGAAGAGAGAGAAAGAGGGACGCTGTATTAACAGAGCCGCGTCGCCTATAGATCGATTTATGTTTGTTTCTCTCTCTAGACTCCAAGTGGACTGACGCCTGTTCTGTTCGACGGCTTAAACAACGCCTTGGCATATTGTCTGTTACGCCAGATATACAGACAGGTACAGTATATTATATCTATAGAGAGAGAAAAAGAGGTTGAGAGAGAAGTGTGGGCTGGCTCGGCTAGTGAGTGGGATGGACCAACTCGAGCGACGAGTTTGGCGGACTCAGCCCTCAGATGCGAAAGACTGAGCCGATTTTAAGAAGCTTTGTTTAAATTCTATTTCTCATGCCGAGCCCATGGCCCGCCAGCTCAGTTTTCAATTCGCTCCAACCATTTTAAATTGTGGCTCTCAACTCTCAACAAAACGTTCAAATTCAATACTTCTTAAAATTTTCTTTCTTTATTTTTGTCACTTTCTAATTCTTTCAAAATTCAGACTATTTACATATTAAACATATTTTTTTAAAAATAATGTATTAAATTAGGAAAATCCAAAAATCCAAAGAGAATTAAATATTGACACATTGCAACAAGTCACAATTAGTTATGTTTATTCTATTTTCTGAAGACAATTTTATTATTGTTAGATAACAAAAGACAAAAGTAGCTTTGAAAATTTATTCAATTGAGTTTTTCTAACCTTATTATTTGAAAATCGAGTTAAAAAAAAAAGAAAAATTTTAATTTTTGATTAGTTAAGGACCCAAAATTCAAAATACGTTAAGTTCGGAAAAATATTGGATGAAATATCAACTTAACACTCAGTAATTATAATTATGTCAACTTTCACCCCTTCACATGTCGAATGGCCAAAATATATAAAAAAAACTCATTTCAATTAATAATTTTTCTCTAAAAATTATCTTTTGTTTCCCTTGTTCTTGGAAGCATTTTTACAGAAATAAAATCAAACTGAGATATTTGACCCGTTAAAAACAATTGGTAAAAGTTGGATTAGAAGTATACTATTTGATAAATGAGTTATGTTATTGAAAAACGTTTTTAGAAAATAAAAGAAAAACAGAGACATTTGGCATATAATTAGAACAGTTTGTAAAAAGTTGAATTAGCAATATAATCCCAAAATGACATCCTAAAAGGTATCATTAGATGTTGTTGCATTCAGTTGATCTTAAAAATGAGACATACTGAGAAGTTTCACAAGTGTATATAACATCCTAAAAGGGTTCAATTGACACCCTTCTTATTTTAGGTTGAGTAGTGCTAGAGTTAAGGTTAATGTATATCCTAAAAGGTTTTTTTTAATAACCCGTTAATGGTTAATTTGTTATTGGTGATTGTATGCCTGGCACATATTATATGCTGAGAATAGCCAATTCTGGCCCATGACATTATGTGTTCAGGTTATCCAACAAAACACAATTTGCAGACTAACAATGAAATGACCAGATCACTTTCAAATCAGAAACTTGATATTATTAACAGCTACATGAGATCAATGTGTAAGTGTGTTGTGTAAGTGAGACTAATTCAAAGCTAAAGCCTAATGCCACATTCGATGCAGGCTCCAAAGATCACTGTATCGAAAGTTGACCCAACTCCTCATTTGATGTAACCAAGCATATACGGAGTACATTCTTTCAAGAGCTATCTTTTCTACTTGTCCTCGTCCTTGTCCTTGATCTCCATATAATTGCAGAAGGGTTTGGACAGATTCTGTAAGGGATTTTTGGTGGAGGAACGTCCGGGAAACTGCAAAGATTCATAAAATTGGATAATTAGAAAGCTATAATAATTCCAAAGTAAGATCTAAAACATTGGGTGGACAAAGCTAGATGGGATGGGATTTTTTTTTTTTTTTTATCCTAGTAAGAAACTCACACGTTCACATTATCCCTAGGCGACTTGAACCCTCGTTTCCTGTTCAATGTATTAATATATACCTATAAATGTATATATGACATTCAATGTGAAAATTGACAAATGAACATGGTCAATTGACTATAAATCTTCATTCTTAGTCCCATGTTATCAAAAATCAACGAGCATTTCCGGAAGGAAAAATAAAAGGCACTTAAAATGAGCACTTTGCTAAATCAGCAACTTATAAACAAGGAAAAATGGATGACTTACACTTGTCGGGATACCACAAGGTATTGTAGAATTTCTCGATATGAGAGATATGTAGAAATTGATTGCATTTGAGGGACTTCTTATATTATATAACCTATATATATTTTATAAATATATATATATAGCTTATAGGTAAATGGGCTGACCTTTCCTATTATTTCCCCAGGGGGACATAGGAGGGGTACATACAACATGCCCATGTGAAATGAACTAAACAGTTTAATTAGAAATACAGATCAACAGTGAGATCAAGTGGGCATTGTATGAAGCTGCACCTATATACAAATATAACCATCCCATGGGAAAAAAAAAATCGCAAGAAGAGTGAAAAAGTGATTTTTTATCAAGTGGGTGACAAATTCAAAAGAATCTCACCTTAACTTATCAATTTCGACTTGAGAGAAGTCCATGTTGGTTGAACTGTCTAATACTAATGCATTGGTCCTTGTTGTCAATGGTGTTGGTTGCTTGATGGCAAGAACTTTGCAATTGAAGTTGTTTGCAATATTGTTGTGGGCCATGGCCAACCTATCCACAAGAAAGGAAAAACACTGGTTTGAGCTTATATTATTGCTGTCATAGAACAGAACATCTGAACATGGAAATAACAGGAAAAAAGTTCAATGGGAACAATGCATTAATGCATGTATATACCAGGTAAATGATCTCTGGCTAGGAATAGGACCAGACTGTCCACAACTGGAATTAGGGTCCCTACTCACTACCATTATCTTCTTATGCCGGCTTAAAGACCCCACCATGAACTGTGGCCTAACCCATTACAGAAAGGTGTTTACATGAACATCAGCCTGTTAGGACCACGCCTAAACCAAACTTAAGTAACTGACCCACTGGATTCCTTAACCTTTGTACTCCTACCTCCTAGTAATAAAGTAAGCCCTCCAATTAAATATATAAGAAAAGGATGTGAAGAGTTAAAGTTATCGTTGGTGCTTTACATGGCCACATTTTCACAGAAATTGGCATCCTGTTATTGCTTGTTTTGGATGGATACCATGACTGATCACCATCGATAAAGAAGTAAAAATGGACAGAACACCACACTGGGTCCAACTTAAGAAACCTAGATACTAGCTAACGAAAAAGCCATGCAATTATCATCATTCTATATATATCCATACTAGTCCCATCTCTTAACTGGAGTCTAAATTTATTCATTCACAACTCTATTCATGCAAATTACTCTAAGTGATTTGGAACACAGTCAAACCTAAGACATCTGGTTAATCAATTACCCACTTGAATTTACTAATTTTTCTATGGTGTTTGATGACCTACGCATTTAAGTATTCCTAACCAATTGGAATAGAATTGGCTTTAAACAATCCGAAGATAGAATAAGTGGTAAGCAATCACATCTCATTAAAACAAATAAGGAGTATCAATTATTTGACTCTTTCTTTGAAGAGCGACTTTTTACAAACTAATTCGATGTTTGGAGACATGCAGAGGATCATTCTCAAATCTCACTCAAAGTAAATAAAATAAAATTGTTGGCTTCAAAGCTTACAAGCCACCTATGGAAATAGGCTATGCATAGGAGCGTGGAATTTTATATAGGCGCGTGAGCAAAGCAATTTAACAATATATAATTATATATACACATATGTATTCAATAACATCATATTCACATATAGATACACACACATATAATTGTTGAGTGTTCTTCGTGGAAACCAAATAGGAGTAGCAATGAATACATATGTACATGACTACACATATATAAATGTGGACTATTCTTCATTGAAGCCTAGCTTCCATTAAAGTAGCCTGAAATATTTAATCATCAATGAAATTTCAGTTCAATGAATGAGAACTATTGAACTTACTTGTAGAGAAAGCTCTGATCATGAAGTCCGACGACGAGAGTGGAAGCGCCGATCTCTCTAACAATCGCAGTAATCTTGCCTCCTTCTTGATCGCCTTCGGTGACAACAATCTCGATCTTCGCCTGAAACAGAACCCTACGACCACATCATACATACATCGATACACATACATAATATATAGATATATGTGTGTGTTTGTGTGCGCGCGCGCGCGTGTGTGAATTTGATTAGTAGAATGAAAAAAAATGTTGATGAGATCGAAATGAAGTGATAATGATTGAGGAAGAGATGATGAGAGTTGTGTGTGGTTACGTTTGGGAAATTGGTACAGATGTCTTTGAAAGAGAGGGCCAAACGGAAGCCTCTCAAGCGGAGGAGTCTGAGCTTGTTCTTGTTTCTTGATCTTGTGGAAGGAAACACGTGAAGGAGAGTTATCAAGTCGCCGTGGCGAAGGAGGTTGTGAAGAGCCCATTGGAGTGCGGTTCTTGCTGCGTCCACGTCTTCCACAATCACCACTATTTTTCTCGCATCCATTTCCATTTCCCCCCTTCTCTCTCTCTCTCTCTCTCTCTCTCTAGATACTCTCACACTCTCTCTCTAGACTTTACATGAGTTGGGACTTGGGGACACATGACTCTCTCTCTCTCTCTATTCTTTATATAATTATATTAGTTGGGTTCTCTCTCATATATTGGAGATTGGACTACAATGAATTATTCAGGTCCATACTCCATTATAGGCTTATAGCTACAAATGAATGATATGTTCAATCAAGCTCTAATCAACTCCCTGTCATATATATATGGATATTGAATCACTAGTATTTCCTCCACGTCTATGTTAATAGATATGTGGGACCGATAATGAATCTCAGTTGTTTAATCAAGATGTAACTTAATATCAGTTGTCCATGTTAATAGATACTTATTTGATTATTAATTAAACTAAATTTGAACTAAGTTTAAATTTTAAACTTGTTTATTTATTAGTAAATGAATGAGTTTCAAGGGCCTCCACGGCTCCACTAGTCTTGATATAATTTGTTTGGGGTAAATTAGAGTCACCTTTTATGATATTTGGTCTAATTCACACAATATAAATTTATACATTTTGTTACATCGTTCTTTCTTCAGATTTGCTTCATTATGACAAAGATCCTCTTCTGTCCAAAATTTCGCATTTTTCATCTAAAATTTTGGTTGTAGTGACCAAAATACCCATCAAGTAAAGGGAAAAGACACTATAAGTTGTGTTTGGTGCGCAATAATGGAATAAAATGAGTATTCCATTATTGAATGGAATGGTCATTCTCATTCTATTGTTTGGTTTCAAACATAAAATGATGCAGGAATGGAATGATGATTACATTATTTTTGGTAACTAGATTTTATTTTTTAATATTTATTGCGAATGGAATGACCATTACATAGGTTGAGTAGTGGAATGAATTTTCATTCTTTTTCATTCCAAAAGAATGACACGGAATGGTCATTCTCACTTTAGTTTTTCTTACCAAACAACAGAATGGATCAAAAAAGGTAATATTAACATTTCATTCCATTTCATTGTTGCGTACCAAACGCAGCATATAACCCTTTATAGGTGATCAAATTATAACAAAAAAAATCCTTGTTTTAACAGACAAAAATACCCTTATATGTCATCCTCTCATTATATATATATATATAATTCAACATTGAATTAGGCAACAATAAAAGACTTTGCTGAAGTGTTTGCATACTTCTTAATATATTTTTGGGTGTTTCTCATTTTCTTGAATTTCAGCTAGAAAAAGACCACAATGCCTTCAGTTTCAATCAAATTTCACAAAGCTTTAAATTTATATCTTTGTTTCCTTCTTCATAGATTTTAAAATTTTATATTGTAGTTAGTTTCTCCCACTGTATATGTATATATTTATATATGCACACAATACACAAATATATAAATTGTTATAATTTGGAAAAGGACCCATTAGTGATGTAATCTACATTATGCATGTCATAGTTGTTTTTTATTAAATAGATTTCTCTTCCTTTCATTCATTCACTTACAGAAATTCAAGAAGTAATGATAGAGAAAGAAAGAGAATAGAGTGGTGAGGGTTCCAACAAAGTTATAATGGAGAATTTTGTTGTTTGGTCTTAGTAATTGGTCTACTTAGTATAAAAACAAAACCCAAATCATTCAATGCTTTCTTTCCCATGTGTAATTATATATACATATATAGGCTGAGTACAACTTGTTGAAGATTGTGATAGTGTTCTTCTTTTCTGTAACAAGGCAGCATCACATCAAACAATTGACAATCATAACAAAGCAGTCGTGTTTCACATAAAACTCAATCACTGTTGCAAAAATATAAATCTGAATCAAAACCCATAAGAATCGACAAACAATGGATTCCTTTTGTGCATTGCAGCCCATTTTGAAGCAACAAAAATACATTAGTTTTAAAAAAATAAATTATCCGAATCAACAAGTCCCGAATCGACATGGTCGTGGTTGGGGGTGGTGGTAAGAGGTGGTTGAGAGGAGAGAGAGAACTGAGAGAGGGAAGAAGAGAAAGCAGACCCACTTCCACATTCGCAACACGTCATTGAGTACTAACCTATCACCATCGTCTCCACCTCATTACAAAGGCCACAATAGCACAAAGTCCCAATCGCCGCTACCAATCTCCTCTTCGTACAACCCTTCTGCACTCACATACTCCTCGCCCTCAGTAGTAGCTTATTGGCCCATCGGGTGAGAAAACCTATTTTTTAGTAGTACCCATTTAATCGCAAACTCAATTCCCCAATTCCATTTCTATGTGCAGTTTGTAGAGAAGACCCAATTCTTTTTATCAAACCCTTAGCTTCTATTTTCTGTTTATATGTGTGTGTGTGTGTGTGAAATTTGGTGGGTTTGAAACAAAGGAGATGGTGGTGGCCATGGTGGGGAGGAGGTGGGATAGGTAAACACCGTATATGGAGATAGAGAAGGAAGATGGAAAAAAGTATTTTTTTTAAATGTGGGCAAAATGGTAATTTTACATAGCCCAATGTTTTATCATTTTTAAAAATAAATATTAGGGGCAAAAAGGTAAAATCACTCTAAAATTTAATGTCCATCTTGACCATTCTGTTACAAGGGACGTCAGTGTAACAAAATGTATAAATTTGATGTTGTGTATAATTAGGCCAAACCTTAAGGGAGGTCTGTGTAATTTATCCTATAATTTGTTAAGACTCGCAACAAAAGATGACTTGTTAACAACTCATAAACATTATAATTGTAATTAATTTGAGTTTGAGGTTGGATCGTAAATCCAAGGAACAAATGAATTTAGGAGGTTTTAGTCAATTAGAATTTTAAAGGAATTTGAAAGACATTTTTTAAGTGACAGATTTATGTGAATTTATGAATTTTTATAGACTTATATTAGAGACTTTCATTGATTTGTATAGACTTTTATTAGAGACTTTGATGGATTTTTATTGACTTGTATTGATTTCTTCAACATATTTTATACATTTGTATCCTTGAATTCTATTTTTTGGTACAAGTAAACCAATGTACAAAATAGATAATATATCATTTGATATACGCGAGATAATAAAATAACTATTAGAGAAGTTTTTAAAACTTTACTGAGATATTTTATTTTATTTGACTTGGTATTTAGTTTGGTAACTGTTGTGCTAGTACTCGCGATTCGCGAGCCACGTTATATGATCTCACGGCTATAAAGTAGCTCATGGTGTTACACATTGACATGTATAAAATTTAGGTTTCTCAGCAGATGAGGGGTGGAAAATTTGTCATTGTTTTTGCCACTGCAATTAGATACATTTTACCTATTTTATAATTATATAAATTTTGGGCAATTTGACACAAGGCGGGTGCAACTTTGTCAGACGTGTCTGAAGAAGTCGACTGGTGGATTAGGGTTGTATCTTGGAGTTGCATAAGACCACTCATTCTTGCACATAAGAAGGGTTGTATCTTAGAGTTGCATAAGACCACTCATTCTTGCACATAAAGAGGGTAGTATCTTGGAGTTGTATAAGACCGCCCATCCCTGCACATAAGGAGACTTTGCAACTTTAGGACAACGTTTTGCATGCCTGGCTATCCAGGCCCGTCCTTTCCAATTTTCTACTTTATTTGTTTGAATAATGTTTGATATTCATTATTATATTATTTTTTAGTTCTATATATATATATATATATATATATTTAGTCTCCATTGTATACATATTCTCACGATTAGTTCTAACATTCTAAAGTTGTAAAGCCTATATATATATATATATATATATTCATATTTATCTCTTGAAGTTTATTGTTTTCTAAAATATTCTAAAGTATGTGTGATATATGACTTATATGTATACTCATATTATGTTTTGTTCTTTTTATTACATCTGGAAGCTTTGATTTGGGATGTTATTAAAATTCTAGATGAGGTAGAATTTTGTAAATTTTTATTCTGTTATATATAAGTTATATTAATAAATATAGACTTCTCTTCTATTTTTGTTAATATAACTTTTCTTTTTACATTAGCATATATAACTATGTGTTCTAACTTTAGAAAAGTTTTTTTCTTTTTCATTTCTTGTATGAGATTCTCTCTAATTACAATGACTGTTAGTGACATTTGTCTTCCTTACCTTTTAATTACAAAATTTATAATAACGAACATGACTAGATATGATGAGTTCAGTTGTATAAAACCCAAAAAATTTTCGTAGGTGGCAAAAGCGGATGAAGTATTTACTAACTATTTTAGAGTTCATATCAAGTCACTCATAACTAGCACCTTAACTCAAATTGTCTCAACCATAGCGACTACTAAAACTTCAACCTCAAAAGAGTTCACCACTTCGGATCAAACTTCGTCCTCCACACCCACCTTAATTAAGGAACAAATTGACTACCATTGCCATAATAAGATTCTAATTGTTGTTTGTTATGTATTATGTCTCTAATTCTGGTCTAATAAGGTTTTCTATTTTAGAGTTGTATTTTATTAGGTAATTTCTTGTTAGGAAAGTTTTGGGGTTCAAGGGATTGTAATCCTTGTCCAACAAGGAATTGAGTTTAGAGCTCTATAAATAAATGCCTAGGGTATGGTTGAGATTTATGAGTTAAGAGAGATGTAATCTCATGAGGGAGTTGATGGGTAGAGAGAGTTATAAGTTTGGGAGAGTGAAAAACTGAGGGTGAGAGAGAGTCTCGTGGATTGGTACATGGTGAAGAGCTCTGTGACAAAAGCTTATGTACACGGTCCAGATTTGTATATTCTCTGCTGTTGTAATATCTCTTTGGAATTGTAATGGAATCTTTTGTCATCTGTGAACGTAGGCTAGGTTGTGCCGAACCACGTATATCTTGTGTTTTGTGTGTGATTGATTATAATTTATTTTTGCGCTTCCGCTGTTCCTAACAAGTGGTATTAGAGCCGATGGTTCGTGTTCGGACGTTCAACTTTTATTCAAAGAAAATTCAGAAAACACAATAAGTTTTAACCGATACTACAATAGGTTTCAATTGCGGATGGAGTCAATCAATCGACTTGTTTGGTCACGATAATAAAAAAATCATGATGGGTTACATGGCATAGAACTCGAATATTCAAAGTGGAGCTTTGGAGGTTTGACCAATCGAGAATCATACAATGGGGACAATCAAAGTTATGCAAGATTGAAGTCGCATGAGGTGTCTAATTCAATTGTTGTGGGAAGAAATGATTGACATGATGAAATTTGAGCCAAGGTGGAGATTGTTATGTATTGTGTCTCAAATTATAGTCTAATAAGGTTTTCTATTTTAGAGTTGTATTCTATTAGGTAATTTCTTGTTAGGAAAGTCTTGGGGTCCAAAGAATTGTAATCCATGTCTAACAAGAAATTGGATTTAAAGCTCTATAAATAGATGCCTAGGGTATGGTTGAGACTTATGAGTTGAGATAAATGTAATCTTGTGAGGGAGTTAATGGGTGAGAAAGTTACAGGTTTGGTAGAATGAAACACTGAGAGCGAGAAGAAGTCTCCTGAATTGGTATGTGGTGAAGAGCTCTGGGACAAGAGCTTATGTACACGGTCTAGTTTTGAGTATTCTCTACTATTGTAATATCTTTCTGAAATTGTAATGGAATCTCTTCTCATCCGTGGACATAGGCCAGGTTGTGCTAAACCACGTATATATTGTGTTTTGTATGTGATTGGTTATAATTCATTTTTTCACTTCCGTTGTTCCCAACTCTAAAATAAAATACAACTATAAAATAGAAAACCTTATTAGACTAGAATTAGAGACATAATACATAACAATCTCCACATTAGCTCAAATTTCATCACATCAATCATCGCTTCCCACAACATTGAATTGGACACTCATGTGGTTTTAATCTCGCACAAATCTGATTGTCCCCATTGTATGCTTCTTGATTAATCAAATCTCCAAGGCTTTACCTTAAATACTCAAGCTCCATGCCATGTAATTCATCATGATTTTCTGACCATCGTGACCAAACAAATCGATTGATTGGCTCTACCTGCAATATAAACATATTACAGCACTGGTTGAAACTTCCTGTGTTTTTTGAATCTTTTTTGAATAAAGGTTGAACGTCTCAACGTGAACCATTGGCACTGATACCACTTGTTGGGAACAGCGGAAGCACAAAAAGAAATTATAACACAAGATACATGGTTCGACACAAAATGGCTTACGTCCACGGATGAGAAGATATTCTATTACAAATCCAGAGAGATATTACAATAGTAGAGAATACAAAAAATTGAGCTGTGTACATAAGCTCTTGTCCTAGAGTTCTTCACCATTTACTAATTCACGAGACTCTCTCTCGCCCTCAATGTTTCACTTTACCAAACCTGTAACTCTCTTTACTCATCAACTCCCTCATGAGGTTACATCTCTCTCAACTCATAAGTCTCAACCATACCTTAGACATCTATTTATAGAGCCCTAAACTCAATTCTTTGTTGAATAAGGATTACAATCCCTTGGACCTCAAAACTTTCCTTACAAGAAATTACCTAATAACATACAACTCTAAAATAGAAAACCTCATTAGACTAGAATTAGAGATATAATACATAACACTGTCCGATCACCTATATGATGTCCATCATATAACTTCTAGTGTTAGAGAGTTATGAAAAGTCTTAGAAGCTAAATATGGTATAATTGATGCTGGAATAGAACATTTTTCTACGTCAAATTTTAATAACTCCATAATGGTAGAAAACAAATCTATTGGTGATCAGATTCATGAGTTCCAAAAACTGTGAAGAAAGATGGAGAGTAATTGAACTAAATTAGGGGAAGAATTTAAAGTTTCATGTCTAATAGAAAAACTACCTCTTAGTTGGTCAGATTTTGCTAGGTGCCTTCGACATAAACAAGGAGAATTGACCTTGACCAAGTTATCAACTCTCTTAGGATTGAAGAAAAACATAGGTCAACTATCAAGATTGTTAGTGACCATGCAACTAAGATAAACCTAGTAGAGAAATCTAGAAATAATGATAATAGGAATTTAAATATAAGAGGTAGAAATTTTAAAAGATCTTCCAATAATCGTACTAATCAGACCCAAAACTTTAATCGTCAAAACAACAACCATAACCCAAATTATTTCAAAGGTAAAAGTGAAAAACCATGCTATGTTTGTGAGAGGACCAATCATATGGAAAAAGATTGCTACTACAAGAAGACCGAGCCATACAAGCCCAAAACAAATTTGAATAAATGAGGTCCAAGAGATCATTTAAATATGTTGATGGACCATGAAAACTTATGAGAACCCTCCATAAGGTATCATACATATCATAATGATGATTGGTGACCAAAGGTGCTAGTGTGCATGTTTGTTTTAAACATACTTGTTTTAAATCTTATCAAAACTCAAGTGGAGGAAGTGTAACTCCGGGAAGTGATACAGTCGTACAAGTATATTGTATTGGAGATATGGAGTGGAAGATGACATCCGAGAAAATATTAACTTTAAAGGGAGTGCGACATTTCTTAAAGTGAGAAAAATTCTAGTTAATGGGTCATCCTTAGTTCAATAAGGATATAAAGTTGTATTAGAGTCTAATAAGGTTGTTATTTCGAGCAATAATGTATTTAGGATATATTTGTAAAAAATTATTCAATTTGAATGTGATTTTAAAAGTCAATAAAAGTTCTCATGTTTTTGTGGTATATGGCATGTGAGTTTATGGCATGTAAGCTTGAAATAAATTAAAAAAGTGATGGATCTCGATTTAGTATCCAAATTCAATGATTGATTTTAAACATAAAAGTGAGATGTGTGCTAAAAAAACCTAGGATAACATTTAGACCTATAGTTAAGAATACTCAACTCTTAGAGTTTATACATATCGATGCATGTGATTCTAATAGGCCTCCAACAAGAGGTAGAAATAAATCCTTTGTGACGTTTATTGATGATTGTTCTAAGTGTTGTTATTTATTCTTGATCAAAACTAAAGATGAGATCTTTGAGAAACATATAGTGTACAAAAATGAGGTTGAAATCAACTAGAGAAGAAAATCAAATGACTTAGATTCCATAGAGGTGTTGAATACAACTTTAATAAGTTTTTGAGAAACGTGAAACCATCTATGAAATAACTCCTCCCTTTTTCACAGCAATAGGGTAACTGAAAGAAAGATTAAAATACTTCTTGATATGATTAACTCAATGCTCTTGAGTTATAACGCATTCGAGAACTTGTGGAGGGGAGCAATGCTCACTGCATGTTTTATAATCAATCAAGTAATTGTGGGTAATAATAATAGAACTCCATATGTGATATGGAAACATAGAGCTCCTAATATCAAAATTCTAAAAGTGTGAGGGTATTAATAAAAAATGTTATACCTGAACCTAACAGAGAAAATATAGATTCTAAAACCATTGACACCAGGAATATTTTTAAAGTATACCCAAACTCATTTACCTTTATTTATTTATTTATGTGACATAAATAGAAAAGTGTAAATTGGTGGAATGAGTCAATTTTTTATTTATTTTATTTTATTTTGTTTCCTTATCATTCTTGAATACTCTTATAAATGTATTTATTATAAAATCTTTATTGCCGCTAATATATGCATTACATGATTTTGCATAGGTGTTGAAAATGACAAGTGAAGGCGTCGACGTTATAAAGAAAATACAAAGAAGAAAAATATAAGAAGACATGTAAATGGATCAATGGTCCTTGAATTTCTAGGAGCGTAGTCTTAGATATGTCAAGGGGGATGTGCCTAAGCCCATTAGGGAGTCCTCTACGGAGGTAACCCGTCCTTTGTGATTGGAGATCCCATAAAGAACGTTCAACGGATATAAACAATCTGCATTGCATGACTCTTATATAGCACTGTTTTATTAGAAAATTTCTCACAAAAATTCTCTCCTACCCACCCCTATGACATAGTGTTATGTTATGTGACGTTAGGAAGGGCGCCTTGAATGAATCCAAGGCGATCATACTCTCGCAGGGTATATGTCACATATATTCTTAGATGATTTACCTAAGTGAGAGTTGTCGTGGGGCCGCGACTATAAAAATTGAGTTGTTCTTTAAAAACTCTCATGAGAAGCAAGATACACGCGTATGACCATTATTAACGCTACGTTGCACACATACCATATAGTCAATACTATGTGTGTGACATATTGAAATTTGCCTCAAGGGGTCAAGTTCAAAACCTAGTCTCTCAAATCCCTCAAATGAAAATTGTTGACATTAAATTCAAGTTTAAGTCTGGAAGACTCTTGCTCCTATTGCATGGTATTATATTGTCCTTACATAATTTTATTCATTTATTTTATTTTTTTGTTTATTTATTTTAAGAAATTTTTAAAAACTTGTGGGGGACTGTTAGGGAAGTTTTTAAAACTTTACTGAGATATTGTATTTAGCTTGGTAATGCTAGTACTCGTGATTCGTGATTCACGTTACATGATCTCATGGCTATAAAAGTTAGGTCTCTTCCAGCAGATGAGGAGTCTCCCAGCCGATAAGGAGTGTAAAATCTGTCATAAGTTAAGTCTCTCCCAGCAGATGAGAAGTCTCCTAACAGATGAGGAGTGAAAAATCTGTCATGATTTCTGCTACTGCGATTAGATGCATTTTACCTATTTTATTTTTATATAAATTTTGGGTAATTCGACACAAGGAGGGTGCAACTTATCTTCGAGCTACATAAGACCACTCATCCTTGCATGTAAGGAGGCTTTGCAACTTTAGGAAAACGCTTTGCGTGCCTATCTATCCAGCCAGTCCTTTCCAATTTTTAACTCCAATATAACCCAACCCCAATCGAATCTAATAGTCTAGTCCTTTCCAATTTTCAACTCCAATCTAACCCATTCCCCAATCGAATCTAATAGTAATTCACATGGATCTAGGAAGGGCTTGTTGTATTTGTGCACAAGCTCAAGTTTGAAAAACTAATATATGTCAAATAGGCTTTTTCTTAGTATACCTTACCCAGCAAAGCAGAAAACAAGTAGTCTTCTCTTTCCATATTTAATCAATATAAACTCCTCCACTTGAATTCTAATAAAAAAAAAATGATATCAACACCAATCAAATATATTATAAATCCTGATATGCAAATTCTTAGACATTCTCATAAGAGAATTCTTTGGGACAATAATAAATGTAATATATGATTGGTCATATATATAATCGTGGTTACATAGATACTTTTTATGCAACATTTTTAACTGGAGGTATAAGAGGATTGACTGAATTAATCCATTTTTTTTGATAAACGGATAATTGATGATTCTCTTATTTATTTCCTATGTTTATTATTTAGGCATAATATTGTCACCCATTTCTACTAAGAAAGTGAAAGAAACCTTACTTTGCTTGTTTAAATAACGTTCCACATAGGGAGGCTTTACAGCTTTAGGACACCGCTTTGCGTGCTTCTCTATCCAGCCCAGTCTTTTCCAAATTTTTACTTTGCTCATTATCCAGCCCAGTTCTTTCCAATTTTCTACTTTACTCATTTGAATAACGTTTGATATTTATTGTTATATTGTTTTTCATGTATTACCACTCTTAATTATTGAAAAGAGCAATGCTACACGTCATGAAATTATTTCATGATTTTGTATCATGAATGATGTGGCATGTAACGTGGAGAGTTAGTATTGGTGGGATTCCCCCCATACACAGAGTCCCATGATATTATCACTGAATTCCACCAATACTAACTCTACACGTTACTTGTCACATCATTCATGATACAAATTCATAAATAATTTCATGACGTTTAGCATTTCTCTATTGAAAATGTTCTTATTATACTCATGTGTATTAGATATATGTGTGTGTGTGTATCCCGATTAGTTCTAACAGTAACTCACGTACATTATGAAAAAAGAGGAAAAAAAATAGAGACTTTACTTATAAGGTCTAGGTTAAATATAATTAGAGAACCTTAAACCTATGTTATATTTGATTATTAATTAGACTTCCTGATCAATTCATGTGGCTAAGGGATTGATCTTTAACAAACAGTGTGGAAAGATTAATACCTTCCATAGTGCGAGAGATTGATCAACTTATCTGAAAAACTTAAGTTTTACAAGTTTTTTTAATCCAATAGAAAGAGAGAGAATATGATAAGAGATAAAAGAGAAAAACCAATAGAGAAAAAAAGTGTATTTGAGATGGAAAAAGCTGTTCGTATTCTGCAAAAAAAAAAAAAAAAAAAGTCCACCAAAATTCATGGGGAAAAGTTGGATTTGTTATGGGCTTCGGTATTTATACATTTCACTCTCAAATCCATTACTTAATGAAATCCTTTAAAATCTATGAATATTTGAATACACCTAAATTTTTGTAGATTTTTTTAAAATTATAATTAAATATAGTTTGATTTGTACGGACTCTATATTCACTCAAACTTTTAAAGTCTGAATTGAATACACTCAGACTTTTAAAGTCTTTTAAAATTATTTAGAAACCTAATTGAATAAAGTCTCCTTAATTTTGAGTTTAAAGCTAATCAAACTCAAACACATTTCTGGACTTGATTGGAGCTCTGGTCAAACTTAAAGCACAGCTTTTGATTTAACAAAGTTCAATTCGAACTGTCGGATGCTATAGACTTCATAGTATTCATGCATCGGAGAAGTTGGAGCACAACAAATTGTTAATGTGTGAAGGGTTTCATCAGATGACGATGTACTCTAACACGTCTACGGTAATGCCTATTCTGATTAAATTATGTGGACGTGACTGGTGATGCTAATTCTGATTAAATTAAGTGAACAAAATTGGTGGATGTTGTGTCATCACAATTTTTTAACTCCGGCAGTGACGAGAGAAAAGCGGCAATCTCGTCAGACACTGTGGTTTTGCGTTTTGGTTCCTTTTATTTGTCGTCTATAAAATTATAAAATACTCCAAGTCCAAAGTGAGAACACTCGAGCCTACTATGTATAAAAAAAAAAAAAAAAAAAATTCTTAGTGCACTAATATTTTTATTCCTACAAACACGCAACACGATTTGATA
The DNA here is from genome assembly GCA_026545225.1 of Cornus controversa. NCBI lineage: Eukaryota > Viridiplantae > Streptophyta > Magnoliopsida > Cornales > Cornaceae > Cornus > Cornus controversa. The sequence goes on from CM048845.1 coordinate 102,159,892, forward strand.
ACCGGCATTGACGTATAAAACCTAACATGAGTTTAAAAATCTAAGCATTATCGTCACAAAATTAGAAAAGAATGTGATCTCACATAGTTTTCCCCTCTTTTCAACATTTAAAGACAAAATACATTTAAAAATAATAATAATAATCAGTAAGACATTCAGAAAAAAATAATTTAATATGATTGACTCTAAACTACTAAAAGAAACTTCAGGAGTCCATCAAAAAACATTCACAATGACTTCTTCACACACATATATATATATATACATATATATATATATATATATATATATAATAGTTCTAATTTTAAAAAATGGAAACCAAAAACAGGAATATCAGAAAAAAAAAAAAAGCGCATCAAACATGCCAAATTTTGTGTGACAGCTATAAAGGCACAGAAAGTAAGTAAATTATATCCTTTTTTTTTCTTGTAAATAAATTATATCTAAGCGTAGACTAGTTAAAAAGGTTTTCTATTTTCGAGGGTATTATATCAAATTATCAATATTTCACATTGAGAGCAATAGTTCAGTAATATTTCATTAACTTTAAAAAAAAAAAAAATAGAGTTTCAAATTTAATAGCAGCAAAAAAAGTGTTTATGTGTATTTGTCATGATAAAAAAAAATCAATAAAAAATATATATGTATTAGAAAAATTAAAATGATAGTTAGATGGTATATACCGAATATCAATCGTCTCCTGTGCAGATAGGATTGTCTATCAATGTATAACGTGTAATGTTCTACTTTGTGGAAGTCTAATGGTAGGAAGGGATGTTTAAATGAAGACGTAATTAAATACATTGTCCTTTCGGTAACCATCAAAACACAGTGAGAAACGCAACAAGTGTCATTTTGAAAATGAGATGTATTATGGGTGGAAACGGTTTGATTTTAAAATATAACGGATGAATTTTATTAAATCATAAAATTAAATCAAATCGTTTTAAGTATAAATTCGAACCAAATCAAACTGTGATGAAACAGTTTGGTTTGATTTTAATTACGATTTTATCATATATATATATTTTTTGTATAGAAAGGCAGAAAGATATAATAGTTTATATCTTTTAAAAAACTGCTACTAGCCTACTACTATAAAAATTACTACCAGCCTACTAACAAAAGGCAAAAAAAAATCATAGTTTAAAAAATTGCTACTACTACTTGTGAATCCACAAGAGCATATGCCATAATATCATATATATATATATAAAACTAAATAGTTCAGTTCGGTTTGATCCGATCCCAATGGATACGAAACCGTAACCGAAAAATTTCGAATTAAAGTTTTTGAAACTGTGACCAAACTGAACAGTAAAAAATCACACCATTTTGTTCAATCTGATTTTTTGATCTAAACAAATTTTTGTGCACCCCTAGGTGTAACCAGACAACTGGTGTATTTCTTTAAATAGAATTTGAACATTGTAGTAACATTTTTGGTCCAAGTCCTCAAGCTATTAATCCATCTAAGACACTAATTTGGAAAAAATCAATTTATAAGCCGGTGATGCGTCAATGCCACCATAATAATGGTGGAGACTTTTCTTATCTTCTCCTATTATTGTTATTATTTTTCTTTTTTTATTTTTTTTATTTTTTATAGCATATACCAAAAATATCGGAGTCTTTTAATGTGATAGTAAAAGCTCATAATAGCAGGTTTGATTTGAAACACCACGCAGAGACATTATTTTCTTTCTGAAAGGCAATATCAACTATAATTGGCAAGTTACGATATATATATATATATATATATAAGTGAACGAGAGAATTGAGTTCTAATCTCATGTTGTAACCGAAAGCGAAATAGTTGTTGAATAACGGTCATTTCTTTTCTCTATTTGGGTTGCAACTATCCTTTTTAGGTTTTTAGGCTTTATTTCAATTGGGCTTGTTTTACTTTCTATGGGCCTCTCACAGGCCCTGTCCATTAATATACTTTTGTAAATTTACACTTGCAGATACAATTGCTTAAAATTTTGAAATACTTGGAAGCACAAACACAGATATGAGTACGACACGATATGAACACGATGATACAAATTTTAAAAAGAAAACAGGACACAGACATGGTTATAAAATAATAATATAATAATATAATATATATTAATTATTCAATAAAAAATACTTAATTATAAAAATACTTCAATTTATCATCAAGCAATAAGAATCAAATAAACTTATAAACAAAAATAGAAAAATAGATTAAAATAAATTAAAGAATCAGACTTATTTAGTCTTCTACATATATTTAACTTAGATTTTTAATCATAACTTAGTAGCATATAATTTTCATTCGAAATACTTGAATATACATCTGATACGTGTTCGAGGAATTTTCAAGAAGTGTTTGAAGAGTGTCCAAGGAGTGTCCAAGAAACGTCCTAAAAAGAAAAATGTCAGGACACTTCTACAAAGTGTTCGACACAATATCCGAGTGTTCGACATGGATATAGCACCCTCGGTGAAGTGTCTATGCTTTCTAGCTGAAATATGTACACTCACATGCATATGGGCGAGCATTGACACAATGCTAATGTTACTCCATTATGACGTGGAGGGTACAATAAGATTTTTGAAAAATTGCAATATGATTTTGAATAAGTTTATTAAAATTATACAGAAAACCTTTTAGTTTTTAATTGATTTTGAAAATGTTTTGTGAGACATGAAAAAGAAAAGGACACTTTTATTCTAAAGGTTAGTTATTTATTGGAAATGTAATACTAACACTTTATATAACAAGCAAATTGTCTAAATATCAATTAAATTCTCCACAATACCACTCCATAAAATCCATGACCATCCCTCCATCCTTCACAATTTTTTAGAGAAAAATATTTTATGTCAAAACAAACAGAGACAAAATAAAATATTACAAAAATTAGTTTGATTGAAGTTGACTTCTATGAAGTATGCTATCATAAATTAATTTGGTCAACATTTTAAAAAGTAATAATATTCATAAAAATGTATATAAAACGCAAAGTCCTATTGAAATTTACATAGTCAGAAAGAAAATTTCTTTGAACTTACGTTTTGAAGTTTTCTAGTGATAAGAGAAACTTATACCAGTAGGTCATCAAAGACATTTTCTGGAGAAAGGATAGCGGACAAACGAAGAGTTGAGAGAATGGAGGAAAACCGTTGCCGGTACAGATTTTGATTCAAATAGTATGACTACAATGAAACCAATTTGTTTTTCAGTTTTGAAAATAATGTTACATTACATTAATGAAACACAATGATAGCTGGTGGTACTTTTTACCTGGATTTAAAAAAAAAATGTAATAAATCTAATTAAAGAGTCATAGAGACAAAGAGATGAATTATTTGTAGGTTTTTTTCGTTTAGTATTTTTCGCAGTTTCTTCGGTGAATGACATTTGTAACTATGAGTGATAACACATGTTACTAAAATGAGTGATACAATGTCATTTAATGTTATTCATTTTAATAACGTAAGTTATTAGTGATTGGTGTCACCCAGACTAATAGTGCCCCTCACCACTAATTGTAACAAACAGTCACCGAAGAGATTGGAGAGAAAATCTCATCGAAGAGGATAATGGTCCATTGTATCGATGAAGCTACAAACTTTATGTGACTATTGACTACAAGAGAAACTTCTTTTTAATGGAACATTGTCCGTCATTGACTTGTGAAATAGGTGATTAATATGAAAAAAATTTGGTTGTTCCTGTTGTACCATGTACCGGGATAATCACAGTTTTACGTATAGTAATAGGTTTCGACTTGTGTACTATACCTAAAATTATAATTATTCCGGTACATGGTACAACAGAAGCAACAAGAGCAACTAATTTTTTCTCAATTAATAGGAAGCTACGTGAAGAACACAATTTGACTCATTTAGTTTGAAAATGTGAGTATATAAAAAATTAAAAAAATGTATAGGCTCAATCAAATTTGAAGCCTTAGGCAAAAAATATAACAGTGGCCTTCTAATGTTTAAAATACTAATATAAAAAAATAATTAATACTTTTTATTTAAAAATTATTATTCTTAATTTTTTGATGTTACTAGTTAGATGGCTTGAGATTATTAGTTGTAACAAATTTATTGAACTATTTTATCTGTTTCAGGAGAGGAGAGAAAAAAATATGTGTAAGAAGGATAAGAGAAAGAAAAAGTGTAAGAGTAATTATAAAATAAAAAAATAGGGCAAAATGCATTCACACCTCCTGAGATTTGCTCTAAAGATACTCATATGCATAATTTGCTTAAATCTACACTCACACCCCTTGTCAATACAGTGCCACCAACTAGCATGTGAAATAACAAAGCTACCCATCAATATAATAACTATATTATATTTAAAAAATTAAATAAATTTAAAAGACCAAATTAACCTTTAAATAAGGATGATAATGACAATGCACCATGTTCATATTTCTCATATTCTCAAACTATTTATTGTATTAATCTAAGAAGTTGTAAATAGAACATATTTTTATTATCTTAGATATACTGAAGGATCCCTGTCAGAATTGTGTATTGGATTGAACATGTATTAGAAATTTAATTTTCTGGATATTAAATTAGTACACTCAATACTTGTTACTTGAAATGGAATAGTGTAAATTTTTTAGAAAGACTTAGGCTTCGCCTTTGGTGAAGACTAAAGAATTTTATCTATCTTTGGCTTCATCCAACTGCGTGTATAGATTTATTTTGTTTATTTTGATTGAAGGTGTTGCTTATATATATATATACATACATATATATATATATATATATATATATATATATATATTAGTGAGGCGTATCATTTTAAACTTTTGTTATTTGTTTTCTTCAACTATAGTCGCTCAACTGCAAATTTCTTAGGTGTGCTCTTTTTAAATAGTTTATGTGTCCTTGGTAGGTTTTTATTTTTTATTGTTTATTATTCTATATTATTGTGAATGTCATATTATGAATTGGTTTTTTAGATCCTATTTAAAGTTGCATTTTTTGTTAAAAAAAAGTCATTTCTAAATAAAATGCTAGAAATTATTTGGATGATTTTCTTCTAGATAAAATGTTAGAAATTAAAGAAAGAAAATCTATCTTAATGAAACCATTTTCCTTGAATTGTTATCTTCGATTCTTTTTGGATCTCAGTGATTACAGAATTTGAATGAAGGTTAAAATTAAAGCAATGGTAGTTTTGTAAAAGTGAAAATGTAAAATTGACGGCAATATGATCTTTTCAGTTAATGGAGGGATAAAAAAAATATTTTATATATTGTCAATGTATTTTTTACCGGATAAATGATGGTTGGGGGTTGTGTGCATTCATACCTCAAACCTCAAGGGCAGTGAGTGTAAGTTTAAGCACACTATGCATATGATTGACTTTGACAAACTTGAGGGAGTGTGAATGCATTTAATTATAAAAATAATTAAGAGATTAGTGGTTCCACTATAGATAAATTTAATAATTTATTCACCATCAATATAATAAAAGAATCTAAAACACCCTTACAAAAAAGTTAATTCCCAAAAAGAGACTAATAAAAAGCAATGGAGGGAATACATTATAAAACACTCAAGAGGTCCAAAATCTCTGCTCGAATTCTCTCTCTTCGAGACGGAAAAAAAAAAAATCGAATATTTCATACACTCAATTCGATTAGTAATTGGCATGTAATGAATACATTCAACCACAAATGACATAAAAAAAAAAGAAAAGAAAATCACTAAAAAAATGTTTGCACAAAAATATTTGAATTCAATTGTTTTTTATACATATAGGAGCGGTTGGAATCTTAAGCGGTCTCCTAAGGTCTCAGCCAATAGAAAACTCACAAATTATTATATTTTCTTAATAAGAGTTTCTAAAATTGGTAAGATGTCAAAAAAAAAAAAAAAATACAACAATTCAAGACCCTAATTTTTTTCAATAAACAAACTCATGCAAGCAATATTCTCAAACTTAGATCTTTCATGTTCTGTTATTTTGGACCTTTCGGTTTAAGGAAGATTATATAGAGTTGCTTTATGTTGTTATATATGCGGATAACCGTGGACTCAACTGCGTAAAGGTGTTTGGTTTCTCAGATTCCAAGAAACTATGATTTTGGTAACTATATATATTAATTTATTCTTTTCATTCGCCTTCTCTTAATTTGCAGGTAAATGATTTGAAGGATTAAGACTTGTAATCTTATCAAGCCTGAATTTGTGTATTCTATTCTAATGTCCCAGATTTCCATTTACCTTCCCAGAATCGAAATCCATATCCTCAAGGAAATATTTGGTTTCTGAGAAAATTTTGGAAAAATGCAGTTACGAGCCAAAAAGCAAAAAATATTAAGGAGTCAAATTCCTTTCTCCTCTGTTTTCCTTTGGTGTTCAAGCAACCAAACGGACATGAAACAACAGGGAATCAGACATTTTCCGGGAAAAACCCACAGAAAAAAAATCAATGCCAAAGCTCAAAAAGTATCTGGTTTATGGTGCAAATGAGGAAAAAAATATATTAAGGATGACCAATATGCTGACCATTGGATTCTCAATCAATGATATAGTAACCTTCGAAATTCACTAGCACAATGAGATTTAATTAAAAACTAATCTTACATCCTAATCCAAAAAAAAAAACTAATCTTAATTCTTAAAAACTTTTTCTGTCATTTAATAATTAACAGTATAACTGTCAATTAATCAGGGTCAAAATGATGAGTCCTCTTGGTCAGGTGACCAAAATTCCATAGAACATTAGAACTGTCAATTGGGTTCAAGCGCCAATTGAAACTGTGTGGGACCAAACATGAACAAGTTTTCAAATCTGGTGGGCTCATCATGTGCTAGAGCCACAATCTCGCCAGATCTATCTCAAAAGGAAATCGATTCATATGTTGTTTTTTCACATAATTATATTAATAATAGTAATTTTATTTGCATGTAAATTACTAGATTAATTGAATATATAAATCGTAACACACATAGATGCATGTATAACCCTTTTTATTTATTTTTGGGTGGGGTTACAATGCTAAAAAGGAAAATGTAAAAAAATAAATAAACAAGAAAAGGGGCACAAAAGAAGATATGCTATACAAATCAACCATATGCATAAGATATGCTATACAAATCTAGCATAAAGACACAGTGCAGGGGCACAAAAGAAGCAGCTAACCCGAGTCAATCTTTTCATAAATACTAATTTTAACACCATCGATCAATCTACACTTTATAGAAAATTTCATGACTTTGTCGTGTACTAGACATGCATTCTTAGGAACCAATAACTATATATATATATATATATATATATATATATAAAATCAAACAGTTGGAATTAAGTAGTTAGCGGCAGTTAAAGACCAAAATGGCGAGTATGGAAATAGCAAAGATGATCCAGGAAATGATCTTGACGCAGAGTGGTGAAGAAACTGTGACGGCAATGAGGAAGGCTGTGACTCCGGAGAGGACTCCCACGTGCTCTAGTGCTCGAGCTACAACAGGGAACTTTGTAGAGATGTATTTGGACACGCAGATTGTGGCAACAGCAACTACCATGGCCAGACGTAGCATACCATCATTTTGAAGTGATTGAGCATCGATTGTGACTGCAGACTGAAAACAAAATCCAGCTACCATTACCACCGACAAGTCTAGATTGGGGTGGCCGGCATTAATATGTGCAGGAGCTGCGGGACCATCAAGGGGTGGTAATGGAAGTGGAACCACGTCCACAGCAGCTGCTTCAAGGTCGTCTTGTTCTTGTTCTTCGTCTTGGTCTTTCTGCTGCTCAACCATCGGGACTTCTGGATCGGCCATGGAAGGAAGTGGTGGCAGTACTAGTGTTGGTGGAGGAGGGAGGCTTCAATTGGTGGCTCTAGCGGAGGAGGGGGGAGATTTGATGGCTTAGGCCTTTATTTTCTCTATACACGGACACAAATATGTTTTTGCTTTTATAGAAGATGAGGAGGGAAAAGGAATCCTTTTCCTTATATCCCAAAGTGAAGATGTTACTGGTGGAGGAAGAGGAATTAATGTTCCTTTTGTGTCAAAAAAAAAAAAAAAAAAAAAAAAGAACAATTCTGCCCTAGGTAACGTTTGTGTCAAAAAAAAAATATATATATAAAATATTAAAAAATTAGAAACAATTATGTAATCGGATCGGTTTAATTCATTTGAAAAATCACGTCTCTCTCCCCCTAACCCTAGCAAAATCACGATCACTTCTCTCTCTCATGCAAAATCACAATCTTCATTGTTGTCTACTTTCGTGTTCAATGTCACATCATTTTCCTTATTTTGTACCGTGAAATCATACTTGTTCGCTTTGTCCATCGCCAAACAGATGTGCAATAATAAAGTTTAGAGTTTACTGATTAATAGATCTGAAGCCACCATCGACGTTTTGGATAAACATCTTCTCAGTCTTTAAAGCTATTAACACATATTTAAATGTTTTGCAACTCAAACAACCCAGATCTAAAATAGAGAATGTGAGTTGATAGGTTGATCTGTCCTCCTTGATTTTGTGCCGTGTTATTTTTTTTTTTTTTGTATTTGTAGGTGGGTGATTCTGTGGTGGTTATTGGAGAGAGGTGGGTAGCGGTAGTGGTAGTGATAGTGGTGGTGGCAGCCGCGACTATAGAATTTTGAACACAGGTTAGGCATGTAGATTTGATTAGAGAGGATTTATTTTTCTAAATGGGTTCTACTTTTAACCCGTAAAAATGAGTCTAATGAATTAGACTAGTGTTAAATTTTCGTTGATTCACGTCACCTAGCAGGATCAGTTTCATTCTCTTAGAACAGTACCCAAGTTTAGTTTACTAAGAAATTTTAGAATGAGTGAAAGTCACCAACTCTCTCTCTCTCTCACAGTACTTCTCACGACCTTTCACATTACTCTCTTTAGGTAAAGAATGTGTCTCTCTTAGTAAGAGAGAGAGAGAGATGTAAAAGGTCGTGAGTGGACTCTCTCTCTCTCCCTCCCTGTCTTTAGGTAAAGAATGTGTCTCTCTTAGTAAGAGAGAGAGAGAGAGTGTCATGTGAGCGAGAGTCTTTAGTTAAAGAATCCGTGTCACTTAGTAAGAGGAGAGAGAGAGTAATGCGTTTTTCGCCCTCCACTGCGATCGTGAAACCGTTCTGACCGAGAGAGCAGGTGGGCCCGCGTTCACTTTCGGTAAGCAATATTTAAAAAAAAAAAAAAAATGTCATTTAATAGTTAAACAATATAATTGTCAATTAATATGGGTCAAAATGACAAGAGTCCTATGGACGTAGTGACCAAAATTCCATACAACTGTCAATTGGCATGGGTTGAAGCACCAACTGGAAGTCAAATCTGCTGGACATGCATGGACAAGTTTACAAATCTGCTGGGCTCTGAGCCATATTCCTGCCAGCTCTACAGCAAAAGGAAATCAATTCATATGTTGGTTTTTGGCATAATTTTACTAATACTAATTTGATTTGCATGTAAATTACTAGATTAATTGCATTAATTGTAATCTGTAACACACATGCATATATAAATTTTTTTTTTTTTTGGGGTTGGGGGTACAATATTGCTAAAAAGGAAAAATGTAAAAAATAAATAAATAAGAAATTCATTGAGATGGAAGATCTATAATGATATAAACGTACTGAAATCCATTTCATAATCAACCATATGCAATGCCTTAATTACAAAACTAACTAGCATAAAGATGGAGTACTGGGGCACAAGAGAAGCAGCTGCCCCCACTCAATCATTTCGTGTAATAATTTTAACACAATCAAGAGAGATAAAGTATTACTAGCTAAGAGAGAGAAAGTGTAACTACTGAGTATATTCTTATTAAGAGAGAGATTTTTTTTATTTTTTTTTAGCAAAGCAATTTAAGGGAGAGAAATTACTAAGAGATCTCCTAATAGAGTGAAAGTGAGACTAAGAGAGAGAAAGTGAAGAAAGTGATGCTAAGAGATATAAAGTGATTCTAAGAGAGAGAAGGTGAAGAAAGTGATGCTAATTAAGAGAGGTAAAGTGATTATAAGAGAGGAGGTGAATAGAGTGTTACTAAGATGAACAAAGTGATGGTAAGAGAGAGAAAGTGACACTAAGAGAGAGAGAGGAGGTGTAACTAAATTCTTATTGAGATTGACTGTGAGAGAGAGAGAGAGAGTGAGTGTGTGACTAAATTCTTATTTAGAGAGAGATAAAGTGTATCTACATTCTTATTAAGAGAGAGAGTGTAACTAAATTCTTATCAAGAGAGAGAGAGAACCTCGGGATGCGAGAAAGTAAGTCTTACTAAGAGAGAAATTAATAAGAAAAGAGGTGGTAACAGATGCTCAGAGAGAGAGAGAGTGTTTCGTGTGCCATCAATTATCAAGGAATCCTTGTATTACAAAGCAGGACATGTTTGGAAGATGTTCGTGGAGAATTAATCTTGACTTTAATTACTAAGAAATTTCGGACTGAAAATGTTAGAACATGAAATCTTTTAACGCGCAAAAGGATGTCATGTAAGAAATCTTTTGTTGGGCACCAAATTTCATATTTTCATCAATTAGGCTCCACTAAAACTATCTATTTAGCATCCTCGATCTACCATATATATGTACGTCCTTTAAGTTGGATTACAATTCTGTTTTACTTAATTCATGGGTCACTTGCGTAAAAGAGCCTGTCACGCTGGTCGATAATGCGCTGCCTTGCATAATAAATTCCATATACTCGAGGAAATATTTGGTTTCTGAAAATATTGAAAGAAAATATAGTTATGAGCCAAAAAACAAAAAATGATAAGGGGTCAAATTCTTTTCTCCTCTGTCTTTCTTTGGCTTCCAGACAACCAAACCAACTCGAAACAACAGAGGAATCAGACATTTTCCGACAGAAGTCACAAAAAAATTAATGCCGAAGTTCTAAAAGTAGCTGGTTTATGCTGCAAATGAGGAATAAAATAATAATTAAAGATGACCAATATGTTGACCATTAGCTTGTCAATCAATGATTTGGTAAACATTTGAAATAAACGAGCACAATAAGATTTAAACAAATCTTACATCCTTATCCAAAAAAAAAAAACTGATCTCAATTCTTAAAAACTTCTTCTGTCCTTCCATAATTAAACAATATAATTGTCAATTAATTTTGGTTAAAATTGTCAATTACACGGTGTAGAAACAGTTCAGTTAACTTAGTGTGAGATACTAATTCTTAAATCTAGAGGGGGTGAATACGTCTTCTTGCCCAATTTTTATTATTGATTAATTTCTTACAACAATGAACAATTTAGCATCCAAACTAATCACAAAATAAATAAAGTAACCAAAATTAGAGATGACACCATAAATTTTACGTGAAAATCATGAATAGGGAGAAAAATCACAAGGTGATGCAAACGCCTCTAGAGAAACTAATCCTCTATTTCGAAACAAAGTACAACAGACTCTGTTTCAAAATCTCACATACTCAACTTTGACAAAAACTTAATGTTGAACGTCTCAGGCGTACTCTTTCGACTTCGTGTCTAGTTGTTGCAGACTTCATACTAACATCACAATCTTTTCAGAAGGATAGCCGAAATAATACAAATACTCCGCAAGTATTTTGTCCCATTCACAACGATCATTTCTCCTTCCTCTTTAAATAGAATCAAGTAGTATCAATGAATCAACACTGCCGCTCTGATTAAACTGTGTAGATTAATGATGTATTTGAGAATCCCGTTGATCGATAAAGAAAAGTATCACAACTTAAACACTCTGTGTGTGTATGCTCTCAAAAATATAAATACTTCGAAAACAACTTTAAAAATCTTAAGAAATGTTTTAGAGAAGTTTGGACTGATTAAGAAACAAATTTGAATTAATATAAAAATTTCCACACATATTAGTGAAGTCGAACCGGTTTTACTTTTTGGGAACCGGTGAGACTTTGCAGACATGCAGAAAATTGAAAGTTCCAAAAAACGTTAGATCGATCCTAAACATAGGGGACCGGTGGGACTTCTGAAAAATCAAAAATTTTAATTTAAAGCATATTTTCTAAGTCTTAAGCCTACCAAACTTTAAAACATAGTGCTCTCATTCACATACATTTACTAAGTGATGTCCTCATCTAATTAATGGTATCAAAACACTTTCCGTTCAGCTCTGAAGATCGAAACACGAGATCGAACAAAAATTACAACTCGATCAACAAGTTTTGATATCGAAATTTACCAACATAAAATTATATATCTCATAATCTCCTCATTTGGCAATTTTGTGACAAAAGCACTAAATAATATGTAACTTACCCTGCAGTAGAAAAAGATAAATTACAATTTGTCAAAAATAAAAAGACAGTTGAACCAACCACCAACTTCACATTGATCTTGACCTTGTGGCAAATATGAATAACACCTATATTTAGCAAATATAATAAATCTTGATATTCTACAAAACAACACTAAAAAAATATACCTTCATAAAAGCTTAATAAAGAATGATAAATATAAGAAAGCAATAATAAAATAACATGTAATGCCAATGAGTGTCAATGCATGTAAAATGCTATGCTCAATGCTCCTCCTCAACCAAACTCATAAAAAAAACTCCCTCCTTAAAGAAATAACTACATGCTCTCTTCCTTAATGATAAATGATTAGAATACCTAGAATACTATCTCCATTTTTGTCAAAAATTGACAAAGGGACTTATAAAAACATAAAATAAAAAATAACTAAGAAGGAAACAAGCAAGCATATAGAACTTGTAAGTGAAAACACTTAAAAATATAAACTTTACAAGACTATACCAACATAACAAGCCAAAATCAAAGCTTAAACAATCAATTTCACACACTTATTAAGTGTAGTAAAAATACTATGATTTTTCATTAAAAAAAAATATATTTTTGTCAATCGTTCAAATTTTCAGACAATATTTCAATAACATAACACTTACTTAGAAATTAAACAATCAACATATGCATAGACTTTTTTTTTCCCTTTTCCTTGCACATATGTATTTGGTGGCTTTCACTCTTATAGGAAGACAACTTTTTTCTAAGACAACTTAATTATTTTTGATTCTTGTTGGAGATCCTGTTGTCATGGTAGTTTTGGACATATCTTGAAAGTAGCATTTTCCTTAAAGAATATGTTGAACAATAATTTTTTTCATGTATTTTTTTCAGTTTTTCTTTTCCAGCTATTGCAAATTCTCTTTTATACTTCTTTTCACTCATCGCTCTTTTTGGTCTTTAATACAATATTGAAAATTCAGTTTTCAAGATAATTCTATATCATATCAACACTATCTTGACCAAAACAATGACATAAAAATAATTTAGTAAATATACTTATCATGATTTATTTACTAAACAAAATAAGTAAGCAAAATTGAAATTCTCAACTTATAGCCATAGTATGTCATACACATGTAATCTACATGTCATTACTTTCCTTGTGTTTAACATACTTATCCTAACATGGTTTGTTTGTCTTCACAAAAAGAAAAATAAACAAAACCTAAAACTACAAGGCTAAGTAAATAATCTGGACTCATAAGATGAATATGAAGTTCCTATTTAGATTATTTTGATGCCATGCAATTTAGTCAAGACAACAAATGCCTATAGCCTTCCTAAGGTGATGAAACCTAGATACATCTAAAAGCTTTGTGAGAATATCAGTCAAATTTTAATCAGTATGCACTTTTCCCAAAAATACGACATTTTGTTCAACTAATTCACAAATGAAATGATTTTAGATGTCAATGTGTTTTGTCCTAGAATGTAAAATTGGATTCTTTAAGATATTAATATACTATTATTATCACAAAAAATATACATTGTACCTTGATCAATTTCATAAGCCAGTTGTATTTATTTCATCCAAAGCAATTGTATGCAACAACTTTCAGCAACAATATACTCAGCCTTATAGGATGATAAAGAAACACAATTCTGCTTTTTGTTGTACCATAAAACAAGATTAGTACCAACATAAACAACCACCTGAACTACTTTTCATATCATCCTTGTTATCAGTTCAATTAGCATTAGTGTAGTATGTAATATCAGAATTAGACTCAAAAGAACAATGTAATCCATAATTGAAGGTGCTATTGACATAATGAATAATCCATTTGACTCTAATGAGACGTTGTTCCCTAGGATTAGCTTGACACCTAGCACATACTCCTACACTAAATGCAATGTTAGGTTTACTGGCCGTCAAATACAACAAGCTGCCTATCATACTTCTATTTAATGAATGATCAACTCTATTAGAATCCGAGTTTCTTTTCAACTTGAAAAAAGTACTCATAGGAGTTTGCACATTTTTAGAACCTTCCAAACCAAACTTCCTTACCAACTCCTTTGCATATTTAGTTTGAGAATAAAAATTCTATCATCAAATTGCATCACCTGGAGTCCAAGAAAGAAAGTTAGTTCACTAACCATGCTCATATAAAAAATATTACTTGTATCTTTAGCAAATTCATGAACAAGATTATCAAAAGTAGAAAAAATAATAATGTCATCCACATAGATTTGAGTAACGAGCAAATTCTTACATTTTCTGATTATAAAAAAAGTTTTATCAACTCCTCATTTTCTAAAGCCTTTATGTAACAAATAAGAAATTAATTTCTCATACCATGCTTTAGGAGCTTGTTTCAAACCATAAAGAACATTTTTCAAATGAAAAAACATAATAAGAATTATATAGGTCAACAAAATCTTTTGGTTGATCTAATACACCTCCTTTTGCAAAATACAATTTAAAATGCAGTTTTAATATTCATTTGATATAATTTAAATTTAAAAGGACATACAAGAGCAAGAAGAAGACGAATAGACTCAAGTTTAGTAATTGGTGAAAAAGTTTCATCAAAATCATTTCCTTCAACTTGAGTATATTCTTGTGCAACTAACCTAATTTTAGTTCTCATCACAATACCATCCTCATTAAATTTATTTTTAAAAGATCCATTTGATTCTTATGATGTTCACATTCCTAGGTTGAAGCACTAACTCACAAACATCATTATTCACAAATTGATTTAACTCTTCTTGCAGAGCAAAAAACTAATCAAAACTTTGAAGAGCTTCATCAATATTCTTATGTTCAAATTGAGCCATTTGACATGAGTGTCCTACACTATATATCCTGGATTCGACTCTTAGTATTCCTTTCCTTCCATGGCCCTATCACATTAGTTCGAACTCTAGAACTGCCAAACATTGGAATTACCTATTATGGTACAGGATTTCCTATAGGTGCATATGTATCATCAATTACTTTTATAATTTCATCACAACCTACATCCACACCTACATTCTCAACCTCATATTCTTTCTTAACCTCTTTTTCATTACGTTCATTCTCAAGTAATCTTAAGATGTCAATTTCATTCTCTTCCTCCATAGGTTGATCGTGTATCTCTTTAGGCATTGAATCATCAATCACAATATTAATAGACTCCATTACAACTTTAGTACGACGATTATAAACCCTATAAGCCCGACTATTTGATGCATATCCAAAAAGAATCCTTCATTACTTCGAGAGTCAAATTTTCTCAAATCCTTCATATCTCTGAGGATATAACATTTACTTCTAAAAACTCTAAAGTGGTTAATGTTGGGCTTCTTACTAAACCACAGTTCATATAAAGTCTTTTTAGTTTCAGGCCTAAGATACACCTTATTCAAAACATGACAAGAGTACTAATAGCTTTAGTCCAAAAGTGTTTAGGTACCTTACTCTTATGAAGCATAGTGCGAGCTAGCTCTATAATTATCTTATTCTTTTTCTTAACTACACCATTTTGTTGAGATATTTCAAGTGCAGACAATTCATGATTTATGTCGAGACTATCATAATACACAATGTAAGGTCTAGGTTCAAATTCACCTCCTTTATAACTCATAACACGAGTTATTGCATATACTCTCTCATTCTGGATCCTTTGGCAAATAGACTTGAAAAAAACAAAAAACATTAGACTTTCTTTTAAGAAAGCAATAAAGGTAAATCGCAAAAAATCATCAATCATAACAAGCATATATTTTTTACCACTTATGTTATGAGTTCATATTGGACCCATCAAATTCATGTGAATCAATTCTAAAGGTTTGGAAGTGACTCTATACTTAAGTCTCTTATGTGACACCTTAATTTGTTTCTCTAATTGACATGGTCTACATACCTCATTTGTTGGCTTTTTTAACCTAGGCAAACCTCGAACCTTGTTCATGATTAGACAGACTTACCAAGTCATTAAAATTCACAAGACCAAGTCTCCTATACTATAAGATAGCCTCAACAGTGATTGCAGAAAAACAAACATGTGAAGGATCTGAAAATATCATATAATAGTTATCAGAAGTTCTAGATCCTTTCAGAACATAATCACATTGTTCATTAGTTACAAAACATCCATGTTGAGTAAAATTAACTTGAAAATCATTATCACATATTTGAGTAATAGTTAACAGATTTGCATATAAACCTTTAACATACAAAACCTTTTTCAACTCTTCAAAAGTAGGAAAATAAATTTTACCTTTACCACTTTAGATGCATTGCCTTCACCAAAAATAACAGACCCATCAATATAATTCTTAAAAGTGGTAAACGATGTTAACATTGTTTTGTCTCCATTCATATGCCTAGAGCAAGCATTATCAAAATACCTACCAGTAGGACCAAGTGCTCTAAGTGCTGTGTGCATGACCAGACATTTTAGACTATCTTTCTTTACCCAAATAGTTTTAGATTTATGATCAAGTGATTTTCTAACTGGTTTAGATTTAGAATTACTAGTCTCAAGGGGCTATTTATTCTTGATTTTCTCTTTACCTTTATGATAATCTGGAACAGAATTAAAGCAATTAAATTTATCAAAATTTTCCTTCAATTTCAATTACTCATTTTCAAGTTCTTTCATCTCATTAAGCAAAGCTTTTGAATTTTCTAAAGTCCACGTTTTTCTGTTCAATTTTTCTTTTTTAACACATATATTTAATGTGGCATTTTTTCCCCACAAAAATGGCATGTTGAAACAAGTTCTGGAGAATGAGTAACAATAGAAGGCTTGGTTCCAACATTCACAAAATTAGTTTTTGATTTTCGAAATGACAAATCCTTTGAAATTGAAACCAATACTTCTTTATTACTTGAATTTTTAGGAAAATTCAACTTACTAAATTTGCAAGTGTCACAGTTAAAATTCTGGAAAGACTAATTAGATTTAACAAGTTCATTATTTAAATTATCAATCTTAGTTCAAGTGAATTATTAAACCCTTTAATATGTTTAATTTCCTGTCCCAGAAATTGAACTTTACTAAGAAGATTCAATTTATCACTTCTAAGTTCCTCTAAATTTTTATTATAAATATATCTATCAAGTTTAACAAATTATAATTTTTTCAACAAATTTTCATAATCTCCTTTTTTAACTTAGACCACTCAAGTTGTATACTAGTGACAGACTCAGAAAACTGAGGTATAACACTATCATCGTCAATGTGAGACATCTTGGAATTCAAAACTAAATTAACCAAATAAAATCTAACTTAAGACTGAGTAACCCGTTCTAATACCAAATGTGAGTTACACTGTGTGGAAACGGTTTAGTTAATTTAGTGTAAATTGCTAATACTTAAACCTAGAGGGGGTGAGTAAGTCTTCATGCCCAATTTTTTAATTGATTAATTTTTCACAACAATGAAAAATTAAGCATCCAAACCAATCACAAAATAAATAAATCAAGTAAGGAAAGTTAGAGATAACAACAGGAATTTTACATAAAAAACCTAGAATAGAAAGAAAAACCACAAGGTGAGACAAATGCCTCAAGAGAAACCAATCCACTATCTCGAGGCAAAGTATAACAGACTCTGTCTCAAACTCACACACACTTCACTATGACAAAGACTTGTTGCTGAACACCTGATGTGTGTCAAATTTAATTAAACACTCACAATAGTACAAGTTTTCGTAGGACATGATTATATAGAGGGTGTTGAACCTCGAGGACTTGCAAAGTTTGAATCGTTGTAATACTGAGTTTCCAAGTTTAATTCTAATTTAATTAAGAAGATTGTTTGATGAATTTAACTAATTTCAACTTAAATAAAATTAATTATAAACTAATTAAATTGAGAAAATCACGAGAGAGGAATCTAGGAAAATTGACTTCACTACTAATTTCTTGACAATGGTCACTTGCTATTAACTCAGGGGGAATTTAATCTATGTGTTATTGAGTTGTGTGGCTACAAGCTCACATCAAACTTATTTAAAAAGGTTAATTCAAATTAAGCTAAGAATAAACCATCTTCGGTTAGCATGAACTATCTATTTAACTATACTAACTAAACTAAATTAATATATAGTATAGTTCATCTTCCTTAGCATGGTTTATCAAACCCTAATTTAATTGATCATTGAACATCATTGCATAATTTTTCTTTTTACAATCAGAGAAAATAAAAGAGAAGATTAGGTCAATCATAACACAATTCAGCCCAAGATAATAACTTAATTCCATTAAAATTGAACTTCATCATTAAAATCCAAGTAATAGTACAACTATTGGTTAATCCCAATTATACAATCAATACATATATAGAAATAAAAACCCCCAAATCAAAAGAAAGTTAGGGTTACATCACTTTCTTAGAAGATAATTTAGACGCTCATGTTTGGAAATGGAAACTTAATCAATGATGATATCACCGTCTTCATGTCTCTTTTCCTCTAAAAAATCACTCCAAAATCGCCCTTTAGTTCCTCTCCAAGCTAGCTTCGTCCATCCCCCCTGAATTAGGGTTTTTTATACATTAAAACAAGAGAAGCCAAAGGACCCTTGGGCTCAAGGGCGCACATGCACCTTTGAGACAACAGGTGTATATATAGGCCTCAATTGACCCATGTCTTCAATGATAATAGGCTCAATGCCAGATTTCTTTATCTAAACTTGTTTTCAGCCCAATTTTTCGGTCCAATTGACTCAGATCTTTAACATCAAATTTCCCAATGGATCTTAATTCATCCCATTGCTATAAAAACATCATTAATGGTCCAATTGCACTAATTTTCATTGAAATTAGATTTAAGTACCTGAAAAGCAAATAAATTCAAAATTAAAGTTAAAATCATTAAATTAATATTACTAAAGAATTAATATATGCAACTTTAAGGGGTTGAATGTGCAACATTTAGTGCCTATTAATGCCTCAGGCTTACTCTTGAGACTCCATGCCTAATTGCTGCAGACTTCAGGTTAATGTCACAATCATTTCAGAAGGATTGTTGAAAGAACACAAATAATCTGCAAGTATTTTGTCACCTTTGTAGCGATCATTTCTCATTCTTCTTCAGATATAATTAAGTAGTATCAAGGAATTGAGACTGTTGCTTTGATCAATCTATGTAAATTGATGATGTCGTTGAGATTTTTATTGATCAGATGAAGAAAAAAATTACAACTTAAACACTCCGTGTGTGTGCGCTCTAAAAAATATAATCAGAAAAATCAATAATGATTTTCTCTCATAAATCTCTCTTTTTGCTCCAAAAATATATTTCTCTCTAACATTCAAAGCATTAAAAATCATATTTAGGTTGAACGATAAAAAGGTATTTATAAAGTTTAGAGTCCTTAGTATACTTGGAAAACAAGTTTAAAAACCATAAAGAACGTCTTATAGAAATTTGGGCTGATTAGGAAATAATTTTGGATTAATATGAAAATTCCCGCACATATCTATGAATTTGGACCGGTCCTACTTTTTTGGGGACCGGTGGCACCATGCAAACATGTAGAAAATTGAAAGTCCTGAAAAAAGTAGAACCGGTTTTAAAAATTGGAGGCTGGTGGGACTTCTGAAAAATCAGATTTTATAATTTAAAGCATATTTTCTAAGTCCTAAGCCCACCAAACTTCAAAACATAATGTTCTCACTCACATACCTGTATATGTGATGTCCTCATTGAATCAACGGTATCGAAACACTTTCTATTTAGCTCTGAAGATCAAAATACAAGATCAAATAAATATTGCAATTCGATCAACAAGTTTTGACACTGAAATTTGTCAACATACAATTATATATCTCACAAAAATGATAGTCCTCTTGGTTACAATGACCAAAATTCCATAGAACTGTTAATTGGGTTCAAGCCCCAATTGGAACTTTGTGGGATCGAACATGTCCAAGTTTTCAAATCTGGTGGGCTCATCATGAGCTTGAACCATACACGTGAGCTCTATTAAACAAAACGAAATCCATTCACATGTTGGTTTTTAGCATAATTTTACATTTGTTGCTCTTTTAATTTGCGCCTTTAGAATTGGAATCGGATAATTCAATTCCAAATTTCTTGTTTAGTTTCATGTAAGTGTGGAATTGGAATTTATTCTAAATTCAACATAACTTAAGCACCTGAAGAAGAATGTGATTTCAAAGCAGAATTACTAAATGTAAAATGTTCCAAACAATATTTGATGACATAATTCATTAATTCTTGGTCCATTCCTTAATTACATAATGTAATTAGCAGAAGTTGCAAACAATGGGACATGGAAGCAAAAAACATGGTTAGAAAGCAGAAAGTGTCGGAGGCCATTTTGAATCGAATAAGATAGATTCTTATATGATAGTTTGCTGAAAAAGTTAATTGAAGTAATGTGAAAAATACTAGAACTTGTATACTTAAAATGGGGTATAGTCTCTAGGGAAGGATCAAACACTTTACAGGGGCTTTGAGAAAAATTACTAATAGCCTCTCTAAAGTTGCAATTCAAATATTTTGCAATGGTTTTCATTAATATTATTGTGCCAACTTCTGAAATGACTCAAGTATAATTTTTCAGGCAGCCAAGATTAATTTTCTCACAACTTTGTCTTTTGCTTTTACATGAAACTACCCTTCATTCAACCATAATAAAATTCAACGTTAATTGTTTTTTTTAATTTCAATTCCAAATGAATAGCTTATTCGAACAAAAGAATTGAAATTGTAATTTAATTCTATAAAATTTTCAAAATTGGTATTGATTTGGAATTGAATTTATTGAATTCCAATTCCGTGCAATCGAACACACCCTACTAGTAATTTTATTTGCATGTAAGTTACTAGCAGGAAAAATGTGACACACATACATATATATATATATATATATATATATATAACCTTTTTTTATTTTGGGTACAATGCTGCTAAAGGAAAAATGTAAAAAATAAATAAATAAGAAATCCACTGAGAGGAGCTATAATGAGATAAACTTGCTGAAATCCATTTCATAATCAACCATATGCATAATACATGCCATACAAATCTAGCATAAAGATGGACTACAGGGCCTCCAATTAGATCTTTTCATATAATTTTATCACAATCAATCTTCTTCTCGTTCTATAAAGTAAAATTCATAAGCTTATTGACTTTGCCGTGTACTATAAATGCTTAAGTCCAATAATTAATATTGATCCATCATTGAGTAAGAGGAATTAAAGTACATAAATTTGTGTATATATGGTCCAAGTAGAACCAGCTGAATTATATATAAAATAAAATAAAAGTTGAAGTACGTAGTTAGCAGGGGCAGTTAAAGACCAAAATGGCGAGTATGGAAATATCAAAGATGATCCACGAGATGATCTTGAGGCAGAGTGGTGAAGATATTGTGACGGCAATGAGGAAAGCTGTGACCCCGGAGAGGACCCCCACATGGTCTAGTCCTCGAGCGACAACAGGGAACTTTGTAGAGATATACTTGGACACACAGATTGCGGCCACAGCAACTACCATGGCCAGACATAGCATATGAAAGGCTTTAGGGAGTTTGTTATCATGATCATTTTGAAGTGATTGAGCGGGGATTGTGACCGCAGACTGAAAACAAAATCCAGCTACCATCACCGGCCAGTCGAGATTGGGGTGGCCGGCATTGATATGTGCAGGCGCTATGTGACCAAAAAAGGGTGGTGCTGGAAGTGGATGGTCCACTGCAGCAGCTACTTCAGGGTCATGGACTTGGTATTGCTGCTGCTGCTCAACCACAGGAACTTCTGGTTCAGCCATGGATGGAAGTGGTGGCACTGTTGGTGGAGGAAGGAGGCTTGGTTGGTCTGCTGTTGGAGGAGGAAGGGGGAGCTTTGGTGGCTCAGGCATTTCTTTCCTCTTTGCGGGTACACATACATTTTTTTGTTGTTTTATATAGAAGACGAGGTTGCGAAAGGGAAAGTTCATTACGAACTCTTGACTTTAAGAACTACAAGAGACCGTGGAATGAAAAAGTGGTGTTAAAGAAATTTAACACCACTTTTTCTTAACACCACTTTTTAAGCACCACTTTTCCTTAGTTCACTTTCAATGGAAAAGATGCTAAACACCACTTTTTCTTAGGAGTAATGCTACGTGTCATGAAAATATTTCATGAATTTTCATCTTGAATGATGTGGCAATTAAATGGTGAGTTAGTATTGGTGGGATTCCCCCCATACACGAAATGTCAATGGTATTATCACTTGCCACATCATTCATGAAGGCAATTCATGATAAAATTTCATGACGTTTAGCATTTCCCTTTTCTTAGTAATGCTAAAAACTTATCCTTATTTCTTTTTCATTCCACAATCTCTTTGTATTTCAGTGCTACCAAAATCTGTTTAGCCAAAGTTGAAACAAATAATAGCTTAGCTATAGCTTCTTTATTGTTTTAATAATGTTTTTATGTGAGTTAACAAAGCAAAACAAGCCTACAAGCACAACATTTAGAATCTGACATCACACCATCAGCCTAATGAAGGGAAGAGAATTCAGGAAATATTTTGCTGTAAGAATAATCATCTATTGGCAGAACTGGTTTGGAAACCATTAATTTCCTTTACCTTCCCACCATTAGCTTGGTTTAAGGAAGATGATATAGAGTTACTTCCGTTCAAGGTGTTTGATTTCTAAGATTCCAAGCAATTAAGATTTTGGTAACCATTGATTTCTAAGATTCCAAGCAACCTTCCACCGATCTGTAGTACTAAGGTACTATTTGATAAAACTAAAAATTAAGCACCGAAAATTTTAGTTATTGAATTTTAAGTGTTGAAATTTTAAGCGCTGAATTTTAGGCACTGAAATTTTAAGCGCTGAATTTTTAAGTGCTAAATGTATTAGTCTAAAAACTTATTTAATAATGTCTTATTTTTGTGCATTGAATTCATTAAGATTCTTTGTTAAATACAAAAGTTGAACATATTACATTTTTGTCCTCAATATCTTGTATTCATAACATTTTTGTATTTATAATATAAAAGCATTTATGAACAACCAATTTTACTCAAAGAATACATTAAAATGTTTTAATTTAATAAAAGTGAATATATATACTTATAAAAAATAAAAGGTAAAGGTAAAGTTGACAACTTACGCTAAAGTTGAGAATTTAACCTAGAGATTTTTGAGTGTATTAAGTAGGAGTAATAAAATTTAATACATTTTTCTACAATGAAAAATCTTGAAAAAATATCTAAAAGGTTTGCAATAATCTATTCTAAAATTTTCTAGATATTATTATGAAATATTAAATGGAAAAATAATAAATAATTGTAATTTTTATAGAAAATGTTTTTAAAAAATAAGAAGGTGATTGTCACATATAAATAGGTTGTCCAAGCTAGCAAGCTAAATGAGAAAACATAATATTACACAGAAGCGATGGTAAAGTTGAAAGTGAGCATTGAAAAAAATGTTCAACCTTCGAACATGTTTATATCAAATTTTCTTATAAGAGTAACAATAGTCGGTCAAACCAAATAAAATCTCCTAACAACTAAAATACAAAAACAACAAAAACAAAATATAAATGAACAGAACAAAGAAAAATATAAATGGACCAATTATGGTTTAAAAAATAAAAAATAAATGCTAAATATTTTATAGGTAAAAACTATCATAACTTAATAAAATACTTTTAAAACCAAGATCGTTTAGAATATTCTGCAATAAGCAATAAGCCACCTTTCCATCGTTTAAAATTTGGACATCTTTTAAGCTGTACTTAATGTTTTAAGTGGTGTCCTAAACTGTTAACAAACACTTATTTTATAAAATCCCTTAGCGTGTTTAAGTCAAACACGCTTAAAGACTTGGAAATCGTAGCAAGTAAATTGAATACTCTGTTCTAATGTCTCAGAACTACCGAGCTCAAGACTATATTTGGTTCCGAGAAAATTGAGGGAAAAAGCAATTACGAGCCAAAAAAACAAAAAATAATTAGGGGTCAATTAAATTCCTTTTACGAGCCAAAAAACAAAAAATAATTAGGGGTCAATTAAATTCCTTTCTCCTGTGTTTTCCTTTGCTTTCAAACCGACGCGAAACAACAGAGGAATCATACATTTTCCCAAAAAAACACAAAAAAATCAATGACAAAGCTCAAAAAGTATCTTGTTTATGGTGCAGATGAGGAAAAAAAAAAAATTAAAGGATGACCAATATCATTCTCGATCAATCAATGATATGGCAACCTTTGAAATACACAAGCACAATGAGATTTGAAGTCAAACTCTATTACCACCATAAGAACAGATTCAACAGTAAATTAAAAACAGTTAGGCATATGCCATACTTTTATTGGTACATTACTAACACAAACAATTATGACGTTGAACATGTAAATCAAACATGGTCATGGCAAAGGACATATAACAACTCGTGTATATAATTATATGCAAAATCTAACCGTTGGAAGTAGTTAGCGGCAGTTAGAGACCAAAATGACGGCTATGGAAAGAGCAAAGATGATCCAAGAGGTGAGCTTGAGATAGAGTGGTGAAGATACTGTGACAGCAATGAGGAAGGCTGTGACCCCGGAGAGGACCCCCGCATTCTCTAGTGCTCGAGCTGCAACAGGGGACTTTGTAGAGATGCACTTGGACACGCAGATTGCGGCAACAGCAACTACCATGGCCAGACGTAGCATTTCATCATTTTGAAGTGATTGAGCATCGATTGTGACTGCAGACTGAAAACAAAATCCAGCTACCATCACCGGCCAGTCCAGATTGGGGTGGCCGGCATTAATATGTGCTGGAGCTGCATGACCAATAAAGGGTCGTACTGGAAGTGGAACGTCCACTGCAGCTGCTTCAAGATGGTCTTGGTCTTGGTCTTGGTGCTGCTCAACCATTGGGACTTCTGGATCGGCCATGGAAGGAAGTGTTGGCACTCTTGGTGGAGGAGGGAGGTTTGTTGGCACTGGCGGAGGAGGGGGGAGGTTTGGTGACTCGGGCATTTATTTTCTCTAATATAATTTGTGTTGGCACCAAAGTGGACATGTTCTCGTTTTTATAGAAAGAGGATGGGAGAGCAATCATTTTCCTGTCAGCCACTTCGTCGAGGAATGTTCCTCTATAACTCTCGCTTGTGGAAGAGAATGTGGAATGATAAAAGGGTTGGTTCATGCCTTCATGGTAATGTAATTTGATTTTGGTGTTTCAGGAACCATCATATTTAAGATTTGACTGATCTTGAATGCAAAATAATTCTTTTAAACCAGTCTTTATATAAACAACTTTATGACTTACGACCGGAGTGCGGATTTTTTTTTTTTTATTCAAATTGGATATAATATAATATATAATTTATTATAAATATATTATAATGTTATTATATATAATATTTATATATTATTATCATTATTTCCTCTTCTTCTCTCCCCTCTCAATTTGGCCTATTTTTATTATTTTTTCTTTAATAAAAAGTTAAATACTTGCTTTTTTATTACTTTTTTTCTTTATATTTTTTTTCTCAAGCTTTTCTATTTTTTTTCTAATCATTATTTGTTAATCCCTTTTAAAATTATTTTTAAAAAAAAAATTATATTCCTCCTAGCAGGATATTCATTTATAACAAATTAAATATTATTTAATTATACATAACCTGTCATGTTATCTGATCGTTTATAACTTTTATCAAATTTGGATTGAATTCAATCCGATTACATACCTCCTCCTAATACTTTAAGAGAACCCAAATTCTATGCAATATAGTAACGTGTGGGCGTCCACACCAACATGTGTGAGGTCTACGCGCCCTCCCCTACTTCAAATTCTGTGTAGCCAAAGTTGAAACATTGTGTGTTGGTACCAACAGTGCTACCAAATTCCATGTAGCCAAAGTTGAAACATTTTTCTAAAAAAGCCAAAA
The DNA here is from genome assembly GCA_026545225.1 of Cornus controversa. Classification (NCBI taxonomy): domain Eukaryota; kingdom Viridiplantae; phylum Streptophyta; class Magnoliopsida; order Cornales; family Cornaceae; genus Cornus; species Cornus controversa. Next base: position 102,186,068 of record CM048845.1, read on the forward strand.
ATTAGATTCTCAATCAATGATATGGTAACCTTGGAAATAAATAAACGAGCACAATGAGATTTAAAAATTAATCTTACATCCTTATCCAAAAAAAACAAAAATAAAAAAACTAATCTTAATTTATAAAAACTTTGGCGATTGATATTCGCGTTCCATATACATACTTTGACTGCATGACCAATAAAGGGTGACAATCATTTTCTTGTCGATCCGGAATGTTCCTCGAAAACTCCACTTTTGCCGGAGAATGTGGAAGAGAAGGGTGGAATGAGAAAAGGGTTGGTTCAAGGGATAAGTTAACTTGGTTTTGGTGTATCAAGATGCATCAGGCTTGACTCATTTTGAGTGCAAAATAAGCGGATCTTTACTCGGCCGGAGTGGGGATTAGATTTTGTTTCAAATTCAAGTTAATAAGATGGATTCGATATAATATAATATATAATTTATTATAAATATATTATCTAATGTTATTATATATAATATTTATATACTATTATCATTATTTTCCCCCTCTCAATTTGGCCTTTTTTATTATTATTTTTTAATAAAAAGTTAAATACTTGCTTTTCTATTAATTTTTTTCTTTAAATATTTTTTCTCAAGCTTTTCTATTCTTTTTTCTAATTATTATTTGCTAATCCATTTTAAAATTAGTTTTTTTTAAAAAAATTATATTCTCTTCGAATAGGATATTCAATTAATAACAAATTGAATATGTTTTTAATTATACATAATATGTCATGTTATCGGATCGTTTATAACTTTTATCAAATTTGGATCAAATTCAATCCATTTATATACCTCCGCCTATGACTTTTATCAAATTCGAATCAAATTCAATCCGTTCACATTACTTCTTTTAATACTTTAAGGGTTAGTTTGGTAGGAAATAAATAGAAGGAAAAGAAAAGAAATGATTTGGAGGATTATAGTTTTGTGTGTTTGGTATGAAATTTTTAAAAGAAAGGAAAGGAAATGGAAGGATTTGGATGGATAAATTAAGGGTGAATAGTAACTTTTGTTATCCTTTCAAAAATGGGAAGAAATGGAAGGAAAGGGAACCTTTTTTAATGAAATTTTGTTAATACTAACTTTGTCCTTGTTTTGATAAAAACTAAACTTTGTTCTTTTAAATATAAAAGGGTATAATGATAAAATTTTTAAATTGTTTTCTTTCTTTTCTTTTACTAATCAACCAAACACGATAAAAATTTAACACTATCTTTTCCTTTCCTTTCTTTTCTTTTCTCTCATTACTAATGTTATCCTTTTTTTTCTTTTGCATTCTACCAAACATAGCCCAACAGAACCCAAATATAGTAACATGTGGGCGTCCACACCAACACGTGTGAGGTCTACGCGCCCTCCCCTAGTTCAAATTCTGTGCAGCGAAAGTTGAAACATAGTGTGTTGGTACGAACAGTGCTACCAAATTCTGTGTAGCCAAAGTTGAAACATTGTGTGTTGGTACGAACAGTGCTACCAAATTCTGTGTAGCGAAACAGTTTTCGAAAAAAGCTACAAAAAAAAAAAAAAAAAAAGTTAAGGACGACCAATATGCTGATATTAGATTCTCAATCAATGATATGGTAACCTTTGAAATAAATAAACGAGCAAAATGAGATTTAAAAATTAATCTTACATCCTTATCCAAAAAAAACAAAATAAAAAAACTAATCTTAATTCATAAAATTTTTTTGTGTCATTTAAGGGAACTAATATTGGCACTCCACCAATATCGTTTGACACTTCACTCCCATCTTTTTGTAAAATAAAATTACAAAAATGATCTTATGTTATTCCATTTTTAATTCTTATATTTTTAGTACCCTAATTGCCCTTGTATATCAAAACTCAATTCTACTTTTATTTTATTTTTCTTAAAAAAAAAAGTTTTTTCAACTGTATTCTTGCTATCCCAAGTAATTTGTGATTGATTTTGTTTTTGCTTTTGGTTTACAATATAACAATACATTTATTATCACCCACATACTATAGTTTAAACATTTTTCAATTAAAACTTGTTGTTTGTGTCCCTATCTTATATAACTAAAAGAATCCAAAATTTGAAATATTGTCTTTTTACTTACCAAACGTGAAATTTATTTTCCATGAATCTTATTTATAAAATAACATAAATTAAATATTAGAAACATACTATCAATTTGTGAACAAACAAAACAGAAAGGAAGGGGGAAAAATAAAAAAACGAAGGCAGAAAAACATCATATTAATTTTTTTTTTTGAAATTTTGGTGCAAAAGCTCCTTAGCTAAATTAATACAACTACAATTGGAAAAGGATTTCATAGAGTCGTGTTTTTCTCTTTTTATTTCTAAAAGTTCCCTATTAAAATTAAAAAATCTTTCCATAGTTTCCTTAAAGAATTATGTATCATAATTTTTATTTAAGTGAAATTAAACTTTCTTTTGATTTTAAATACAATTAATTTCTTTCAAATAGATTTTATTCATTGATATAATGTTTGTTTCCAACTCAAATACTTTTTTTTAATATTTCTCTAGGTAATTTATTATTAACAATTTCTTCCCAACTTATTTAATCACGTAACTTTTATTATCCTAATCACATGCATTATATTGAATCCTAAATTTTTCTACTTCGAAAATAAATATTGATAAATTGATTTAATAAGAAGAAATAATATTTTTAAAATCAACTAAAATAATATGGTCTGAATATTAGGATTGCATGATTCATACATTTGTGAAATCTTTTTACACCAAAAAAGATAGGTAAAGTGAGAGAGAAGTTTTTTTTTTTGATGTAGAGTAAGGCAGTTTGGTGTGCTATTCATAGTTGGTTTAGGAAAGCAATGGTTGGGTAAATAATTGCTTATTGCATGTTTTGTCCAATCCATGGCTAAGGTCTTTGTGGCCCTTGTCCAACCATCTCTCTTCCATGGTGGGATTGGACCCCACTTTGCCAGCCAAGTTTTCTTCTTTGCATCCTTGACCATGGACCAAAGTGGTTGCTACCATTTTCCCTTTGAATTTTTTTTTTCTTTTTTTCTTTTCTGATAAGGATGTGTAAGGAAGTTGCCAAGCTATTTCATATCCTAAACAACTACACAACCTTTTGCATTTTCTTAAAGTTTCTTGGAGACTATTGACAACTTTTTTTTTTTTCCCAGTAAATTGACAATTTTCTTAAAGTTTCTTGGATACTATTGACAATTATTTTATTTTATTTTTAAACATCTATTGACAACTTGACATGTGCACATTTTACACTTCAAATTCGTGAGTGGTTTTTATCTTTTTACCCTGTGCCCTAGTTAGTGTCAACCATAGTCATAATAAAGTAGTAATATGTTTAGGCATATCCCTTTCAGAAGGTCATTGACCCTGTTTTTTTACCGTACTTGATCTTTTAATAAATTTCCAAAAAAGAAAAACTTAATAAATAATTTTTTTTTTCTATCTCTTTCTTACTAATTAGAGACTACATACATCTTTATCTTTCTTTTCTTAATCTGTCTCTTGAGAATCTCTCTTACAAAGAGACAGACTACATCTTTCTTTACTTGCTTTGTCTCAAAAGAGAATAAGAAAAAAAAGAAAGATAAAGATTTAGTAGTCTCTTAGTCAGAGAGATTCTCTAAAAGAATGATGTAAAAGGTAAGAGGCCAGGAGATGTTGCTGGTCTCCCAATGTACTAAGAGGGAGAGAATTTCTCTCCATCAATTATGGGGGAATCATTTTCTTCTTTTCCAGTTCCATCATGGATGAAGCCCCGGTCTCGAGATTTTACAAAATTTTCCCATTCTAAAAATCTCTTCAACTTTTTTTTAAATTTTTTTTTTCAAATATCTTTGATCCCTGCAATAAATTATGCATTCTCTGTCTTCAATTAAACCCTAATTCTCCTTTTTTTTTTAAAGTTCTCCCCCTTTTTTTTTTCTTCTTCTTCATTTTTTTCTCTTCTTAAAATTTCTTATTTTTGTATTCATGTATGATATACGTAAGGTAACTTTTTTTTCTTTTGTTCTTTAAATTTTACTACAATTTTATGAACTTAATATTTGTATTTTGATTTTTTTTTACTTCACATTTTTGTAAATAATGACATAATATTTAAATCTTGATTACTGCACATGCAACACTTCTATTTTTTGACTTACTTATTTGTTACATGGTTAATTATTGCGTTAGTTAAATATATATATATACTATTGCATTGCCTGTGCCTATGACATTATAAAAAAAATTGTTGGACTGAATCATTTTAGAGGTGTGAGTGTAAGTGGATGTGTATGTGAATTTAGCTGGTAATGTAGTGGGTGAAATTACGACCGTTAGATCGACGATCAAAAGAATTATTTTAGACCATAAATAGACAGATATTTTGAACTGTAAAATTATTATTTTAAAGTATTTTTGACGGTTAGACTGTGATTTATTTTTTTAAGAGATATTTAAACACAATGCTTAAATGTAATATATATATATATATATATATATATATATACGTGGATATCGTTGATCAAGTATAAGAGTCACGTAGTCCAGATAAATTAGTGAGAACACATCATTTTTATATAGATGATTTCCAACCTAAAAAACTAGGATTTTCGGACCCAAAATTTATATTTTTCATGGTTGGACCGGTCTATGATGTCTCGGAACTTCATTTTTTATTGGCCACATAGGTGGACTGGTCAAAGAAAGCGCTAGACCGGTCCATGAGGTCTCAGCACTTGAAATCTGAGGATTTACAAAGCTGGACTGGTCCAAAAAAGGGATGGACCAGTCCAAGCATGCTGAGGTGGCTATTTGTGCCCTATAGTGTCTTGTTTTGATCGGGATTCGACTCTAAACTTTCCTAAAACATTGAGATCGTTTCCAATTGGTTTTCAATTTGTTTTCCATTGAAAATTAGGGCTTTTATCATCTATATAGACACTCATATGATTTCTCTCTAATGAAAACTTGCGATATACATCAAAAGTATTATTTTTTAGATAGAGAAAGTATAGAGTTATTTTTAGAACAAAAAATTCTCTATTAATTTTTTGTTTATATTTTTTTAAGAGCACACACATATATATACAATGAGTTAAAAAGGCCTACAAGGAACAATCTAAAGAATTGAAACAGTTGGAAAGTGAAAAGGAAGCATTGAAAAAAGAGAGTGAAAAAAAACATAAATTGATTGAGAAGTACAAAGCTAACAATAACAACCTTCAGAGTAAGGTAAAATTTCTCAAAAACGAAGTAAATAAGTTATTTTTATTATGGATTCTCTTGTTGTTAAAGTTGATTTTCTTGAGTCTCAATTGAAAAGGTCATAAGAGAAATTGATTGCATTTACTTCTGGACAGATTAAACTTGATAGCATGATTAGTATTGGTAAGCATGTAGGAGATAAGACTGAACTTGGTTATAATGGGTCATCATCTAAGGGTCAAACTGTCTTTGTTAAACTCAATAATTTGAAAATGTCAACAATCAAACCTAAGCTTCAATTTGAATCTATGCATGATAATGTTGTGTCCAATGTACTTTATTGTACTTATTGTGGTAAAATTAGACATAGTCAATACTATTGTTATAGGAAAAGAAAGTATTCTACTTCTAATTGTCATGTGCACAATTATTTACTAAGAATAGGGTTCATGCTAGAAATTCAAATAATTGGAATAAATCCAAAAATTCTAAAGTTAAAAAAAATTCAAACAAGAAGAAGAATACTTTTGATTCTCAACAATACTTTTCTAATAATTTGTATGTTAAAACAATTTGTGTGAGGTCTACGCGCCCTCCCCTAGTTCAAATTCTGTGTAGCCAAAGTTGAAACATTGTGTGTTGGTACCAACAGTGCTTCCAAATTCTGTGTAGCCAAAGTTGAAACATTTTTCGAAAAAAGCCACAAAAACAAAAAAAAAACAAACAAAAAGTTAAGGATGACCAATACGTTGATATTAGATTCTCAATCAATGATATGGTAAGCTTTGAAATAAATAAACGAGCACACGAGATTTAAAAATTAATCTTACATCCTTATCCAAAAAAAAAAAAACTAATCTTAATTCGTAAAAACTTTTTGTGCCATTTAATAATTAAATAGTATAATTGTCAATTAATCTTGCTCAAAATTACAATCCTCTTGGTCACAGGGACCAAAATTTCATACAACTGTCAATTGGGTTCAAGCACCAATTGGAACTTTGTGAGACCCAAGATGCACAAGTTTTCAAATCTGGTGGGCTTATCATGAGCTTGAACCATACGCCTGCCAGCTCTATTCTATTAAACAAATGGAAATCCATTGAGAGGTTGGTGTTTCGCATAAACAAGGGTCTGTTGTTCTTTGGAATTGAGCCTTTGGAATTGGAATTGGATAATTCAATTCCAAATTTCTTGTTTCGGTGCATTAAATAAATGTGGAATTGGAATTTATTCTAAATTTCACATAACTCAATTTCACAATCACAATCACAATTCCAATTCCAATTCCAATTCTAAGGCAGAAATTGATATTTCTAAATCCAAACGCCTGCAGATTTCAGACAAAAATGAGCCCAATGATTTCATGACACCCACTCTCTTGACTCTCTCTACTCTATCTACTCTAACTCCATAGACAGAGAGACCTTGTGGTGCTTGCTGGGATCATTTTAGGTCCTTGGCATCCTTAAGGATCCCCTGAAGAAGAATGTGATTTTATAGCAGAATTACTAAATGTAAAATGTTCCAAACAATATTTGATGACATAATTTATTAATTATTAGTCCATTCCTTAATTACGTAATGTAATTAGCAGAAGTTGCAAACAATGGGACATGGAAGCAAAAAACATGGTTAGAAAGCATAACTGTCAGAGGCCATTTTGAATCGAATAAGATAGATTTTTATTTGAAAGTTTACTGAAAAAGTTAATAGAAGTAATGTGAAAAATACTAAAACTTGTATATTTGAATTGGGGTATAGGTAGTCTTTTGGAAGGATCAAACACTTTACAAGGGCTCTCAGAAAAATTCCTAAAAGCTTCTCTAAAGTTAATATATGCACCGAGGTAGACTATTGAATTGTAGTCAATGGGTGTTGTATCAGGCATGGGCGGAGCCAGTGTATGCCCAGGGGGGGCATGTGCCCCCCCTCAATTTTTAATTTTTTTTACTACTATATGCATATTTTTTGTAAATCTCAAAAATGCCCCCCCTCAAATTTTTTTTTCCTCCATTAAATTAGTGATGGTAAAGATTTAAAATGAGCTATTGGTCATTTGGTCTTACAATGTGTTAAAAAGTAAAGGTAGTACCCAATTATAAAAATACAAGAGATAAGTAACGGGTTTTCTTTGCATGTAATACAACATGTATATATGAATATTTGAATTTTTTTTATATTTTAATAATTCGTAACATTTCTATCCTAGGTCAAAACATAGTGAAAGTGGTACTCAAATGGAAGTTCTCAAAATTCTCTATTCAATGGATTTCGTTTCATCAAAAGATTTTATTTATAGTGGGAGTTATGGGACTTGAAGTGAGATAAACGAAGAAAAATATATATATACATTCACTTGTATGTTATACGTTGAGGAAAAGTGAAAAATGGGGTGTATTGTGTGTAATGCGAACATATATATTTTCTTAAATTTGTTTTATATACTATTTTTAAACTTAAAAATTGATAACTAATTAACAAAACTTGAGTCTAAATTGAGTATTTCAAAGTCGTCTTTTCAATGAAAATAGTTTTCGGAACAAATTCTAAGTGCACATATCCTAGTTATTTAAATCTTGAGAAAAATGAATTTTTTTATTTGAAGGAGAAAAAAGAATTTGACTAAGTTTTAAGGGCGTTGACAATTGAGTTTCGACTTTTAATTTAATTCTTTTTATCACACCAGGTTTAAAAATCGGGGCGTGACAACTTGGTATCAGAGGGTAGTTATACCTCCTAATTTCTGAAGAAAAAAAACCTTCAAAGTTAACAATAGCTCATTCTCTCTATTCGTGACTTCACTATAGCGGTCTCTTCATGACTGCACTCCAGCTTCCTATCTGAGTTTGCGAAAGAGAGATAGAGAGAGCAAATCAACCTTCTATTATTTTAGTTTTTTGTTTCCTCATTAATAATCATTATCTCTAACAAAGAAACAAGATTGACTAAATTCATTTTTTTTAGGTAAATTAAAAGTCAAAACAAATGATTTTTGCATCTTTTAGTTCATTAAGATTGTTCTATATTGTGCAAATTTGTTAATCTGGTAAATAGTTGTACATAATAGATTAAGAATAATATGGTAACTATACTACTCATTGAAAAAATAGTGATTTTGTTGTTTTTTTTTAATTTTTTTTTTTTTTTGTCTTTTGACGTGAAAAAATTATATTTGTCATGATAGTTTTTTTTTTTTAAGAAAATACACTATGCCCCCCTAACCTGAAATCCTGGCTCCGCCCCTGGTATCAGGCATTGGAATCCTCTGTGTGCTGTACGCTACTCACAAATGGACCATTGAATTGTAGTCAATGGGTGTTGTATCAGGCACTGGGATCCTCTGTGTGATGTACTGCAGAGGATCCCAGCTAGTTCTATAAGCATAAAATCAAAAGGGTATGCTGAGTGATGTGTGGGGGTACAGTTTTCCCTTTTTATCTTAACGCTGGTTCAGTTTGTTTTGTCCTTAATTATAGTAATTTTGTTTTTGTTTTGAACTGTTGATGTATACAAGCTGGATATTTTTGTCATCACACTTGTATCTTTTAATGCTGGTTCAGATCCTAAACTTTAGTTGGATATTTTTGTCATTTTATTTCTATTTAATAAATCATGTATCTGCTAAATGAGTCATGTGACCATTAAATGATTGTTTTGTTATTTTTAAGGATGTGAAGACAATATTAGCTCTTAGAATATATTTATACGAAAGGCAATGATTGAATATTTGTAAGGGCATCCACTGTGGCTTAAATAAGGATTGTTCAACGTTGTATTCCATATTTTTTTTTTATATTATTAATATATTTAGTTTGTTATTGTAGATTTCTACCTCTCATTTTCTTTTGGGATTGAACTGTGAGTGTTTAAATTATTTCTTATAAATTTCAGCCTTTCTTTCATGGCTGATTGAATTCCTAAATGTACCAATTCGTTTGTATAATACGCTTATCTAGACCTGTGTATCATTACATAATTTGAAATCAATGTAGACTGTGATAGTAAGGTAGAAAGATTTTTTTTTGTATAGTCCTAGATTGTACATTTTTTTATCTATCAACCAAATTAACAAAGTGAATTCTATATGAGTTCCACCATGACTTCAACCTCATTCAATCAAATTCAACGTTAATTTTTTTTTTTTAATTTAAATTTCAAATGAATAGTTTATTGAACAAAAGAATTGAAATTGTAATTCAATTTTATATGAAAATCAAAATTGATCCAAACAATGGATTTGGAATTGAATTGGCTGAATTTCAATTCCATGGAATTGGAATTCCAATTCAATTCATATTCCGTGAAACTCAGCACACCCTAATAGTAATTTTATTTGCATGCAAATTACTAGTTTAATTGCATAAATCATAACACATGCATATATAACTCTTTTTTTTTTTTGGAGGGTCCAATGCTAAAGGAAAATTTTTTAAAATAAAAAAATAAAAAATCCATTAACAAGAGCGCTATATAAAGAGATAAACTTAGTGAAATCCATTTCATAATCAACCATATGCATAATACTTGCCATACAAATCTAGCATAAAGACGGACTACCGCCTACAGGGCCGCAAAATTATTTCATATAGTTTTAATTAGAATAATGATTTTGAGTTCAAATTTTATGTTGTGGGGGTGAATCACTCTTCTGATATTCTATTTTTTTTAATTCACACAATCAATCTCCCTCTCCTTGTATAATAAAATAAATAACTTTGGCCTGTACTGGACAGGCTTACTGCTTAGGAACCAATTAATAATTAATATTGATCCATCATTGAGCAAGAGGAATTAAATAAAGTAGGTAAATTTGTGTATATATGGTTTTAAGTGGAACCTGAATTATATTTATATTTAAAATAAAAAAGGTGGAAGTACTTAGTAGTGGCAGTTAAAGACCAAAATGACGAGTATGGAAATAGCAAAGATGATCCAGGAGATAATCTTGAGGCAGAGTGGTGAAGATACTGTGACGGCAATGAGGAAGGCTGTGACTCCGGAGAGGACCCCCACATGGTCTAGTACTCGAGCGACAACAGGGAACTTTGTAGAGATATACTTGGACACGCAGATTGCGGCAACAGCAACTACCATGGCCAGACATAGCATATCATCATCATCATTTTGAAGTGATTGAGCGGCCATTGTGACTGCAGACTGAAAACAAAATCCAGCTACAATCATCGGCATCTCCAGATTGGGGTGGGCATTAATATGTGCAGGAGCTGCGTGACCAATAAGGGGTGGTACTGGAGGTGGAACGTCCACGTCCACGTCCACGACAGCTGCTTCATCTTCAGGGTGTTGGACTGGGTATTGCTGCTGCTCAACCACAGGAACTTCTGGATCAGCCATGGAAGGAAGTGGTGGTGGAGGAGGGAGGCTTGGTGGTTCTGTTGGCGGGAGGTTTGGTGGCTCAGCCATTTCTTTAATATTCTCTCTACGGTTATAATTTGTATGCTTTTGCATTGATGGAAGAAGAGTGAGAAGGGAATGTTGGTTGTGAACACACTGACTTTTGTAAATAAGGAATACTTAAAAAAAAAAAAAAGAAGCCTTTTTCCTGTTACTAAAAAAAAATGAATATTGACTTACCCATGGCCAGACATAGCATATCATCATCATTTTGAAGGTATTCGACGAAATGAAATGTGAACCAAATTTAATAAAACCAAATTTAATATATATTGCTTTTGCATTGATGGAAGAAGAGTGAGAAGGGAATGTTGGTTCAGAAACAAGCAAGGAAAAAGTAAACAGTTAAACACTAACCATCCTTGTTTTTTTTTTTTCCTGTTACGTACAAGACCTAATAGGAAAAAGTAAAGATAGCACACCTGTTACTAAAAAAATGAATTTTGACTAACGCAAAAAAAAAATATAGAAAGGAATGACCCTTAAGATTGGCCACGGGTGTTAGAAAACTGGTCATGTGTATAAAATCTTAAAAGAAGAATGTCAATACTTTCTCCAGGAAATAGTAAGGATAGCAATGATTTATTTTTTTCCTTATTTCCTTCTCATTCCACTTTCTTTAGGTACTATATGGTTCCACCAAACCATCCATGAAGCATCCTCAGTCACCTTAGAACCAGACAATCAAAAGTAACAATATCTATGAATCATGAGAGGAGATCTTAAAAGATAATATTTTTCTTTAGATAACACAAATTAATAAAATTAAAATTAATTTCAAATCAAAACTTAGAGGTGTGTAATCACTTTTTGAAGATACTTAAAACCTCTCATAGGTGCAATCATAATATCAAAATGGCAACACTTATTCAAATTTAACAATCTCTATGTTCGTAGAGTAGCAACCTGCATGAACTCATGTATTTGTCTTCGTCTAATTATTTGTCCAATATAAAATAAAAAAATTTAAAGTTATATTCAAACACATATCAATATATATATATATATATATATATATATATATATATATATATAAACTATAGAGTTAGAATCGTTACCATAATCAAATTCCTAAAACTCTCATAATTTTGTTACCAAAAAATTGATCAAAAATTTAAAATTTCATTGTCAAACTTTCACCAAAAATTAGAGAACTTCATCAAAATCTCATTGGATTTCGGACTTGTTCGCCAAAAACTTTGTCCAAGTTCCACCAGCATTTCTCCTTAACTGATGACTCCACCCACTACATTTTGGGTTCGTCTTAACTTTTGAATACGTCGTCTCAATACAGCTCACTCTATTTATGGACAATTAAATATATTATATTTAATTAAATAATCCAAGAGTCATGAGTTGTATTGATAATTGATGAGTGATTAAGTAATAAACTTAATTATGAAAGTTCAAGAGTACGTCATAAGTTACAAACAACTCAAGAGTCTCCTTATTTATGAGTGATTATATTATAGCATGCAACCTAACAATTATGATCATTTATTTATGTAATTGTTAAAAAGAAATGATAAGTCACAATTGAAAGTTAAAATATACATAATTTTCAAACACGTTCCAACATACCATATTGTTAAATTGGATTACAATTTTGTTTTCGTTATCTTGTGAATGCAACTTAATCCCCGGTTCACTTATATAGAAAAAGCATGTCCCATGGTGGTTGATGATACACGGACTTCCATTATAAAATTGAGTCTTTTTTGTAAACCGTACTTGATCTTTTAATAAATTTTCTAAAAAGAAAAAATTAATAAATAAATTTTTTGTTATATATCTTATGAAATTTATGTTACTTGTGAGGGAAGGTTCGTTGAAAATTCCCGACTTTGACCAGCCCTCACACGCCAGTTCTCACTTGGAAGACCAAGAAATCTCTCTCTACTGTTTACATCTTTCTTTTTAGAGAATCTCTTCCTTACTAAGGTCCTGTTTGGCAGAGATTTTGCTTCTGCTTTTACGCAGAAGAAAAAGAGAAGCAGAAGCTAAATCAGGAAGCTGGTACCCCCAGCTTCCTTTAAACGCTCTTTTTGGACTCTGAAACTCTTCCGCATTACCAATTCAAACACTCTTCAAAACGGCTTTTGAGCTTGAAAAGTCGAAAACTACTTTTCAAAAATCAATTCAAAGAGGACCTAAGAGACTACGTCTTTTTCTCTCTTCCCTTAATCTGTCTCTCGGGAATCGTTCGTACTAAGAGACAAACTACATCTTTCTTTACTTGCTTTGTCACTTAGTCAGAGAGATTCTCTAAAAGAAAGATGTAAAATAATTTCTCTCCCCAATCTCTTGGTACCATCAATTACGGGGGAATCATTTTCCTTCTTTTCCAGTTCAATCATGGATGAAGCCCCGGTCTTGGGATTATACAAAATTCTCCCATTCTAGAAATCTCCTCAACTTTTTATTTCTTTTATTTTTTTTTTTTTTCAAATTTCTTTGATCCCTTCAATAAATTCTGCATTCTCTATCTTCAATTAAACACTAATTATCTTTTTAAAAGTTCTCCGCCTTTTTTTCTTCTTCTTCTTCTTCATTTTTTTTCTCTTCTTAAAATTTCTTATTTTTGTATTCATGTATGGTATTTGTACAGTAACTTTTTTTTTTTCTCTTATTATTTAAATTTTACTACAATTTTATGAATTTAATATTCATATTTTTAAATTTTTTTTACTGCACAATTTTGTAAATAATGACATAATATTTAAATCTTGATTAGTGCACTGCAACACTTTTGTTTTTTTGACTTACTTATTTGTTGCATGGTTAATTATTGCGTTAGTTAAATATATATATACTATTGCATTGCCCATGTTTACGGCACTATAAAAAAAATTTATTGGACTGAATTATTTTAAATGTGTGAGGGTAGGTGGATGTGTATGTAAATTTAGCTGTTAATATAGTGGATGAATCGCTACCGTTATATCTACAATAAATATAATTATTTTAGACCATAAATAGACAGATATTTTGAACCGTAAAATTAATTTTTTTAAGTATTTTTTATGGTTAGATTATGATTTTTTTTAAAAGGGAGATTTGAACACAATGCTTAAATGTAATATATATATATATTCTCATGTTCTCATTGTATCCAATCTCTTGTATTATAAAGTGGGATTTGTTTGGAGGGATGTTAAATGAGAACTCTCGACTTTCATAACTAAGGGCTTGTTTGGATAACCCGGAGAGAAAAGAAAAGAAATGATAAGATAAGTTATAAGAGAAAAGAAAAGAAAGGATAAAATGTATTTATGTTTGAATAAATTATAAAAGAAAAGAAAGGAAAGGATAACATTCTTGTTTGAATGAGTTAAATAAGAGAAAAGAAAAGAAACCATTTTAAACAATTTACTATCATACCCTTTTGTATTTATGTCTTTTAAGAATTCTCTTTTAAAATGTTGAGTTCATTTTATGTATTATGAAAATATTACTTAACTTGCTATCCTTTTCCTCTCGATCTTCTCATTTTGGAAGGATAGTAAGTAAGAGATTTGGAGGGATAAGCTGTCCCTCCAAATCTCTCCAAATCATTTCTTTTCTCTCCTAATTAATTATCCAAACACAAAATGTCTTGTCCTTTCCTTTTTTTTCTTTTCTTTTCTTTTCTTTCCAAATCATTCAATCCAAACAAATCCTAAGAGATTTTGGAATGAGAAGGATGAGCCATGCCATCAATTATCAGGGAATCATTTTCCTCCTTTTCCGGTCCAATGGCTTGTATAACAAAGTAGGCATATTAATTTCGTGGAGAATTCTTGGCTTTAATTACTAAGAAATTTCGGAAGGAAAATGTTGCATGAAATTTTTTTGTCAAGTAAGAAAACTTTTGTTGCGCAAAAGAATGTGCACCAAATTTCATATTTTCATCAATTAGGTACTGTGTGGCTCCGCTAAAACTATCCATTAAGCATCCTCTACCATTTCTACTTTACGTTGGATTACAATTTTGCGGTACTAAAGCAGTAACGCTTGTGAATTCAACTTAATTTCAACGGATTGATTTGAACTAGTCATTAACTCGAGTCCAACCCATTCATTTTTTCATAGATTTGAGCACTTATTTTTTTCTTTATAATTAAAGTTGGATTTGAATTAAAAAAAAAAAAAAAACTCTAACCCTAGCTTAATTTGAATTGGACATGGCTTAAAGTGAAAACACGTGACTTTTTGTATGACAATAATTCAAAAAATTACAAACGACCAAAAACATATATATAAGAATAATTTTTTTTTCGTAGTTCTCTTTCATGAATTCGATTTTCTTCAGGTGTTTCTGCCAACATTATTAGTATAAATATAACATTTATATTATAGATACACACCTACTAAAAATAAATGTGTAATATATTTCATTAGTTGTGTATTTGAGCTAGAAGCCTGGAAGATTAAATTTCCCTACCGTAGGTCATGCTTGGTAAAAGGTCAATTCAATCAAAAACATATTTGGTTTCACTGAAAAGTTTTTTTTATGTCTAAAGTAGTTTAATTTTATCCATACGACAACTTCTAGATCATCTATATATGCACACACAAGATCGATATATACACAAATAATATATGTGTGTATAATTATGAAAACTGCATTTAATTTCAATTTTTCTAAGGAAATAGTAGAGTTCTCGAGAATTATTGATTTGCATAAACTCCCTATAATTTTTTTTTGACAAATCCCCCCCCCCCCCCCCCCCCCCACAACTAACCAAGGGGGTTTGCTTTAAAGAGAATTACTAAAATATCCCCCAAATCAAGGGGAGTTTTTTATACTTTAAAGAGATAATTACTAAACCCAATGGTGGAGACTTCTCTTATCTTCTATTATTATTAGGGTAAATTACATTAACCTCCCTTTTAGATAGGCTAAATAACAAGGACCTTCCATATATTTTCAAAAATAACTCTGTACTCCATGTCAGTGTTGTTGGATGACGAAATTGATAAAATGACAATTATACCCATGTACATTTTATTATTATTTTAATTAAAATATCCTATTATGTAGAAAGACAAAAATACCCTTTCACAATATACAGTTAGATATACGTATTCACTTAGAACTTAGAATGTTTGATTTCCTAAAATGATAGGGAGAGAATGTGTGTTTAGGGTTTCTGAAATATTCGTGGTGTTGAATCCAAACAAAGAAGAAAAAAGATGTTCTAGATTCTATGTTTGAACGATGCATTCCCCTAGTGAACAATGCAAACTTCGATTGCTTCGATTGATCAAAATGGCTTGATATATCTTCTTGGAAGTCCCTCTTGAAAATACTTGATATAATTTGATACCTTATAAAATGCACACTCAAGTAAACTAATTAAATCTACACTACAATAAATTGTTATCATTAAAATCACCAAAATAATCTTGGGTTGAAACCTAAGTGTCAACAAACACAATTCCATAGTTTTGCAAATGGGTTTGTTCCCATATAAACTTGTCCCACATTAGAAAAACAAGGAACCATTTATGTGTATATATATACGAAGGTAAACTGTAGAACGCATAACCCAATAGTGTAGTGGGTATGGACATGCTCTTTGTTAGGTTGGACCCAAACTAAACCACACGCGCGCTCGCCTCTCGCCACTACAACAAAAATAACTTTTAACGACGAGTAGAAACCCTTTTTACGACGGGCATCGTCCGTTGTTGTATCCCTTGTCGTAGATAACTAATGGTTTTCAACGACAATCAATTATCCGTCGTGGAAAGTTACTTTCAACGAAGGGCAAAGACCTCGTGGAAAGTAGCATTCAACGACGGGCATTGCCCTTCGTGAAAAGTAGCATTCAACAATGGGCATTGCCCCTTGTGAAAAGTCACATTCAACGACGAGTCAAGTCCCTAGCGAAAAGTGAACATTCCACGACGGACTTTAGACCGTCGTTATAAAGCATTTCTACAATGGCCCATAACCGTTGTAAAAAATATAATTTCCACGAGGGGCATAGGCCGTTGTAGAAAAGTGTTTTAAAAAAACTAAAAAATAAAAGAAAATACTTGCTTTAATTAAAATTGTCCACCAACATCACTTATCCAAGGTCCCTATTCCGCCGATACACAACCAGAACTCCACCCAAAGCCATACACAAAGTTTTAACAAAAAACATGATGCTAAACAAAAAAAAAAAAAAAAAAAGTGTTCAAGGCATTAAAAAAAAAGAAATAAATCTCAAACTTATTTTATATTCATTAAAGAATTCAACATACAAAATTCCTATCCTTGTTAACATATATATACAAGGAAATGAAAACTTTGCAATCTTGTAGTACCCACAAAAATTTGAAGATGCAACAACCTTCCTCTTGGAAGCAACATATTGACCACAAGTAAGACCTTCCCTTTATAGATATTGAGATCCAACTTCACACTGTTATCCTGCACACCAAATACAAGTCCGTTATATATAAGCATATAGTCATTCATGTATATATTAGGACTACTAAGCCTACGGATAAACAAAAAAAATAAGTTGATTAAATAACATTACAAGTACAATTAGCCCCATAAAGGAACATAATCATAAGGAAATATTTTTGTTTTTTTTGTTTTGATAAGTAACTATAGAGAAGATTTTACCCATGCAGTCCACAGATTGAACGACTTCTTGATCTGCAAACTACTACAGAGGGCCGGCCTTGGGCCTAGGTGGCCCAAGCAGTCGCCTAGGGCCCCCAATTTTTTTAATTTTTTGAGGGCCCCCAATTTTTACTAAACCCACTATATGTTATTTAAAAAAATAATAGTAACTAATAGCCTAAGATGTCTGAGCCAAAATTTAGAAACAAATAGTCAACTAGACCTCATTTAAAAAATAATGATAATAGTTCAATACACTGGTTTGGGCCTCATTTTAAAAATAATGATAATAGTCTAATACACTGGTTTGGGCCTCATTTAAAAAATAATGATAATAGTCTAATACACTGGTTTGGACCTCATTTAAAAAAATAATGATAATAGTCCAATACATTGATTTGCACCTTATTTTAAAAATAATGATAATAGTCCAATATACTGGTTTGAGCCTCATTTTAAAAATTAAAAAAAAATTATAATTTTTTCTTATAAAGGTGTGTTGAATATTTTCTTTAATTTTTTTATGTAAACTGGATCGTGCTATTTATAAAGCACCAAGACCAGACTCCTATAGAATTTATTCACGCGTGAAACTTTAGATAGAAAGGGTTTGAAAGTCCGCCTAGGGCTTCTCAACATTTTGAAATCTCAGGGCCGGCCTTGCTACTACATTTGGTGCTAATTCAACCCAATTCAAAGTTGAATCATTAATGATAACTAGAACTCATAATAAAGAAGAATTTACTTGTTTTTTCTTCATATTCTTACAACCTATATCAAAATCTGTATATACAAATAAAACCTAACATTTCAAATGGTTAAGGGCAATATGTCACAAACTTAGAAAACCAGCTTATGTTTCTTTGGTAGTGAAGAAAAGAAATTTATGAGCTTTATTCATGATAGAGCAATCAAAATATCATGCACAGTGCAGTACACAAAGAAATTCCTCGGTGCCCGCTTTCCTCCTCTCCTTTGCTGGTGAGTTTGAATACTCACTTGTATCAGAATCTGAGCTATCACACCTCCAAAACATGAACACTTATGGAATTAAACCAATCAATATATATTAATTATACACACACACACACACGCATATATATATATATATATATATTACTGTCTACAATTGTGTAATGTTGAAATGAAATTATGTCTTTTCTTAAGAGAATGTCTGATCTGTTTAGCAGAGTCTTCTTTGAACTTCAAACATGTGATGGAGTCAGTTTTCAAGACATTGAGTGCAATTCAGAATAGTATTGGATTAAAATTTATTAGTTAAAAATCTTGAAAATGTTTATGGTTGTTTACAAGTTCTGAAAGACATTAGAACTTTTCTTTATTTTAGATAAAATAGAAAGAATGAACTTGATATTGATTAAGTTAGTTCTTATGAAGATCAAAAGTAGGTGCAAGAAAGGAACTATGGATTCATGTGTTAAAAAGAAATGAATTGGAATAGGTTAAACAAAAACTTCTATAGATACACAAGTGGGATTGGTTATTTAAAGAATTCCTACATGATTCCTATTTTTCCCTTTCCACTTGCATAATAAAACTTTCTTTATTTTCTATCTCATCTAACTAATATTGTCACTCCTTTTCCTTCTGCTCATGTTTATCCAAATGTATATATATATATATATATATATATATATATATATATATATATATATATATATTGATATATTTATTTATTTATTCAATGTACATGCAGAAAATGGAGCACCAGATAACATGTGATACCAAAAGAGAGAGAAGGCCGAGGTCGTCCAAGTGAAGCCAAATTACGATTTGCCTGTCTACCATCAATAATTGGACTTGGATCAGCACAGGCTTTTCTTGCAGACTCGGGGTTGCGGAAAGTCATCTAAAACCTCCACACAAATACCAATGAAAACTAAGTCATTCAATTATTCATCCCAATGATAAGTGAGAAAATTAAGATGAAACATGAATTGATAAAAGAGCAAACATTTATCATTTCTCAAGTAATGAGCAATAACCTTAATAGTTAACCGTCATTTGCGAGTACTGATCAAATGCACCATACTTGTCTAAGTTCTAAATTTTAAATTAATGGAGTTACTAATCTGTGCTCCAATTTTGTGCCCTCACTCCCCCATAAAATGAAACCACTAAAGCGCCCTTCCTCTTCAAAGCCAGTCATTTGCCAGTACTGATCAAATGCACCATACTTGTCTAAGTTCTAAATTTAAATTAATGGAGTTGCTATCTGCGCTCCAATTTTGTGCCCTCACTCCCTCATAAAATGAAACCACTAAAGTGCCCTTCCTCTTTAAAGCTCTCTCTCAAACATCAATCCACAGCAAAGCATCCGACAACAAACAGAGACAAAAGGAACAAGATAGTTTTAAAACATCCATCTAAATTTCACATTGTAAGTTGTAGTTACTACTAGTAACCAAGATATCTGCCATGCATAGCAAGCTCCTTTAGATAAGAAAGAAAGAAAAATTGAAATTTGAGAGAGAGAGGGCATTTGGCCAATTCCAGCATGCCTCTAGTGCAATTCATCTTCACTGCTCTGATAAATCAAATTCAATTCATCTTCTTGGACAATTCCAGCATCTCCTCACCCTCTTGCCTACATTGTACTCCATATAGAAGTTTCCATCATCTCCTTCAGAAAAACAATACCCACCTCTAACTCTTATCTTAAATATTTATATTTTCATATGGAAGCTTTTGATTTTTTCAAAAACACACACACACACACACACACACACAAACACATATCAAGAGAGAGAACCCATAAACCAAAAGCATGAACCCAAAAAAGAAATCTAGTCTGTAGAGTGAGCAATCAGAAAACGGCACCAAATGTGGGGTCTATTATCCAATTTCAAAACATTCAACAAACTGCAATTGATTCCCAATTCGAATCCATTTATGTTCTTCAAATTACCTTCTCCACATGCATCAAATTATATTTTCTTCATCTCATACAACTACTCTCCACAACAAAGAGACACTACAAGGATGAGAATCCAAAATTAAAGTGATCATTAAACAGTCTGAACGAGCCAAACAAGTCCTAGAGAGACGCTTGAAGAACGAGAAGACAACTTAGAGACTGTAGCGCGAAGAACGCCTACCTAAATTAGTTGGGAATCATTCGGATCAAACAATAGATCACTCATTTCCTTTATATCAGTAAAATGGGGAAACAAACAAAGCTAATAATAACACTTATATATTTTCCCACTGTGATTAAAGATCATATGAATTAAGAACAATTGAAATAATGAAAAACAATAACACTCACAAAACCATAGCCTTTGGATCGGCTGGTGTTCTTATCGGTGATCACCACTGCCTCTAAGATCTCACCGAACTGCACGAAATAGCGACGTAAGGTCTCACTCCGAGTCCCCCAAGCAGTCCTCCAACAAATACCTTAGTGTGAGTCATATCGCCGAAAGAAGAATTCAGGAATTGATACCCAGAACTCGAACTAAAACCAGAACTCGGACCAGGAATCGATGGCTGATAAGCCATGAACAACAATTACGTTTGCAACACAGAAAGTGAACTTGAGAAAAAAGGGAATATTATTTACCAATTGGAATTGATTCAAGCTATACAGCAGTACATCTAAGAAGAAAAACCTAGATAAACCTTTTTTCTCACTTTGTTCTTTTTTCAATTCCTCCTCACCTCTGTTGTCTCCATCACTCTGCTGTCTGTTTCTCGCTTTCCAATTAGAAACTGCCATCCTCAGTTCTTCAAACTTCTAATTCAATTGATTGTCAACCCTAGCTCATCCCCTTTTGATAGTTTATTGAAGCTTTGATAGAAGATCTAATGGCATCTCAAGGAGGCAAAAATACGAATTGCTTAAAAAGAGAATTCAGTTTTACTGAGTGAAACAAATGAGAGTTTTAGAGAGAGAGTATCTAAGAGGTGAAGGCAGGGACGAAGGTTGCTTGAGATGGAGAAAGGCCCTGCACGAGTGAGGACGAGATTGATGGAGAGCTGCTATGGAGAGAGGGTTAGGGCTTCGTGTTTGGGTAACAAAGTGAGTGAAAGATATATCTTCGCGGGAATTGAAGAAAAATTCTCTAAAAAATTAAAAAAGGAAGACCTTTCAATTATGGGCATGACAGAAATAAATTCAAAACTTTCCACGGGGACACTAATTTCTAGGATGGTCCCATATAGTCCCTCGTAGAAAATTAGTTTCTATGCGGGTCAGTCGTAGAATGTACCTTTTCACAAAGGGCTATTAGCCGTTAAAGAAAGAAACTTTTCACGAGAGACTATGCGGGCCTGTCATTAAAAGATCAATTTCTTGTAGTACGCCGGTCTCGGCTAGGCACGATTGGTTCGGTCCGGTCCTGGGCTCCTCTTTGAAATAATATTTTTACTTCTAAGTGGGCTTCACTTGTGATTGGGCTAGTCCAGAATCCAAGTGGGGTGTGTGGGCTTGGCCCATTTGATGGTGGTTAGACCTGAATGAGTGTGTTGGATGGTTAAAGGCTAAAGGGTGCAACCCATGCCTATTCCACGAAATAGATGCACCCAATACCTTTTCAGACCAAACCATTGTGTCTGACAATGGTTTGGGTTAGTCTAAAGGGTAACCAATTCTCCTATAAATACCACGGGCTGTCAAATGCAAATTGAGATCTTCTATAATTGAAATTCACGTTACATCTCTCCTCTCTCCTCTTCCATCATACTTAACCTAAGTCTAGTAAGTTCTAGCCATATGATTAAGCCACTCACATTGGTTTGAACCAAGTGGTTCAAATTGATTTCAATTCAACTTTAAATCCTTTTTTGAGTCGAGTCAAGAAAGAGTATAAACACAAAAGTAATTCTCCATTTCAATTAGTTTGGAGTGTTGCTACTAATTGAAGTAAATATTGTTTTATCCTGAATGACAAGCGTAATTGGCTCCGTACAACACCATGTGAGGCGCCAATTGTCATAAGTAGATAGAGTCTAATTCTAGCTTCAGTTTCCAAAATTTTCATGTATCATTTAATTTTGTTATGCTAATTTATAAATTAATATAATTAGCATGAGTTTTATATTTTAGTATAAATATAGCTAAATTCTTAAATAAAATTATATTTTGTAAATATTTTCCAACAAACATTTCATCCACATCCAAATATTCTATAATTCTTGACTTCCAGTTTTGCAAGTCAACTCCTTCAACTGATTTTGTCAAGTGATTTTTTTATTATTATTATAGAGGATTCACCCGCTCCCAGAGAGTCTATTTCAACCATAACAGCTACAAGAAAATATATTCTCTTGAAGTCATTAACACAGTGTTTTGTGAGATATTTGTTATGCCAGAGCCTGTTACACAAATAATTAAACAAAATAAATCTAAAAAAATAAAAATAAAATAAGTTATATAAAAAAATTGGAAATTAAAATTATTTACCTTCGTATAGGTGCATGTCTCAAAACGTATATAAAATATTATATGTGCATTGGTATTTTGGCATTTGAAAATAGCTCATCAGTACATATCGCTAATTTGGGGTTAAGTGACATATCTACCAATGACTTGGGGTTATGACATACACTGTCAAATGAGGTGCAAAACTGTGTTCGTGCACTTTTAAGAGAGCACTCAACAAACCCTAAATTGAAAACATGAATAACAACATCACAATACATTCCAAATCTGTATATGGATGCATCTATATGTACATGATTAATCTACTATACCTTTTTCATGCAAGTTTACCAAATTATCATAATTCTATACTAGCAGAAAGAATATTCCGCAGGATGAATATTAGGAATATTAAATAAAATAAAATAATAAAAATATTACACTGAGCTAATGATTTTCTTGTAGTCTTCCGTCTATCTTTGGACAACCAATTTATTCACTTCTTCTCGATATTGGACTTTATGGTTATTGAGCCACTGGTCAAATGTTTGGTCAACAACTTCATACAAGGCAAGTTATTTTTCTACATTCACAACGGTGAACTTTAAAAGGTTTCCATGTTTCTCTATTACTCGACCTTCAAATTATGTGGTACTTTTGCTAAGCAAAATACGTAGAGCATCCGAGTTAGTCTCTCTAGATTTTCGCCTTTCAAATTTTTCACCTCAGCTTTTTTCAGAACCATGTGAATGTTTTTAACTCTCTAGATTTTGGTTATAGAAGGCGTCACATTGGCCTCTCTAGATTTTCAGAAGCCAAAAAATAATAATATTTTAAATTTTTTTATTATATATATATATATATATATATATATATATATTATAATTTTTTCCAACGGCTATATTTCTAACGACTATATTTTTCATCTTATATAAACACTCATTTGCTCATCAATTATTCATCCCTTTCATTTTAGCAAAATATCATTATTCATTTATTTCTATCTCGAAATTCCAATGGCTTCATCATCATAATCTAGTACTTTGCCAAACTCTAATTCTTCATCCTCTTCGCCATCTTCCTCATCATCAGATGATCCATATGCCACGTTGTTTCAAGAGAATTACAAGTTTACAACACCTTCAATGCGCTTATGAATTCAGTGATGCTGGAGATAGTTCAGCAAGTCTTTCAATCGCCTAATAGGTGGTACTTTCATTGTGATTAAAAGGGAAGTCATCTTCAGCTAATAAAAGACTACTTTGACGAGAATTGCACATATCCACTAGAGTACTTTTACAAACGATACAGGATGCGATGAGAACTATTTATCTAAAATGATGTTAAAGCTTATGACGACTACTTCATCCAAAAAAGGGATACGAGAGGTCATTTGAGGTTGTCTTCTATATAGAATATGATAGCTGTAATATGTATACTCGCATATGGTTATGCAGTCGATCACTATGATGAGTATATTAAAATCAGCGAGAGCATTGCCATTAAAAACTTGAAGGCATTTTGTAATGTTGTTGTTGTGTATGAAGAGGAGTACTTGCGCCCACCGAATGAAGCCGACATAGCATGGCTGCTTCGAGAAGGGGAAGAGAGTGGATTTTCGAATATGCTTGGTTCTATCAACTGTATACATTGGGAGTGGAAGAATTACCTATTGGAATGGCATGACATGTACAAGGTGTGACGTACAAATTTGTAATTCGCAATCTTCGGTGTCAAAACTAAACATGATCGAGTTGTAATCTTTTGTTTATATTCTTGTAATTGATCATACAATTGAAAACAAAGAGCAAGCACAAAGTTCATCACCAAACATGCCTACATGGACATCGCTAATCAAGTATAAGAGTCACGTAGTCTAGGTAAAGTGGTGAGAACACATCATTTTTATATAGATGATTTCCAACCTAGAAAACTAGGATTTTTGGACCCAAAATTTATATTTTTCATGGTTGGACCGGTCCATGAAGTCTCGAAACTTCATTTTTTATTGGCCACATAGGTGGACTAGTCCAAGAAAGGGCTGGACCAGTCCAAGCATGATGAGGTGGTTATTTGTGCCCTATAGGGTCATGTTTTAATTGGGATTCGAATATGAACTTTCTTAAAACATTGAGATTCATTTTCAATTGGTTTTCAACATGTTTTTCATTGAAAATTAGGGCTATATCATCTATATAAACACTCATATGATTTCTCTCTAATGAAAACTTTCGATATATATCAAAAGTATTATTTTTTAGAGAGAGAAAACATAGAGTTATTTTTAGAATAAAAAATTCTCTATTAATTTTCTATTTATATTTCTTTGAGAGCACACACATATATACAATGAGTTAAAATGACCTACAAAGAACAATATAAAGAATTGAAGCAGTTGGAAAGTGAAAAGGAAGCATTAAAGAAAGAGAATGAAGAAAAACATAAATTGTTTAAGGAGTACAAAACTAACAATAAGAACCTTCAGAATAAGGTAAAATTTCTCAAAAGCGAAGTAAATAAGTTATTTCTACTTTGGTTTCTCTTATTGCTAAAGTTGATTTACTTGAGTCTGAATTGAAAAGGTCATAAGAGAAATTGATTACATTTACTTCTGGACAGATGAAACTTGATAGTATGATTAGTCTTGGTAAATATGTAAGAGATAAGATTGAACTAGGTTATAATGAGTCATCATCTAAGGGTCAAACTGTCTTTGCTAAACCCAAGTATTTGAACATGTCAACAATCAAACCTAAGCTTCAATCTGAGTCTATGCATGATAATGTTATGTCCAATGTACTTTATTGTACTTGTGGTAAAATTGGACATAGTCAATACTATTGTTATAGGAAAAGAAAGCATTCTACTTCTAATTTTCATGTGCACAATTATTTTACTAAGAATAGGATTCATGCTAGAAATAAACTCATAAATTCTAAAGCTAAAAAAAGTTCAAACAAGAAGAAGAATACTTTTGATTCTCCACAATACTTTCCTGATAGTTTGAATGTTAAAACAATTTGGATGAGAAAGGAAGATTTGGAGAAGTTCTTGCGTATTGAAATTATGGGATTTACTCCTAATAGGTCCTTGGCTGCAAAACCCCTAACTAAAATCATTAAGATCTTTATGGTAATAGACTGAGCTTATGTTCATTATTTGTCTTACATTAGATTATATATTGCATTGTGCTATAGGTTAAGTTTTGTTCATCTTTGGTGATAATCATGAGAAAGTTAGAATCATATGTTTTTTATTATATAATATGAGTTCTTTCTATGTTTTTTAAATTCACTATGATTTGTGAATGCATGATTGTGACACTTAGTTTATTGATGAAAAGAGTTCTTGAATTTATGGTCTAAGCATTGATGACTATTGTGCTTTATTTATTTTTAATTATTGGTGAATCTTTTGAATTCATACAATTTGTTCACTAGTCCAACTCTGAGATAATTGATTGAAAACTAATGTGAAATTGACTAGATTACATTGTATAAGTAGCAAATTGATCATTTACATGATAGAAAATAAAAAGAAAAGATTCTATATTTATTGAATTCAGCAGAAAAAGAATGAAAAAAATGAAAAGAACTGCCAAAAATCTAAGACAAAAAGGAAAAGACTACCTTCGGGATTTGTTCGAAGCTACCACTATGACAAAATCTCCAATGAGATATCAAATAATAAGTTGTTTTGAGGAAATAGTTGGCTACCCGTAAGAGTGAAAGTCACCCATCTTATAAATAAAAAAAAGAAAAGAAAGATGAATGAAATTCAATGTCTAATTTGGTCATGTGTTGTTCTTAATGTTTTTAATCCAATGTGCTTTAGCCAAATAAATCAAAGAAATTTGATTAATTATTGATAAAGTTGGATTGCACATACACACGTGAATTTATTAGATGAATTCATAAATATTTATAAATTGTGTATTCATGCATTGATCATGGAATTGAGAATGAAATTTATTTGCAAATTTATGGGTTTTAAAATTGTGTTCATGATTGTTTTGAATTGTATGAAAATTTTGGAGCTCATGATTATGCTTGTGCAAAAATTTGATTCTTCATTCATATGATTTTCATAGTTATTTTTATTTTTTCATATATTCAAAAATCCCAAAAAGATTTTCCTAATTTTTAGGTTTTTGTAGTTTGATAGCTAGTTTTTTTTTGGCTTTGATGTTTTGATTATTTGGACTAGTTTATCTTTTTTGCTCGGTATACGACTTATACTTGTTTATAAATAGGCTAAATAACAATGACATCCTCTATGTTTTAAAAAATTACATTGCACTCCTGTCAGTGGTATTGGATAATGAAATTGGTAAAATGACAATTATACTCATGTATATTTTATTTTTTTTAATTAAAAAAAATCCTATTATGTTGAAAGACAAAAATACCCTTTCACAATATACACTTAGATACATGTATACACTTAGATGGCTCTAATACAGTTAGAATTTAGAATTTTTTATGTCCTAAAATAACAGAGAGAGAATGTGAGTTTAGGGTTTCTGAAAAATTCGTGGTGATGAATCTAAACAAAGAAGAAGAAAGATGTTTTGGATTTGTTTGAACGATGCACTCCCTTGGAACGATGCATACTTTGATTGTTTTGGCATCGGAGTCTCTCTCCAAGTAATGGATTCGACCCATGTGACCTTCCTCCTCCGACAACACCGCCGTTTTCATCGTCTTCTCCTGCTGCCTCATAGTGTCATTTTCCAAAGTTATCACATACTCTGATTGTGACTCTACCTTCACATGTTGTTCCATCAACATCACTTACTCATTCACCGGTGGCGACCAAGAAAACTTTTGTGTCTTATCTGGATTCCAACTAACGAAGATGCAGACCCAATCTTATATGTGTGTGTGTGTGTGTATGCAATCCTTTAACGAGAGAAGAAAAAACGTTAGTGATGGAAGAAGACCCATTCACAACTCGAACTAAATCACATGATTAACCAAACAACTACCAACGTGTGTGTGTGTTTATATAATAGGGTGTATATATATGTATATGGGAAAAAACACGGATCAACATTGGGGCGAGTGGGGGCATGCGCCCCCACTGATTTGTTTTTGGTATTATATACCTATATTTTTATAAAATATCATAAATTTCCCCCACTGAAATTACAAAAAAGAAAAAAAAAACCCACCACACCCCACATTGATTCCTCCTCACATAAATTTTTGGGTTCGTCAATGTATGGGAAGGAGAGACATTATTAATATCCGGCAAAAGCTCTCAGCGACAATTTCTTATGGCAAGAGAGAGAGAAAGAAGTAGTAAGATATTTTTTTTTCTCTCCTTTTTCTTTTCTTTTCATTATCACTTTCTCTTTCTTCACTCACTTAAATCAAGATTTATGATCTTGAAATTAGAGAGTAATTGTGTAGCTTGGCTTCAATGGAACATGTGGTTTTGGACTTGAGTTTAGAAGAATTAAGGTTATTAGAATATTTGAATTGGAGAATCTGGTTCAGTTTATGCAATAAAAATTTATTTTTTCTTTTTTCTTTTTTTGAAAGTGTACAAAAGTTCGTCCTTTTGGTTACAAACATAACTATATATATATATATATATATATACACACACACACACACACACACATAGGGATGGCAACGGGGCGGGTATGCCAAAACCCTACCCCACCCCATCAAAGAAATACAAAATCCATCTCCCGTTAAGAACCCTAACGGGTTGGTGGTAAGCATACCACTACCACCCCATTTAGAGAAAGAGAGGAATAACAAAACCACGTGCCTGCCTCTACTCCTATTAGGGGCGGACCAAATCCCCTCTATTAGGGGCGGAGCGGGGTGGAAACCCGTCAGGGCGGAGGAAATTGCCATCCCTACACACACACACACACACACACACACACACACACACACACATACACAAACACACACACACACACACACACACACACACACACACACTAGTATACAGAGCCAATCAAGGTTCATAGTCGAGGTCGCCTATGCAGTGTAACAGACTCGAGCTCGTATCGGCTTAAAAAAATGGAATCGGTTATCGCAATCATGATTTGTTTTAACCTCGCACATAGTTAGGGGTGACAAAATTCGACACGACCCATTAACAGGACACGAAGTTAGCGAGTTTGGGTTGACCTTAATCGTATTCATGTCATAATCGTGTTTAACCTATTTAATTAATCGTGTTGTGTTGGTGTTTTGGAGTTTAACCTGATTAAACCCGTTTAATTAATCGTGTCGTAATCGTGTCAGATGAACCTGTAACCTATTTTAAACCAATTATTATGGGCATTTTTATCACTTTAATATACATTCAATATGGATATTGTTTTTGGCCTTTATTTGTAATTGTATTATCCCAATTATTATTTTTTTTATGAATTTAGTAATCTATTATCTCAAAATTTTAACATATTTGCATTTTATACTTAAATTAATAAACGGGTTACATCATCTATTTAAGTCAAACGGGTTAAACAGGTGAACCCGTGTAACACGTTTAATAAACGAGTTGTGTTCATGGCAATGGTCCTTGACGCAATTATTAAACGGGTCATATTCAGGTTGACCTGTTTAGCAGAATATTCATAGATTAACACAATACGATTATGATCCGTCAACACCAATTGCCACCTCTATGACATAGTGACCAAAATGCACCAATAATCAATTTTTTACAACATAATTCAATAAAGATGGTTTTTTTAGTGAATTTTGGTGAATTTTTTAACATCCCTTAGCACAAGTAATGACCTATTAATTAATTCTAAGTCGTTGTGGTTATTAAAAATACTTAGTATTATACTTTTTATGAAATTAATAAATAAAAATAAAAAATTATGAACCACATGTACTAACATATTCATAATACATGTAACATATACATCACAAAAGAGTTACAATTTATGGGTGAAAATTTTAAAAATAAGAATAAAATTTTTAAAGTGTTTTGAGTGTGTTTATTTGTTGAAAATAAATATTTTATTCACATAAAGTTTTGTTATATTAAATTGATTATTTATCATTTAGTTATATTTAAAAACTATGAAAGATATGGATAGCGGATATGAAAATACAATATAGTATAAATATAAAAATTGTCCATTTATGCTTTTCAATTCACGGCTAACATCTCAAAGATTACTGTTGTTATTTTATTACATACATAAATAGTAAATACAAACCCACTTCAAAGATTGGACTTTTATACTGAGGAATCAGCAAAATTCAAATAGAAAAGCAGTATTATTTTTGAAAACAAATGAGAGATTCCTATTATTTAACTTATTTGCAAAAAAGGTCAGTAATTTATTTTAATTATTATTATTACTTTTTTTTCCCCTCTATCAAGCTTTGAACCCACGTCATTGATTTTGCAACATACTATTATTATTACTTTTTTTTAAAGATATATCAAAAAAATATTAAAGAGTCAATATTTGATATAATATATAGTAAAAACTCATTACTAGCAAGTTTGAGTACCCAAGTAATAACTTTGTGCACAAAAAAATAAAAGTAATCCAAAAACTAGCTTGTCTTTAGTTCTATTTGAAACACCACACGCAGACAAAACAAACACTTCTTTCTGGAAGGCAACATCTTTAACGGCACCGTCAACTATAATTGGCAAGCTACAACAAAAATAAAAGAAAATAAGTCAACAACAATTGAGTTCTAATCTAATCTCATGCTGTAACGGAAAGCAAAATAGTCGTTGAATAACGGTCATTTGTTTTGTCTAGCTATCGGGGCTGTAACTATCGGGGCATGCCTTTTTAGCTTTTTTGGGCTGCATTTTAATTGGGCTTGTTTTACTTTCTATGGGCCTATCTTAGGCCCAGTTCATTAATAAACCTTTGCAAATTTACACATATATATACAACAATTGCTTAACAGTTCGGATATAATTCTGCATGCAATAACAAAAAATGGCAAGCATATGCATTGCAATATGATCATGAATAGATTTATTAAATGCATTGCGGTTGCTGGCCCGATATGGATTTAGATATATCTACGCATAAATATATATGTATATTGAGATGCACTTCTCTAATTTAAATTCTTCAAATTCATTCACATATATAGGTGAGCTTTCCTGCCATACCATGTTGTAGAGCACCTTAATTGATCACTAATAGCGATACGGACTCGGACCCCCTTCACAGTAAGGATCCGGACTTTATCAAAAATTGGTCCAGCTCTAATATTAACGACAACAAATCGAGCACTTACCAATTACTCAAAAACATATGTTATTAGGTAGTTTTGTCTACTCGTTCATTTATACTCATTGTTTTTGTCATTCAGATCCTATGTGAGACAAAGAAGACTCCATTAACACTAGTATAGTACGTACAAGTTTCATCTTTGCTTCGGATAATGGCTAAATAAGCTTAGGCTAATAAACGTGAGTATGCGGCTTCAAGTGCCTCCTCATACAAAATACTTATACCACTACTTCATAAAACTTAAATTATAAGTATTACTTAAGCCAAACACCTAACCTGTCAACAATGATACCACACTTCATAAGAATAAAAAATAAAAATCTTAAGACTTTATAAAAAATCTTCCATTGAAAAGAATGGGACAGCATAGAATTAAGAAAGCTACCACCATTGTCAACCAAAAAATTACATAACAAAAATTAATCAAAGCAGCAGCACACACAATAGCAAATTTTCAACAGTTTTAAGCACCATTGCAATCAGAATGATTGGAACAAGTGTAATTGAAATTGAAATGTCTGGTAAGTACGTGGGGATAGAAATTATAACAGTCATCACTAAAAAGAAAATTTGCCAATCTCTTGCTATGGTGACTAGTGGATGGGGTACCACTTGAAAATGGCTCTTCTGCTCAGAAACAAAATGTTCTAAATGTTTATGAAAATTCTTCTTCTCATTGGATCATTTGTATACATATGCATTAGAATCCCAATTCATGGATCTCTCGGTTCAAGAAATAAAAATAAGAGAATCGAACCATTTCTTCCCGACTCTTTTTTAAATTTCTCTTACTATGTTGCTTTGGTTGGGATAATATTGTTGCACTCGATGAGTTTGCACTTTTTTTGCCAATCTCTTTTTCTATTGATGCTTATTCAGTGTCAAAGCCATAATCTATAAATTGAGATGTCTGAGAGGTGAGGTAGGTAATTACAAAACTGAAATAGAAAACTATATATAGCAAGCATCACTCGAAAGAAATTTTGCCAATCTCTTGCTATGTTGTCTGGATTGGGATGATGTTTCACCTAGATGAGCTTGTTCTTTTGCCAATCGACTTGTCTTTTTTCTATTGATGCTTCTCGAGTGTCAAAGCCATCGTCTAAAGGGAGTGGCTCAACCTCCAGTCTAGCTGACTGAATGCTCTATTACAAGTTCTCACACACTCAAGAGACAATACAATATTGTTGCCAAAGAAAACAACTTCAGTTTATGTTCACAACTCTTGAGACTAAACAATATTGAACTCTTAGTCCGATAGTGTTTTGTATCAATTGGAGCTTGTCCATCAGTAGAGACTTTCGGATTAATATCATCTTGTTTTTGTATCTAGTCAGATAACTCATATATTTATGGGAAGAAATTTGTTTTATTAATGTTTTAATTTTAGTTAACAAAACAAAACAAGCCTATTATAAGCACAACATTTAAAATCTCACATCACACCATCAGCTTAATGGAGGGAAGAGAAATCATGAACTATTTTGCTGTAAGAATATACACCTATATATCACCTATGAGCAGAGCAAGTGGTTTGGGAAAATGATATACCGAAAACAAAAATAGTTAGAACAAATGAGTACTTCAGCAATCCAATTAGGAAAAGTTGGATTAACAGCCAGTATAGTATGCACTTATATAGCTTGGGTGTAATACCCCGAAAAATTTAGGTGTCAATTTAATCTCTTTACATTATTACTTTATTTTATTAATTCATGTGAAATGTTTTTTTTTATATAAATTATCATTGTAGGTGAGTTGCTTGTCTTTTATACATGCATTTTATCATTTTATGTGAATTGGTATTAATTGTGTGTTATTTTATTTAAATGTTTTGGGTTGGGCTAGGGAGAAATTTGGGCTAGTATGAGTGGGCTAAGGTTATGTTTAAAATGATGGGCCTAGGGTTGAAATAATATTTTATTTCTATTGTTAGTATTATTAATTTGATTTTAATTAGTTTTAGGAAAATCAATAAAAGAATAATTAAGACAAAAAGGAAAAGAAAAGAAGAAGAAATTAGGGTTGCCGTTGTTTTACGCACAGAACTAAGAGCGAGTAAACGAAAGAGAGAAGGGAGTGACGATCGGGTGAACAAGTTGATTCGTCAGGAAAAAGGCAAGTTTGATTCTTCTCTTCCCCTTTGAATCCGTATGCATAGTCTAGGTTTGAGGATTGTGTTTATTTTGGAAATTTGTATATTATTTTTTTTTTTTTCTGTTGATAAATTTTGTGAGAATTAATTATGCTAATTGTATAGATATATTGCTAGAAATTTGTATGCATTTAATTATGAAATTAATGATTTTGCATGCTAAGAATAATTCTGTGGATTAAACATTAGGATTTTGGAGTTTTGGTACTGTTTTAGAATATTTTTGCATATGTATATACATGTATATATGATTGTATAGGCGGGTGTATATATATACGAACATGAAATTTGGGTCTACTGTGTTTATCATTTTTGAGGGATTTTGTTCCGATTAAAAGGTAGATCTTACTTCCTAGAACAATCCTTGAAAGTTTCGTTATGAACCGTTGGGTAGATTGACGAAAAATTGAGTTTAAAATTTTAGATTTTCGAAACTTGAAATTGGGCGTTTTTGATTTAGTCCGCGAGAGGGGATAATTTTGATACCAATACGTAGTTTAGATCGATACGAGTTCAATGGTATATTCATATGCGCGATTCGGTGCTCGGAAGTGATTGGGAAGCTCGGCCTCCATTGTTGGCCGCTGGAGCTTCAGCCGAGGAAGAAGGAAGAAGAAAGAAAAAAAAAGAAAAGGGGCCACGCGTTCGCCGGCGCGTGGGGGCGCGTGCCGCCGGCGCCGGTGGCCGGAAAATTATTTTTGGGGCCCACTCTCGGGGGCCCACCTCTGGGTCCAATATTTTTGGGGCCCATTCTGAATTGTTTTGATATTTATTTTGTATTTTTAAAACTTTTGGGAAAAACTTAAAAATCTGGAAAAATCATTTTTTAAAAATACTTTTATAATTCTAAAAATTCCAAAAATTTTATGTCAACTTCCTGGGAGCTTAAGGGGCTTGGAGTTTAAATTTCATAGCAAAATGTTTTACCATTGTCTTTAAATTAATTTTTAAAGTGTCTAAAAACTGGATTTTTCAGCCTCTTTAATTTTAGAAAATAGTTAGAAATTTCCAAAATTTCCAAAATTTTTACTGTAATTATCTGGAGGATAAATACACTTGGGTTTAAATTTTCAACTCAAAATAATCTTTCCTTGCTGCTCAATTGATTTTTAAAGTGTCTAAAAGTTGGATTTTTCACTTTCTGTAATTTTAGAAAATACTTCTGAAATTCCAAAAATTCCCAAAATTTTTCTGTAACTGTTTAGAGATTAAATGACCTTGGGTTTAAATTTTCACCTCGAATTGAGCTTCCCTTGGTGTTAAATTAATTTTTAAAGTGCCTAAAAGTTGGATTTTCACCTTCTTTGGTTTATTAAAAATGTTTTTAAATTACAAAAAATTCCAGAATATTTTCTTAGTGTTCTTAGAAGTGAAATAGGCCCAGAAACCTAGATAAGAGTAAGTTTAGATCCCCTCGAAGATTTGAGTGCATTGGAGGTTGGTTTAGGGAATTGTTTCCTCTAATGGATGTTAAATTATTTTGATTTAATCGATTGTGTTTATTATATATATAAATGCACATGGGATACTTGATTATAGTCTACTTGTGAACGATTTGTCTTATGATGATAATTTCATGTTGGATGATTTGAAATAACGTTTGTGCAAATTTAAATCATAATGCACCTTGTTATTTTATATTGCATATTGGAATGTATTTATGCATTTTATTTTGGCATGTAAGGATTGCCCGGCGTGTCAGGATCGCCTATACTGTAATACCCCGCTCCAACACATGGTATGATATTGTCCGCTTTGGGCCATAGCCCGCACGGTTTTGCTATTGGGTTTACCCCAAAAGGCCTCATATTACTTTTAAATAAAGAAAATATATAAAACTTCATATCCAAAACAACATTAAATTAATATTATAAAATCACAGCAGACAACTTGTTTATGTCTACAAAAGAAAATCTGATCCCCCAACCAAGTCTTATACTTAAACCCACAATTTCAAACTTAATGCGTGTTTGTAACTTAACCCGCCATCCTAAGGATTTATAACTTAGGTTCCAGCCTAACGTGTCATTGGGTCCTAACCCGTAGTCCTAGGGTGTTCGAACCTAAAGCTCTGATACCACTGTCAGACCCCGAATTTTCGAAGAGAAATCCAGGATGTGAAAGACAAATAAAAAAAATTATTAAAATAAAATAAAGGAAGAAAGGGAAATCTAAAGTCTCCAAACAGTCCCTTTATACATAAACTCCTGTACAAATGCTATTACATTGGAAGATAATATTAAATATATTTCTTCCATACAAATCCTCAAAAATATACAATATCTCAAAAGGTAGACAGAAATGAATTCTAATGATCCCACACTGCTACCTCTTCGACCGGTACTACCAAGTCCCGTAAATTGTCTCTGTGTCAGCAACCTAACCTGCAAAGTCTAGGAGGGGGTGAGCTCAAAGCTCAACAAGGATATGCTGAACAATCTTTCATTGCCGTAGCAAGTTGACTTTTGCGTCATAATTTCAAAATAATTTAATTTATATTTAAATAAGTAATATCATCCAATAGTACAATTGATAATCCTAAAATATTTAACATTCAATGAATTTAAATCGACAAAACATATCGGCAAGTACAAGCAACCATATATAATTTGTGCACATAACCTGACATAAAATAAATGCACCAATTATACTTCCTCAAGTACAAATAACAATTACCATTGAACATATAAAATGAGACATAATTTAAATGCACAATTTAGTCAACGAGCACATTTAATTGTACAGAAAAGTTAACTAGCACACACATGCACATTAACAATAATGCACATAAAATAATACACCAATTGCACTGAAGTATCAAAACACGTGAATCAATTACAGCACAATCACATTTATCAACCACGATTTAAACTACAAAAACATAATTTCAAATAAAACAATTTAAAGCCCCATGTCCATAGTCATCACGTAAATAAATTATAACAAAAATACCTTTATCAACCACAATTTAAATTGCAAAATAATATTTCAAATAAAACAATTTAAATCACCATGCCCATAGTCATCAATATATATATATATATATATATATATATTTATTTATTTATTTATATATATATATTCGTACACATAATAATTTTCAATATATATATATATATATATACATTTAATGCAAGTAAGTATTTAAAAATACTAACACATCCAATTTATATATACATATATTTATATATATAAATTCTATACACATTAAATCATGTATGCACATATATATAAAACATATGTAAATTAAATATAGGCGAATAGGAGAAAAGAGCAAGTATCAACTTGCCTCGGTTTATTATATTCGGCAGCCCGCAAATCCATAGCCGTTTGGATCATCCTGTAGCGGTTCAATGTCAAAGTCCAATTAATTGAGCAGCCCAATCCAAGTCTAATTTAATTGATCCAAATTCAATTAAAATTGTGAGCCCAAATTTTTATATAAATAATAGGCTCAAGTCAAAATGAAGCCCAAACAATTATCAAGGTTTACTGTCCCAAGTCCAATGCTCTAGTCTACAATCTAGACCCAGTGTTAAACCAATCCAACTTTAAGACCCAAATCAAACAAATTCAGCCCAAATCACAATTTCAGCCCATTTGTCATCTGCCTAGCCCAATTCCAATTAAGTGATCCAACTTTATATTCACCATCAGTGAAACCCCACTTTATATATATATATATATATATTTATCTTTTTAAAAAAAAAACTTTACAACAATAACATTCTCAATTGCCGAATTCTCGAGCAAATCAATCTACTTGAGAAAGCAAACATTGAAAACCAAACCAAAGTTCTAGTTATACATATCTATCATGTATCTAAGTATAATATAATTTCTGCAATGTAAAACAAGAACATATGAACTGACCTACTTGAGAACAACATTGGTGTCTATAATAAGAAATGATGGAGGCAGACGAACCCAAGCCCACCATGATCACACTTTCGGCTTCACCACCAACTGTTGCCACCATCATCATGGCCAGCCTTCCAATCGCAACCCATAACAACCAAACACACAGGCACCCACAACAGCCACCTCACATAACCACGATCAGCCACAATGGTTGCCGAAACTCAAACCGAATGCCACCATGGAGCACTTCGGAGCCTTGGTCGCAACCACCTAACGCTAAAAGGAAGACCCACCTTCCGCAACGGACCATCATGAAAGCCATGGCAGCCGCGTTGCACCCACGTTTGGAGGGCACTGCCCACGATTCCTCACTGCCAGCCATGAACCCCGATGACGACAGCCACAAGCGAGCCTACAGCCGCTGCCCGCTCTCTATCTCGGCTCTCTCTCTCTCTTTTTTTTTTCTCTAGCTTTCTCTCTCTAGGGTTTTATTTCTCTTTCCCCCTTTTCTTTTGGCCCATTCTCCTTTTTTATCAACTTTCAAAAGATATACATATATTAAAAAAAACAAGCCCACTCCCAGCAAGGTTTCGTATCTACTATAAATACCACTTTTGGTCCACTAGATTCAACTAAAGTCATCATCATACATACAATATATGTACCTCACCACAACGAAATTATATATATATATATATATATATATATACATATCTACCATGAATATATATATATCTCTATTTATATATAATTATATACTAATACATATCCACAATATATATGTATCCATCCATATATAATTATTTATATATATCCACTATATAAATAATTATATATATATATATACACAAATAACATATTCCAAACTCAAACCCAAATTCTCACTAATCTAATCCAAAAGAAAAAAATTTAAAAAGACTAACAGAAAATACAAAAGTCTAGTCCAACCTAAAAAATAAAATAAAATAATCTAAAACATTTAGCATTTAAGACACCCAATACCAATTTAAACAAGTCAAACATTTAACATTTAAAACACTAAATCATCAATTTAAACAATTAGAAAAACACCAAATTAAAATTACGTAACCTCAAAATTACGGGGTATTACATTCTTCCCCCCTAAAAAGAGGAATTCCGTCCTCGGAATTCACCACATACTTGAAAGAAAAAACTCTTGATACTCTGCCTTTATTTCAACCTCCCTGTCCCAAGTAGATTCCTCCTCATAAACTTAAATGGAACTGACTATTGGTCACTACTTTCATATGTGTGACCGCACTGTCCAATGTCTATTTCCTTTCCATTATTGGGCCGACAAATTTCTGTCACCCATAAAGAAATTTTATAAAATTTTCAGGGCAAACACATATACAATAAAGTGAAAATCTTCTTACTCACATCTTCCCAAGTTTAGTCCAATAAAGAATATTACTTTCTACAGTAATGGTCACTCTCACTTCCTATACTAGGTGTTACACACCTAACTCAACATATATATTCTACAACTAAAATAAATATGTAATCACATAATCATGTCATCACGAAATGTATTGCACTTAATCAAATATCTACAGATAAGTGTGGAACTCATAAAAATTTAACAGCAATCTTCAAACATTTCAAACATGACTAAAAATAATTAAATGTATAATCAGGCAACTCATAAACTTTAACCCCCAAAATAAATGTTTGTAAAATTGCAATCCCCACATGACTGAAAATAAATCTTTGTAAAATTAGCAATCTCAGAACACTTGAAAATAAATATTTCTAAAATTGCAATCCCAACATGCCTGAAAATAATTATATGTAAAATTGGCAATCCCAGCATGCCCGAAAAATAATTGTATGTAAAATTGGCAATCCCAACATGCCTGAAAATAAAACTTTGTCAAATTGGCAATCCCAACATGCCCGAAAATAAATATATGTAAAATTGCAATCCCAACATGCCCGAAATTAAATATTTGTAAAACTGAAATCCTAATATGCCTGAAGATAAATATTTGTAAAATTGAAATCCCAACATGCCTGAAAATAAATCTTTGTAAAATTGGCAATCCCAACATGCCAAATATAATGCATATATACCTTATTAGGTATTAGGCGATCCTAACAGGCCTTGGCAATCCCAACATGCCACATATAATGCATAGATACCTTGTTAGGTATGGGCGATCCTGACACGCCGGGCAATCCGTACATGCCAAATATAATGTATAGATACCTTATTAGGTATGGGCGATCCTGACACGCCGAGCAATCCTGACATGCCAAATAAAATGTATAGATACCTTATTAGGTATGGGCGATCCTGACACGCCGGGCAATCCTGACATGCCAAATAAAATGTATAGATACCTTATTAGGTATGGGCGATCCTAACACGCCGGGCGATCCTGACATGCCAAATAAAATGTATAGATACCTTATTAGGTATGGGCAATCCTGACATGCCAAATAAAATGTATAGATACCTTATTAGGTATGGGCGATCCTAACACGCCAGACAATCCTGACATGCCAAATAAAATGTATAGATACCTTATTAGGTATGGGCAATCCTGACATGCCAAATAAAATGTATAGATACCTTATTAGGTATGAGTGATCCTAACATCGCCTGGGTGTGGAAAAGGGGATGTGCTTATATGTAGTATGTTCTCTTCAAATGGTATGAGGCCTTTTGGGGTAAACCCAATAGCAAAACCGTGCGGGCTCAGGCCCAAAGCGGACAATATCATACCATGTGTTGGAGCGGGGTATTACAGTTGGTATCAGAGCTTTAGGTTCGAACACCCTAGGACTACGGGTTAGGACCCAATGACATGTTAGGCTGGAACCTAAGTTATAAATCCTTAGGATGGCGGGTTAAGTTACAAACACGCATTAAGTTTGAAATTGTGGGTTTAAGTATAAGACCTGGTTGGGGGATCAGATTTTCTTTTGTAGACATAAACAAGTTGTCTGCTGTGTTGTCTGCTGTGATTTTATAATATTAATTTAATGTTGTTTTGGATATGAAGTTTTATATATTTTCTTTATTTAAAAGTAATATGAGGCCTTTTGGGGTAAACCCAATAGCAAAACCGTGCGGGCTATGCCCCAAAGCGGACAATATCATACCATGTGTTGGAGCGGGGTATTACAGTTGGTATCAGAGCCTGAACCCAGCCGGAAGTAAGTGTGCCGACGAGGGCGTCGGGCCTCGTAGGGGGGTGGATTGTAGTAACCCTTGTGGACGGGTGTGAGTGGGCGGGTGCATAGACAGACACTGGGCTGAGCTACTACACTGACAGGGTGCAGGGTACTCAATCCCACATCGCCTGGGTGTGGAAAAGGGGATGTGCTTATATGTAGTATGTTCTCTTCAAATGGTATGAGGCCTTTTGGGGTAAACCCAATAGCAAAACCGTGCGGGCTCAGGCCCAAAGCGGACAATATCATACCATGTGTTGGAGCGGGGTATTACATATACCTAATAAGGTATCTATGTATTTTATTTGGCATGTAAGGATTGCCGGCGTGTCAGGATCGCCCATACCTAATAAGGTATCTATGCATTTTATTTGGCATGTCAGGATTGCCCGGCGTGTCAGGATCGCCCATACCTAATAAGGTATCTATACATTTTATTTGGCGTGTTAGGATCGCCCATACCTAATAAGGTATCTATACATTTTATTTGGCGTGTCAAGATCGCCCATATCTAATAAGGTATCTATATGTGTATCCACATGTTTTCTTTATTTTGAACTTAAAGAATGTGTTCATTGTTGGATGATAAGGGTGTGTTGGAACAATGTAAAAGATGATTTTACTTCTGAAAACATGATCTAAATAGGAAATGACTAGTATGTATATATCTATACCTATTAAGGTATCAAAAGATTTAATGATGGCATGTTAGGATTGCTTAAACTTGATATTGTTTTATATTATGTTTATTTCTGCTGAACGTAAGGAACGTGTTCACGTTTGCATAATAAGGGTTTGGGGTGGAATATTATAAATATTGACTGTTGTTTTGGAAACACGAAACTGGGTAAAAGAATAACTTGTAGGTTAAATCTATAGACTTATTTTATATCCCTTATACTGAGGGTATGTATATTGGTTCTCTGATTGGGATGTAGTAGATAGAACTTGCTCGTGGGTTTAACCCACTGTGTTGATATTTCAGGTTTCAGACAGGTTCCACCTCGAGGATAAAGTTTTAGGGTTTGGTTGTAGCAGACGTCTCATCTCATCAGTTACAGGGTAGGAACTTGTCTTCTTCAAGAGTCATACTATGAACTTTTGAGAATTTGATTGTTGGTATTAATTTTAGAATTTAAAAACTTTTGTTCTTTCTGGTTAAGGGGTCCTTAGGTTACGGGACATCCAAATTGTATTACCAGAATATATGTATTTATTTATCAATTATTTCAGTTCAATGGGATTTCTGTTCAGCTTTTAGCAATTATTCTATTTCTTTCTTTTGCATCTATGCTTGTTGCTATTAGTGGTTAATATTCCTCAGGTTTTGTGTATGAGACTGGCCACCTCATGCGCGGAATTTTCTGGGGGGTATTTCATTGGGCATGGGAATTAGAAAACTAGTCAATTCGATCAACTTAAACATCTAAGTATGTTCTTACTCATTCATTAACCACAAACAAGTCAAAGCTCTGGTTTATGGTGCAAAGGGAAAAAAAAAAAGGTAGGATGACCATTCTGTTGACCATTAGATTCTCAATCAATGATATGCTACCCCTTGAAATACACGAACACAATGAGATTTGAAGCCAAATTATATTACTATAAGAACAGATTCAACAGTAATAAAAACAATTACGCATTTACGTATCGTTACTGGTACATTACGAACACATACAATTATGACGTTTAACATAGAAATCGAACATGCTCATGGCAAAGTACATATAACAACTTATATCCATAATTATATATAAAATCAAACAGTTGGAATTAAGTAGTTAGCGGCAGTTAAAGACTAAAATGGCGGCTATGGAAAGAGCGAAGATGATCCAGGAGGTCAGCTTGAGAAAGGGTGGTGAAGATACTGTGACAGCAATGAGGAAAGCTGTGACTCCAGAGAGGACCCCCACATGCTCTAGTGCTCGAGCTCCAGTAGGGGACTTTGCAGAGAAGTACATGGACACGCAGAGTGCAGCAACAGCAACAACCATGGC
Organism: Cornus controversa; assembly: GCA_026545225.1. Lineage (NCBI taxonomy): Eukaryota > Viridiplantae > Streptophyta > Magnoliopsida > Cornales > Cornaceae > Cornus > Cornus controversa. The sequence goes on from CM048845.1 coordinate 102,228,126, forward strand.
GAGACACATCATGTGGAAGGCGTTAGGGAGTTTGATGTCATGATCAGTTTGAAGTAATTGAGCTGCGATTGTGACTGCAGACTGAAAGCAAAACCCAGCTACCATCACTGGCCAATCCAGATTAATGGGGTGGGCATTAATATGTGCAGGAGCTCCATGACCAATAAGGGGTGGTACTGGAAGTGGAACGTCCACTGCAGCTGCTTCAAGGTCCTCGTCGTTGTCGTCGTCTTGATCTTGCTGCTGCTCAACAACCACTGGAAGTTCTGGTTTGGCTATGGAAGGAAGTGGTAGCACTGGTGGTGGAGGATGGAGGCTTGGTGGCGGAGGAGGAGGCGGGGCATTTGGTTGCTCAGACATTTCTTTCCTCTCCACAGGAATATCCCACATTCACGTATAGTTTTTTCTTTTTTTAACTTCTATAGAGGAGGAGGAAGCAGTAGTTTTCCTGTCCAGTCACTTGTGTACCAAAGTGAATTTTGAAAAGTCTCTTTTTCAAAATTCACCCATATGTGTTAGCTTTTACGTAAGGTCCTAAGGGAATCTTCCGGAAAAAAAAACCAAATTTGAGGGAGTGTGTGACCCAAATTGAATTGAAGATTAAAAGTTGATCCGTCATTATTTAGGTACGATGATAAGATAATGGTGATTATTTGGGTACGATGATAAGATACTTCTACCAAAGTGAGCACAATTCGAGCCGACTATGTAAAAGGATTTTATTTGTTAGTACTTCGTACACTAATATTTATGGGAAATGTTAAATGTCATGAAATTTTATCATGAATTGCCTTCATGAATGATGTGGCAAGTGATAATACCATTTACATTCCGTGTATGGGAGGAATCCCACCAATACTAACTCACCATTTAATTGTCACATCATTTAAGATAAAAATTCATGAAATATTTTCATGACGTGTAGCATTACTCAATATTTATAGAACAATGCTACACGTCATGAAAATATTTCATGAATTTTTATCTTGAATGATGTGGCAATTAAATGGTGAGTTAGTATTGGTAGGATTCCCTCCATACACGGAATCTCAATGATATTATCACATGTCACATCATTCATGAAGACAATTCATGATAAAATTTCATGACGTTTAGCATTTCTCATATTTATATGAGCAATGCTACACATCATGAAATTATTTTATGAATTTTTATCATGAATGATGTGGCAATTAAATGGTGAATTAGTATTGGTGGGATTCCTTCTATACACGGAATCCCAATGGTATTATCATCTATCACATCATTCATGATGACAATTCATGATAAAATTTCATGAAGTTTAGCATTTCCCTATTTATATTCCTTCATCCCCGCAATGGAGTTAATAATTGGCATTGACGATTCATGACCATGTAACGAATTAAATTATAAGCATTATTGTGACAAAATTAGAAGGAAAAGGCTAAACATCGTTAATATAATTTGAATTAGTATCTCGAATTAGATAGTTGATTATTTAGCATTAAATGGTTGATTGTTTGACAACTTTTTATATTTTAAAAGTAATTATTTTGAGAGAATACATGAAGAAAAAAGAGAAAAAATAACAATACTTATCATTATCGAATATAAATCCTAACATAACTCAATAATGAAAAATTCAAATTAAATTTTATGCTGATATCTTCGTTTGAAATATCGTTTCCATTAAATTTTATGCTGGTATCTTCCTTTAAAAGATCAATTTCATTAAATTTTCAAATAATTGAGACAAGAAACTAAATTTTTTTTTTCATAATTTCTTTAACATAAGCTTGTAACTATTTCTCTTGAATAAAAACTCTAATTTTCTACATTATTTATATGTGTGAATAATTAAATAAACACGTAATATACTTAAAGTTTCTTATAATTTTATTTTGATTTGGGATTTTCGATTACAGTTGAATTATAAAGAAAAATCTAGTAAATATAGAAAAAAGTGAAGGTAGTGTAAAAGAGAATATATGTATATATAATCAAATATATATAAAAAAAATTAGAGAGAGAAACCCAATTTGATTATGGTTCTTACTTCCTCTTTTAATGAGATTCATTTAGTTTGATAAAATATTAAAAATTATTAAAAGTGTAATATGTATCAAAATAGAGGATATTTATGTCTTTTTTATATTGTTATGTCATCTTCGAGATACAAATTCAAGATATATATTTGAGATGTGTAGCGTTACTCAAATTAGAAAGGAATACATAGTTTTTCCTCTCTTTTTAACATTTAAAGACAAATGACAAAAAAAATTAATAAAGAAAAAGAAAATCACTCACGAGAACATTTTACAATAAAATGTTTGAAAAAAAAAAAAGTAATTGAATTCATTTGATTCTTAAGAAGTTACTAAAACAAAATTCATGTTTCCATCTATTGGCACCCAAATATGGGTCATGTAATACCCCGCTTCAACACATGGTATGATATTGTCCACTTTGGGCTTGAGCTCGCACGGTTTGCTCTTGGGTTTTACCTCAAAATGCCTCATACCATTTGAAGAGAACATACTACATATAAGCACATCCCCTTTTCCACACCCAAGCGATGTGGGATTGAACACCCTGTACCCTGTCTTCGCACCAGCCCACTCACACCCGTCTACAAGGGTTACTACAATCCACCCCTTACGAGGCCCGACGTCCTCGTCGGTACACTTCCGGTTGGGTTCAGGCTCTGATACCAACTGTAATACCAAGCTCCAACACATGGTATGATATTGTCCGCTTTGGGCCTGAGCCCGCACGATTTTGCTCTTGGGTTTTACCCCAAAATGCCTCATACCATTTGAAGAGAACATACTACATATAAGAACATCCCTTTTTCCACACCCAGGCGATGTGGGATTGAGCACCCTGTACCCTGTCAGTATGGTAGCTCAGCCCAGTGTTTGTCTTCGCACCCGCCCACTCACACCCGTCTACAAGGGTTACTACAGGTCACTTGGCAGCCAACATGGGAGTTGTTTGGGATAAACTCTTAGGGTAAGCAAGTAGGACAATTTAGTATATCCTGTATAAGGGTTGAACAAGACTCCATTTTAAAGGGGACTCTGAAGGTTGAGTAGACAGAAGTTAAAGGACTTTTGAACATGGTTGGCACTTAGATGATACTATATATATATATATATATATATATATATATATATATATAGACACACACACACACACACCCCACACACACCCACGATTGTTTCTTATAGGCCTGAATTAAAAGGTCCGGTTTACACTGAACTCTAACTGAGTTTTGTACATAATAGAAGACCAACAAACCTTGGACTTTGGACAAATAGATACTGTGATAAAGGATGAGGTTGAGTATGAATGGAACTCTGGGAAGGCTACGGCAGATTGTGTGAAGGATTTTTCTTAAATAAAGTCCAAGTATATTAAGAATCTGGGAGCTTGGAGTGATGTGCTACATTGGTGGAGACATCGGCTTAAGGTCGATGACCAATTAGATGCATTTTTGTTTTATTTCTTTTATGTAGTTGTTTTTATTTCATTACTATCTTGTAACTTAGAGTTAGAGATTAGTTAGGTAAGTTTTCTATAAATAAATGAAAGGAACTTGGGTTCACAACTACTTCATAAACATTGCATCACGCACAATTTCTCTCAAACATAATATTCTCCCAAAATATTAGTCTTGTCTCTACTGATTCTACATCTTCTTCATAAATTTCTTGTTCCATGTCTCCTCTAATCAATCTATTTGTCTACATCTCCCTCCTTCTACCTCCCCCTTTCTACGATTCAGTCTTTCAATTCTTTGTGCATCCTAAAGTTCTCTTAATTGAGGCAAGAAAGAACTCAAAAGGGAGTTTGGTATTCTTTCTCCCTAGCCAATCGTCTGATCCAACACAACACTTAAATGAGATAATTGTGTTCGACCAACTGATACTCTATCGAGCCGATATCACAGTTGTGGCACGCCTCCACACATGCTAACAATTCAATTGGCTTGCCTAGCCGATTAATTGATCGAACACCATCAAAAACCATTCACAAGGACTTCTTAAAAAAACAATCATAGTTCTATTTTTCAAAAATGAAAACCAAAAAGGGAATTGTAACGGGAAAAATTCACCCACTAAACAGGGACGACATATGTAAATTCCAGCTCGGAGGACATTGGGATGCCACGTCACCAAGAGAAATCCACTTTCCAAGTTATCAGACACTTGTCAGCCCCAAATCATGGAAACAAAATTTCTTGCCCAATCAGTGCGTAAATTAAACATTGATCATGGCAACACTTACGAGAAAGAATCACACCCACCACCCATCATGGAATAACTGTAAGCAAAACATACGAAATGAAAAAAACTATAAAAGAAACGAGAATGAAAGAATAAAGGGGACTGCTTTTTTTCAGAAAAGAGAAGAAATAATCTTTCTAAGTGTAGAGTCAATTTTTTGCACTTTCACTTTGGCGCCATTTGTAGGAACAACATACTCGAAAGTTCCTTTTGGAACTTATGCCAGTATAACTACGTTTCGAAACCGTAGTGGGACGACAATCACCTATCCATAGCCTAGCGATGGAATAGAATCCCACACATGAGTAGATTCTGCAAGAAATGTGAGAGCAGTTGGAGGAATCTAACCTATGTAACAATCTACTCCAGGAAAAGATAACTCAACTCACAGGAAAGCAACCCGAGAATTCCTCACCTGCCCAATAGGGCTCCGAAGAACACGATTCTGCCCGGGAGAGAAAAAAATTCCGATCGACTGGAGTCTCATGCGCTTAGATTAAGCATTTAGTTCGATGAAATCGCCGAACAACTAGAGAAGGTCAATGCCGATATCAAAGACCTGAAAAATCAAACTCTGACAGATCTAGCAACTCAGGTGACTAGCAAGGTAGTACAGTCACCCTTCTCGAAGGAAACACGAAAATCCCCAAACTCGAGAAAGTTCGTATTTCCAGGCTTTATGAACTTCGACGGGATAACCGACCCCATTAACCATCTGTTCCACATATAGCAAAGAATGACGTTGTATGCAGAAGACGAGAACCTCATGTGCAAGATCTTTCCAACCAGCCTGATAGGGGCCGCTCTGACTTGGTTCAAGTAGCAACCATCGGGCACGATCCCTAGTTTTACGAGGTTGTACGAACTATTCATCGCTCAGTATATGGGCAACTGAAAACAAAGAAAACCATATCATCCCTCTTCACTATGAGACAATTGAAGGGGGAAACTCTGAAATCTTTCATGATCAGGTGCAATCTTGAAATGTCCTTAATAGACGGTTGCGACCAAGCTGCAGCTGTAGAGGCATTCAAGGTGGCTATGATCCCTGGGTCCAAATTTCATTCCTCCTTAGCTAGAAAAACCCCCAAGTCCATGGGAGATCTGAATGCAAAGTCTCAAGGGTACCTCAGTCTTAAAGAGAGAATTTTTTCCTCAATTCTTTGTTTATATTTTTGAGAGCACACACATATTCACTAAGTGATTTAGGGTGTTCTCTATTTGCTTGATCAATGGTTCAAAAATTGCATTAAAGATTTCTTCGTGATCAAGTTACTAGATTGGTTTCTTCGACAACTGTTCGTTGGTGAGGAAGGAGAAGAAGAACGAGCTACGAAGGGGACAGAATACTTGATGAGTGTTCGTGTTCTTCGAGTTACCCTTTTGAGAGGATTTTGACGTTAGTCGGGAATCTGCAGCAGTTGGACAAGGTAATTGCAATTATAAGCCTAAGGTGTTCCGCATTAGAGTTTTTGTCAGAGTAGAGTGGGTATGAGTTTGGGACAGAGTCTATTGTACTTTGCTTCAACGATAGTGGATTTGCTTCTCCGAGGCTACAAAGCTTCACCTGTGATTTTTTCCCAATCTGAATTTTTCACATATATTTGGTGCATTCGTATACTGTACTTTTCTTTATTTACTTGCTTTGTGGGATTCCTTTAGATTTTCAATTCCACTTAAAATTGAATAATCTGAAATATTAAGCAAAAGTCGAGTTAACCTAATCACCCCCCTCTAGGTTTTAAATCTAACTTTCACAGTCGCTTCCGCATCGTGCAACTCACAATTGGTATCAAAGCAGTGTTCTCTAATTTGTGAGTAGTTCCTAGCGAAGCATTTTTAAAATCAAAATTTAATTTTGTTTTCAAAAATTATTATGGAATCTAGTATGAAATAAGGTGGATTGATTCAGCGAACTCCTCTGTTTGATTGTTCAAATTATATGTTTTGGAAGTCTCGCATGAAAGCCTTTCTTAAGGAACCACACTTATTTAGCCCTATACGTATATTTAGTTTAGATTTTTTTATCATAACTTAGTTGCATATAATTTCTTTTGAAATACTTGAATATACATCACTGCTACGAAGTGTCTAGCACGTGTTGGAGGAGTGCCCGAGAAGTGTTCTAAAAATAAAAATATCAAAACACTTCTACAAAGTGTCTGACACAGTGTCTGAGTATAAGATATGAGTACGATACTCTTGGTGAAGTGTCCGTGCCTTTTAGACTAAGAAGAGGAGGAAGAGGATGCTTTATAGATTAAGAAGAAGATGAAGAAAAAGAGGAGGAGAGAGATAGAGAGAAAAACACTAATAAGAGATTCTATACTTTTTAGGAGAGAGAAAGAAGAGAGGTAGAATATGTGGATCAAGTAAGAAAAAGATATGTCGACTCTGAGTCACTGACACTCCTCCCCGACCTGGCCCCCACCCCCACAGAGAGAAAGAGAGAGATAGAGAGTGGGACACCGTCAAGGTGCTTTTCTTGGAATTGAAGCATACAAACTTTGTTTTGCTCCCACCTATTACAATGCTCTAACGAGAACGTTTTTTGTTTTTGTACTCGGAAATAAATAGAAATATATTCTTGTCTTCTATGAGTGGAAACAGAAAACAGAAATAACGTTCATTAAACTTCTTGTTCCACATTTTTTAGAACAAAAAATAAAAAACAGTGTTTAGTAAAACATTTGTTATACATTTTTTTCTTTTTTTCATATTTAAACTTGTAATTATTAGACAATACAAAAACTTTTCAGCAGAACTAGTCTTCCATAAGTATGATATCATATATATATGAAAATTAAATTAAATTAAAATTGATATCATATATATGTAAAAATTAAATTAAATTAAATTAAATTAAATTAAAATTGATATCATATATATGTAAAAATTAAATTAAAAAAATGATACAAGTTAAATGATAATAATATACATAACATGTATATCATAAAGAGTTATTATTTATAAGTGATTTTTTTTAAAAAGAAGATGAAATTAAAAGCATTTTCAAAGTGTTTTTTTATTTTAATAAAGATAATTTATGCACATTATATATTATTATATTGATTGATTATGTATTATTTAGCTAAGTAGACAAGAAAAAAATTATAATATGTAAATAAGAAAACAATTGTGCAAAAAATCATGAATAGTGAAAGTTATATTTAATATTATATATTATTTAATTAAGTGGGTCATGTTACATTGGAGAGAATATTTCTCTGCTATAGTGAAGAAACAGAAGAAACATCTTTTTTTGTTTCCTCGTTCTTTTACAAAAATGAGAAACATTTTTCATTACAGAGAATAGAAATATTTTAATAAACATATTTTTTTATTTTTGTTTTTACCTTTTTAAGGGATAGAAACAGAAAAACGAAAAACATTTCCGTTAGTGAACGCATTCCTAATCTCTCGAACTATAAAATTGATAGAAAATTACTCTATCGCCCCACAAAACTATATAATATATATATATCCATTTAGCATCCTGTACTATATATAATATATATGTCCTTTGAGTTAGATTACAATTGGTTGATTTGTGTTTTCAAAGTTTATAAAAGTTGTTGATGATCAGAACAGTCTCAACACATCATACAATATAATCAATATTCATTCAATTTTACTCTCACTCCATTTGACAATTTTAGCTGCTCAAACATAAACCTTGACTTCTGCATTTTCTGATCAAGATTTTCTTCCAAAGGAATATTTTGTACGGAAGTTATTTACGGGGATAAAATACATTGAAACTGCCTGAGGTTTATTTTACCTCCACGTATGTTTATAATTTGACAAAATTTGCATTCACCTTCTAAGATTTGATACATAATTACACTCTAACGTGAGTTTTTATATATTTGTAACAGTAAATGTATTATATTTATAATTGTGATCAAACTTTTTTCTTTTTTGAGTTTATTTTTCTTCAAATCTTGATTTATTGTATATTAATAGTTTTAAAAAATAACTATTTATTTTTTTACAATTTTATACTTAGTTCTAATCCAACCCAAGGCTAAACTGAGATTAATCCGATTTTTAGACTGCTTTGTATAATCCTAATTTAAAAAATTGAACATAGAATAGGCTTAGGGTGGGGTTTTTGGATTGAATGTTGGGCTTGAATTGAAGGTTTTATATCTTGGATTGAGCTTGGATATCCCTCAACCTGTCTACTTTCTCCTCTAATTCAACAGAGTAATCATATACAAAGTTAATATCTGGCAAATTTTGATTGTTCTTAAATTTTGAATCCATACTGTCACCTTGAAAAATTTTCAAATGGAATTACGACAAAAGCATAATGATTTACCCTCCGAAGATGACATACATTTTTCTCTAATCCAAGCAACACATGCAAACACTAGCACACACCACACTATCTCACATGGGATTCTAGTTTTAGGAGGGCTCATGTTACACTTCAGTATCTGCAATTAACACGAGTAATTATTGAGTATCTTAAAATTTTCATATTTATAGAAATTTCATCAATAATAAATTTTTATTTCACATTATTTTAAGAGTTAATATGAAACAGAGAGTTTCTAATGGTGGAATTTTTTTCATATACGAAATCCAGTGGAATTAAATAATTTTTCAACTAACACATGAAACATATCTACTTTTTTTTATTTTTTTCCTTTTCTCTTTTACTTTTTTTTATTTTTTATTTTTTAACCGAAGCGCTAAGTTGAGGATATGGCTGGGCCCGAAATCAAATTTATTCTTTAAAGTCCATTGAACTGAGGGTGCTATAATTTTAAAATATTATTTAATAATGGATCATTACAAGCAAAAATATTGATATTGCCATTCACAAAGTAGACCGGGAAATTGTTTTATTCTACTTTTATATTTCGGTGTTACTAATACTATTGTAGTATTGGAAAATTGTTTTAATCTTTTGTGATAATCTGTTGGGGATCCGAATCTAATAATTCGTTAACTAAACAAATCAGATATGAATTATAGTCGATTCGAACAGATCAGATCTAATAATTCGTTAACTAAACAAACCAGATATGAATTATGATCGATTCGGACAGATAATAATCTGATCCGATATATATATAATATAATATATAATATACTATAAATATATTACCTAATACTATAATATATAATATTTACACATTGCTAAAATATTTTTATCATTATTTTCTTCTCATTCTCTCTCTCTTTTGTCTCTCTTTATTTTATTTTTATTAATAAAAAGTCAAATACTTACTCTTTAAGTGTACCAATTAAACGTCTAAGTTTCAAAACCATGACCTGTGTTGCTCACTGTGAAGGTCAATTAGACATTTATATGATTCGAATCCAATCCGATAATTACTAATTAGGATATGTATTGGAACATTCAATCCAATATCTCTTTAGGGATTCAAATCTAATAATCCTTTAGCTAAACAAATCGAATATGGATTATGGTCAATCTGGTCCGAATCCGATCTGTTTACCAACCTATTTACACCTATCACATGAATTAGAAATAAAAGTGGTCCGATTAATCATTCTCATCATCATCATCATCTTTACTTTTATTCCGTACAAACAGAGTCGGTCACATATATGGATTCTCTTTTTCCACACGTACTATTTCCTATCGTGGATCACATCTTATATTAGAATTAAAATTTTGAAATTGTCTCTTATCAATTTATTTCATGTTAGTTTTAGTTGACCTCTTCGTCTCTAATTCTCTGTGCAAATCAATCTTTCTTTCATCAAGAGTGCATGATAAGTGTGATGAAGCGGAGTGGAAGCTATTAACATTGACAAAGGAATAAGAGAACAATTTTGAATCCGCAAAATTAAGATAAAATTGTTAGGCAATCTGATATATTATTGATAAACGAATGAATTATACTTTCTAGTACGTACATATTTATAATAGAGGAAACCTAACACTCTAAAGAAACCTATTACTAGCCACCTGTGCCTGTGGTAACCGGATACTGATCGGGCTCTTTGTTGTTGAGTAGATTGATGTATGGATCCTTTTTTCGTTAGAGGCCTCCTGGTTTGGGCCTTTTGGTTGGTTTTGGGCATTTTTTGGGCCCCATGGTTTTGTCCTAGTCTTGGACCGCTTGGAGTTTAGGCTCTCTTGTAATACTTAAAATTAAGTCCAAAATTCAACTTTCTCTAAAAATTCTGAAAAAAAAAAAAATAGAATAAGTGTAATCACTAATAACTACTAAATATAAAATTTCAAAAGATTTCGATCCGTGACCTCCCCTCCTATCAGACATAAAAATGCAATCTTGAAGCCTTAAACGATAGAATTTTAGAAAAAATAGCATGGACCACAAGTAATAGCTGGTGTGTATTGGTTATTGTTTGTTTTTCATCGAGAATGAGTCTCTTAAAATTGAAACGATGTGATCGACCTGAACGCGAAAAAAGTCAATAAAGTTATCCGAATAATGTAACCACTAATTCTAATTATTTATTATAGCCCATGTAAAAACTAATCTTATATCTTAAAAACTTTTTCTGTCATTTAATGATTAAACAATATAATTGTCAATTAATCAGGTTAAAAATGATGAGTCCTCTTTGTTAGAGTAACCAAAATCCCACATAAGTGTCAATTGGGTTCAACCAGTAATTGGAACTGAGCTCGAGCCATACTGCTCCTAGCTCTATAACAAAAGGAAATCTACTCATATTTGGGTTTTTCGCAATACACATGCATGCTTGACCCAGTTTTTTTTCTAGTTGTTTTAGTGTATCTAACTACGTCGGCTTAAAGGCCCCCACTACGAATGTGGCCCAACCCATTACCAGAAAGGTATTTAGAGTTAATTAGAAAACTAGCCAATTTAACTTTGACATTTAAGAATGTACTTTAGTCATTAACCACTTTATTAGGGTTGAGTTTGGGTTGAGGTATCAACAATTCGAGTCCAACTCGAATCTGAACCCAAATTGTAATATTATTTTTATACATATTTTTTATTTTAAATATATTATATATAGTATTCAAATTATGATAACATTTTTCTTTTCAACTTTTTTTATTTAAATCTTAATTAATTGTATGTTAACACTTTTGAGAATTAATTTTTTTACAATTTGTTTGTACTTTTTTAGAAATTTGCATTAAGTTCTTAATTATTATTTTTTGTTTAAGAGTAATCTAATATGAATTAACTAAAGATCAATTTAAATTTTCAATGTGGAGATTGGTCATATAGATAACCCGAATTAACCCGACTTTCTAACCTGAAATTTCAACATAAGTTTAAAAATTTAAGGATGGGATGAACTTGGATTGAGTAGTTAGGGTTGGAGGCCGGATTATAATTGAACATTTCATATGTCAAATTGGCCCGAATTGCATCTCGTACCTACCCGATGCGCCCAAGTTACCGTCCTACGTAGAGTTGCTTCCCTTATGCGGATAACCATAGACTTAACTGAGTAAAGGTGTTTCATTTTTCAGATTCCAAGCAATTAAGATTTTAGTAACCATCAATTTGTTCTTTTCACTCGCCTTCTCTTAGCAGCTAAATTGCACTCAACCTACAACTAATTTGCAAAATTAAGACTTGGAATCTTATCAAGGTTGAAGTTGAATATTCTATTCTAATGCCCGGGTTTTCATTTTCCATTTACCTTCCCAAAATGGAAACCCATATCCTGAAGGAAATATTTGGTTTATGAGAAAATTGAGCGAAAATGGTCAAAAATAATAATAAGGGGTCAAATTCCGTTTTCCTCTGTTTTTCTTTGATTTCTAAGCAACCAAACGGATGCGAATCAGAGGAATCAGACATTTTCTGAAAAAGCCACAAAAAAATCAATGCCAAAGCTCAAAAGTGCAAATGAGAAAAATAAAAAAGTAAAGGATGACAAATATGTTGATCATTAGATTCTCAATCAATTTATTTTAAGCACAAAAAAAAAACTATCTAACATCCATATCCAAAAAATAAATAAAAAATAATAATCTTAATTCTTAAAAGCTTTTTCTGTCATTTAATAATTAAAAATTGTCAATTAATCTTGGTCAAATTGTCAAAATGACAGTCCTCTTGGTCACAGTGACCTAAATTCCATGGAACTGTCAATTGGGTTCAAGCACCAATTGAAACCTTGTGGGAGAATTGGATAATTCAATTCCAAATTTATTGTTTGGTTCCGTTAAATAAGTGTGGAATTGAAATTTATTCTAAATTTCACATAACCCAATTTCGCCCTTAGAATTCAATTCCAAGGTATGAATTGATATTTCTAAATCCAAAGGCCTATGGAATTCAGACAAAAAAATTGAGCCCCGTGGTTTGTTGACATCCGCACTTTGGATTCCAAACAAGATTTGATGACATAATTCATTAATTGTTAGTCTATTGCTTAGTTACATAATGTAATTACCAAAGTTGCAAACAATGGGGCATGGAAGCAAAAAAAAACATGGTTAGAAAGCAGAAAGTGATCAGAGGCCATTTTGAATCGAATAAGTCAGATTCTTATATGATAGTTTACTGAAAAAGTTCATAGAAGTAATGTGAAAAATACTAAAACTTGTATCTATGAATTGGGGTATAGCTAGTCTTTTGGAAGGATCAAACATTTTACAAGGGCTCTCAGAAAAATTCCTAAAAGCTTCCCAATGATTTTCCATACTAGTATTGTCCCAACTTTCTAGAATTTTTCGGACAGCTATGGCCCATGCCACGATTAATTTTGTTGCAACTTTGTCTTTTGCTTCAACATGAAACTACCCTTCATTCATTTTAGGTCATGGAGGACCTTGGACACCTTTATGACATCAATCCATATACATATCCTAAATATGAATGTTTTGTGTGGGCATATGGATTTTGGGAAAGAGATGAAGAAATATTCATAAAAGGAAAAAGTGCATGAATTTCCCTTTATGATATTTCATTATTTTTTTGATTACCCAACTCAAAATCATTGAAGGATATGGTAGGTGTTAGCTATTCTTGGTCTAAGTAGGTTATATTCAGTAGTGGTACTTGAGGTGTACAGCTTTTGAAACCAGTATCAGAATAGTAATCTTATGAGGGGCCTCTATTTCCTTTTATGAGGGCTCTTCAGCTTTTTTGCTTCTAAGGTGCTCCAAAGGACCAAAAGGACACACTGTCAATGTGCAACCATGTATATATAAGATTACAATTGAGTAATATTACAAAAAAATTTCTGACATGTCTAACACAAAGATCTATTGGGGCCCACCTCACCTCTCCCCTTAACAGATCACTCAAATTTTGTATATTGAAATAATATTGTATAGATTAGGGTCTAATCAAGTTTTATTATGTGTTTTTAATATTATGAACTTTCTTTCTCCTTCCAGCCCAAATAGACTACTTAGTTTTGCCCAACTGTTGGCTAAATTTCATGCAGCTCTCAAAATGAGTACGAGGACATGGTGAGCATCAAAGAAGACATTGTGCAGTTGATAATGTCCTGTGTCATGTGGGTACACCCGTACAGTTTTCCCTTCCCTTAAATCTTAATGCTGGTTCAGTTTGTCTGTTTTTTGGCTTGAGTTCTTGTTAGAGTTCTGATTTGAAATTTCACAATTCATTATTTGATAGGAAAACAATATTCTAAAATATTTTCGAGATTGAAATATGGAAAACAATATTTTAAAGAATTTTTTTTTTTTTGGTAAGTAACTTCTTCCATGGTTCACTTACAAAAGCAAAGTATGTCCCGTGGTGGTCGACATTGCAAAGACTTCATAATAAAATTGAGTTTTTTTTTAATGACATAATTTGACTTGGTCATTAATGTTACTAGAGTGCAATTTGAACGGATTAACTCAAATCAAGCTTGAGTCGAATCTAATTTTTCATTAATTTGAGCACCCATCTTTTATAATTACCGTTGAATTTGATTTAAAATTTCTAACTCAAACTTAATTTAAGTTGAACTTGGATTAAAGTGTCCATCACCTTAGCTAACATGAATCCAAATTCTAACATTACTGTTTAAGTATTTATAATTGTAAATGTATTATATATGTATTTATAACTGTGATCAAATTCTTTTTTCTTTTTCTTTTACTTTTTCTTTTTTAAGTTTATTTTTCTTTAAATCTTGATTTATGGTATATTAACAGTTTAGAGAGAGAATTGTTTAATTTTTCAATCTTTATTGCTCAGTTCTAATTCAAGCCGAGGCTTAGCTGAGATTAACCCCATTTCATCCACATGAGGTGTGTGATGCATAGACTACCTTAATGACAAAACAAATACCAGCTAACAGACCGAACCCCACCAATAACTAAGATTGCTGGGGTTGAATAATTAAGTGCAGAGCATATAGGTTGTTTGAGAGAGAATCTTGATTCCTTTATAGTCACTATATTTGGTGTCAAGAAAGTCTCATGTTCACCCTGAGTAAGATATCATCATTGTATATATATATATACTAGTTTAAAAAATATTATAATACATCCAAACACATTAATTAAAACATCCAAAACTATTTACATTACGTAACATTAGTAATATAAACTCACTTGTTGAAAAAAGAAATTATAAGTTAACTACTATTCACATGAAAGGAATCAAGTATAAACTATAAGAAATCAAAATGTATAATTCTAATCATTCTTAAACAATGTATTACTATTCTTTTGAAAATTCTCAATAATTTATTCTTTTTATATTATTGAGTTATTCTTCAAATAAATCATTCTCAAGTGAAACTTCTTTTATAACTGTTACCACAAAACTATTTTTGACTACGCCATTTTTACTGTTATATTTCTTGATCATAAAAAGAAACGAATTTCATTTACAATTTGTCACTTTGTTGTAAAATTCATTCATCTCCTCATCCTACAAAAAGAACAATTTTTTTTAGTAATATTGATACATTTCAAATGAATTGTTTTATCCATAAATTTTATGAGCGAGGAAAAAAGTATTACCTGACTTTTTAACTGTATTAGCTCATCTAGTAAACAATTTATTAATGATTGAGAATTATCAAATATTGTTAGATATGCATTATTTGTTATATCTTTGACTCCAAATTGCATCATAAATCTGCATAAATGAGTATAATTCATTGAAACATAAAAATAAAGAATGACATATTTGTCATATTGTAATTTTTTTTAAAAAAAATAGAATGTTTAAAGATATAATAATACCATTAAAAGCATTTAGAGTCTTTTGTTTTGCAATTAGTACAACCGAGTAAAATATAATATTAATTAATAGGAAAACACTACAAATAGAAAAACTTTTAGAGAAGGGAATTGAAAAAATTGAAATAATATTTAATGAAAGCACTAATTTTATAATTTAGTTATTATTTATGTACTAAATTAAAATATATATTTAAGTAAATTATTTTTATTAAAAAACTGAACTTTGAGATTCAAATGTTAATTTATATATATATTTTTAAAAATTAAATTTTACCCAGTTGTTAACTAAACTTAAAAGATATATTCTTAATTCTAAATAAAATTGTTTGCTTGTATTAATTAATGGTCTCAAGTATATATTATCTATGTAAGATGAACTTTAAAACTATTAATATAATAAATATTTTAATTTCTAAAAGGATTTTACCAATCTTTATTGTTTTGTGTGCAATTTTATTTTTTGAAAAAAAAAAAAATTGCATCTAAGGATTATTTTCATATGAATTTTATCTTAGATAATAATTCTATAAGTTGTATCGTATAGCTTTAATTTTATATTAGTATATTATTTCACCATCAAAATAATAAAAGGTCAAAGATATATATATACACACACACACTGTTTACTAAAAATACAAAGAGGTTCAAAAGTTTCAGTAATTTTTTTATTTTTATAATGCATTCTTATTTTTTATTATAATATATTTATTATAATAAATATATAAAAACATAATATTTCCATAAATCTTAAACACCAAGTATTTTTTTCTAATTCTATTTATTATTTGTCTCACACATCATCTAGGGGTGCAACTTGGGTTGGGCAACCTGAGCCCAACCCGATTTTTTACATACTTGGACAACTATTTTTATAATTAGGATTGAGTTTGGGTTGAAAAATCTCAACCCAAACTTAATTAGGATTGGGCTTGGGTTGAGGTGCCAACAACCTGAGCCCAACCCGAACCCAAATTGTAATATTATTTTTATACATATTTTTATTTTAAAGATATTATATATAATATTCAAATTATGATAACCTTTTTCTTTTCAACTTCCTTTATATAAATCTTAATTTATTGTATGTTAACACTTTGGATAATTAATTTTCTAAATATTTGTTTGTAATTTTTTAGAAATTTGCATTAAATTCTTAATTTTGTGTGTGTTTAGGAGTAATCTAGTGTGAAACTTATTAATATCACTTTAAAATTTTAACATGGAGATTGGAGATATAGATAACCCGAATTAACCAGACTTTCTAACCCAAAACTTCAACCCGAGTTGCAAACCTGAGTTTAAAAATTTAAGGATGGGTTGGGTTAGAGTTGAGTAGTTAGGGTTGGAAGTAGGGTTAGGGTTGGATTAAGATTGAACATTTCATATGTAAGATTGATCTCAAGTTGTACCTCTAACCCACCCAACCCACCCGAGTTGCAGCCCTAACATCATCCCTAATAAAAACTCTTCCTTGTTCAGAAAAAATAAAAATAATATTATAATTCATACTTCTATAAATTTTCTAATTCTATTTATTCTTTCTTTTACACTTCATTCCTAACACAAAATCTTCCTTTTATAAAATTTAAATAATTTGATTAGAAAAAATAATTTACGGAGTTTCAAATCATGTAATTGAATTAAAATTTTGTTTTCCCTTAAATGTCTAAAGAATTTCAAATCCATTTACAGTGGCTTAATTAGGTTAGAATTTCAATTTAGTTCACACTTCATCCCTAACACAAATTCTTCCTATTTTAGAAAAAATAAAAATAAAATCATAATTCGTATTTTTATAACTTTTCTAATTCTATTTATTCTGTAGTAACCCTTGTGGACGGGTGTGAGTGGGCGGGTGTGAAGACAGACACTGGGCTGAGCTACCACACTAACAGAGTACAGGGTGCTCAATCCCACATCGCCTGGGTGTGAAAAAAGGGATGTGCTTATATGTAGTGTGTTCTCTTTAAATGGTATGAGGCCTTTTGAGGTAAAATCCAAGAGCAAAACTGTGCGGGCTCAGGCCCAAAGCGGACAATATCATACCATGTGTTGGAGCGGGGTATTATATATTCTTTCTCTCACACGTCATCTGTAACACACTGTCTTTTTATTTTTAAAATTAAAAAAAATGATATTTCTTATATATTGATATTTTTTCTAATTCTATTTATTCTTTCACTAACTTCATTCCTAACACATACTCCTAAAATATAATATTATTTAAATAATTATTTTTTTTCTAATTATATTTCTTCACTCTCTAACTTCATCCTAACACAAACTCCTAAAATATAATATTATTTTTTACATAACCATTATCAATTATATATTTCTAAGTGCATTATGCATATAAATCCAATCATGTTCTGTTAGAATTGATATTCCGAGCTAGACACAAAAAATCTACACCAAATATGATTATATTATATTATAGGGTGTGTTTGTAGTTTGAAAAGAAAAAAGAATAATTAAGTTTGTATAATTAAAGCCATGAAATTTGGCGCAATAACATGGTAGATAAGGTATCAACTTCTAAAATAAAATGATCATCCACTAATTCCAAAAAGCATAAGGTCTAAAACGAAAATTATTATAAAACAAAAACTTCTAACGTACAGTTGCATTAAAAATTAAAAAACAGAGGCCAAAGAGATGCATGTTATATATAAATAAAAATTATTATAAAGCAAAAACTTCTAATAGTTGCATCAAAAGTAAAAAAACAGAGGCCAAAGAGATGCATATTATACATAAATAAAAATTATTATAAAACAAAAACTTCTAGCAGTTGCATCAAAAGTCAAAAAATAGAGGACAAAAAGATGCATATTATATATAACTTCACTATCTTGCCACAAATTCAAAATTTCAAAAATAGAGAGCAAAGAGCAGTAACACGAATTTAACTACTTTTGAAAAGAAAAAAAAAACTTATGTTTACAATTAAAAGAAATAAATCTAAAACCCCTCTAGCTAATTAGAGTTGTGTTTTGCCTATGGACAACACTTGCCAAAAAGATATAGATGTTGGAGATGGAATTGACAAATGGAAACAAACAAATACAGTTTGGCCAAAAATATATAGATGTTGGAACTTGTCTTTGTTGTACATAGTGATGTTGATAATCTATCAATTTTTTGTTATATCATGTATTAATTTTTATGCATTATCTATTATCTTTCGTGTTTTATGATACTGTAATTTAGTATTGTACCATGCACTTAAATTTTTTATTCAGATTTGGCTTAGAATCGGTATTTTGAAAATGAAGCTTATATTGGTTAGTTGAATACCTTCAATATTAGTAGCAGCCAGAGTACCTAAAATTTATAATGTGAGATTTTCCTTTAGATTCACCATTATCTATATTGTTCTACTTATGTTTGGGTTGAGGTCTAGCAGCATTGTT
Organism: Cornus controversa; assembly: GCA_026545225.1. NCBI lineage: Eukaryota > Viridiplantae > Streptophyta > Magnoliopsida > Cornales > Cornaceae > Cornus > Cornus controversa. The sequence continues at coordinate 102,246,965 of CM048845.1, forward strand.
ATTCTTTTGCTGCTCACATCTTCAGAAGCTAATATAAAACAATCTTTTGCAGCTGACATCTTCAGAAGCTAATATAAAACAATGAGTAGAAAAAAAAAATCAAAGAAAAGAACTCACATGTAAGCTGAGGCGAAACCGAATTGAATGATTGTTGATGAGATCTGAGAGAAAGTTAAGAACTGCGTTGAGAGCCGTGTTGATAAGAGTCGAGAGGAAGATAAGAGCGGAGAGGAAGAATGGAAAGTCATATGGGTTGGACCCGAGATCTAATTTATTCTCAATTCCGTTGAACTGAGTTGTGCTATAATTTTGAAATATTAGTAAATAATGAGGCAAATAGGGGCAAAAATATTGATATTGGTGTTCACAAAGTAGCCCGGCACTATTCATTGAAAACAAAAAGGTGGCCCGACAACTAGGATCCGATCCAAGATGAATTCATTCGCTGGATTTCGTGTATTATATATGTTGGATATGGATCACATTCATACGACCCAACTTGATTTTTTTGTATTTGAAAGAGCGAAGAATAAAGAAACAAAAAAATGTATTGTTAATGGAATAGCAAGTTTTTATACTCTATTTGTCTTCAAATAAGTGTCACTTTGAAGACTCAGTCTTTTGTAATTTTTGGAAGAAAAAAAAAATTCTAATTTCATGGAGTTCTAATTTAAAAAAAAATTCAAAGTTATTATAAATTATCTTAGAAAACCAAACATAGAAAACTTTTAAGCTTTTAATTGATTTTTCAAAATGTTATATGAGACATATGAAAAAGAAAAGGACACTTGTTCTTGAGGGAGAGACTAGTTATTTATCGAAAATGTAATACTTATGACAGGGGCTCTAAAGAATGTGGTGGAAGAATTATTGTCAGAAATAAGAATGGCTATGTTCTTCAAATTGCATCTGTTTTTCGCCAGCATTGGAAGAATTGTTGTGCATAATTAAGACTTGGAATCTTACCGAGGCTAAAGTTGAATATTCTATTCTAATGTCTCATATTTTTATTGGCATATGGTATTTTGGTATACTCCATCCAATATGTCAAAATTGGGTATAAAAATACCTAATTTATTGCAATTATAAAATATATTTTAAAATAATATTAAAAACTCATAAATTAAAATAATGAAAAAAGTTCATTTGACATACATATTTGATGAAATTTTAAATGTCAAATAGGCATTTGAGGTATCAATCGGAGAAATTCTCAATGTTAAAAATAGTTGTCGTAAATGTTACGTATAATTTGACATACTGATTAGAGATGCTCTTAGGAACCAAAATTTCATAGAACTATCAATTGGGCTAGAGCACCAATTGGGATTGTGTGGGACCGAACATAGACAAGTTTTCAAATCTGGTGGGCTCTATTATGTTGCGTGAGCTATACTCCAGTCCTCCAAATTATACATACTAATAGTAATTTTATTTGCATGTAAATTACTAGCTTAATTGCATAAATTGTAACGCATGCATATATAACCCTTTTTATTTTGGGTACAATTCTAAAAGAAAATTGTAAAAATTAAATAAATAAGAAATCCATTGAGAAGAGCTATAATGGGATAAACTTGCTGAAATCCCTTTCATATATATAAACCATATACATATGAGCAATGCTACACGTCTCGAATAAATATCATGAATTTTAACTCGAATCTATGTGGCAGGTGATAGAGTCCATTATTTTAGGAGATAAAATTAAATGGTATGTTATTATTGGTGGGATTCCCCCCATACACAAAGTCCCTATGGTATTAACACTTGCCACGTAGATTCGAGTTAAAATTTGTGAAATAAAATTGTGACGTTTAGCATTTCTCTATACATATATACATGCCATACAAAACTAACTAGCACAAGGAAGGAGTAGAGGGGCACAAAAGGAGAAGTTGCCCCCACTCAATCTTTCCATATACTAATTTAAACAGAGTCAATCTCCCACTCTTATTATAAAGTAAAATAAATTCATAACACATGCTTAGGAACCAATATATATATATATATATATAGAGAACCAAACAGCTGGAAGTACTTAGTGGCGGTTAATGACCAAAATGGCGACTATGGACAGAGCAAAGATGGTCCATGAGATGATCTTGAGGCAGAGTGGTGAAGATACTGTGACGGCAATGAGGAAAGCTGTGACCCCGGAGAGGACCCCCACATTCTCTAGTGCTCGAGCTACACCAGCAAACTTTGTAGACATGTACTTGGACACACAAATTGCGGCAACTGCAACTACCATGGCAAGACATAGCATATGAAAGGCTATAGGGAGTTTGTCATCATTTTGATGCGACTGAGCAGCGATTGTGACCGCAGACTGAAAGCAAAATCCAGCTACCATCACCGGCCAGTCCAGATTGGGGTGGCCGGCATTAATAGGTGCAGGAGCTGCATGACCAGGAACGGGTGGACGTTCGGCAGCTGCTTCAGGGTCTTGGTATTGCTGCTGCTCAACCACCGGGGCTTCTGGATGGGCAATGGAAGGAAGTGTTGGTGGAGGAGGGAGGCTTGGTGGCTCTGGCGGAGGAGGCGGGAGGTTTGGTGGCTCAGACATTTCTTTCCTCTCTACGGGCATACATACTAGTTTTTGCTGTACTTATATACATAAGAGGAGGGAGAAGGGTGATCTGTGATTAAGGTTCACACTTTGGATTTTTGGGAATTTTCCAGGAGGGAGAAGGGGGTGATACTTTGGGTTTTTGTGAATTGATGTTGATGGTGGTAATGTGGCAAGGGGGTGATACTTCGGGTTTTTGTGAATTGATGTTGATTGTGGAAATGTGCATTCCACTGTGGCAAGGGCAAGGGGGTGATACTTTGGGTTTTTGTCCATTGATGTTGATGGTGGTATACCACTGTGGCAAGGGCAAGGGGGTGATACTTTGGGTTTTCGTCAATTGATGTTGATGGTGGTATAAAAGGGGGTGATACTTTGGGTTTTCGTCAATTGATGTTGATGGTGGTAATGCACATTTCCACTTTACCACCATCAATCGACAAAAACACAAAGTATCACCCCCTTGCCACAGTGGTAATGCACATTTCCACCATCAACATCAATTCACAAAATCCCAAAGTATCACTCCCTTCTGGAAAATTTCCAAAAACCCAAAGTATGAACAGGGTTTTGAAAATATTGGGGTCCACCAACATCACCCTTCTCCCTCCTCCACCCAATATTAATTTATGCTAATCCCAATATTTTCAAAACCTTCACATTCATTACACAGGCTCTTAGCCTCCTTTTGGGTCCCATTACAGGATCCAAATATTTCCAAAACCTTCAATTTCATTACACAAACTACAATATCTTAGCCTCCTTTTCACAACACAATCTCTTAGTTGCATTTTTTTTTATTTTATAATTTTCCTTAATTTTGTTAAAATCTTAATAATGATCTTACAAAATATTTACTAAAACGCACCATATTTATACCCTCCTCCAACTGAAGTTCAGTCTTCACACTCAAGATCCTCTCTTTTGTTTTTGCACTACTCCAATGATTGTAGTTCATTTCCTTGTAATTATTAGTTGGGTAAATTACTTTTATCTCTCCTCAAATTTGACTTAATTATTTTCATATTAAAATTTTTAAAAGAAAAAATTATATTTCAGTGATCAAAAATTAAAAAGTAATTGCTTTAAAGTGACCTAAAAATATAAAAATATGAATAGTCACTAATCTAAAAACTAAATTATTCTTTAGTGACCATATGAAGGTAGTTTTGTCAAAGTGTTTTAAATAGTTACTAAAAATAAATAATTAATTAAATATATTAAACATAACACTTCTCACATTCTATTATGCATCTGATCTAATACAGAATTAGAAAATATGGTAATAATTAAACCCAACTTTGCATTCTAAAAATAAATATATATCTATCTATACTACTACTAAAAATACAAATGGGTTTTTTAATTTCAGTACACTATTTATTTATCTTTAATTAGAAAAATAGAGTTATAACTTGTACAAAACCCTTTTTTAGTATCACAACATTATTTATTTATTTTTAAATAGAAAATAAAGTTATAACCTAAACAAAACCCTAAAACCCCTAAAATCATAAACACAAACACGGCTCTCATCAAGATGTGATTCCTTGTCTCGGCTCTCATCAACAAGCATTTCAATTCGATTTTCTCTTGACTCACGTCAACTTTCATGTGAGTTTCTTTTCTTTTTCCTTTTTTTTATTATTTTTTTCTTTAATTTTTTTCCCTAGTAAGATTTTTTTTGTATGTTTGTTCATGCGATTAGATGATCTATGCTATTTATTATTTATGAATTTCTGCTTTTAATTTCTTGCTATTTAATTATTATAAATCTTTTCTTTTTCTCTTTTTTTTTATTATTTGTTTTCTTTAATTTTTCCCCCAAGTAGGCTTTTTATTGTATATTTGTTCATGTGATTAGATGTATAAACACTAGTGGATGGGGTACGACTTGAAAACGGCTCTTCTGCTCAAAAACAAAATGTTCTAAATATTTATGAAAATTCTTCTTCTCATTGGACTATTTGTATCCATATGCATTAGGATCCCGATTCATGACCCTGATTCATGAATCTCTCAATTCAAGAAATAAAAATAAGAGAATCGAACCATTTCTTCCTGACTCTTTTTTAAATTTCTCTTACCATGTTGGTTTGGTTGGGATAATATTGTTGCACTCGATGAGCTTGCACTTTTTTTGCCAATCTCTTTTTCTATTGATGCTTCTTCAGGGTTAAAGCCATCATCCATAAATTGAGATGTCTGAGAGGTAAGGTAGGTAATTACAAAACTCAAATAAAAACTATATATAGCAAGCATCACTGAAAAGAAATTTTACCAATCTTTTGCTATGTTGTCTGGATTGGGATGATGTTGCACCTAGATGAGCTTGTTCTTTTGCCAATCGATTGACTTCTTTTTTTTCTATTGATGTTTCTTGAGTGTAGAGGTCGCATCTTGGTGCGATGGCAAGTGCCTTCACCTAAAAATGATAGGTTTCTAGTTCGAGACTTGGAAGCCCCCTCTCCAAATATGGGGGGTAAGACTAGCCGGCATTTACTTCTCCCAGACCCCGCTCAAGCGGGAGCCTTGTGCACTGGGTACGACCTTTTTATGTTTTTCGAGTGTCAATGGCATCGTCTAAAGGCTGTGGCTCAACCTCCAGTCTAGCTGACTGAATGCTCTATTACAAGTTCTCTCACCCTACATCTATTTAACACACTCAAGAGACAATACAATATTGTTCCCAATGATAAAAGATATGATCCCAAAGAAAACAAATTCAGTTTATGTTCACAACTCTTGAGATAAACAATATTGAACTTTTAGTCCATCAGTAGAGACTTTCGGATTAATATTGATGGGGTGGTTGACTCCTAATATGAGACATGTGATGTGGAAGAGGAAAATACTTTGACATACCCCTAGTGAGAAAAGAAAGCTGAGGAGGTAGAGTTTTACTAGGGCATGCCTATCGCTTGGTCGCTATAAATACCGAACGGTTCATATACCAAGGTACGCATTGAATACCCTTTGAGTTACTTGACAGCTTTAGAAGCCCTTCTCGATTTCTGACTTGATCGTCAGAGCGTACTCGGCCGGTACCACGTCGGTGCCCTTTCGATTACTCTTCTCTTGTCCTTCTTTACAGGTTGGCGTTTGACCAGCTCGGGGTGGATTTTTTGCTTCATCAGTTGGCGCCGTCTGTGGAAACGGTCACAAAACTTGACTGTTCTACTCGAATCATACACGAAGCATGATGCACCTACGCTCTGGATTAGAAACTACGACCGTACAGGACCCCCTTGTTGGCCATGATCCTCCAGTACAAAACCTTCCTGTCCGAAACGACCCTCCAGCCGCGCAAGATCCTCCTATCAGTACTGACCCTCCAACCGGATAGGACCCGGCAACCAGCGCGCTCGCAGGTCATGGAGGCACGCAACCCCCTAGACAGATGGACTTTCCTGGGACACACCCCGAAGTCCCAAACGATCAGGGCGTGTCGCAGCGTTGGAGCACCAGGTTCGAAACTTAAATCAAAGTCTGGCTCAGTTGCTCCAACAAAATGCGGCGATTCTGCAACGCCTCCCTTTTGTGGCGCCGGTGTCATCGCCAAGTTACCTAAGGCCTATTCACCCTGAGGGGGACAGTATTGGGCGAGAAAGCTAAGTCCCAATGGAGGACGCAACTCAGAGTCAAGTGAGAGGTGGGACAAATCACAGCCGTTTAGTCCTGCCCAAAAGGAGCCAACCCCATGGAGATTTCGGACCTATTGCTTATCACGACATGGAGATGCAGGACCTGAGAGCCAGGGTAGAAAGCATGGCCCACGCCATAAGGGGGAAGGGTCCAGCCACAATAGAGGACTTGGTCCAGCAAACCAAAGCTTTGACGGGACCAAGGACCCGCTAGATCACTTGGAAACTTACAAGGCGTTGATGCATCTTCAGGCGGTACCTGACGAGATCATGTGCAGAGCCTTTCCCACTACCTTGAAAGGCCCTGCCAAGTCCTAGTTCAACAGTTTGAAACCAGCATCTGTTTGTTCTTTCAAAGAACGGAGCCAACTATTCGTTGGTAATTTCATTGCTGCTCGAAGATACATGAAACCTGCTACCTATATCCTGAATGTAAGGCAAACCAAGGGGGAATCGTTGCGAGATTATATCAACTAATTCAACAGAAAAATGTTACAAGTGGATGCCTTGGATGATAAGGTGGCAGTTACAGCATTCATGGGAGGACTATTGCCCTCCAAATTCCTATACTCTGTTTCTAAGCACCCCCCGAAAGCATGTCCGAGTTACTTGTGAAAGCTCAAAAGTACATGAATGCCGAAGATGCCTTTGATGTTCGGATGGAAAAAGGTGATAGTGATAAAAAGGTGGACAGAAAAAGGAGAGGGTAATCTAGCAGAGAGGAACGAAATCCTAAGTACGGCAGAGTGTCACAAGAACAGAACGATAAAACCATGCGCCGTGACAGGGGATTCAGTTTCACCCCCTTGAATGCGTCGATAAGTCAGATCCTCCTCCACATCTAGGACAACCCGGCAGTATCATGGCCTCCAAAGTTGAAAACTGATCCGGACAGAAGATCCCGTGATAAGTATTGTAGGTTCCATTGCGACCATGGCCACGATACTAATGAATGCATAGATTTGAAAAACAGATTGAGAGTTTGATTCAAATGGGCTAATTGCGGAGATTTGTGGTCGACAGGGGGTAGAGAACACAGAATCATACACAGGACGTGAATGAAGACGTGACTCGCAAAAATCCTCTAATGGGGGAAATTAGAGTCATCTCTGGAGGAATCAGGGGAGGCAGCGAGTCTAACGCCGCTCGCAAAGCACATGCAAAGAAAGTCAGAAACTTCTTCGAAGTCGGCGAGGTGAGCCAGTCACCCGCCAAGTGCCATCGATTGGACGACTAGATCATCACTTTCTCAGAGGATGACGCCAGAAAAATTCAGTAACCCCACGATGATGCCCTCGTGGTAACATTAATTTTTGCCAATTTCATAATTAGGCGGGTTTTAATTGACAACGGTAGTTTCGCAGACATCCTTTTTGTAGATGCATTTGATCAGATGAAGATTGGAAGGGATAGACTCAAGCCTACTCAATCGCCACTCGTAGGCTTCTCTAGGGAGAAACTCCTTCCCTTGGGTACAATCGACCTCCCGATCACTGCTGATTCAAGCCCCAGGCAAGTCAACAAGATGGTAACTTTTTTCGTGGTAGACTGCCCAACCACGTATAATGTTATTCTGGGAAGGGCCACGTTGAATGCTATGAGAGCAATGACCTCTACTTACCACCTCATCGTTCGGTTCCCCACCGAGCATGGTATCGGGGAGCTAAGAGGAGATCAGGCCACGACCCGAGAATGTTATGCCACCTCCCTAAAGGAGAGGAAGATATCAGAAACCCTGAACATTGCGGGACTAGAAGTGGAAGAGAAAGAGGAGGTCCGTCATGTAGAGCCGATGAAAGAACTAGTTAAGGTTGACTTAAACGAACAAGGTGCAGGAAAGAAGGTGAGCTTGGGGTTGTCACTATCACCCACCTCTCGGGAAGAGATGGTGCGATTCCTCAGAACAAATGAAGATGTGTTCGCATGGTCCCATGAGAATATGCTTGGGATCGATCCAACCATTGCCGTACACTGACTAAATATCGACCCCACTGCCAAGCCAGTCAGACAGAAAAAGAGAATCTTTGCCCCATAAAGAAACATGACAATTTTCGAGGAGGTAGAGAAATTATTAAAGGCCAACTTTGTACGGGAAACCAATTACCTGGACTGGTTGGAAAACGTGGTCCTGGTTAAAAAATCCAATGGCAAGTGGCGCCTGTGTGTCGACTTTATTGATTTAAACAAAGCCTATCCGAAAGACAGTTTCTCCCTTCCCCAGATTGACATGCTAGTGGAAGGGACGGCGGGGTACGAGCGGCTCAGCTTCATGGATGCCTACTCGGGATATAATCAAATTCTGATGTGACCATCAGACCAGGAAATGACATCCTTTATAACAGAAAGGGGATTGTACTGCTATACAGTGATGCTGTTCGGTCTAAAGAATGTTGGCGCAACCTATCAGAAGCTGGTAAATAGAATGTTCAAAGAGCAAATCGGCAGGAATATGGAGGTGTATGTTGATGACATGCTCGTCAAAAGTCAGAGGGCTGCCGGCCACTTGTTTGATTTACAGGAAGCCTTTGATGTCCTTAGAAGGTACAGAATGAAGCTCAATCCAAGCAAATGTGCCTTTAGGGTATCCTCCGGGAAGTTCTTGGGCTATCTAGTCAGTAAAAGGGGGATAAAAGCTAACCCACAGAAGGTACAAGCCATCATGGATACAAGATCACCCAGAACTGTTAAAGAAGTCCAGAGGCTGACAGGAAAGGTGGCAGCATTAAATCGGTTGATCTCCCGTGCTACAGACAGGTGTCTCCCATTTTTTCGGATCCTCAAACGGGCCTTTGAGTGGACTCCAGAATGTGAACAGGCCTTGAGTGAGCTAAAGTAGTACCTCAGCTCACCCCCGCTCTTAACATGTGCGTGTGTAGGAGAAGAATTGTACTTATACTTGGCTGTCTCCCTTGTAGCAGTCAGTTCTGCACTGGTACGGGAAGAAGAAGGAGTGCAGATGCCAGTTTATTATACCAGCAGGGTGCTCCTAGGGGCGGTAGAAAGGTATCCCTCCATAGAGAAACTAGCATTCACCTTGGTTATGACAGCCAGAAAACTCAGGCCATACTTCCAAGCGCACACTATTGTGGTACTAACTGATCAACCGCTCCGACAAGTCCTCTTCAAACCCGAAACCTCTGGACGGCTTGTGAAGTGGTCTATGAAACTAGGAGAATTTAACATTCGATACAAGCTAAGATCAGCTATCAAAGGCCAATTACTGGCAGATTTTATAGCCGAATTTACATACCCCTGGGAAGATGAGCAGGTTCAGTAGGAAGAGGTGGAGAGCCCAATCCAACAAGACAGGGAGGACCTAATGGACCCATATTGCACGTGGCAATTGTTTGTGGATGGGTCATCCAACGCACAAGCCAGCAGCGTAGGGATACTAATCAGATCTCTAGTAGGGAAAACGTTCAAGTATGCCCCGCAACTCGGGTTCAAGGCAACAAACAATGAGGTTGAATACGAAACCTTGATTGCGGGGTTGAAACTAGCTAGTGTCCTCAAGGTTCGACAGTTAAAAGCTTATACCGACTCCCAGCTAATTGCCCGGCAGGTCAGTGCAGAATACGAGGCAAAGGAAATAAGGATGAAATCTTACTTACAAAAAGTACAGGAGCTGGTTATCCACTTCTAGAGGTTTTCAATCACGCGGGTCCCCTGCAGTGAAAATTCTAACGCAGATGCCCTCGCTTGATTGGCTATGGCACAAGAGGCCGCCCAAGGGGGGTGCTTGTAGAGCGCATAGACCACCCGAGTATAATAGGAGCGACATCATGCGAGGTGAACCAAGTGACCCAGGGCATGGAATGGGCAGATCTGATTGGCCCTCTATGCAGCAAGACGCACTGAACTTTGTTAAGAAATGTGAAAAGTGCCAGCGCTTCGCCAACATCCCGAGGCAGCCTCCGGAAGAGTTGACACCGATAGTGGCCCTGTGGCCCTTTGCCCAATGGGGAATGGATTTGTCGGCCCTCTACCTATGGGAATGGGGCAGACAAAATTTACAATTGTAGCAGTTGACTACTTCACCAAATGGGTGGAAGTCGAGCCCTTAGCTACGATTGGGGAAAGGAATGTCATCAATTTCGTGTGAAAATCAATTATATGTAGGTTTGGAGTTCCAAAAGTCATTATCATGGATAACGCAAAGCAGTTTGAAAGCCAGCGATTCCAAGATTTCTGCACCGAGCATGGCATAAACCACCGATATTCCTCACCAGGCCACCCGCAGGCCAATGGGTAGGCTGAAGTGGCCAACAGGACGATATTTAAGATGATCAAAAAATGTCTGGATGACTCCAAAGGAGCATGGCCAGAGCTGCTGCCAAGCATTTTATGGGCCTACAGGACCACCGTCAAAGTCCCCACAGGAGAGACGCCCTACTTTTTAGCTTTCTGAAACGAAACTGTTCTTCCTGTTGAAATAGGAGCGGTGACAAGTCATCGGGCCAGGTATTATGACCCCATTCGTAATGAGGAGGAATTAAGAGCCAGTGCCAACTTCATCGACGAGAAAATGGAGCAAGTGCTAGTACGGATGGCCGCGTACCAGCAGGTCATGTCCCGGTACTACAACACCAAGGTAAAGCAGAGGAGTTTTCAACTTGGTGATTTAGTCCTACGTAAGGTCACTCAAGCCACTAAACCCCCCAGCACCAAAAAATTGGCTCCTAATTGGGAGGGCCCGTATAAAGTAGTCAGAACTCAAAGGCGAGGCACCTGTTGGTTGAAAACCTTGGAAGGAAAGCAGTTGGCCCATCCTTGGAACGCTGAGCATTTAAGGAAGTTCTATCAGTGAAGTCTCTTTTTTCATGACTTGTTCTTTGTTAGTCTTCGTCCCATCTTCCTTATTTTTGGCTTGCATCTACTGTCAGCAAGTATTATTGTAGAAGTCGACTTTATTGCCAAGCCTCAAGTGTTATTTCTGAGGTTGGCTTTACTGCCAAAAACCTCAAAATAGGACTCCTGTCCAGTTTCATTTTTTCTTCTGTAAATTTTATTATGGAATGTCAATGGAAAGTGTTATTCATTTCAAAACGAGCCGTTATGTTCAGAATGAAAAACACTACCCTACGGGGGCAAAACCCTACAGGGACACACCTCCACGGAGGGCTTTTGAAGAAAAAGGCTGGATGGATTAATCCCGAGAAAAAACTACCCTATGGGGACAAAACCCTACGGGGACACACCTCCACGGAGGGCCTTTGAAGAAAAAGGCGGGATGGATTAATTCTAAGAAAAACACTACCCTACGAGGGCAACACCCTACGGGGACACACCTCCACGGAAGGCCTTTGAAGAAAAAGGCGGGATGGATTAATCCAGAGAAAAACACTACCCTACGGGGGCAAAACCCTACATAAACCCTTGTGATGCGAGAATTACAAACCATATTTCAATAAAAAAGAAACAAACGATTCCTTATTGATTAGAAACAGAAAGATACAGGGAGCCTCCACAAAAAAAGAGCATTACATGGTACCGAAAGAAAAAAACACCAAATCAAGCGTCAGGGTCTCCAAGTTGTAAGCCGGAGAAGTTCATATCAGGCCATTGATCCTGTGCCACCTCACAAAAATACTCAAACCCGTCGATGGACGACTAGCTGAAGGCCTTATCAAAGTCAAGTGAATCCTTAAAATGTTCCACAGTTAATTCTTTAATCCCAGGTAGGTCAGCGTTCCACCAGGCCATCTCCTCCCGCTCATGGTTGAGCTGTGAGTTAACGGTGTCAATTTCCTCGCCACGTGAGGCATGGGATGCACGAAGGGTCTCCAGCTCTGAGTTGAAGGTAGTGCGCTCACTGACAAAGGAAGCGCGTTACGCGGCAAAGGCGATTCTCTGCTTCTCTAGTTCTTCCTCCGTCCATAAGAGGCGATTGGAAATACCGAGGGCAATAATCAAGCCCTGTTTCACATATGAAAAGGAATACGTGGTTAAAAAGAGAAGGAAAGGGAGAACTCAAATATAATAGGAGGAGTAGGGGTGCACCTTAGCCATATTGGCCAGCAGATAACCAACAGAGGAAGGAGAGTCAATAGCATTCACTCTCTCAAGATCGCCCGGAAGAACAAACTCCCCAGCTCTTTTTACAGCAAAAGCTGTATCTGACAGTAGTGATCTGGTATGGCTGGCAGCCGGGGTCAGCAGCCTGGTATGACTGGTAGTAGGAGAGAAAGACACGTGCGAGCTACTACCGCCAAAGAGTTGCGTTGCCTGTACCCCGAATGTGCTCGGGTCCGGTAGAGAACCACCTGCAAACAGTTAGGTAGGAGGCACCCTAAACGGGCCGGGGCCCGGAATCAGAGCGCTCATAGCCGCAGAGAAGGGGGAGTACCCAATGGAAGGAGGGGAAGATAAGTCCACACCTGCAGGAAGACCGGTACTCTTGATAAACATGGGCATTCGTGGTTTTTTCTGAGCAAAGGGGGAGGAGGACGACTCAGCTCCCTTTCCCTTCGCCAACTTGAGAATATCTCTGTCTGGCCTTCTCCGCGATCCTGTGAGTTTGACACAAAACCATATTACACGGTTCATTAAAGGAGAAATGAAGGAAAATCAAAGGCATTAAGTTACCTCGCCTATTTCTATCCATAGAAACAAGATAGCCAAGCGTACTCAACCCCACGTTCGAGGTCAAGACCATTGCATCCCTCATTGGGAGCTCAAAGATGGTGTCTAGTCTGTGTTCTTCTTCGCGGCTCACAACCAGCTCGATCCTAGCAGCTCGAAGATGAAAATAAGTCGGAGTAAAGCATGGTAAAAGAAAAGTGGCAATAGTAGAAGAAAAAAAATATATATATATATATAGAAAGTAGAAATAGCTCACTTGTTGTGCTCCCGGCAGTATAGGAACGAGGGATGCGGAGGGGAGGGAGCTCCCAGTTTTCTGAAACAAAAAAGAAACGTTCTTTCTAATTTTTTATCCGTTGGCTATTGTCAAGAATCACCAATCCTCTGGCCAGGCCCCCTGCCCCTCGAGACCAGCTTTGTATATGACACCAGTCTTTGCTCTTTAGAAGGGTGTAACAAGAAAGGAACTCATCAATGGTAGGTTGAGAGGTGAGTTTGGAAGATTCCCCCAACACCAGAGTAGCCATAATAATACGCCAAGAGTTGGGCGTAAGTTGAGAAGGGTAGAGATTAAGTGCATGTAGCAGCTCTTTGGCAAAGTCCGCCATCGAAAATCGAAGTCCCGAGAGAAAATGACCTTCGTAAAAACATGTTTCTCCGGGACAGACGGAGTACGCCCTTTCCGCAGGCAGAGGAGCCCTAACCACGACCCCCTCCGAAAAAGAATACAAAGTCACCAGCTCCTCCACTTCAGACTCTGTCATGGTGGAGCTGATATCCTGGCACTCGCAGTAATCCGCCATTATCGAATACAGAAACTCAAATACTTGTACAAGGGGTGAGCCGGGTGCAAAGCTTTCTGGAGATTGCTTGTTAAAGCTATGGTCAATAACGTGCAAGCAGCGGGAGAGAGAGTGTATGAAAGTATCAAGCATGTGCTATTGAGCTATTGAGTTGATGTAGATACGAATGAAGAGGGAGTTGCTTATATAGGCAATCCATACCAGTCCCCAACGGTTCTTCTTCTAACATTCAGCTGCAACGGCCAGTAAATCAACGGTCATAAGTTCTTTTTCTAACGTTCATCTGCAACGGTCAATAAACCAGCGGTCACAAGAAGGTACAACTGCTAGCAAACCAGCAAACCAACGGTCACAAGGCAGGGCGTGGAGCTGGAGCACGTGGCGCGAAGCAAAACGGTGCAAGTCGAGCGCTGCCCAGGCTGGCCGAAGCTGCTCGCTTTGGCCGAGCGCTGCCCGACCGGGCCGGGCCTGAGCAAAAAAAGAAGAAGAAGAAAAATGTGTGTAATATGTTCTTGATACTCGACAAGCGACCCTCATGAACAGGGGGCATCTGATGGGGTGGTTGACTCCTAATATGAGACATGTGACGTGGAAGAGGAAAATACTTTGACCTACCCCTAGTGAGAAAAGGAAGCTGAGGAGGTAGAGTTCTACTAGGGCACGATACCGGACGGTTCATATACCAAGGTACGCATTTAATACCCTTTGAGTTCTTTGACAGCTTTAGAAGCCCTTCTTGATTTCTGACTTGATCATCAGAGCGTACTCGGCCAGTACCGCGCCGGTGCCCTTTCGATTACTCTTCTCTTGTCCTTCTTTACATGTTGGCGTTTGACCAGCTCGGGGTGGAGTTTTTGCTTCATCAAATATCATCTTGTTTTTGTATCTCAGTGCTACCAAATTCTGTGTAGGGAGAATCGAAGAGAGGCCCTAGGACAGCCAGATAACTCATATATTTATGGGAAGAAAATTGTTTTATTAATGTTAGTTAACAAAGCAAAACAAGCCTATTATAAGCACAACATTTAAAATCTCACATCACACCATCAGCTTAATGGAGGGAAGATAAATCATGAACTATTTTGCTGTAAGAATATACACCTATCACCTATGAGCGGAGCAATTAAGTGGTTTGGGAAAATGATATACCCAAAACAAAATAGTTAGAACAAATGAATACTTCAGCAATCCCAATTAGTATATGTTGGATTAACAGCCAGTATAGTATGCACTTATATAGCTTGGGCATGGGAATTAGAAAACTAGTCAATTCAACCACAAACAAGTCAATGCCAAAGCTCTGGTTTATGGTGCAAAGGGAAAGAGAGAAAAAAAAAAAGGTAGGATGACCATTAGATTCTCAATCAATGATATGCTACGTACCCTTTGAAATACACGAGCACAATGAGATTTGAAGCCAAAATCTATTACTATTATAAGAACAGATTCAACAGTAATAAAAACAGTTAGGCATTTATGTATCGTGGTACATTATGAACACATACAATTATGACGTTTAACATAGAAATCAAGCATACTCATGGCAAAGTCCATATAACAACTCATATCCATAATTATATATAAAATCAAACAGTTGGAATTAAGTAGTTAGGAGGCAGTTAAAGACCAAAATGGAGGTTATGGAAAGAGCAAAGATTATCCAGGAGGTGAGCTTGAGAAGTGGTGGTGAAGATACTGTGACAGCAATGAGGAAAGCTGTGGCTCCAGAGAGGACCCCCAGATGCTCTTGTGGTCGAGCTCCAGTAGGAGACTTTGCAGAGATGTACATGGACACGCAGAGTGCAGCAACAGCAACAACCATGGCGAGACACATCATGTTTCATGTCATGATCAGTTTGAAGTGATTGAGCTGCCATTGTGACGGCAGACTGAAAGCAAAATCCAGCTACCATCACTAGCCAATCCAGATTAATGGGGTGGGCATTAATATGTTCAGCAGCTGCATGACCAATAAGGGGTGGTACTGCAAGTGGAACGTCCACTGCAGCTGCTTCAAGGTCGTCATCGTCTTGGTCTTGGCATTGGAAGGAAGTGGTGGCACTGGTGGTGGAGGATGGAGGCTTGGTAGCGGAGGAGGAGGCGGGAGATTTGGTTGCTTAGACATTTCTTTCCTCTCCACAGGCATATCCCATATTCACATATAGTATTTTTTTTTCTACGATGAGAAGGACGGGAGTAGTTTTCCTATCCAATCCCTTGTGTACCAAAGTGGGACATCTGAATTTTGAAATTTTGGGGAATGAAAAGGATGTGTTTCATGATTTTTTTTTTTTTTTTCTTTCCTCTCTACCGCGTCACCCATATGTTTTTCTCCAAGTGGGATATGTTGAAGTAGTAAATTTTGAGGAAGCTTCCGAAAAAAAAATAGGGAGTGTGTGACCTAGATTGAAAATTATAAGTTGTCCATTGTGATTATTTGGTAGGATGATAAGGTACTTAAGAGCACCAAAAGTGAGGACAAGTCGAGCCGATTACAGTCAAATGTTTGAAAAAAAAAGTAATTGAATTCATTTGATTCTTAAGAAGCTACTAAAACAAAATTCATGTTTCTATCAAAAACCATTCACAAGGACTTCTTAAAAATAAAAACAAAAAACAATTATAGTTCTATTTTTCAAAAATGAAAACCAAAAAGGGGATCAATGGAAATGAAAAAAAGCATCAAACACTCCAAATTTTGTGTGATAGCTAAAAAAAGCACAGAAAAATAAATAAATTATATCTAAACTTGATCTTTTAAAAAGTTTTTTAATTTTCGTGGATATCATATTAATATCTCATACCAAGAGTAATTCAGTAATATCTCTTCAACTTCCAGAATAAAAAAAAAATTTGAATGTTCAAGTTTTTAAAGTGGCATAAGTGGTTATGTTATTTGTTATAATGAAAAAAAACAAGGCAGCTCATAGGAGCTACATCTTTCTGTTGTAAAGCAAAGACTCTTTCTTTCCATCTCCCTTTCATAATGTTTTGGAATTCTAACTTCTTCCTTGCCTTTCTTTGAATTCCAATTCATTAACGTTTTTCTCTCCTGTTCTCTCAAATTAAAATTTGACGACAAAACTGAGTTTGGTTTGGGTTTCATTTTGATGTTTTAGCATCACATCGATTGACTGACATCAACAATAAAAAGACTACAAACTTCCACTTGGCTTAGGTGTCTTCACCCCTCTTGACCATTCCGCTAGATTGATGTTTCCTTGTACAATTGTTGTTGGGACAAAAAGAAAGAAGGAAAAGACAAGAAAGAAAAGCAAAAGAAGATGTAGTTTCAAAATTGTGAAGACAAGTCGCTTACTGTAGCTAAAAAAAATGATGTATACTCCAATTTTCTACCATTAGTCTACTCTTGCTCAAAAACTAAATTCCCATACATTCAGTTCTGCCTTCAGTACTGAAATATCATCTTAGTATTTCGGTTCTCCCTGCATGTATTTTTGGTTATTCAATGTATGGAGGAAAAATCCCCACTAACAGGGAGACGATACGTGAAGGTTCAAGCAAGTCGAACACCACAATCACGTCACCAATACAGGCCCATATGACCCATCAACGCAAAAGCTCTGGTTTATGGTGCAAAGGGAAAAAAAAAATGTAGGATGACCATTAGATTCTCAATCAATGATATGCTACCCTTTGAAATACACCAGCACAATGAGATTTGAAACCAAATTCTATTACTATAAGAACATATTCAACAGTAAAAAAATGGGTAAATTACAGTGGTCTTTTCTGAAGTTTAGTTAATAAACAATGACGTTCGCTTTTATTTGTTAAATTATACTGACCTCTTTTGTCAGAGTTATTAGGTAGATGTTATTAACAGAAGTAATAAAATTATCTTTTATCCTATTTTTTTAATATTATTTTAGTTTAAAAACAAAGTAAAGCGAAAAGACAAAATTATCCAATCGTATTCCAACGTTTGCTCACATTTCTCCTTTCGCTCCACTGTCATTAACGACACTAGTGAGCTCAACAATTCATTTAGAAAACAATTCAAAATCTAAAATTGATGAAAAAAATATATTTTTGACAACTTAAACCCAATTTTAGTTTAAATAAATAAGTAAATAGTCTGTTATTCACAAATTTAACAAACAAATACATGAATTGAAATGAGTTTGTATTTATGTATATAACAAAGGAACAACAGTAATTTTTTAGAGATGTGGCCATGAATTGAAAAACATAAATAGGTTGGCTCGCTACTAGCTTTTTTATATGAGTTGGCTACTTTGCTTTGTAATTTTGTATACTAGTATGTGTGTACAATCAAAATAACGAACTTTTGTATCATGACTTTTAAAAACGTAAAAAAAGATTCAAAAAGAGAAAAGAAAATTTTATTACATAAATTGAACCAAGAATCTCCAATTCAAATAATTTAACCCTAAATCTTCTAAACCCAATTTCAAAATCACATATATGTTCCATTGAAGTCAAAGCACACAATTAAACTTTCTAATTTCAAGATCCTAACTCTTGATTGAATTAAGTGAAAAGAGAGAAAGTAGAGAGAGGTTGATAATGAAAAGAAAAAAGAGAGAAGAAAAAATATCTTATCACTTCTCTTTCTTGCCACCTGAAATTATCGCTGACAACCTTCGCAGACGATCAATTTTTGACTTTTTTTATAATGATAAGAAGAAGAAGGGAATAATTTTGTCAACTTTATTTAGTTAAAAAAGGTATTTAATTATTTCATGTGATTTCATAGGAATAATTATATTTTTACATGTTTTTTATTTTGGGTACAATGCTAAAAGAAAATTGTAAAAATTAAATAAATAAGAAATCCATTGGGAAGAGCTATAATGAAATAAACTTGCTGAAATTCATATACATACATGCCATACAAAACTAACTAGCATAAGGAAGGAGTACAGGGGCACAAAAGGAGCAGTTGCCCCCACGCAATCTTTTCATATACTAATTTAAACAGAGTCAATCTCCCACCCTTATAAGAAATTCGTAACACATGCTTAGGAACCAATAATTATATATATATATAATCAAACAGCTGGAAGTACTTAGCGGTGGTTAAAGACCAAAATGGCGACTATGGACAGAGCAAAGATGATCCATGAGAGAGGAAAGCTGTGACCCCGGAGAGGACCCCCACATTCTCTAGTGCTAGAGCTACACCAGCAAACTTTGTAGACATGTACTTGGACACACAAATTGCGGCAACAGCAACTACCATGGCAAGACATAGCATATAAAAGGCTTTAGGGAGTTTGTCATCATTTTGATGCGACTGAGCAGCGATTGTGACCGCAGACTGAAAGCAAAATCCAGCTACCATCACCGGCCAGTCCAGGTTGGCGTGGCCGGCATTAATAGGTGCAGGAGCTGCATGACCAGTAACGGGTGGACGTTCGGCAACTGCTTCAGGGTCTTGGTATTGCTGCTGCTCAACCACCGGGGCTTCTGGATGGGCAATGGAAGGAAGTGTTGGTGGAGGAGGGAGGCTTGGTGGCTCTGGCGGAGGAGGCGGGAGGTTTGGTGGCTCAGACATTTCTTTCCTCTCCGCAAGAATATCCCACATTCACATATAGTAATATTTTTTTTTTTACTTCTATACAGAGGAGGAGGAAGGGATCATGAGTAGTTTCGTCACCCATATGTATTTGCTTTTACATAAGAACCTAAGTGGGATATGATGTGTTTGCTTTTAGATAAGAACCTAAGTGGGATATGTTGAAGTTGGGAATCTTCCGGGGAAAAAGAAAATATTAGGGAGTGTGTGTGACCTAGATTGAAAATTACAAGTCGTCCTTGTCGTTATTTGCGTAGGATGATAAGATATGGTCATTAATAATTGGCATTGACGATTCATGACCATGTAACGAATTAAATTCTAAGCATTATCGTGGCAAAATTAGAAAGGAATGCCATCTTACATAGTTTTCCTTCTCTTTTTAATATTTAAAGACAAATGACATAAAAAAATAAAGAAAAAGAAAATCACTCGCGAGAACATTTTACAGTAAAATGTTTGAAAAAAAATTAAGTGAATTCATTTGATTCTTAAGAAGCTACTAAAACAAAATTCATGTTTCCATCAAAAACCATTCACAAGGACTTCTTAAAAAAAAAATCATAGTTCTATTTTTCAAAAATGAAAACCAAAAAGGGGATCAATGAAAATGAAAAAACATCAAACATGCCCAAATTTTGTGTGATAGCTAAAAAAACCACAAAAAAGTAAATAAATTATATCTAAACTTGACCTTTTAAAAAGTTTTTTAATTTATGTGAATATCATTTTAGAAACTTCTTATGGACAGGATCCAACCTTTAGAACAAAAAGGACAAGATTACTTGGAACTCAATTTGCAAGCCCAAAGAGATGGGGGGCTTAAGCATACCAAACATTGAATTGCTCAACAAGGCTAATATCCTAAAAAATCTATGGCGTGTCATTTCAAATAACAAGCAAAGTGCTTGGGCTCAATAGGCAAGAGAGTACCTGGTCAGAGGTAGATGCATTTGGGAGATCAACTGCACTCAAAAATGCTCCTGGAGTTGAAAAAAGTTGTTGTAACTAAGAGCTCTAATCAAGTCTCTTCTCAGGATCAAAGTTGGTAGTGGAGTGGGCATATCCTTTTGGCATGACAATTGGCTTGGTAACTTTTCTCTCTGTTCAAGATTCAGTGAACACAAAATCACAAGCTTTGACTTACCATCCAATGTCTTTTTGAGTTCTTATATTTCATCCCAAACTTGGACATTTCCTCCATCCATTGTTGCCTTGATTCCTGAACTTTGAACATCAATACCACCAGCTCCATCTCCATCCCTTGACTCATTCATTTAGCTTCCATCCCCAAATGGTAAGTTCAGTTTGAAACATACCATGCCTTTCCTATATACACATTTTGAACCTGCTCCTTGGAATCACCTAGTATGGAATTCAATGTCTATTCCAAAACACAAATGCATCTTCTGGCTTGCTATTCTCAATAGACTCCCTACCTTAGATAGGTCTGCCTTAGCTTACCTCCACAACCCCAATATCTGTGTTCTGTGCAGATCATCTTCTGAGTCAGTTGACCACTTATTTTTTAAATGTTCATTCTCGAGTCCAATTTGGCATTCTTTCAAACACAATGTGGGTTTCATGTTGGAAATGTAAATTGTGATTCTTTAATTGCTTGGGCAAGTCATCATTGGAAACCAAAAAATTGCAGTAACCCCATACAAAAACTGACTTTCTCAGCTTCCGTCTACCACATATGGAATGAGAGGAACAGAATAGTGTGTGAAGGAAAGAGCAGAACACAAAGCTCAATTTGTGATCAAATCTATAACTGTATTAGAGAACGGCTGTTCCCCCTTTCTGTAAATACTTGTTCATCTTCAAGCCAAGCTCAAAGAGCATAAGACCTTCCAGATTCCTTTCTTCGTCCACCTCCTCGACCGCCGGACTGAAACTTCATTCCTTAATCAATCAATCCCTCTAATGGGTGTAGAAGATTGAAGTTTGTAAAGGCAATCTGATACAATATAGCCGTTGAAGAACGGTTATTGATTTGAACCTTGAATTGAGGGCTTAATCAATTGGGCTAGTCTAAGTCTATTGGGCTTGTTCTGTAATCCAATAACCTATTGGGCTGCTAATCTAAATGTTTTGGGTTGTGACCATATGGATCTCAGTTTATCCCAATTTATGGGCTCCTGTAATTACTCATACATATATATACTTGCTTAATCTTTCGAAAACAAATATATATATATTTGCAGGCGCTCCATTTTTAATTTTTTATATTTTTAATACCATAATTACCTTTATAAAGCGAAAACTCTTCCTCTCCATCTCTCTTTCATAATGTTTTAGAATTCCAACTTCTTCCTTACCTTTTTCTGAATTCCAGTTTGTTAGAAATATATAAAAAATTGTACTGATTGAATTAAAATAATATTATGAACAATATATAAAGGCCTATTTATAAGCACATAATCTTGGTTGCTAAGTAAACTTAGGAGATAAGAAATCCTAGTAGTAGATGGTTTAGGAAATGGTATAAGAACCCAACTTGAGTTTGGAGCAAGATCTTCAATGCATGTGGCTTGATGGAAGCCAAGCGATCTGGATCTTTTCGGTGAAGACGGCAAACAAAACATGATAATGATATAGCCCAACCCACAACAATCATTCGATCTAGTCTAAAACAAACAATAAGAGAGTAATCAATTCACGGTGGCAAATGAAGAACTTGTCAAAGAAAAATATCATGGTATCACATACCAAAAAAGGGCCAAAAAATCTCCAGAGAACAAAACTCCAGAAGAACAAATCGACGGCCAACAACAGTCTCGTGCGGTGTTGGAGACGTCACGTGAAACTAGCCCGAGAACATACACCAAAACTAGCGAAATGGTGAAACGACATTGTTTTGGACATAGCCACCGAGGAAGAGCTAGATAATGAAGTTGGTGGCTGTGGAACATAAATGAAAACTTGTATATATGTATATATATATAAGGTGGAAGCTATTTTCTATAATTGATCACGGAGGATAAAGCTGATGGTGTCATCTCTAGCGGTGAGGGCGATGGACAATGAAAATTATGAAGAATTAGTAGGCTCTGATACCATGTTAGAAATATAGAAATAATTGTATTGATTGAATTAAAATGATATTATGAACAATACATAAAGGACTATTGATAGGCACATAATCTTGGAGGCTATAAACTTAGGAGATAGAAATCCTAGTCCTAGATGGTTTACAAAAGGGTACAATAAATCCTAGTTGATTTAGAAAAAAATCAAAATAGTAAGTAAAAAATAAAATATTAAATATATTATTTAACACAAATCATTTGTTGAAGGATTTATATATTTAAATTATACCTACTTTAAAAGCTTAAGCTTTTGGAGTAGATGGTTGTTGACATGCTTTGACTCTCGAGTTCAAATCTCACTGTCACACATTCAATTAAAACATGTGTTCGACCAAAAAGAATGTCACATGTGAGGGAGTGTGTTGAACAATTTTAAGCGGAACCATTATAGTCTACTCTTGTTTGAAAACTAAATTGTGTGTTTGGTAATTAAAATTGAAATACGTGTTGGACCAAAAAAAAAGTCACACGTGAAGGGACGTGTTAAAGGATTTTATGTTTTTGGAACCATTATAGACTACTCTTATTTGAAAACTAAGTTGTGTTCGCATAAGCTTAGCACAAAGATTTATTGCCTCTCTTTTAGAATACAAATACAGTTGATTACAATAAATGAAAAAGGCAGTGATTTTGTTACTAAATTGAATTATTTTTGCATGAAGTTGGTTAACACGATGGTGGTGGTGTTACTTAGCGTTATTTTGCATGGGTGTTGATTTTTGATAGAAAGATAGGATGAGACTTAATTGGAGATACTATCCAGAAATTTTAAATTTTAAATGTTGGATAAAATTAAAATGAATTTGAGTGGTATTTTTCTTATCTTGAAATATTTCTCTTTTTGGTTGATTTTAATTGTGTAATTAAAAATGAAGGTCTAGTAAGTTTAGTTTTTCGTCAAATTTTAATTCGAGAGAGAACGATACGGTAAATTTGAGTATCGATACACTCTAATTTCTTTTAAAAAAATTTATATATATATATATATATATACATATATTTATGTTATATATATTGTTATTAACATTTTTTTATAAAATATTATGGTTAACAAACAAAATAAGAGTTAAAAGAGTTATATGGCATGAAATCAATTTTGTACTAAATCATTGTATAATTCTCAATACTTCTTTTTTAAATAAATTTTAAACTTTTCTTAACAATTATACTATGATATTATTGTTGGAAAAGTTATATTTAATGATCAAACTTGTTTAAAATGTAAAGGTCGTACCCCATGCAGAAGGCTCCCATTTTTGGAGAGGTCGCTCCCAAGTGTCAAACCCGAGACATAGCGCATTTGGCGAGGGCATTTGTCATCGCACCAAGATGACGGGTGTAGAATAGTGGATTGATATCGTTGTTTTTCTACACTTCAGACAAAAATAATAAAACCTGCAAAAACTTTACTAAAAACTGTATAGTAGTAAGCAGGGTCAAACCACTTTCAAGTGAGAATCAGTAACAAGTCTAAAATTCAAAACCTAAATCTCTTGAGATGAAAAATGAATATTTAAAAATAAAATTCTGATTTTTTTTATAATAATAAAAACTAATATTAAATGTCTTAGATCAAATGATGGGACAAATTTCAAGGAAAGAGAATTCACCACCATGGATCCATACAAAATAAAGGTTTTTAATATTCTTATCTAGTTTTTTCTCCAATAATCAATACACTTCACCAATCCAATTAGAACTTGAAAAGATGAAGAAAAATATGGAATAAAAAAATGACTTGATTATATATGAGAGAGACATTTCTTTACTTAATCTGATGCACATTGACTAGGTAAACAGAGGTAGGCATTCTTCGAATTACCATTATTTGGCAAACACGAAAAATCCTCCCTCTAATTTTAGAAAATAAAAATCCAAAATAGAAGAGTAGAAGAATGCTCTTGGGAGGAAAAAATAGACAAGAAAATAAAACAACTTACTTATACTTCAGCCATGATGGCTTCATCACTCCCTTGAAAAGGATGCTTACGCTTGCATATTAACATAAAACAAACAAATATAAATGAAACTAATATTCTTCATTGAATCAATAAAACAATTACACTATTTTTTTTTATAATTTCTCTACAATTTTCTAACTCCCTTCACCATCCCCTAAGACCTCCTATTTATAGAGTTAGAAGGGAATGATTTAGGTGAAAAAAATTTAAAATACAAAATTTAAAAATAAAAATTCAAAATACAAAATTTTGAATTTAAATATGTAATATTTGATCTCCATATCTATAATTTGAATTCTGGACTGCAGACATGACCTTGCAAAAAATATTTTGCAAAGTTTTGAACTTGAGACCTCTTGTGAAGTAAATTGCATAGAATACCATCTCTCCTACAATTCTTCTTATATTCATATTTGGTTATATATATCATTTTTAGCCCTTTTTTTGTTGTTTTTCTTTTTATTTGAAAATCAGTTCCTGTAAAACATAAAATGCAAAGATAAGAACAATTAAGTAAAGTAAAATAGTAATTAAAGACTTATTTTGAGATATAAAATAGCAAGTTTTGTGCACTTATCACAAGGTGCGGCCTTTAAACTCGTAAAGAATGTGTTCTGAACTATTTGAGAAACATCAGATATGTGGCCGAATTAACTATGGGAGAAATATAGAATATGTGTTAGAAAAAATATATATGGGTAATGCAAAAAACACCCCGCTATATACAAAATGTGTAAAAACCACTCATTCAATTATGTATGTGCATATAACTCCTTACAGTGTAGAAATTATGTACCATTAACCCCTTCAAGCATGTTACCATTCAAAATTAACCGTTGGAGCTTTAAATCTTTTCTGAAAATTCGAAACTACCTTTTGCTTTAAAAAAAAAATTTATTTATTTATTTATTTTTATTGTCCCATAAGGGCATTTCTTTAAAACTTTTTTGAAAACTTGAAACTACCATTTGCTTTAAAATTTTTATTTTTATTTTTATCATCCCATAAAGGCATTTTAGTCATTTATGAATTCCGGTACCGAAAAATTGTAAATTTGTCCTTATTTAAATAATTTTGAAAATACAAGAGTGTTAATTGAATATTAGAGATATTTGCACATTCTGTATATAGCGGAGAGTTTTTTTGTACTTTACTCAAAATATATTTTAAAATTATGAATATGTTTAAAAAATTGGAACACCTACACGGAATTAAGTATACTAGGAGTATCGTACGGACAAGTATATGAGAGGAGAGATGGGAATTATGTAAGTGGGTAATTTCATCTTTTCAAACTTTGGCTCTTACATTTTTGTTTCTTTTTCCTTTTTCAAGATTCCGTTAAAGGGTAAAATGTACATCTTGTGAGTTGCGCGGTGCGGAAGCAGTTTAGTTAATTTAGAGTGAGATGCTAATCCTTAGACCTAGAGGGGGGTGAATAGGTCATCTTGCCCAATTTTTATGATTGATTAATTACCCACAATTATTATCAATTAAGCATCCAAACCAATCACAAAATAAATAAAACAAGTAAGGAAAAGTTATAGATAACACCAGGAATTTTACGTGGAAACCCAAGATGGGAAAAACCACGGGGGTGAGGCAGAAACCCCAGAGAAACCAATCCACTATCTCGAAGCAAAGTACACCAGACTCTGTCCCAGACTCACACCCACTCCACTCTGACAAGAACTTGATGCGGAACACCTCAGGCTTACAATTGCGACAACACGTCCAACTGCTGCAGACTCCCGGCTAACGTCACAATTCTTCCAGAAGGGTTGCTGAAAGAACACAAATACTCCGCAAGTATTTTGTTCCCTTCATAGTGATCGTTTCTCTTCCTCTTCAGATAAAATCTTGTAGTTTGAAGGAACCACCTCTGCTGCTCTTGATCAACCTTTGTAGACTGATGATGTCTTGAAGATTCCGTTGATCAGATGAAGAAGAACATCACAACTTAAACACTTCGTGTGTGTGTGCTCTCAAAAATAAAAATCAATGAAGATTTTCTCTCATAAATTCCTCTTTTAGCTCTCAAAAATATATTCCTGGTTCTGAATATTAAATCATTGAGTTCCTCATCTCTCTCTTTTTGATTGAAGCATAAAGAGATATTTATAAGGTTTAGAATCCTTAGTCTACTTGGAAAACAAGTTTAAAACACCTAAGGAAAGTTTTAGAGAAGTTTTGGTTGACTAGAAAATCAATTCGGATCAAAAAGGAAATTTTCGCGCATGTCAGCCAAGTCGGACCGGTCCTAAAAATTGGGGACGGGTGGGACTTTTCAGACATATTGAATTTTCAAAGTCCCGAGATAAGTTGGACCGGTCCTCATTTTTGGGGACCGGTGGGACTTAGCAAAAACTCAATTTTAATTTTTAAAGCATATTTTTCAAGTCCTAAGCCCACCAAACTTCAAAACATAGTGTCCTCACTCACATACCTGTTCTAAGTGATGTCCTTATCAAATCCACGGTATCGAGACACCTTCCGTTCAGCTCCGAAGATCGAGACACAAGATCAAACAAAAATTACAACTCGATCAACAAGTTTTGACACCGAAATTTGCCAATTAGATTTATATATCTCACAATCTCCCCCTTTGGCAATTTCGTGACAAAACCAACCTAGACAATATGTAATCTACCCCGCAGCAGAAAAGATAAATTACAATGTTGTCAAAAATAAAAAAACAACTGAGCCAAACTGAGCATTCACTTTGATCTTGAGCTTGTGGCAAATATGAAGAACACCTATATTCAGCAAATATGATGAACCACGATAATCTGCAAAACAACACTCAAAGATACCTTCGTGAAAGCTTAATAAAGATAAATAAGCATAACCATAAGCAAGAATAAAACAAAACATGTAATGCCAATGCTATGTAATGCTCTCTCTCCCTTAAAGATAAATGACTAGACAACTCTCTCCCTGAAAGTCACAAAGTCTCTCCACTAAATTTTCCAAATCTCTCCCCCTTTTTGTCACAAATTGACAAGGGACTCAAAAGAAATAAAAAAAATAATAAGCAGGAAGCAAGCAAGCATATAGAACTTGTATATGTAAACAATAGAAAATATTGACTCCACAAGACTATATGAACACAACAAACTAAAACCAAAGCTTAATCAATTAGTTTCACACACTTAGTAAGTGTAGTAAAATCACCATAAATTTCCATAAGCCAAAATATTTCTTTTGCCAATTGTTCAGATTTCCAGACAATATTTCAATGACATTACACTTACTCAGAAATCAAACAATCAACATGTGCACAGACTTTCATTTTTTTCTTTTATTGTTCCTCGCACATACATATTCGGTGGCTTTCACTCTTACGGGTAGCCAGCTATTTCCTCAAAACAACTCTTTTCAAAAGATATCTCATTGGAGATTTATGTTGTAGTGGTAGCTTCGAACAAATCCCGAAGGTAGCCTTTTCCATAAGAATATGCTCAACAGCAATTTTTCAATTTTTTTTTTTTTTTATTCTTTTCTTTTCCAGCTGTTGATATATATATATATTTTTTTCACTCATCACTCTTTTTGGTCTTTAGCACAATATTTGAACATTCAATTCCCAAGATAATGCTCTATCACGTCAACACTATCTTCGACCAAAACAATGACATAAAAATAATCCAGTAAATGTACTCATCATGATTCATCTACTAAACGAAATAAGTAAGCAAAACCAAATTTTTAACTCTTAGCCATAGTATGTTATACACATGTAATCTATGTGTCACTAATTTCCTTGTGTTCAAACATACTAATTCTAATATGGTTTGCTTAACTTCTCAATAAAAATAAAAATAAAAATAAACCTAAAACTATAAGGTTCAATGCATAATCTAGACTCATAAGATGAATATGAAGTTCCTTTCTAGATTATGTCAATGCTATGCAATCTAATCAAGACAACAAATGCCTATAGATTTCCTAAGGCGATGAAACCTAGAAGCATCTAAAGGCTTTGTGAGAATGTCGGACAAATTATTATCAGTATGCACTTTCTCCAAAGACACGACATTTTGTTCAACTAGTTCCCTAATAAAATGATGTCGAATGTCAATGTGTTTTGTCCTAGAATGCAAAACTGGATTCTTTGAGATATTAATTGTACTATTGTTATCACAAAAGATAGACATTGTACCTTGTTCAATTCCATAATCCAGTAGCATCTGCTTCATCCAAAGTAGTTGTGTGCAACAACTCCCAGCAGCAATATATTCAGCTTCACATGATGATAAGGAAACACAATTTTGCTTCTTGCTGTACCATGAAACAAGATTAGTACCAACATAGAAACAACCACCTGAAGTACTTTTCCTATCATCCTTATTACCAGCCCAATCAGCATCAGTGTAACCTGCAATCTCAGAATTAGACTCCATAGAAAAACACAATCCATAATTCAAAGAGCTATTGACATATCGAATAATGCGCTTGACTGCAATGAGATGTTGTTCTCTAGGATCAGCTTGATACCTAGCACATACTCCTACACTGAATGCAATATCAGGCCTACTTGCTGTTAAATACAACAGGCTGCCAATCATACTCCTATATAATGAAGGATCAACTCTCTTAGAATCAGAGTTCTTTTCCAACTTGGAAGAAGTACTCATAGGAGTTTGCACATGTTTGGAACCTTCCAAACCAAATTTCTTGACTAACTCCTTTGCATACTTAGTTTGAGATATAAAAATTCCATCATCAAATTGCTTCACCTGGAGTCCAAGAAAAAATGTTAGTTCACCAACCATGCTCATCTCAAAAGTATTACCCATATCTTTAGCAAATTCATGAACAAGGTTATCAGAAGTAGAACCAACAACAATATCATCCACATAGATTTGAGCAACAATCAAATTTTTCCCTTTCCTGATTATGAACAAAGTTTTATCAGCTCCCCCTCTCCTAAAGCCCTTATGTAACAAATAAGAAGTCAATTTTTCATACCATGCTCTAGGAGCTTGTTTCAAACCATAAAGAGCCTTTTTCAAATGAAAAACATGATCAGGATTATGAGGATCAACAAAACCTTTAGGTTGAGCTACATACACTTCTTCTTGTAAAATACCATTTAGAAAAGCACTTTTAACATCCATTTGAAACAATTTAAACTTAAAGTGACATGCAAGAGCAAGAAGAAGACGAATAGACTCAAGTCTAGCAACTGGTGCAAAAGTTTCATCAAAATCAATTCCTTCAACTTGAGTATATCCTTGTGCAACTAACCTGGCTTTATTTCTTATTACAAGCCCATTCTCATCAAGTTTGTTTTTAAAAATCCATTTAGTTCCTATGATGTTCATATCCTTAGGTTGAGGCACTAACTCCCAAACATCATTTTTCACAAATTGATTCAACTCTTCTTGCATTGCTATAAGCCAATCAGAACTTTGAAGAGCTTCATCAACATTTTTAGGTTCAAATTGAGCCATATGACATGAGTGTCCTATGTTATCTCGGACTCTACTCCTAGTATTTCTTTCCTCCCATGGCCCTATCACATTAGTTAATGGATGACTACTTCGAACCCTAGAACTGCCAGACATTTGGACTTCCTCATGTGGTGTAGGATTTTCTATAGGTGCATGTGTATCATCAACAATTTCATCACCACCTACATGCTCACCTTCATCCTCAGTTTCACTTTCTTTCTCAACCTCTCTCTCACTAGGTTCACTCTCAGGTAACCCTAAGGTGTTTATACCTTCTTCTTCCTCAGGTTGATCATGTATCTCCTTAGGCCTTGAGTCATCAATCACAACATTAATTGACTCCATTACAACTTTAGTGCGACGGTTATACACCCTATACGCCCGACTATTTATTGCATATCCCAAAAAATATCCTTCATCACTTCTAGAGTCAAATTTTCCTAAATTCTCCCTATCTCTAAGGATATAACATTTACTCCCAAAGACTCTAAAGTGTTTAATGTTGGGCGTCTTTCCATACCACAATTTATATGCAGTCTTTTCAGTTCCAGGCCTAAAGTACACCCTGTTTAAAACATGACAAGCAGTACTAACAGCTTCAGCCCAAAAATGTTTAGCTAACTTACTTTCATGAAGCATAGTACGTGCCATCTCTGCAATTGTCCTATTCTTTCTTTCAACTACACCATTCTGCTGAGGTGTTTTAGGTGCAGAAAATTCATGACTTATGCCAAGAGTATCACAATACTCAATGTAAGGTCTAGGTTCAAACTCACCTCCTCTATCACTCCTAACACGAGTTATTGCATATCCTTTCTCATTCTGAATCCTTTGGCAAATTGACCTGAAGAACACAAAAGCATCAGATTTTTCTCTCAAGAAAGCAATAAAAGTAAATCTAGAAAAATCATCAACCATTACAAGCATATACTTTTTACCACTTATGCTTTGAGTTCTTACTGGACCCATTAAATCCATATGAATCAGTTCCAATGGTCTTGAAGTGACTTGATGCTTAAGTCTCTTATGTGACACTCTAGTTTGCTTACCTAATTGACATGGTCCACATACCTCATCTGTTGGCCTTTTCAATTTAGGCAAACCTCGAACTTGTTCATGATTAGACAAACTTACCAAATCATTGTAATTCACATGACCAAGTCTCCTATGCCACAAAATAGCTTCATCAGTCACAGCAGAAAAACACATATGTGAAGGATCTGAAAATATCACATAACAATTTTCAGGAGTTCTAGATCCTTTCAAAATACAATCACCCTGCTCATTAGTTACAAAACATCCATGTTGAGTAAAATTAACTTGAAAACCACTATCACATATTTGACTGATACTCAACAAGTTTGCAGCTAAACCTTTAACATATAGAACATTTTTCAATTCACCAAAAGCAGGAAAATCAATTTTACCTTTACCACTTACTTTAGATGCATTGCCATCACCAAAGGTAACAGATCCACCAGTATAATCCTTAAAAGTGGTAAACAATGTTCTATCCCCAGTCATGTGCCTAGAGCAACCACTATCAAAGTACCAACCTGTAGGACCAAGTGCTCTAAGTGCAGTGTGCATGACAAAACATTTCAGATTATTCTTTTTCACCCAAACAGTTTCAGATTTTTTATCAAATGATTTCCTAACTGTTTTAGAATCAGAATTATCAGTCTCAAGGGGCTTTTTCTTCTTATTGCTTAGAACAGAATTAAAGCAATTCAATTTATCAAATTTTTCTTTCAATTCCTGTTGCTTCTTTTCAAGTTCTTTCATCTCATTCAGCAAAACTCTTGAACTGTTTAAGTTTTTATGTTTTTTCAGTTCAACTTTTCTCTTTTGACACTTGTATTTAATATGACCTATTTGTCCACAAAAATGACATGTTGGAGCAAGTTTTAGAGCATGAGTAATAATAGAAGGCTTAGTCTCAACTTTCACAAAAATATCTTTTGATTTCAAAAATGAGAATTCCTTTGAAGTTGAACACAATTCTTCTTTGTTACTCAAGTTTTTAGAAAAATCCAACTTACCAAATTTGCAAGTGTCAGAGTTAAATTTCTGGAAAGACTGATTAGATTTAACAAGTTCACAATTCAAGTTATCAATCTTATGCTCAAGTGAATTATTAAACCCTTTAATCTGTTTAACTTCCTGTTCCAGAAATTCAACTTTACCAAGAAGATTCATCTTTTCATGTCTAAGTTCTTCTAAATTTTTATTGGTAACATAAACTTCCAATTTGTAAATATCTCTATCAAGTTCAGCAAGTTTCAATTTTTCCAACAAATTTTCATAGTCCCTTTTCAACTTAGACCACTCAAGATGCATGCCAGTTATAGAATCAGAAAATTGGGGTAAAACAATTTCCTCATCAAAAGACACAACATGAGATATCATGAAATTCACAACTAAATTAACCAAAAAAAATCTAACTCAGAATTGAGCAACCCGCTCTGATACCAAATGTGAGTTGCGCGGTGCGGAAGCAGTTTAGTTAATTTGGAGTGAGATGCTAATCCTTAGACCTAGAGGGGGGTGAATAGGTCATCTTGCCCAATTTTTATGATTGATTAATTACCCACAATTATTATCAATTAAGCATCCAAACCAATCACAAAATAAATAAAGCAAGTAAGGAAAAGTTATAGATGACACCAGGAATTTTACGTGGAAACCCTAGATGGGAAAAACCACGGGGGTGAGGCAGAAACCCCAGAGAAACCAATCCACTATCTCGAAGCAAAGTACACCAGACTCTGTCCCAGACTCACACCCACTCCACTCTGACAAGAACTTGATGCGGAACACCTCAGGCTTACAATTGCGACAACACGTCCAACTGCTGCAGACTCCCGGCTAACGTCACAATTCTTCCAGAAGGGTTGCTGAAAGAACACAAATACTCCGCAAGTATTTTGTTCCCTTCGTAGTGATCGTTTCTCTTCCTCTTCAGATAAAATCTTGTAGTTTGAAGGAACCACCTCTGCTGCTCTTGATCAACCTTTGTAGACTGATAATGTCTTGAAGATTCCGTTGATCAGATGAAGAAGAACATCACAACTTAAACACTTCGTGTGTGTGTGCTCTCAAAAATAAAAATCAATGAAGATTTTCTCTCATAAATTCCTCTTTTAGCTCTCAAAAATATATTCCTGGTTCTGAATATTAAATCATTGAGTTCCTCATCTCTCTCTTTTTGATTGAAGCATAAAGAGGTATTTATAAGGTTTAGAATCCTTAGTCTACTTGGAAAACAAGTTTAAAACACCTAAGGAAAGTTTTAGAGAAGTTTTGGTTGACTAGAAAATCAATTCGGATCAAAAAGGAAATTTTCGCGCATGTCAGCCAAGTCGGACCGGTCCTAAAAATTGGGGACGGGTGGGACTTTTCAGACATGTTGAATTTTCAAAGTCCCGAGATAAGTTGGACCGGTCCTCATTTTTGGGGACCGGTGGGACTTAGCAAAAACTCAATTTTAATTTTTAAAGCATATTTTCCAAGTCCTAAGCCCACCAAACTTCAAAACATAGTGTCCTCACTCACATACCTGTTCTAAGTGATGTCCTTATCAAATCCACGGTATCGAGACACCTTCCGTTCAGCTCCGAAGATCGAGACACAAGATCAAACAAAAATTACAACTCGATCAACAAGTTTTTACACCGAAATTTGCCAATTACATTTATATATCTCACAGTGTATATATATAGAATCAGACAGCTGGAAGTACTTAGCGGCGGTTAATGACCAAAATGGCGACTATGGATAGAGCAAAGATGATCCATGAGATGATCTTGAGGCAGAGTGGTGAAGATGCTGTGACGGCAATGAGGAAAGCTGTGACCCCGGAGAGGACCCCCACATTCTCTAGTGCTCGAGCTACACCAGCGAACTTTGTAGACATGTACCTGGACACACAAATTGCGGCAACTGCAACTACCATGGCAAGACATAGCATATGAAAGGCTTTATGGAGTTTGTCATCATTTTGATGCGACTGAGCAGCGATTGTGACCGCAGACTGAAAGCAAAATCCAGCTACCATCACCGGCCAGTCCAGATTGGGGTGGCCGGCATTAATTGGTGCAGGAGCTGCATGACCAATAACGGGTGGGCGTTCGGCAGCTGCTTCAGGATCTTGGTATTGCTGCTGCTCAACCACCGGGACTTCTGGATCAGCAATGGAAGGAAGTGTTGGTGGAGGAGGGAGGCTTGGTGGCTCTGGTGGAGGAGGCGGGAGGTTTGGTACGTGGCTCAGACATTTCTTTCCTCTCTACGGGCACACATAATTGTTTTTGCAGTACGTTATATATATATAGAAGAGGAGGGAGAAGGGGATGTAATGAAAGTGAAGGCACAAAGCTTTGTGAGTGGAGTCTGGACTAGGATCCTCTGACTGTGTAATGAAAGTGAAGGTTTTGGAATCCTTTATTCACCGGGTGAAGGAGGTACCTTCACTGAAGGTACCGAAGGTCCTTCTCGAATAAAGGTACACCATCAATCAAATATTTTCAAAACTTTGACTTTCAATACAAGTCTCTTATCATTACACAATCTCGTTGTTGCATTTTTTTTTAAAAAAAAAATTTCCTTAATTTTGGTAAAATCTTAATAATGATACAACAAAATATTTACTAAAACGCACCATATTTATACCCTCCCCGCAACTGAAGTTCAGTCTTCACATTCAAGATCCTCTCTCTTGTTTTCGCACTTCCAATGATTGTAGTTCATTCCCTCTTAATTGTTAGTTGGGTAAATTATTCTGACATTTCCTCAAATTTGACTTAACTATCCTTACATTAAAGTTTTTAAAAAGAAAAATTATATTTCAATGATCAAAATTAAAAAATAATTGTTTTAAAATGACCCTAAATATATAAAAAGATGAATTGTCATCAATCTTAAAACTAAATTATTCTTTAGAACCATTTGAGGGTAGTTTTGACAAAGTGTTTTATGTAATTACTAAAAATAATTAATTAATTAAACATATTAAATCTAATACTTCTCACATTCTATTATGCATCTTATCTAATATAGAATTGGAAACTGTGGTAATAATTAAACCCAACTTTGCATTCTAAAAATATAAAAATAAATATATATCTATATCTATCTATACTACTATTAAAAGTACAAAGACGTTTTTAGTTTCAGTACACTATTTTTTTAAAAAAAATAGAAAAATAGAATTATAACTTATACAAAACCCTTTTTTAGTGTCACTACTTTATTTAATTATTTTTAAATAAAAAATAGAGTTATAACCTAAACAAAACCCTAAAACCCCTAAAATCATAAATACAAACACGATTCACATCAAGAGGTGATTCTTCGTCTCAGCTCTCATCAACTCTCATCAACAAGCATTCCAATTTGATTTCCTCTCAACTCACATCAACTCTCATGTCAGTTTCTTTTCTTTTTTCGTTTTTTTATTATTTATTTTCTTTAATTTTTTTCCCAAGTAGGATTTTTTCTTGTATGTTTGTTCATGTGATTAGATGATCTATGCTATTTATTATCCATGATTTTTTGTCTTTTCTTACTATTTAATTATTATAAATCTTTTCTTTTTCTCTTTTTTATTATTATTTGTTTTCTTTAATTTTTTCCCCAAGTAGGGTTTTTATTGTATATTTGTTCATGTGATTAGATGTATACACAAAGAGAAAAAAATTTTGAAAGAAAAAAAAATTGAGCAAAATGCAATTCCAATAATTCCTCAAAGTAAGTCGATTACCTAATTCTACTTTGATAGGAGTCCAAGAAGAGATGCTAGATGAACTTGCATAAATCATGTAGGTAGAAATGAAAAAAAAATTAATATTTTAGTATTATTAGAATTATTATAAAACTAAATGATCAAAATTTAATATATTTTTTTTCAAAAATTCAAGTTGATTATATAAATATATAAGTAACTATGTAATCATTTTTTCTCACTCAATCAGTAATTGGGTTAAAGATTTGCTTTCAATTTGGAATTAGGATTTTTCAATTAAGATTATTTGTTTATAAATATATATATGATCCGAATTTAAACATAATTTTTATGCATGTAATTTAGGAGTTTTAGGGTTTTCAATTTGAAATTAAAGTTTTTCAAAGAGAGTTTCAAATATGGAATTAGGATTTTTCAATTAGGGTTGTTTGGTTATATATATATATATATATATATATATATATATATATATATGTGTGTGTGTGTGTGTGTGTGTGTGTATGTGTGAGATCTTAAATTTAGGTATTGAAATTAATGAATATATATATATATATATGTGTGTGTGTGTGTGTGTGTGTGATCTTTTATAGCTACTTTTTCTCTTTGTTGTCAAGAAAAGTGAAAAAAAATAAAAGAAAAATAAATAAGTTTCAAATCAAATGATTATTGGTTTGGGCTTTTAGGATATGAAAATTTAAATCATCTAAGACCTTTAATATCTAAAGCTCGGCAAATAAATTTTTTTGTTTATTTGAGTTGCAAATTATAGTTTCATTAATCAGATAAAGCATACTGCTACTTTCATTAAAACTAAAATAAATAAACATAAGCCATAAGCAAATTAAACGAATTAAAACATAATTTTCATGCATATAATTTAGGAAATTTTAGGGTTTCCAATTTGGAATTAGGATTGTTTGGTTATATATATATATATATATATGATCTTTTTTAGCTAATTTTTCTTTTAGTTGTTTAGAAAAGTGGGAAAAGATAAAAGAAAACTAAATAAGTTTCAAATTTCATTTTTTTTTTGTTGGCAGACTTTTAGGATATGAAAATCTAACCCATCTAAGGCCTCTAATATCTGAAGCTCGGCAAGTAAAGATTTTTGTTTATTTGGGTTGCAAATTATGGTCTCATTAATCAAACAAAGCATACTGCTACTTTAACTAAAACTTAAATAAATAAACTTAATTTGTAAGCAAATTAAACTAATTAGAACATAATAAGATCAAACATAACTTAAGTTTGACTCTAAGAGTTCCAATTAAGTGGACATTCCTTTGAAATACAAGCAATTTTCAAAAGTTTCACTATTTAAAATTGCCTAGCTGAATCAATTTTCTTTCAAATCCAAACAATTTTCTTTCTAATCCAAACAAGTTTTTTTTTAAAAAAAATCCTCTTTTCTAATTTTTTTTTCTTTAACCTTGTTAATGCACTGGATTGCAACCATATAAACTTGATGTTCTAGTCATAGTTATCTTCAATTTTTTTTAAAAATGCATAAAATTGACCTTAATTAATTTGACCTAAAGATAAATTACGTGGTTACCCTAAGCTTTTCATAGTCTACTTAATTAATAATTAGCTACTCGGTATATCATACTGAAATATTTTCTTAAAAGTCTATAGTCATTGAATAATTAGAGATAATAGGAAACTGATACTCTTGTGGTCTCTCTAGATTAAATAATCTAATACTAAAAGAGATTAATGTTATAGCAAAGAATTCAAAAAAATTTAATGTAAGATTTGTTTCTATCATGACAAAGGTTAATTATTAGTCAATTTAGAAAAGATAGGTGTTAACTTTAACTCTGCGTATAGAAGAATATGCAGAGTTCAAGTCCTCTTGAGATAATATTATCATATTGGGTATGTGTGATTGAATTGAGTGTACATATTATCTGAATTTTGGGTATTGAAATTGATGAGTAAATGGATATGTATATAATTTTTTTACCTAATTTTTCTTTTAGTTGTCAAGAAAAGTGAAAAAAATGAAAGAAAACTAAATAAGTTTCAAATCTCATGTTTTATGTTGTTGGCTTTTATTATGAAAATCTAACCCATCTAAGACCTCTAATATCTGAAGCTCGACAAGTAAAGGTTTTTGATTATTTAGATTACAAATTATGGTCTCATTAATCAAACAAAGCATGCTACTACTTTCACAATTTGTTTTATTTTATCTTTATTTAGAATTGTTTAAATTCATTTTATTGGAGTTTGAATAAAATATTTACTCTTTGCTATATGTATAAGTGATGGCATGTGAGATATGTACGATGAATAAGTTTCAACTTTATACAAGCATATAGTAAATTTGTTTAATTTTATAAATTTGAAGCTTTACATAATGACTCATATTTTGAAAATTCAGAATATTATATTTTGTTCAAAAAATTATGTTTTCAATTTGGAATTAGGTTTTTATGCATTTGCTCCTTTTGTTTGTTAATGATATCTTTACTATAATTTGTGACTGTTTTTCATCGTTTAACATGAAGTGCCTTCCGTATAGTTGATCGACTTGGATTAGTTATGATTAATTATTTTTCACAGTATCTATGCATCTTCCATTTACGTGGATTGTGCAATTTTATTGTCTATTGTACATTAATTTTTTTAATTTTGTGCTAGCTACTTTTAGTTAACTTGTTTATCTGAATCATTGTCTGAATTGAAAATCTTAGTATCATTTTTTGAATGTTCTAAAATCCATAAAGGGAGGTTAATACTTTTATTTTGTTGAATATCTTCTTGAAGATGCATATCAATGGTGAAGGCTTTGATTTTTTATATTTGTAACTCTATAATTATATCAGATTACCAACATTAAGGACATTATTGAATTTGAAAGGGAAAACATGAAAGCTCTCTCTTTTTTCTCTCTAAAATTGGGTGAAAGGATGACAGGAAGCTATATCAGGTTATTTAACTAATTGGGATAGTTTTTAAATATATGTAAATTTCTCTGTCTTAGTCATTGTAATTTCAATTCAGGGAGATTGACACTCGTGGTGATTTTACTTTCTAATTTATTTTCCTTGTTGTTTTGAACTTAACTTGAATGTTGGTATTTTGAATGGTTTAATCATGAACATGAATTAGACAAAAAAAACTAACTTGAAAGGTTGGACGTTACTCATGAAAATTCAATGCAGAAAGAGAAACAAACTACAACTATATTTCTCTTAAAAATCCAATGCATTCCTAAAGTTGATGCTCTGAACTTTTCTTGCATCATTACCTTTTAGAACAATATAATGCCTCTTATCCATCAGAAGTTGGAACTTAAATTGATTTCAATTAGATATTTATATATAATATAAAGCTACTGTGTAGTTTAAAGTACAAGTCCAGTCTTTCTATCTTATAGTTTTATTTTTAAACAATTTTTAGCGTTCATTTTTTTGGTTGCAATATTCTTGAGAAAATATACAAAAAAAAGTTGTTGGATTTAGTTTCAAATCCATATTTATTGACTTAATGTACATTTAATTGTGTATGTTGAGTATTATTTTTCAGTAAATTGTGTATGTTGAGTATCATTACTGTGCTATTACTAATTTTTTATTTATAGTAACATTTATAGTCCATTTTACTACTTAGTTTTAATCAGATCAATTTAGTTAGTCATTTTTTTTAAACAAGCCTGATTGTGAATAGTTCATTATTGGCTTCACATATCATTTTTTTCATGCTTAGTGATTCACAAAGTTTTGCTCTTGGGTGACTGGTCTAAATTTAAGTACATCGCAGATGGTTGTGGGGGTGGGGATGGTGGTGGTGGTGGTGGTGGTGGCGGTGGTGTTCTGATTGTTGGGAATTTAATCCCCTTTCGTTCAGCAAAGCGGAAGCATGTCATCACATCAACAATCATACAAGCATATATGGAGATAATAATCAAACATATCCATGCACAACACAATATTTTACATGATTCACCTAACTCTAGGGCTACATCTATGGAGAGAGATTTCACTATATTGAGAAGAGAATATACAACACACGAAAAGTATACCTACCACACACACTCTTTCACTCTCTCTTGGCATCTTTCTCCCAAATTACATATACTCTCTCCTCTCCTCACAGCACTCACCAACCCCTTACAGCTTTCCTCTCTCTCTTTGTTTCTTTCCTTTAACCCTACATCTATTTATTGAGTCTCCAAAACCAATTCCTTCTTGAACAATGATTCTCATACCTTATCTAACAAGAAATTACCAATTCAATCACAACTCTAAAATAGATATATACAACTTTCTCTCCAAGTTTTCAGCCTTGCTCCACAAGTCTTTATGCTTCCGAAACAGAAAAAGAAACTGCCGCAATTGAATTTGAGACACAAACCCAACAATCTCCACCTTAGCTCAAATTTCATCAATGCGCTCCTCCATAGCTCCACCTTGACTGAAGATTCCTTTATATATATATATATATTTATAATAGATACATACATCTGTGTGTATATATTATACCATTCATTCACTTATCTGTTTGGATTCAAACATTTTTCAATATTCATAGTCTTTAGGACTATCTTGTTTTGTTTCGTGGATCTTTACCAATTAATTTACCTTTCATAAGGAAACACTTGTGATCAAAGTTTTAGAAGATGTTAGGCTATATGACTCTGCTAGAGATCTCACAATTAACTGTTAACTTGGATACATTCAATTGTTTAATGTGTACTGTTGTCATTCAATATATATATGTATATATAAATGCTAGGTTGCATGTGAAATTGATTTAATAGTTTTCTTAAAAGAAAGGTATTTAGGGCATTAAATTCTAAATGGTCACTAATTGACAGTGGTTACCAAAATATAATTTTTCCAAAATAAAAATTGAAAAGGAGAAAATCACTCTTTGTAAGGTGTATTCTATTAGAGAAAAAAATTGATAAAAAATATTTTAAGTGAAAACAAAAAAAGCCAAAATAAAATATTATGAAAAGCCCGTTTTTGTCAGGGAATGGATCTTTTCGGTTCAAACCGATTCAGTCCTAATGGGACGAAAATTGAATCAACATGCTCGTTTTGCTTTTTGGCAATCCAAACAATGGAATCTGGAAAAAAGCACTATACGACATTAATTGTTGGTCAATTTCTATCTGGAAATGGGTCTTTTCGGTTCAAAATGGCCCGATCACAACGAAACAAAAATGAAATCAAAATGCTCATTTTGTTTTGCCTTTTCATGGTCAGATTGAATCTGGTAAATAATTTGATTGAAGTTAACTTTTATTAGAGTATGTTATCATAAATTATTTTTTTTTTAATGTAAGTTGTATATTGAAGATAAGAAGAACAAACAAAAGTTACAACAAAGATCCTTGGAACAGAACAATGAGTCCATGGATCAAGTGAAATAAAAAAATAATTAGAAAGTATGAAAAGGAGAAACAGCAATGGAGCATAGTGGAGAAGTAACATTATGGCATCATTAGCATCCTAGAAAGAGATGTATCTGCATATGGGATTAGGATTAAACAGAAACTTAGTAAAAGCTTTGCTCCACTTAGTTCCCAATTCTATGGTCTGGTGGCTTCCTTGGAGGCCTGATGGAGGAGCTTGGGAGATGCCATGATGCTGCTAGAGCTCTTGTTGATCTGCTTTGTCTAAAGGAGCAACTTAGAAGCCTCAATTTGATGATTTCAGTGATAGAATTGATAGTGATCTGAGCTATTGAAGATCTATCTTTGTAGGTTCTCAAATTTCTTTCTTTCCAAATGAAGTATATACAAGCAGCCATGATAAGTCTGTGTGAGAGGAAATTTAGTGAGTGATCCCAATTTAATAAAGCCCAGTTGAGCAAATCTGGCTATAAAGAAGTTGGGCAATGGAAATTGAACAAATTTTGAAAATGGTTCCATATTTCAAAGCTAAAGCTACACTAAAAAAATAAGTGGTTGTGGGATTCTACAACTGCAAGGCATAGACAACAGGCATTAGGTGTAGTTTTCTTGGACATGCATGGACTGTCAAGTGTTGATAGTTTGCCAAGTGCAGCAAGCTATAAGATAAAATTGTGTCTGGGTATTTGAGGGTTGGTCCATATCAAATGTGTCCAGCTCAGAGATGGAGGTGGAGGGAAGATAGTTTCCAAAGTAATTTGAAGTGAAAAGGATTTCAGGTTGATCCATAGGAAGGAATCAGGTTGATTTATATTGATTGATGGTAGGGATGATGTGTCTCTAAGTTCAGGCAGCATCTTTTAGAGATTTGAATGTATAGACCAGTGATCCTCATTCATTAATGAGCATACTTTGGCATATCTTCCTATTGCAGTGGTGAGAGTGATTGAATGGGCAACTTTCCTTTCTAGAGGACCACACTCAAGCCAATAGTCAAACCAAAGAGAGGTGGCTTCCCATTACCAATTTTGATAGATAAAAGTGGTCTTGTCAATCCTCTCAACTGGAGAAGTTTCCTTAGTGACTATGAACAGTTGGATGGGAGTTTAATATCCCAAAAGCTCTTATCCTTCAGGATGACAGATTAGATCCATCTAGCCCATAAATTGCTTGGATTCTTGAATAGAGACCATATATGCTTGGTCATGGCAGCTCTATTGAGTGAAGAAAGTAAGGGAAGGCCAAGTCCTCCACAAGATTTTGGGGTGCATACCTTAGCCCATGCAACCTTACAGTATCTCAATAAGCTCTCATTATGTGACCATATGAATGTTCTAAAGAGAGAATTGATTTTTGCAATCACTTTTTTGGATAAAAGGAAGATGTTCATCCAATACAGCTGCATACTATAAGGGACTGATTTACAAAGTTTGACTCTACCAGCATATGAAAGACTTTTGGTAGTCCAATGAGAAATTTTACTTGAGATTTGATCAATTAAAGAGTTGCAGTCATTAGATGAAAGAGCTGAGGAAATTAATGGACCACCCAGATAAGTGAAAGGCAGTGTCCCAATGTTAAAGTATAGCAAGTCTGTAATAGCTTGCTGTGTTGCAACAGGAACACCAGAAAAGTAAACATGACTTTTCAAAGAGTTGGCAGATAATCCTAATAGTGAGCAAAAAATGTCAAATCCCTCTTTAAGAACCTTTATCGCAGGAATACTACCATAGCTAAAGAGAAGGAGGTCATTAGCAAAGATGAGATGGGTTAGTGCAATTGGTTGACATCTCCAGTGGTAGACAAAGTTTGGGTTGTTAAAGGTTTGCTTGGTGAGGATGAGAGAAAGGACTTCTATTGCTATGACAAAAAGATAGGGTGATAAGGGATCACTTTGTCAAATCTCTCTAGAGCTCTTGAAAAATCCATGAATTTCTCCATTCAGTGAGATAGAGAATGTTGGTGTAGTGATGCAGAGTTCAATCCATTTTACGAAGATAATGGAAAATCCTATTAGTTTGAGGCATTCCAAAATGAAGTCCCAACCAAAGGTATCAAAGGCCTTTTTCAAATCAATTTTGATTGCACATCTAGGTGGAGAGGAATGCTTATGGTAACCTCTGAAAAGTTCCTAAGCTAAGAAGATGTTATGTGCAATCCTCCTTGACTTGATGAAAGCAGATTGTGATTGATTGATGAAGGAAGGGAGAATGGGTTTGATCTTGTTAGCAAGGAGCTTAGAAATGCATTTATTTAGAGTGTTACAACAAGCAATTGGTTTGAAGTCATTCACTATGGAAGCATTATGAATCTTGGGAATGAGGGAGATCAAAGTGGAATTAATTTGCTTAAGCATTTTACCTGAAGCAAATAAGTCCTTGATAGCCCATGTTACATCTGGACCAATTAGGGACCAATTTTTCTTAAAGAAAAAGGATGAGTAGCCATCTAATCTCGGTGATTTTTCATTGCCAAAGAGAACAGATATTGTTG
Source organism: Cornus controversa (assembly GCA_026545225.1). NCBI lineage: Eukaryota > Viridiplantae > Streptophyta > Magnoliopsida > Cornales > Cornaceae > Cornus > Cornus controversa. The sequence goes on from CM048845.1 coordinate 102,290,242, forward strand.
AATTTTCAAATCAGTTGGGATAGAGGTCAGCAATTAATGATATGAAGGGGAAATGGGGGTCGTTATAAACTAGGATAGCAACTGAGTTCCAGGAAAGGGAGGTGATGATCCCATAAGGGAATGGAAATGGGATAAGAAGACTTGAAAAATATCATTCTTATCATAAATTGTGGCTCCAGCATCATTTGTCAAAGAAAGAATTTTGTTCCTATTTTATCTATTCTTAATTATTTTGAAGAAAAAAGAGGTGTTTTGATCACCAGCAGAAAGCCATTTAACTCTTGCATTTTGTTTTCAAAACTTTTCTTCACAGAGACAAAGGTGTGAATAAGATTGAAGAAGAGATTTTTCAAGGGTTCTAAGGTTGTGGTCAGTGGGATTTTGATCAAGCATAGTCTGGCAAGCAGAGAGTTTAGACTTACATGACTAAACTTTGAGTGAAATGTCATTGTAATCATGCTTATTCAGGTTCTTGAGCAAAGGTTTAAGAGTTTTCAATTTCTGTGTGATTAAGAACATTGGCGAGCCTGAGATGGGTATGTTCCAAGCTTGTTCAACGATAAAAAGGAAAGCAGGATTAGAAGCCAAGAAATTAAAGAATTTGAAGGGCAGTTTCCTTGTAGGTGCAGGGACACCTAGGTTTACAACGGCTGGACAATGGTCAGAAATGGATTGTGGAAGAAAATTATATTTGGAGTTAGGGAATATGAAATGCGAGAAATGGTTAACAATTGCTCTATCAAGCTTTCTAGTAATATTAGCAATGTCAAAGCTTTGATTAGACCAGGTGAAGAACATACCTGTGAAGTTGAGATCATCAAGGCCAATGTGGTTGATACATTCTTTAAAATCATTCATCTCAGGAGTCCATCTGATGTTGCCTCCAAATTTTTCATCCATGTTATCATAAATTAATTTGGTTAACATGTGATTCTTGAGTTGAGGAAGCTAATGAAAATCCAAATAAACAATGCCTCAGTCAATATTACATGGTAGCATTACTCTTTAATAATTAAACAATATGTTGTCCATTAATCTGGGTCAAGATTATGAGTCCTCTCAGCGACAAAAATCACGTAGAACTGTCAATTGGGTTAAGCAGCAATTGGAACTGAGCTAGGCTCAACATGGATAAACCCTAACACGCATGCATAACCCTATGGTAAAAAATAAATAAATAAGAAATGCTATAATTAGAGAAACTTACTGAATTAATCCATTTCATAATCAACCAAATATATACAAGCCATAAAAAATGAGCATAAAGAAAGACTACATGGGCACAAAAGAAGCAGCTACCCCACTAAATCTTTTCACATATACTAATTTAACGCAATCAATCTCCCACCCTATTATAGGCTCCATTTGTTTCGATGTAAAATATTTTTTGAAAATTATTTCTAAAAATTTTTGGTGCAACCAAGTTAGCTATTCAATATTTTACAGATTAGTTGCATCAATCCAAACATTTTGGTGTAAAAATATTTTACAAGTATAACATTTTTCATTTTAAAATATGCAATCAAACACCGAATTTTTAAAAAAATATTTTTCAAAAAATATTTTACATCAAAACAAACGGAGTCATAAAGTAAAATTCGTTTACTTACGTAAAAAGAGTGTGTCCCATGGTGGTGGATAATACACAGACTTTCTTACTAAAATTTAGTCTTATTTAAGAAAGGTCACTAAGAAAATTTGATGTACTCATTAGCGTGTAGTAGGAGTGCAATTTGAATGGGTTAACACTTGAATCAAGCTCAAGTCCAATCCAATTTTTCATCAGTTTGAACATCCAATTTTTTACAATTAGAGTTCGACTTGAATTCTAACTCAAACTTAATTTGAGTTAGACTTGGGTTAAAGTGTAATACACGGAACCAAATTCTATCATTACTTTTTATATATTTGTAATTATAAATGTATTATATATATTTATAACTATGATCGAACTTTTTTTTTCTTTAAAAGAGTTTATTTTTCTATAAATCTTGATTTATCGTATATTAATAGTTTAGAGAAATAAGAGCAAAATGCACTCACACCCCCCTGAGGTTTGTCTTAAAGACACTCATATGCATAGTTTGTTTAAACCTACACTCACACCCCTTGTCAGTACAATGCCACCAACTAGCATGTGAAATTACAAAGCTACCCATTAATATAATAACTATATTATATTTAAAAAATTAAATAAACTTAAAAGACCAAATTAACTCACGCTGTATATGCCTTCTATTTTTTCATTGTTTACAAAATTGAGGCTTTTTTGCATTGAGGAGTAATTGATTACTATTTTTACTCTACAATATTTTTGGGACTAATTGATTAACATTTTTAGTTTTATCTGCCAAAAATAATTGTTTGGACAGAATACTTCTCACAAATATTCAATATTCAATATGAATTTGTTTTTAAAATGTTTGTTTCTTGTTTGTTTTTTATTTTTTATTTATTTGTCTGTTTCAAATGGCTTCTGAAATCAGCCATCATTTACGATTCAAATTGCCCAATCTTATATGATTTATAATGTAAACCCAAACAAGTATAACTACCTAGATTTATTTGTCGATGCATGTGGATTGACTCATTTTTAGTTTATATGATGGATGTGATTGATTAGTTACTTTTTAAAATGTTTGTTTCTTGTTTGTTATTTATTTATTTTTTGAATTTTCAGCTTCAAATGGTTTATAAAATCAGACATCATTAACGGTTCAAATTTAGTGCCCAATCCTATATGACAATTTATTTGGATGTAATCACTTATGATAGTTTATTTGGATGATGTAATGTCACTATTTGGATGTAATCACAATTATTTGAATGTTTATTTGGATAATATAATGTCACTTTATTTGAATGTTTATTTAAATTGGAGATATATGGTATTGATTTTATTAAATAGATATATTTCTCATGTTATTATGAAATATATGTATAGAGACTGAGATATATATATAATGCCACTTATTTGAATGTAATGACAGTTTATGGTTTAACACTATTTTCTTTATTATTTGGATCATTTTCTTCTAGATAAAATGCTAGAAATTAAAGAAAGAAAATTTATCTTAATGAAGGCATTTTCCTTGAATTGTTATCTTCGATTATTTTTAGGTTTCAGTGACTACAGAATTTGATCGAAGGTTAAAAGTGAAGCAAGGGTGGTTTTGTAAAAGTGAAAATATAAAATTGAGGGCAATATGGTCTTTTCAGTTAGTAGAGGGGTAAAAAAGATATTTTGCACAGTGTCAATGTATTTTTTGACTAATGAATTATGGTTGGGGTTGTGTGCATTCACACCTCAAACCTCAAGGGATGTGAGTGTAGGTTTAAGTAAACTATGCATATGAATGTCTTTAGGATAAATCCCAGGAGGTGTGAGTGCATTTTGCCCGAGAAATAACTATTTAATTGTTATAATCTTTGTGCTTAGTTTTAACCCAACTCGAGGCTAAGCTGAGATTAACCCAATGACCGATTCCTATAACCTGAATTTAAAATTTTGAACATGAGTAAGGTTTGGGGTGGAGAGTTTGAATTGAGTTGAACTTGCGTTGAAAGTTTTATATTTTGGATTGAGTCGGGATTTACCCCCTTAATCTGTCCCAATTGCACCTTTAACTAAACAGAGTAGATCAGATACAAATCTAATATTTGGCATTATATGCATAAATTGATTATTCTTAGGATTTAAACTCATTCTCTCTTTCTCTCTTACAAGGATTTGAACCTAAAATATCTCTCTCTCTCTCCCTTATATCAGGATTTGAACCCATATTCTCACACTTGAAATTATGAGTATTTCATCACTTAGTCATATTTTGAGAAAGTCATATTTTTTTTCCCAATTTCGTTCCATTTTTTCTTTCCATTTACCCTTCAAATAAAATATAAAAAAAAAGAAGTTTATGGAACTCTCATTCACCTAAGATTAAGATAAAAATGACAATGATTTATCCTCCACAGATTACACACATGTTTTTCAAATGTAATGTGAAAAGATTATTTAATAATATGGGCTAAATATTGATATTGGTGTTCAAAAAGTGACTTGATACGATACTATTCATTTTAAATAAAAAAAAAATTGGTGTTCCGCACCTAAGATCCAATTAAAGCTGAATTCATTCTAAATGGGTTGGATATCAAATAGCATATATGTTGGATATGGATTACATCCATATGATCCGACTTGATTTTTATTCGGACCATGGCATCAAATATGGGAATCAAATTATTATTTTTCGTATGCCATATATTTATGAGCAAGGGGTTTGGAAAAAATGATTAATTACCTTAAACAAAAATAGTTAGTTTGAACAAATAATAAATAATGAGCAGGAATAATGGAGTTTATATATCCTACTGCATAATACAATAATTAACTGACCACAAGCCACAGCAGCATAAGCATAAGCTGAACCTATACTTGTCATGGCACCACAGCCACAGGTCTCCCACATAGAGGAATTAACGATCCCAATTAGGATATATTGGATTAACAGCCAGTATGCACTTAATTAGCTTCAGCATATATGGGAATTAGAAAACTAGTCAATTCAACTTAGACATCTAAGCATGTCCTTAGTCATTAACCACAAATAGACCTTTTCCACGTACTCACCATAACTTAAGAATGTAACAACAATATGAATTAATGGTTAGAAATCCAGAGCAAAAGAATACAACAATTCAAGACCCTAATTTTTTCAATAAACAAGCTCGTGTTCATGTTCATGCTCATGCAAGCAATATTCTCAAACTTAGAACTTACATGTTCTGTTATTTTGGACCCTTTGGTTTAAGGAAGATGACATATAGTTGCTTTCGTTATGCGGATATCCGTAGACTCAACTGAGTAAAGGTGATTGATTTCTCAGATTCCAACCAAGTTAAGATTTTGGACACCATTTATTTATTCTTTTCACCTGCCTTCTCTTAGCAGCTAATTGATTTGTAGAATTAAGACTTGGAATCTTATAAAGGCTCAAGTTGAATATTCTATTCTAATGTCCTAGATTTTCATTTACCTTCCCACAATGGAAATCCATATCCTCAAGAAAATATTTGGTTTTTGAGAAAATTGAGGGAAACTGCAGTTACGAGCCGAAAAAAAAAACCAAACGGACCTGAAACAACAGAGGAATCAGACATTTTCTGAAAAAAGCCACACAAAAATCAAACCAAAAGCTTAAAAGTATCTGGTTTATGGTGCAAATGAGGGGAAAAAAAAAAGTCAAGGATGACCAATATGTTTATCATTAGATTCCCAATCAATTATATGGTAACCTTCGAAATACACGAGCGCAGTGACATTTAAAAACTTATCTTATATCCTTGTCCAAAATCTCGATTCTTTAAAACTTTTTCTGTCATTTAATAATTAAACAACCAAAATTCTATAGAACACTCCTCCTAGCTCTATAACAACAAGAAATCCATTCGTATTTTGGTTTTCTGCATAATTATAATAACAGTAATTTTATTTGCATGTAAATTACTATCTTAATTTCACAAATTGTAACAAACATGCATTATAACCTCTCTTTTTTTGGGGGTGTAATGCTAAAGGAAAAATGTAAAAAATAGAGAAGTAAGAAATCGATTGAGAAGAGCTATAAAGAGATAAAGTTACTGAAATCCATTTCATAATCAACCATATGCATAATACATATTACATGCCATACAAATCTAGCATAAAGACGGGCTACAGCCTACAGGGGCACAAAAGTAGAAAGTTGTAGAAAGTTGCTTCCACTCCGTAATTTTATATAATTTACCGAGTACCGGACTTGCTTAGGAACCAATTAATAATTAATATTGATCCATCATTGAGCAAGAGGAATTAAACTAGGTAAATTTGTGTATGATCCATGTGGAACCTGAATTATATTATATATATATATATATATATATATATAATCAAACAGGTGAAAGTACTTAGTGGCGGTTAAAGACCAAAATGGCGAATATGGAAATAGCAAAGATGAACCATGAGATGATCTTTAGGCAGAGTGGTGAAGATACTGTGACGGCAATGAGGAAGGCTGTGACTCCGGAGAAGACCCCCACATGGTCTAGTACTCGAGCGACAACAGGGAACTTTGTAGAGATATACTTGGACACGCAGATTGCGGCCACAGCGACAACAGGGTCTTGCACTTGGTATTGCAGCTGCTCAACCACCGGAACTTCTGGATCAGCCATGGAAGAAAGTGGTGGCAATGTTGGTGGAGGAGGGAGGCTTGGTGCCTCTGGTGGAGGAGGCGGGAGGTTTGGTGACTCAGCGATTTCTTTCCTCTGGCTCTCTACGGGGACTCATGTATGCTTTTGCGCACATTTATGGAAGAGGAGGGGGAAAGGGATGTAACTTGACTTTCGTAAGCATCTCAGGAGTTCGGCTCAAGTATGTTGTCACCTAGTGACCATAGGGTCACTATCTCTTCCCCATCTTTTTCAAATCCATCCTTTTTTTTTTTTTTTTTTTGGTTCCGGCTCAAGTATGTTGTCACCTAGTGACCATAGGGTCACCTATCTCTTCCCCATCTTTTTCAAATCCATCTTTCTTTTTTTTTTGGTTCCGGAGATGCTAAAATGAACTTTTCCTTGTTCTTTCTTATTCCACTTTCATTAGTTTATGTGTGGCCCCACTAAACAATTCATTTAGCATCATCATCTACCATATGTAAGTTGGATTACAATTTTGTTTTAGTTATCTTTTGAATGCAACTTAATCCATGGTTCACTTGCTTAGGAAGAGCGTGTCCCATGGTGGTTGATAATACACGGACTTCCATAATAAAATTGAGTCTCTTTTTTTTAAAATGTGACAAGCCTAATTTGACGAACTCATTAGTGTAGTAGGGATGTAATTTGGACGGGTTAACTCAAAGCAAAGTGAGTTTAGTTACTTATTTTTGAGAAAATTTGTGAAAATTGCATAAAATGAACAATTTTTATCTTTTATGGATGAATAACAATTCTCTAAGTTGAATCTCTTGTCATTTTCATAAGTTCATTAAAAAATTGACATAAGTTGAAGGGTTAAAAAATTGATATGTGAAGTATTTTAAAAATTCATGACTCGCAATTCAAACATTATTTCCTAAACTATGATGTTTCAAGCATTTTTAATTATTGAGTGACATGCGCCAATACAAGCGAGGTAAAAGTTCAACTTACAATATTTATTGTAAACAACACTTGGATGGTTCATCATTTCTTTATAATTTTCCTAAAAAAAAAAACTCAATAATTGAAATAATGTTTTCTTTTGATATTTTTGTTTTTCAAATCATTATTGGACAATTTTTTTTAAAAATAGTAATAATAATCATCAAAGATAAGTAAGAAAATTACTCCCATGATAAAAAAATAAAAAGTATCAAAAAAATTTCCAACTAGCCTAATTTCAATTCATTCCATGTAGCCGTGTAGCCGCAACATAGCCTCTATGAATTTTATTTTCTATTACTCTGTCGGACATTCCAATACTATTTATACTTTACAATTTACAGCAGAGAGAATCCTCCCCTTGTCCGTGAATAGGAAATTAAGATGATGAAGGCCATTATAGTAAAAACATATGATGTAATTAGACAGCGCGTGACTAAAGTTGATAGTGATAGTGCTTGTTACTATATCGGTTTCACGTTACTGTATCGAAAATTCCAAAAACAATTTTTGATTGTTCTTTGAAAACCTACACTCATCTATTTAGTTTTGTAAAAATTATTTTTCAAAACAAATTCAAGTCTAAAATGAGTTTTTTTAATTTTTATCACTTTGAAAACAGAAAACAGTTATCGTAGTGCCAATTCAAGCAAGGTCTATAGTTTCCACTTCTCTCTCATTCAATGGAAGATTATTAATCACATCCTTATACGAAATTCCAATATTGGAACTTTTCCTTTTGACTCCCTCAGATGCCACAATGTCATCTGATTGTGTTCTTCGCAGCAATTTCGAGTCTTGTGGGTGTGCAAAAGGCAAGTGCTGGTGATGCTGATCCGATTTACAAGTAAAGCTCGTTTTTCCGAATTCTAATATTACTTTTTCTATTATTTGTAATTATAAATGTATTATATATATTTCTAACTATGATCAAACTTCTTTTTTCTTGAAAAGGTCGATTTTTCTTTAAATCTTCATTTTTCGTATATTAATAGTTTAGAGAAATAACCATTTAATTGTTACAAATCTTTATACATAATTTTAATCCATTCCAAGCCTAAGCTGTGATTAACACAATTTCAGACCAATTTCTATAACCCTAATTTGAAATTTTGAACACAAATTAGACTTCGGGTGAAAAGTTTGAATTGAATTGGACTTGAATTAAAAGCTTGATATCTTAGATTAAACTGAAGTTACCCCTCAACATTTCCCAGTTGCACCTCTAGTCGACAAACCTAATATTTGGCATCATATGCATAAATTGATTGTTCTCTCAATGTTGACCCTTTATGGCTTTCCATTTACCTTTTGACGAAAAAAGAGAAATTTATGTGATTCTGGTTTATATGGGATTAAGATAAGGATCATAATGACTTATCCTCCAAATATTACACACATATTTTTCTAATGTAAGCAATGTTGGGATTATTAATTTTCCTTCGTTTGGTACTGTGGAAGCATATCATCACATCAACAATCACACCATATATGAGAATAACAATCAAATACATTCACGCACAACACAATATTTTATATGGTTCATCCAATTCTAGGACTACATAAACATGTTTATTACAAACACTCTTTCTCTTGTCATCTTTCTTCTGAAATTATATATATTCTTTTCTCTCTTTAGTATTCACCGATACTTGTCATACAAGAATTACTTATTAAAACACGAACACTGCATGAAAACCTAATTATATTATGAATATAATTCACAATTCTTAGCAAGTAATACATGCACACACTTGGAATTGCTCACCTTTCTTTTATAAGAAGGAGATCATATTACATGAATTGATTACTTAAAAAGTAGGATAAAATGCTCTAACTACCCCTCAGGTTTTGGTTTAATACCCACGGAGAATAGTAGTGCCTTTGACTGAGGTCAACCTCCCCCAGGTTTGAAAAACTATGCCCTGACACCCCAAATCAGAGATAACATCCGTTAAAAACTAACGGTTCAACTACTTTTACCAATTTACCCTCATATATTTAATGATATTGTAATTGTATTTACTGAAGTCATGATGACGTAGACCCTCCTATACGAAATGACCTAAATACCCTTGAATGGCTACTACCTTATATATATATATATAGTATATACATATATATATACAGTATATAATATAAATATATAGTATATATATATACATATATATATATACCGTATATATAACATATAGATATACATATATATCGTATATATATATATACAGTATATATATACATATACATATATATAGTATATATATAAATATACAGTATATATATACATATACATATATATCGTATATATATAAATATACAGTATATATATACATATACATATATACAGTATATATATATAGTATATAAATATATATATACAGTATATATATAGTATATAAATATATATATACAGTATATATATACATATACATATATATCGTGTATATATATATAGTATATAATATAAATATACCGTATATATGTACATATACATATATACTGTATATATATATACAGTATATAAATATAAATATACATACAGTATATAAATATAAATATACAGTATATATATACATATACATATATACCGTATATATATATATACAGTATATAATATAAATATATCGTATATATGTACATATACATATATACCGATATATACTGTATATTGTATAGATATATAATAGTATAAATATTATATATATAAATAAATATACAGTATATAAATATAAATATATATACATACATATATACAGTATATAAATAAATATATACATATACATATGTATAGTATATATATATATATATATATATATAAAGTAATCACATTGTACATTCTTAAGGGTATAAATGTCCAAGTAATTGAGGGTAAAATTGTACATTCAAACAAAAAGGGTAGTTTTGGCATTTTAACTTTTCAAGTTAGTTGACCTGACGGTCAACTAACATTTGGGGTGTCAGAGCATAGTTTTTCAAACTTGGGGGAGGTTGGCCTCAGTCAAAGGCATTAGTATTCTCCGTGGGTATTAAACCTAAACTTGGGGGGTGGTTAGAGCATTTTACCCTAAAAAGTAATAGTATGTCCTGCCACACAACCCTTCAAACTCTCTATTGCTTACTTGCATTATATATATATATATATATTTGAAAGTAGAATAAGACTCAAATTTTATTCAAAATATTCTTCACATTGCCCAAGTTATTTTATTTTATTTTATTTTTTACTCCGTGGTCTAATTTATTCTAAGTCCATTGAAGTGAGTTGTGCTATAATTTTAAAAGATTATTTAATAATGGGTCAAATATGAGCAAAATATTGATATTGGTGTTCACAAAGTGGCCAGTACTATTAATTTAAAAGAAAAAAAATTGGTGGCCCCACACCTAGGATCCGATCCAAGCTGAATTCATTCCATATGGGTTGGATATCAAATTTTTATATATGTTGGATATGGATTACATCCATACAATCCGACTTGATTTTTCATTCAGATACAGACCATGGCATCAAATTATGAATCCAAATTCAGATTTACGCGGATCCGCTCCATGTTTGGCCATTTCATGCCATAATTATAGCCTATAGGAGTTCAAAGAAACAGCATGATACATACTAACAAGGAAAATGAAATAAAAAGAAAACAAAAAAGTATTGTAAATGGAATAAGAATAGCAAGTTTTTATACTCCATTGTCCATTTGTCTTAAAAGAATTGTCACTTTGAAGACCCGATCTTTTGTAACTTTTGAAAAAAAAAATTTTCTAATTTCAAAAAACTATCTTTCTAATTTCAGATTTTCCTTTTTATTTTTTCAAAGTTATTAAAAATTATTCTTAGATCACTGAACATAGAAACCTTTTTAAATTGATTTTTCAAAATGTTATATGAAAATGTAATACTAACATTTTATCCAAGCAAAATGTCTAAAAATGAATTTAATTTTTCAAAATGGCACTCGTCCATGAACTTATCAATGGATCGAATTTTGATCCGAATTTGATCTGAATCGGAACCAATTAATAGGATATGGATTGAACATCCAATCCGATAATACGTCAACGATCAAAATCTGATAATTTGTTAGATAAAAAAATCAGATATGAATTATGGCGATCCGATTCGATATAATATAATATATTATCTAATTTTATAATATATAATAGGGTAAATTACTTGACCTTCCCAGAGCTTTTGCTTCGGTTTTTACGCAGAAGAAAAAGGGAAGCAGAAACTAAATCAAGAAGCTGGTACCCCAGGTTCCTTTAAACGCTCTTTTTGAACTCCGAAACTCTTCCGCCTTACCAATCCAAATACTCTCCAAAACGACTTTTGAGCTTGAAAAATCAAAAGCCGCTTTTCAAAAGTCAATCCAAACAGGACCTAAGTACTCTCATATTAAACTTTAAAAAAAAAATCAGTCAATCTCCCTTTAGGTTCTAGTCAATTACAAATTCTCCAACTCCGTTAAATTACCGTCAATGTTGTTAATAAAATTGGTACAGATTGTCCAAATTGCCCTTATGTGTAGTGAAATGACCATTTAACCCATAAAATATTACAAAATAACCAAAGCAACCTTGTATTTTAGGACCACACCACCATTTTTCATGTGTGTAATTACTTCACTTCCTCCCATCTTCTCATGTACAATCTCATAGCTTTCTTTGAAGACACCATTGAAGATTACGCCAATGACGATGCCATCCAAGCTTAACAATCATTTGTACTCACTCTTTTAGATTCCATCTCAATACTCTCTCTATATATCCCTTTCCATTCTCCATGGAAACAACCATAAGGGCATATTGCTCAATCACACAAACAGTGTACATAAAAACTATATCATATATAAATGCAGTAATAAGTAGTATCAGATTACATATTGTTGAAATATAACTCAGACTTTCAAAAAATCAAATAGGCAAGCAATTGAAAATTTCCTAATCGTGTTTACAATATTTTTCATTGTAATCGCATTCACGGTATTCTTCACTGAAAATACTTGGTGGCAGAAGCTCAAAACCCTAACCCTCTCATTGTATTCTTAAACACGATAGCGCTCACGGTCAACCCAAAAAGTCAAATAGTTTACAATTGTTTTCGCAATCAACAGTTAGATCCGTGACCATCATTCTACAGACATCGTTCTTTACTCTTTTGTTGTTTACGATTTTGGATAAAATATAACATTTCCATTATATGAGGGTTTCTAAATGAGATGATTCAAGCCTAGAGCTACGCTCCAGAAGGTTTACATATATGTGAACTATGTAGAGAGAAAGAGATGTCGTTTAGGAATATTTTGGTGAAATATTTCTTGAGGGCCTTTTTGTCATTTTGTATTGTGTCAAAGTGAAAATCTTCGGTCATGCTTTTTGTACAAATATGCATCGGCAATATGGTAAATTAACAGCTAATGTTAATTACGGTTGTTCTAACTAACTTTGGCAAGGTTTTATTTTTTTCAAAAGTTTAATACGAACCTAATTAATCCAAACCACATGAGAGATAAGAGTAATTTATCCTATATAATATTTACATACTACTAAAATATTTTTTATCATTATTTCCTTCTTCTTTTTTCCTCTCTATTTTGTCTTCTTTTTTTTTTTAATATAAAGTCAAATACTTACTTTTCTATTCTTTTTTTCATATTTTATTTTTCTTCTAGAGCTTTTTTATTTTTTATTTTAATTATTATTTGCTAATTATTTTTAAATTAATTATTATTCGGAGTCTTATTGGATCACTTATGACTCTTGTCGGGTTCGAATAATTCGAACCGAATCCGATGGTTTACAGGCCTACTCGTCCATGACCATCACCCCTTCTTCCCAATGCGCAGGCGCAGCCAGGGTTGTTCTTTTCATACAAAGCTGAGCAAACATAGGGTTTAAGCAGAGAAAATAAAAATCGAAAAGGAGAGAGAGAGAGAGTCAGACACTGTTTCAATGGCCTTTTCACTATCAAGAACTTTGTATCGCTCGCTTCTCTCAAACCCTAGACTCTCTCACCTCTCTGTACCCTTTTGCACAAACCTCTCTTCCTCCGAAACCTCTTCCTCCGAAACCTCTTCCGACTCGGACGATTCCACTATCGACCCAGATCCGGAATCCGACTCGATCCCCTCTCACACACCATCACCAGACTCAACTCAGCAGCGAGGCATCTACGATCGCCCCCTCGAAAACGGCTTAGACGTCGGCGTTTACAAGGTCCATTTGCATCCACACACACTTGAATGTGTGTATTTATAATTTTATTGTTCAAAGTTTTATTTTTTATTTTTTTGGGATTGAAGCGGATTGATTGTTAGGGTTTGTGTATAGGCGATATTGGTGGGGCAGGTGGGGCAGATCCCATTGCAGAAGAGGCTGAGGAGTGGGAGGACGGTGACGTTGCTGTCGGTGGGTACGGGAGGGATTAGGAACAACCGGAGGCCGTTGGACAATGAGGAGCCGAGAGACTATGCGAATCGATGCGCTGTTCAGTGGCATCGTGTCTCCATTTATCCTGAGAGGTTGGGGGACATCGCCATGAAGCATGTTGTTCCTGGGTGAGCTTTACTGGTTGGGTTCTCGCATTTCTGAATTTTACTAGATTGTGGGTATGTAAATGTATGTTTTAACCTACAGGATTCGTATAATGAATTCAGTCAATACTTCTCTTATCTGCTTCCTTTATGTTAAAATGTATTGCTTTGTATATAGCCTTCTGCCAAAGCATGCCTTGCTTTATCTTGATCTATTTCATGGGGAATTTAAATGCCATTGCTGCTTATATTGTGTCTGAAGAAGCATGCTTTATGTGGTTCATTTTAATACTAACATGAGAATTGTTAAATTGCATGTTTCAGTAATACTAATTTTATCGCATTTTATCAAGGTGCATGATTTGGTTTTAGTTTTATTTTACGAATTTACTAAGCATATACTGAATTTTGTAGTAGTGCTTTTCTACATTTGATGCCCTGCTATTAATACCACATGTCCACTGAAATTACTTCATGGATTTAGAATAGAGATGAACAATTTTTACTAACTTCATGGAGAAACCTTGGGTTTATGAGGAGTGAGGACAACAGGGGAAACTAGAGAGAAGCTTGAGTTCAATTATCCGTCTATTTTTTTTCTTTTTTTTTTTTTGATTGACCAATGACTGTGGACAACAATATATCCGGGAGCCGTTGCTTAGTGAACCGATAAAATGCTTGGGCTCAAGCGTGAGAATTTGAGTCTGAATCTTGATGGCAGCCACTTTGTGCAAATATGACAAAGGTTAGGCTTATATCTACTCCACACCCCTAACATACTCGATTAACGGGGATCACATTAGGTAATGACCCCTTTTTTATTGGCAACCATAACCGCCTCTCTTTTAAGATGCCATGGTAGTCCTTTTTGTAATGCACCACAATGGGAAACAGATTTAACCAAAATTGATGAAAATATCAATTCATATATAACTCCTTGAATGGGCATAATATAACTAAATATGACCTAACCAAGTTCAGGCTCAGAAATCCGAAAAGTATTTACCATGATCGTCAGTTTTTCATTCCGACAAACGAATTGAAGGTATTACATTATTGTGATTGACAAAAGTATATATAGTTGGTAGTACCAAATATATATAAAACTTTACACTATTTTGTATGCAATCATCAGGTTTTTACTAGTACACATTTGGTACGGGGCATTAATATGGCCAGAAGTTGTTCTTATTTTAGATTTTCCGCCTTATGAGCTTCTACTCTTGTGTTATACAGTGTTGTAAGAATCATTTGGTGACTTATTCTATGTTAGCCAGTAGAAGGATACACTTACCTGATTGTTTTCTTCCAAACCAGGCATTGCTTGTCTCCTATAAAGATTATTTGAGAAAATTACTTGTTGTAGAAGCATAGTTTGAGAAAGTCATTTTTTGTATTGCGTTATGGTGTTACCAACCTTTTTTCAAGTTGAGATTAGTCCATACAGCATCACAGATGCATGCAGTTACCAACAAACTAAGTGAACTGGATTGGCCTGGGAAGAGCCAAATGCGGGATGCTAGGATCCAAACTCCTAAGCCAACTGCACCCTTGTGTGGGTTGAGAAAGACATTGTTTCTTATATTTTGTTTTTGAATTAGTTCATGTGGTCTTTCTCAACTGTTCTGTCAAGGTATGTGTTCTCTAAAAGAATTTCTAACTGGTGTGAAGATTTAATTTTCTTCTGCTATTTTCCTATGTATTGTTGGCTTTGATTGTCATTGTCATTTGACTTGGTTTTGATCATGACATAGTTTTCATTTATTACATTGTTTGATTTGGTTTTGATACTGGTGCTCCTTTCCACTTATTATATTGGTATCCCAGTTCAGCTCTGTTCTTGATAGTATTTTGATGCTTTGCTAATTGCAGTTCAATTCTGTATTTGGAGGGAAATCTGGAGACTAAAATCTTTTCTGATCCAATAACTGGTCTTGTTCGGCGCATAAGAGAGATTGCCATACGTCGAAATGGTACATTTATCATTGTTCTATACACTTTGTCGGAACTATTTAAAGATATGAAATGTGAAACATTGCCCTATATAATGTAAAGCTTCATTGGTTTATGATGCATTGTTCTGCATATAATCTTAATGTCCCAGTAACTTTTAGTTGTTTGAGTTCTAATGATGTGATGAAAATGTAGTGACCATTGTAAATAAATATGTGAAACTTCCCTACTTGAAATTTTCCAACCAGTTAAGCAAATCAAATTTATGATCTTATCTTGTGACACAATGTTGGGAAAATATATTTCTGTGATGATTTGCTTTAGTGTGCAGATCTCTATCCTGCATAACATTGTTAAAATTTTCTAAAATGCTCATGATCAGTGTTGGCTTCTGGAACAGCCTTGAATATTGTAATTTCTTCATTTTTTCCTTTTTGCTTTATATTATATCCTTTATAGCATTTCATTCCATTCTTCTGGAGCTTTGATAGTTCGGCATCTATAATAATATGTTTATGCAGCAGTTGGACATGATTAAACAGTTACTTTTGTGAGATACTGACTTGTGAGTTGTGACCCACTCTATGGGTTGCTATGTGAGAACAATCGTTGAAAACAACTTAAAAGTCTTTTGATGCGATGATAAAAACACCTGAGGCACACCAAGTATGGAAGAAGAGCTCATGTGTTTGTCCAGGGAAAAAAATAATAAAAGATGTGAGGCATGGTGGTAGAAATATTGTTTGGAGAAATGTATGCCAACCCTTAAATGATTACAATCATTTGTTTGATGCATTTACTAAGAATGCTATTTTTTTATGTTTATATATATATATATAGATATTGTTGATTCCATTTTTTCTGTGCAATCATTCCTAGTAAGAAGACAATATGAGTTGGAACTCAATAGAGGCTGTGGTTCTGCATGCACTCTCTCTATGCTGGACGACAGCTTAATAAAATTTGATTTTGCAAGAAAAAAATTGTTCAAGGAAGAAAGAATTTTTTTTATTTGTAAACCTAACAACTGAAAAGTTATAAGATATTAATTGTCGTGGACCCAACATCAGCTTGTGTAATGAGTTTAGCGTAATTGAGACATGAAATTTTCTGCTGAAAAAAGGATTTTCATGTAAACAAATGGGGCTTATTGGCATATATTTTACAGATTTTTGTTTCTTTTTTTTTGGTTAATAGACTAGTTCATAGGAGTTTAAACAGTTAGGTTTTGGTGGGAAAGCTTACAGGGATCTTAACTTCTTGCTCAGTAGGTTTATTCTACCAAACTTTTTATCTCAGCTGTTCTATACTTCTATGTCTCCTCCCACATTAGAGGGTTGGGTTCAAGTCCCTGTAGGGGCAACAATGGGTGTGTGTGTGACTGTGTGAGTAACTTACATACTCCCCCAAAAAAATATTAAATTTATTGGCGTGTGTATCTTATTTGCAGAAAAAGAAAAATTCTTGGCGTGACATTATAACTATTCTCTGATGTTTTATGAAGTCTTGTTACGTGTGCATTGCAGGTCGCCTTGTATTTCTAGGGAAAGGAACTGATGCTCCGCAACCAACAGGAACAGATTTAAAAGGCGTTGGCTATTTCTGAAACCCGACATGGAAGTGGGGGCAGCTGAAAGTTTTACGGACAAGAAACCTTTATTTCATTTTTGTAATTATGTTCTTAAATTGCTTTATGGAGACTAGTTGGGCAGAAAATGATGGCTGGCAAAAACTCGAAGGTGAATCCTTTGATTCTGCAACTCATTTATTTGGTCTTATGATTTTATTTACCTCGTCTGTTATGTAAAGCAGAAAATATTTGTGAATTCCTTTTTGATGATTTGCTAGTCTTTTAATTCATTTAATGAGTTTTAAGTTATCGAGCCTCCATTTGGAAGAGCAGTAGCCTTGGAGAGTTCACTTGTGATAGCCGTAAATATTTTATTTTAAATCGTTGTTTTAAACCATTTGGAATTGTTGTTCAGGTTGAAAATACAAATTTCTTTGTTGTCTTAGCATCAGAAAGGTGATCAAAAACACTTTTTTCCTTGAGTATGTGGGTTGCTGACGGACATCATTAGGAATTAGATTGTGGTTTAGAAATGGTCTCTTCAACACCCAGATTAACAGTTTGGACAGTCACCTCCGTGAGTTTGATGAACTGTCTTGCAAACTCCAATGTTGCATGGTGAATCATCTGTTTGTATCCCCTTGCAAACTCCAATATTCTTATGCTACCACTTCTCTTTTGTATTTCTGTATTCCCTTTATGCCACAAAAGAGAGTAGGAACAAATAAGTGTGAATTACCAAAATGAAGTCGTGGTATATAGTTTGATGGATTGAAGAAACAAAGATGGTGAGAAAGCTTTGTAAGAAATACAATGGAGTTACCAGGTCAAATCAACATTGAAGAGTGACAAATAAAAAGCCATGGTTCATAATTTTTGTTGCATGAATTTAGGTCTTGAATTAGCGGATTTTACAACCACTTTATATCTCAATGGTAACTTCTCCAACTCCTAAATTGGAATGTTGAAGGTTGGAGTCTCTCCAGGAACAAAGTGGATTTATCCATTATATTTGCTGCACAGAGTGGATCCTCTCCTGTTCTGTGACCGCGTTTCCATTATATTTGCTGCACAGAGTGGATCCTCTCCTGTCCTGTGACCGCGTTTTGATGCACCAGATGGGCACCGGATCCCTTATGAACAGGGATCCGGGTTCTTTGCTGGGACCCAAAAGAAATGATAAAAAAATCAAAGGATGTTCCAGGGGTTCTTGCTTGATAGGACCAACACTCTTACCTTTTTAATAATCCAATAATGGTCCAACAAGTATTGTGCAAACTGATGGGATGCAATATATATATATATATATATATATATATATATATATATATATATATATATATGGAATAGGCATTCCTATGTATGTGGATTAGGTTCCCATCATTCTTATCCACAAAATCTGTCTCTATGGACAAGGAGAGAAGCAGACATTGTACAACAACAAAAAGTTGTTAGAAGCAGTGAGTGAGACATACCCCGAAGAAGTCTTCAAAAAATGTGGCATACCTCAAAACTTCTCCAATCTTCTGCCCAATTCCTTCAAACCCCATCTCCAATACTACCTCCTATACAAATTCAAGACACACCCACTCCCTTATCTCCCCATATCCTTAAACACCACTGCAAATTGTCGCGCCGAGAGCTTGCGATTTGCAGCAATTCATCACTGTTTCTTCTCTTGGGCTGTCAGGCACTAGACACAATATTCCAACCATCGAAGGCAAGAGCAGAAGAAAATGCTGCTAATCTCGCTATAAATGATGAAAAAGAACAAAATCCAAAGAACAGCACTGATAGCTGCAGAGACAAAACTCCAAATAAGAGAGCATTCCTTGATATATCCATTGATAGGGAGCCTATTGGCCGAATCATCATCGGACTATACGGTAACAATGCTCCGGCAGGCACTGCTAGATTCAGTAAGCTTCTCAGTGGGGCTGCTGGGATTAGTTACAGAAGAAAAGAGTTCATCAAGATCATGCCTAACTATGTGCAACATGGTGGAGTGAGGTCATATGGTGTGGATGCTGACCTTGCAAAGGAAACAGGAAGCAATTTGGCAGTTGATAGTCTCATGGCTGAGTGGGAGAAAGTGAATGAGAGTTGTCCAGGGACTAAGAATGTTGCAGGAAGTGTGAGCATCATTGTGAGGGATCCCTCAAAACCACCCCCAAAGGTGAAGTTGGTTGCTAGGAATGGGAAGCTAGAGATTGATGAAGAGGAGGTCGGAATGGACCCCAATGGGACAGAGTTTGTGATCGCCACCAGAGACTCACCGGAGTTGGATGACTCGGCTCTGGTCGTTGGGAGAGTCTTGGAAGGGATGGGGGTTGTGGAGAAGATTGGCCAGGTGAAGACTGTGCAAGAGAACACTAGCTCTCCCTATTTCAGGTATTGGATTTTGTTGGGTATTTCACTATTACTTTCCCCTTTCAACCAATTGCATAAAAGATATACAGTAAGAACAATATTTTCAACCTCAAGTAGAGCTGTAAATCAATCGAGTTGTTCATTAATCACAGATTGAGTTTGAATCGTTAAAGGCGTAGGTGGTGTTCTCTCGTTAAGTAAACAAACTCAAGCTCGAACAACTTTTTCAGGATCATTTTTGTTGAGAACATAATTTTTTTTTTTTTTTGTATGTTTTCAGGATCATTTTTGTTGAGAAAATAAATTTTTTTTTTTCTTTACAAGTTTCCTTAAACTCTGCCTTTCTACGAATCATTTCATTTTGTTGTTGTGAGTAACGAAACCACTCTTTTTCTTTGTTTGGCAAACAGAGTGGCCAAATTGATTGGAGATAAAAGAGCTGTGGTTGCAGAAAGAGGTTTCAACCGCCCTTATTCAAAGGT
Organism: Cornus controversa; assembly: GCA_026545225.1. Classification (NCBI taxonomy): domain Eukaryota; kingdom Viridiplantae; phylum Streptophyta; class Magnoliopsida; order Cornales; family Cornaceae; genus Cornus; species Cornus controversa. The sequence continues at coordinate 102,310,329 of CM048845.1, forward strand.
GGTGATCACCAATTGTGGATTATTGGAATGATACAGAAGGCTGTTTGAAACCCCATTCTTTCTTCCATTTTTGTAAGAGAGAACAAATTTATTCGAGAAAATCTATTCTATTTCTGTTCTTCACAAAACTTACGTCACAATATTCATTACCGATGATACTATCTAGGTTTGCTTGTTACATAAATTTTTTGCCCAAATTCCATTTTTAGGTCTTTTTTCTTCTTCATTTTTTTTGTGTGTTTCAATGCTATAAGAAGACAATCAATTTTTTTGAATTTTTTTGTTAGTGATAGAATCGGACTTAGATTTAGCTAATTTTTGGTAGTTATTTTAGTATTTAGGTTCTTATTCTTATTTTTTCTTAGCTTTTAGAGATAGTGCAAAATAATCACAAAAAAAAAGAAAAAAATGTGATGTTATGCTAATCATATATATATATATAATGTTTAGTGATGTATTTCAAGCTTAGAAGCACAGTTTGGTCAAGGCTGTTTTATGAGAAGTTAATTTTTATGTTTTGGTTCAGGATAATGATTTGTAGAGTAAAAAGTTGTCGAATGTGTTGTGAACATGATGTTCATTAAATTTAAATTGTGAAAGTGTGAATTCCACTTGTGCCATCTAAATTATAATGATTCACTTTTTCAATTTGATAATAACTTTCATTCTCCCTATCATTACTTTAACTCAAAGACAACGTCAGAAACGAAAACAAAAAATAAATTCAAAATTCTTTTATACAACAAATAAACATCAAATCCAAAATTCTTTTATAAAACAATATAAAAATAAATTAACACAAATGCATATGCCAATAAAACTAGCCCAAAATGAAGGATTGAGTGCCCGAGTCAGGCAATATTGTGTGCAACCGAGTTTATGATTCGATTCTGGTCAATTATCATTTAAAAATATAAATAGTATATAACATGGATGTTGTATGCAGCTGTTGCGCTACTCGCAATTTATAAATTTATCACTCGCAATAGAACGAATCATTGAAGGATAGGGCTCTAAGTTGAGGGTGTCGATCTCACAGAGACTACGTAGGTATAACTCACTAAAGGTTGAGGGTTGGTTCTTGTTTAAATCATAATCACGTTTTGGTTGTTTTCTTACTCTACTTTGATAGCATAAAATATAATTTAAATACAAAGGTTGAGAGAAGAATAAAGGACTAGGGTTAGACTTCCCCACTAGTCTCGTAGTATGTCACATTTATAATAAATTGGAAAAATTCATGCAAATGTGTACTAAATGACGCGTTGACAAGTCTCACATACAACGACGTCGCCAAGAGAATACACACACCTTAATATACTATAATCCATCTTTGAAAGGCGTGATTTCCCTACCTACCTACTTACCTAATTATCTAGTTACCTAAGTGCAGCGAAATCACCATCTCTTAGCATGAACTATGCAAATCTAGCTATGCATGTTATAGTGAAAACTAGTCTCAAGCCATCACTTGTAATCCTTGTGAAACTTACAAGTGTTTGAAAATCATGTGAGGAATTTAAGCATTTCTAAGATAAGAAGATAAATTACAACACATGAACATGAAGAATTTGTAAACTTATATTCATACAAGACTCAAGGCAAGAGACATATACACAAAATACATAAAAATCCCTAATTTATTGAAGTTAAAACATATTTACAAGACTAGGATTTGTCAAGATCCTAGAGAAGGATTAGTTGATCATGGTGGGCTAAAAGCACTCCATAGACAGAGATGATCCCATGGTCTTCAAGGCCTTACAAAGCTCTCTTTGAAGCTTTCCCTCTCTAGAATTTCACTTTCTCTCTCTAGAATTCTATATATGCTCTCTATTACAAGAATTGTGATATCTCCTTCTATTATATATTTTCTATCTATATAACTAATCTGAGGCTCAAAATATTAAAGAAATTTTGTGCAAAGCTTTATCCAAGCAAAATTGGACAAGTGGCAAGTGGAGAAAATATCTTCAGCAGGTTTGTGCGATGCATCGAAGTAGGGACTTCGATGCATCGATCTTCCTTCTTCTGCAGATCTTCAACTTTCTAACTTTCTGCCTCCGATTTTGACATGTCATTCATTATTCCTTAATGTAGACTTTCCATGAAGTATGATAGGACATAGGAATGTGTTCTTAAACTAATAAATGAGTCGAATTACGCCGAATTTTGAGTTTGAACCTAAAATCATCAAAAACATAAAAACACGTAAAAACTATACAATATGTGCAGCTATGGAATCAAAATACATAAGAAAAGGCGCGAAAATGTATAACATTCAACGCTTATCAATGGATATCCCTTTATGAAAAGAAAAATGTCCTTCGAATTGAAGGGAAAACCAAAATGAGGGAATAGACATTCAAGGTTAGGCCTGTAAACAAATCGAAATGTTTAATATATATATATATATATATAGTAGTTGCACGTTTATTTTCATGTTTGTATATGTTTGATTGAATTCGTATATTGTTCTCTGCTCATATTTATTTTAAAATCCTTGAATTTAGATGTTTCAAAATTTCATTGATTCAAAGATTTTATTTTTTAAGTTTTTAAATTTATAAAAAATGATGAGGACAAATTAGTCAATTCACAAAATTTATAATAGTTTCGTAATGAAAATGCCTTATTTGATCAATTTTGTTAGTTAAGGGAGTTATTTGTTAGTTCAGGAAGTATATGATGAATAAGCATAGTTGTTGATACAAAAAATTACTTAACTAATTTCTGCTAATTAATTCAATGTACACACCCAATCAAATCAAGAACAATATTTTTTCAGAGATAAATTGGGATGAGGATTCGGGGATCCCTTTTATTCATCTTTCCTTGGATATTTATAAAAGTTGGAATTTGAATCCTTTTAGGATTCAAATTTTCCTATTTGTAATTACCTTTACTCCCAAGGATTCAATTTTTTTTTTGAGTTTGCACTTACGTTTGGACTGGGCCGTTTTGACCTTGCAAAAGGGGTGATAGGCTCGTTCTCTTTCTTGAAAAAATTCTCTGGGGCTTCTGCTGATACTTGGGCTCAAACTCTCTTGGGCTTGGTTCGTTTGTGTACCAGCTCGACTTATTTGAATAAGTGGGAATTTTTTCCTTTACACATTGACCCCAATTCCCTTTAGTATGAGCTCTTGTCAAATTGGAGGGAATTTCTATAGGCGTTTTCATGATTCCATTGCTTGTATCGAGGACCCTCATTAATAATGGGGTACCAACAACGGCGTTAAGCACTTAAGTGAGCTTTTTACGCTATCTCTTGTGTTTTGTCTTGACACTTTGTTATTCTCTGCCACAAATCTTCTGCAACTGATTATCTTCTCTTCCAAATTCATTTTCTCTTGAACTTCCTGCAATTGGTTTGTCTTCGCAGGCCGGTCTTAATCCTCTAACCCATGTCTTTTTCTATTTTATGATGTCTTCTAGTGACAGCGACCGTACTCTTTCTGATAATCGCGAAGTTACAATGTCCAGTTCCTCCCTTCAAATCACAGAAACTACCTAACCTACTACTACTGTCGGGGAAGTAGTCACGTCCATCAAGGTATGGTTGTTCCTCCAGTGACTAGGCAATGGGTTGACATTGAGAAGATCAAGGAGGAATGTCGTATCCCTAGCGATGTCATAATCGAGGGTTATCCTTTAGATCTGACTACAGTGTTGGGGAAGGAGTTGAAAAAGGCAAAGTCCTTTTTTTGGCTTCTCATTTGAAAACCTTCAGATTCTCTCTTCACTCTTTCTACAATTTTGTTCTTTTCAAACTGAAGCTTGCACCGCTTCAGTTAACCCCTAACATCTTTCGTATTATTTCTTGTTTACTTTCTTTAAATCGTGTACATAAATTGGACTTGAATCTAAACGACCTTTTGTTATGTTATTCCCTTCACCGAGTTAGATCGAAGAATAATCGCTACTATCTATTCCCCGATAAGGACAAAAATCTGCTTTGACATTCCCACTTCTGATAAGTTATGAAATGAGAGACTCGTTCTGGTGAAGGGGGCCTGAAACATTAGGACTGCTCAACGCTTCCCTATTCCCAATGCCTTCGGTGACGCTATGATTCCTTCATTCATTCCATTTGGCAAGTCTCTCTGTAGATACCCTAGGAGATCTTCAGCAACTTTCTTTATTTTTCTTTTCATGACTGTGCTCTATTCCTCTTTTGTTTTGCAGCTGATCGGATTTAGTTCTTAAAGGAAAAGGTCTAGAACATTCGCCCTTCTGTGAAGAAGTATCTGTCACCTCACCAACTTCAAGCTATTATTTGTAACGCTTTAGTTGACTCTTCTTCCCTGTACCCCCGCTTCAGATTCAGATTCTAAGATGGAATGCTTGGGCCCAAAACAAGGATAAGATCTTCCAGTTCTGGCCATCTCAAGGCCAAGAATGCTGAGGGGAGGTCCAAAGCCAAGCAGGACAAGAACAAGTTTAATGCCCCCTCTTCTCCTTAAAAAAAGGCTTCTTCTGGTGCTCCTCTTACACCTAAGCGCCAGAAACTGCTGGCGGATGCCATGAAGGGTTAGAATTCCTTTTCTTCTACTTTGACTAATCTGCCAGCAAAGCTGCTGATGAGTCTTTCGTGGGCTTAACCGAACGGAGGGATCCAGACTTAAGGAAGTCTTATGGCTCATTTTTTATGGTAAGAGACTGCGCTGCCCTTAACCGTGAAGTGATAGGGGCTCTTGCTCGTGGGATCTGGCTTTCTAGAGATGAGTTCAGCTAATAAGGAACTGACAGGGATGAGCTCCTTGCCAATGCGCCTCTTCATATCATAGAGGTTCATTCCATTATTTCTTCTTCCTTTTTTTTTATTCACTCTCCCTTTTTTGTACCTCTTTTATGACTTTGTTTGATTTGTGTTGATAAAGAGTGCTTACATGACCATCTCCCTCTACAAAGCCTTGGAGGTTAAACGGTTGAGCGGACGCAAGGCTGAAAGCCTTGAGGGGGAGGTGAAATCTCTAACCAAGTCTCTTGCTGAAAAATAAAAGCCTATTATTCATTTTGAGTAGAGGGCCCTGGAGGCTGAACAGAAGGCTACTGAGCTTTAGGCTATGTTGCAGGTCTGCAAGTCTGAAGAAATTGAGATATATCAGTGGTTTTTGAAGATTCCAACTTTGAAGATCGCTGATGGCTTTCGTTACGGCTTTGAACAATGAGGGAAACCTGAAACTAAACGAGACTATCAAGATCCTGATTAGTTGGATGCTGATCAAGGGATTGAATTGTCCAATGAGTATGGCATCTTTGTGCCTGGTGAAGCCAAACAAAAATTTGCAGACTTCCTCAAGAGCTCATGCTCGGCTCCAGCCCCTTCTGTTTCTATTGTTATTCCCTCTTCTCCTCTTCCGTCTGATCAGATCACGCCAGAGTTGCCAACGCAAACTAAGAAGGACACTCTGATCGTTGACTCCTTTGATCAAGACTTCAATAAGGAGGACGGGGCAGCTCACTAGGATTGACTTTTGTAGTTTCTTTTTTCTCTTTTTGTAATGTTTAGTTGGAGCCCCTTTTTTTTGAAGCGATAGTTTGTATTCTTATCCCACTTTTTATGCTTCAGTTTCTTCAAACTTATCGTTTTGATTTTGTTTGATACTTCTGCGCTTGATAGTTCTTGAGCAGACAATTGCCTTAGCAGGTTGGGCCCTTAGCCTTTCTTAAAACAAAAACTCATTTCTAATTTTGTTTAGCAATTGAGAGTTTTGTGTAGACGATCAGCGTTCGGCACTTGATGTCTCATCTTTTTTCATTAAGGAGCTTGGCAGGGGACTTTTTTAAGCGATCGTCTTGTGTCATTGGTTGCTTCTTCTGTAAATAATCGGTTATTGTGACCTTGATTTCTGCCGCGGGGGCGGGGGGGGGGGGATGATGCCTTTTGTGTGCGTTCAGTCATTGGGACCTTAGCTTCATTGGGCCCATGGCCTTTATAAGTGATCGGTCGTTTAATACCTTAACTTTAATAAGTGATCGGTCGTTTAATACCTTAGCTTTAATAAGCGATCGGTCGTTTAAGACCTTAGCTTAAGTAAGCGATCGGTCATTTAAAACCTTAGCTTAAGTAAGCAATCGGTTATTCAAGACCTTAGCTTGATTGGGCCTATGGTCTCTTTTTTGTAAAAAGGTTGGTCATTGTTGTTAACACAAAAGCTTGCAAGAGTATGTTACAACACATATTTTCCTGTGCGGTAACCTGTCTTGCCATGAATCTAAGGCCACCAATTTTCTTTTATTTGGTGTGGGACTGTGCCCATTTACCTTTTAATAATAACCAACTAAAAATGACTCTCATTGCTTTTAAGGTCAATTCTAAAAAAGGTATACTCCTCTCCTTAGAAAAAGTAAGGTTATATTGCCAAAGTTTAAACTCTAAATTCTAATGTATCAAGCTTTAAACATATAATTTTCATAAAGAAACTTGGGGGTAATCTTTGAAGAATCTGCAATTGGTCGCTGAAATACCCCCCAGAAAATTTCGCGCATGAGGTGGCCAGTCTCATACACAAAACCTGGGAGATACATACAACTGGTAGCAACAAGCATAGAATGCAAAAGATATAATGAACAATTTTCTAAAAGTAGAATAGAAAGTTCCTTTGAATTAAAATAACCGCTAACTAAACAAGTATATGTCCGGTAATACAATTTGGAAGTCCCGTAACCCAAGGAACCCTTAACCAAAATGAACAAAAATTTTTAATTCTAAAATTAATACCAACAATCAAAGTCTCAAAAGTTCATAGTCTGACTCTTGAAGAAGATAAGTTCTTACCCTGTAATTGATGAGATGAGATGTCTGCGACAACCAAACCCTAAAACTCTATCCTCACGGTGGAACTTGTCTGGGACTTGAAATGTCAACAAAGTGGGTTAAACCTATGAGCAAGTTCTATCTACTACATCCCAACCAGAGAACCATTATACATACCCTCAGTATAAGGGACACAAAAACCCAACTTTTAGACACTTTAAAAATCAAATGAACTCCAAGGAAAGCTCATTTCAAGTTGAAAAATTAAATCCGAATGAATTTAACCTCCAGAAAGTTACAATAAAAATTTGGGAATTTTTGGAATTATAAAAGTATTTTCTAAAATAAAAGAAAGTGAAAAACCCACTTTTTAAACACTTTAAAAATTAATTTAAAGACAAGGATAAATCATTTCAACATAAAATTTAAAAATAAATCTCCTTAAACCCCCAGGAAGTTGACATAAAAGTTTTAGAATTTTTGAAATTATAAAAGTATTTTTAAAAATAAAGGAAGATGAAAAAATCCAACTTTTGGACACTTTAAAAATCAATTGAACTACAAGGGGAGCTCATTTCAACATAAAAATTTAAAACCAAGTTCATTGAACATCCAAGAAGTTACAATAAAAAATTGGGAATTTTTGGAAGCATAAAAGTATTTTAAAAAAATGATTTTTCAAATTTTTAAATTTTTTCAAAAATTTTAAAAATACAAAATAAATATCAAAACAATTCGGAATGGACCCATATTGGACCCAGAGGTGGGCTCCTACGAGTGGGGCCCAAAAATCCTTTCTGGCAATCGGCCAGCTCCGGCCGCACGCGCCCCCAAGCGCCGGCGGCGCACGTGGGGGTCATACGCAGGCTGGGATCATCTTCCACAGCACGCTGGGGATTTTTTCGACACATTTTTTGGCTATTCCCGACCTTCGTTCACTCCGATTTTTGTACCGATCTTCTCCCCTTGATCCCGTCTACCCTTTGGTGCAAAAATCCCTATAAAAAATGATCCAAATCAAAAACCCCCAATTCACAAGTTATAGGGTTCTTGGCAAAATTCAAAAATTTAAACTCAAATTTCTCAAGATCTATTTTTCTAAAGATCAAGGGTCGTTTACTGGGCATTAGCAACTCAAAAGGTTTACAAATTAACACCCCTTTCCAGCCCAAATTCATGCATGAATGAATTTTTATCCATGAAAAACATACATTAAATATATATATATATATATATATATATGCATATATTCATACATATATAAATCTATACTCCTATATATGATTTGCATAATTTTTCTCACAAAATTTATCAACAGCAACAGAATAATAAACATATAATTATATACAAATTTTCATTATAAAGATAATCCTCAAACTTAGACTATGGATACGGATTCAAAGGGAAAGAGAAGAATCAAACTTGCCTCTTTGACGATTCAACAACTCAGTCACCCGATTGTTCTTTCACTTTCTCTCTTTCGTTTACTCTCCTAGTTTTTGTGCGTAAAGCAAACAACAGAAACCCTAGTTTCTTATTTTCTTTTATCTTAATTATTTTTATTCTATATTTCTTTTCTACAAAACTAAATAAACTAAAATATATATATATAAAAGAAAATTCAAATATCATAACCATACACCCGAGCCCATCAACTTAAGCAAATTCCTAGCCCAACCATTCCAGCCCAGATTCCTCCCTAACCCAATCCAAAGCATTTAGAAGATTTAAATCAAACAATACATAATCAATAAACAATTCACATAAAATGATAAAAAAATAAAGATAGAAAAATTCATATGAAATAATTGGAATCTATAAAAACCTAAACAATCCACATAAAATAATAACAATCAAACTTATCAATTCACATGAAATAATAAAAATACATATAAAAGAAAAAAATAACTCACGTAAAATAATAAAATATAGAGACAAGGCATTTCACAAGAATTAATAATAATAAAAATAATAATATAAAGCAATTCAAATTCTTTAAAATGATTGACGTCCAAATATCCGGGGTATTACAGTCGCTTTGGTGGCTAAATACCTTTGGAGTAAAGGCAAAAAGAGGGCAAGACAGTGCCGATGTGCATGTATTCTTGCACAGTAGTCATGTCTCGCCACGATTGTAGAGTTTGATTCCACTCTATATTTATTGTAGAGTACGGAATTTTTTCTTCGATATGGGACCAAGTCATTTCTCTTTTTGACAACAAAGTATTAAAAAATGCATTTTTTTTATTGTAAGACTTTTCGATTTCGGGAAAGCCAAAAGATACACTGTCAAAAAGGAATAATCTAATTCTAATATGTTAGAATTCAAACATAATACCTTTTTAAATGGGTTACATTTTAAGGTTTGCGAATTGCTTCTACATCGCTAACTCTGCTAAGCTTATATGCACTCTTCCCGATCACTTTTGTGACTTCATATGGGTCTTCCCATTTTGTTGCGAACTTTCCAACATTACGTTTTTTTGTATTGTCAGTGACTTTTTGTAGTACCCATTGTCCCAGACTGAATGCTCAATTTTTCACCTTCTTATTATAACTATTTTTTATAATTATTTGATAGGGCAAAAGCCTTATTTGAGTTGTCTCCTTCTTTTCTTTCAGTATGTTTAGATTTTGTTCTAACAGCTGATCGTTCTGCCCCCTGTCTAGTATCTCTGTTCTGATTGTTGGGGTAGATAACTCAGTTGGTATTACTGCTTCAGATCCATAGGCCAGGCAGAACAGATTTTCTCCGGTCGGTCGTCTGGGCGTCGCTCGGTAAGCCTAGAGCACTTTAGGTAACTCGTTCAGCCACTTGCCCTTTCGAGCCTTCAATTTTTTTTGAACACAATTAAATATGGTCCGATTGGTTATTTCTGCTTGGTCGTTCCCCTGCCGATACGATCTTGAGGAGAACTTTTGGTTGATCCAGTATTTTTTGAAGAACTTTTCTATCGGTCGATTGTCAAAGTGTGTGGTATTGTCCATGATAATGGACTCTGGTAAACCGAATCGGCAGATGATGTTGCTCCAGATAAATATTTTTATTTGCACGTGGGTGATCGTTGCTTAAGTTTCTGCTTCGACCCATTTTATAAAGTAATTAGTGGCTAGCAAGACGTACTTTTTGTTGTTAGCAGCCTTAGGGAGGGGTCCAACCGAATCCATCCCCCATTTCACGAATGGCTAAGGACTGGCCATGGTGGTCAGATCTTCTAGGGGCTGATGAGGTATTATTGCATGTCGCTAGCACTTATCACATCTTCTAGTGCACTCTTCGGTATCTCGAGCCATATATGGCTAGAAATACCCCTGGGTAATGGCCTTATGGGCTAGCAATCGTTATCTTGAGTGATTCCCACACATGCTTTCGCGAATTCTGGAAATCACTTACTTTGCTTTGGTAGTTGCCACACACCTTAAGTTCGGTCCTGAGAATGATCTCCTATACAGGTATCCGACGATCATTGAATATCTTGATGAATTCATTCTGATCTTTCTTGTTTCTTCTTTTGAAGTTGACAACACTCCATTGATAAGATAAGCCTTGATGGGATCCATCCAGCTAGGTTGGTTCTACAAGACCAACACCTCTCTCTGGATGTGGATACTAGGCATTTATAAGGAGTCGATCAACGCGATCCTAACCAGATCCAGTTGAGTTGTTGAGGCTGAACATGCTAGCTTGTTAGCTTTCAGGTTCATATCCTTTAAGATTTGAGAAACCTTGACCTGGTCGAACTCCTTGAGCTCATTTTTCATCAAGTTTTTATAGGCTTTCATGCGATCATTTTTTGGATAGTAGTCCCCACTAACCTATTTCACGATTAGTTGAGAATCACTAAAAACTTACAAATTTTTTTCCTGGAGTGTTTGTGCCAACCTTAGTCCTGCTAACAGGGCCTCATACTCAGCTTCATTGGTTGATACATAGAACTCTAGATGAATTACTTGTTGTAAAGCAGTTCCATCAAGAGTTTGAATTTTTACACCAATGCCCGATTATGTCTGTGTCGATGATCCGTCGACATAGAGTTTCCATTTTGGTTGAGTTGAAACTTCTAATTTTTCATCGCTCTTTGGCTCATACTCCAGTAAGAAATCTGCAACTACTTATTCTTTTATTGCAGTCTGAGGTTCATAGGTTATCGTAGACCCCTAATTCAATTGCCTATTTAGTGACCCTTCTTAACTGATCAGGTTTATGAAGAATGGCTCTGATCAAGAATTTGATTGAGACAATGATTGGGTGAGCCTCAAAATAGTGCCTAAGTTTTCTCTTTGTTTGAACTAGGGCTAATATGACCTTTTCAACTTTTGAGCACCTCTGCTCTGCCTCAGCCATAGTCTTACTCGAGTAGAACACTAGGTATTATCTTTTGCCGAGCTCTCTAATCAGAACTGCGCTAGTGGCTGTTTGAGATATCGTAAGGTATAAATACAGAAGCTCTTATGCATTCAGTGTTGAAAACATTGGCAATTAGATCAAGTATTACTTGAGTTTCGCCAGGGCATCGTTCTACTCGGCTCCCCATATTTCTTTTCACTGTGCTCCGATGGCATCGAAAAAGGCTTTGCACTTGTCAAAAAGCCGAGAGATGAATTTATTTAGAGCAGCGATACATCCTGTTAAAATATAAACGTCCTTGTGAGTTTTTGGTTCTTCGTTCTGAAGAAAAGCCTTCACCTGAACCGGGCTTGCTTTTATTCCCGTTCGATTTACTATGTGCCCTAGGAACTGTCTTGTCTTGAAGAAACCCCAAATGAGCACTTTGATGGTTTCAGTTTTATGTTATGGTTTCGCAGGTGTCAAATTCCTTATGCAAATGTCTCAGATGATATTCTTTTTAAAGATTTTTTACCATCATGTCATCTATGTATGCTTTTACTGTTCGGCCCATTAGGTTTTTGAAAACCTTGTTGATCAGTCGCTAGTAAGTTGCTTCAGCATTCTTCAGACCGAATGACATCACTTTGTAACAATAGATTCCCTTTTCAGTGATAAACAAAATTTTTTCCTAATCATCTGGGCTCATCAGAATCTGATTGTATCTAGAGTATGCATGAAAGAATGTCAACCACTCATGTCCAGTTGTGGCATCGACCATTTGATCGATCTTTGGAAAAGAAAAACTATTTTTAATTGGGCCAAGCCTTGTTCAGATTGGTAAAGTTGATGTAGATTCACCATTTGCCATTCTTTTTCTGAACCACTACCACATTTGTAGTAACCCTTGTGGACGGGTATGAGTGGGCGGGTGCGAAGACAGACACTGGACTGAGCTACCACACTAACAGGGTACAGGGTGCTCAATCCCACATCGCCTGGGTGTAGAAAAGGGGATGTTTAAATGTAGTATGTTCTCTTCAAATGGTATGAGGCCTTTTGGGGTAGAATCCAAGAGCAAAACTGTACGGGCTCAGGCCCAAAGCAGATAATATCATACCATATGTTGGAGTAGGGTATTACAACATTTGAGAGCCAGTCCAATAACTGTACTTCTCTGATGAAACCTGCCTGGAGGAGGTGATCTATTTTTGCTGCTATGATCTGATTCTTTTCTGGAGAGAATCATTTTTACCTCTGTTTCACAGGTGGGTGGTTTGGGTTGACGTTGAGCGTATGGTATGATACTGATAGATCAATCCCTGACATGTCTATATGATCTCAGGCAAAGACACCTGCATTCTCTCTTAACAACTGTATTAGTTTCGTTCTGTCTTTCTCGCGTAATAAGGTCTCCAAATTTATAGGATCTTTGCCAGGAATAATTTTTACTTCTTCGAGCAGTTCCTAGGTCAGTTTTTCTTTTTATTGCTCCTATGGTATGCCATTCGGTAGAGAATTCTGTAATTGTTATTTGGTATGTTCTTCCTTTACCATATTCTCTTTCAGTGTAAGAGCATAACACTTCTTAGCAGCTACCTAGTCACCCAAGATATCGATTGTATCTCTTCCGTTCAGTGCCAGACACCTCATTAACTGATGAAGTGTGAACGAGAGTCCCTGTATCTTGTGTATCCATCATCTTCCCATTATCATGTTGTACGAAGAGTTGAAATTAACAATGACAAAGGACTCGGTTAAGGTTCTGGCCACCACTGTTACTGGGAGTTCCACTACCCCAGTTAGAATTACTTGTTTGCCATCAAACCCTACTAGTGGCTCGATAGTAAGATTGAGGCATTCTGCTTCTATGCCCATCTGTCGAAAGGCTGATAGGGTTAGGACGTTCGCATTGCTTCCTACATCCACTGACACTCTTTTCACTTCGCAGTTGGCCTCAATGAGGCTGATCACAAGTGGATCCACATGTGGCGTCTGGATTTTGCTCATGTCTTCTTCTGTGAAAACGATTAGCACATTGGCTGAGCAGTTATTCACCAAGTGGATCTCTCCAATCCTTTGAGTTTTCTGATCATTCCTTAGGTGTAGTTGTCTTTCAAATTCATTTTCTCGATCCGAGGCTGGCTGACCATGAATAGCACTGATAACCCGAACGAGAGCTGGGTTCTGCTATTTGTTCACCTTCGGCTGTAATTGATCAGAAGGTTTGACTTGCTCTTCTCGAACGACATATTTTGATAGGCCACCCTTAGCGATCAGGGCCTCTACCTGTTGCCTTAAGCTTTTACATTCATTAGTGGCATGTCCGAAGTCGATGTGGAGAGAACAATGTTTGTTCTTACCTCTCTGTTCCGAGGGCTGTCCAATGGCCAGAGCCGAGCGAAAGATCCCCTTGCTTTTATTTTCATAATAGAGTCTAGCTAGAGACACTTTTAGAGGGGTGATCTTCTATTCAAATTTTTGATTTTTTACTGACTCAAGTATAGACGAAGGGTAACTCAAGGTGGCTTTATCTTAGCGACTTGGGTTTTTGTTTGATGTGCCACAGTGATGAAGGTCGATGGCTGTCTTCTGGCCGTTTCATCCTCTTCTATCCTTAAATACTTCTAAGCGCGGAAGTTAAGATTGCTCATATCTTTCCGGACTCTTTTCACCAGAGATTTGTGGAAGCTTTCTTCTGGGAAAACTGTTATCTTGAAAGCTTCTACTGTTGTGATTTGATCGCACTGATCTATCATTGACATCTCTAGATTGAATCAGGTTAAAAAGGATTTCAAAGTCTCTCCTTTAACATGCCTCATGGTGAATAGTGAGGAGATTGTCCTCTTTCGTTCTTGGTTTTCAGCGTATTGGGCCACGAACAGCTCGCACAGCCTTGCGAAGTTCGAGACTGAATGAGGCAGTTGTTACTTAAACCAAAGTAATACTGGCCCAGCCAGGCTAGATAGAAAGATTTTGCACATGAGTGCATTATTTTCGGCATCCAGGGTTATCTTCTGTTGATACTGGTAGATATGTTCTACCAGATCTGTCTTTCCATCGAATATGACGAATGTAGGCAGGGTGAACCTTTTGGCCTTTCAGTCCTGATTATATTTTCTGTGAAGGGAGGCTCGGTTAGCCTGGTGGCGGCAAGCACTCAACTAGCTGGATAGCAAGACCGGCTGCTTTTTAGTTCATTGATCTCCCGCTGCATTTGGGCCCTCCATTCTGGGTAAAACTGCAGTGGATTGATCTGATCTCCGTTGGGTCGGTCAATATGAGGGTTTTTGCTTATGGGCTGGTTGTGATGAGAAGCACTCAATGAGTGGTTACTCGATTCGACCCCTTCATTCCGCTGTCGTCCAAGGTCTCGCATGCTTTTGGCGCGTTTGACCTTTACTTGGAGATCAACGATCTGCTGACGCAGAGCCTCATTCTGCTGGATTAATTGCTGAACATTTGGATGCACTAGAGGATCCTGGATGTTTGGCTATATAGGTGGTACCCCCCTTTGATTCCTAAGGGATTTGCCTAGATCTACCACATCGTAAATATTTCTTCTCGTGTCCACCATGATTGCAAATTCTTCAAATTTTTCGAACAAAAAACAATTAAACGCTTCCCATAGACAGCGCCAAAGTGTTGGTACAAAAAAATTCTTAGTTAATTTCTGCTAATTAATTTAATGCATATACCTAATCAAATCAAGAACAATATTTTTTCAGAGATAAATTGAGATGAGGATTCGGGGATCCCTTTTATTCATCTTTCCTTGGATATTTATACAAGTTGGAATTTAAATCTTTCTAGGATTCAAATTCCCTTATTTATAGCTATATTTACTCTTAATGATTCAAATTTCTTTTTGAGTTTGGACTTACGTCTGGACTGGGCCGCTTTAGCCTTACAAAGGGGGCGACTAGGCACGTTCTCTTTCTTGAAACAATTCTTTGGGGTTTCTGGTGATACTTAGTCTCAAATCCTTTTGGGCTTAGTCCGTTTGTGTTCCAGTTCGGCCCATGTAAATAAATGGGGATTTTTCCCTTACAATAGTACAAGGGGTTTAGTAATTTTAATTTTTAAATAAAACACTATTAAAGGGCATTTTGGTCATATATAGGTTATAATCTCACACATGCCACTCGTGTGAATCTTTTTCGTTAGTGTTTGACGGCAAGTTAACAAATTGGAGGTACATTGATGAAAATTTGAAAACGTCATGAAGTTTAATGTATAAGGGGGTTATGTGATTAAAATTTATAATATAGAAATCCTAATCAAATATAAACAGCAAATAGTAGAAAAGTAGTTATTTGAATTTTTATTAAAGACAAACATTATAAAGAGAGACAAAATAGAGAGGGGAAGAAGAAGAAGAAGAAGAAGAAAATAATGATACAAAATATTTTAATAATATGTAGATATTATATATTATAACATTAGATAATATATTTATAATATATTATATTATACCGGATCAGATATGCCACAATTCATATTTGATTTGTTTAGCTAACGGATTATCGGATTCAAATTGCTGACAAATTATCGGATTGGATGTTCCAATCTATATCATAATTATCAATTCGAATCGAATTCAAATAAAAAATTGATCATTAAGAGGTCTATGCATGACCGTTGAATGCAACAAAGTTAAATTCATGTGGGATCCATTTTGTTGCATCCAACTATGAATATTTTGATCTCCTCCTTCACTTCTTCCATTCGATGTATCTATCATTGTTATTATGAAAAAATAAGAAGGAAAAAAGGGAGGCCAAATTGCATGTACTATCTAAAGTTGCAAAATATCTCCTTTACTTTTTTTTTTTTCTTAATTTATCAAAAGTTATAAATTACCCTCCTCTGTCAGCCGGATGTTAAAATTTTAGTATTAAAGTGGTCACGTGGAATACACGTTATACATGGACTGATTGTTTTCACAAAAATACCCTTACACGTGTAACAAAAACCCTCAACTTCTCATTTGTAAAATTAATGTCAAATTACACTAAAACCCCTTTACAATCAAGAAGATGCAAAATATCCCATTTACTCTTCTTTTTTTTTTACAACAAACACCCCTTAATTTATCAAATGTTGCAAATTATCCCCATTTGACAACCAAAATTCCAACTTCCAGCTGTTAGGGGGTAACGTGCAACTTTTGGTAAATTGAGAGGTGTTTGTTGTCAAAAAATAATAGAAGGGTATTTTACATCTTTTTGATAGAACAGAGAATTTAGTGCAATTTAACCTATATATGTATATGTTAATACAATGTTAAACTATTATTTCTTTTTCTTTTAGTGTTAATAGGATGATTTATTAATTTAATACCATAATATAGTAGAAATTTGTATATCCCTTGTCTTATATTTATAAAAGTGATGATGTGTCAACCGACTCAAAATATTACTACATCAACCATCGTAAGTCAACTAATGGGACTCATATTGTGCCCCACATAGAGTGATCTAATGCCTCACGATCAAGTCGACAGTGGGTTAACTTAACATTTTCTTTAAAGTATATTTGTGCAATTAATTAATTATTATTTTTTATTATTTTATTAAATAATTTTGTTAACTAAGACATGTCTTTTTTTTTTTTTTTTCCTTGAAAGATTTTCAAATCTCAAAAATGATTTTGTTTCCTAAAGCCCTTCCTAATTTTATTTATCTTAATACATTTTTATACCTCACATTCCCTAATAATATAGACAAATATGTTCTTCTATTCTCATCAATGATACCATGTTCTTTTAAGTCTAAATTTGACAGATGGTATTCATTTTATAATTTGAATTTAATTTTGCCTTTGGCAATGGAAGGATTCGATTTAGAGTTTTTTTATACTTTTCGGTGGGAAACATTATATTTGCATTTGGTTTGGATTATGAGAGATAAATTGAATTAAAGTTTTGTTTTAAAACTCACATAACAAAAAATTGGGTTTTGAATTTGTGTTTAATTTGTGGTCAAATTGTACTCAATCTCTTGTATTATTAAAAAGTTGCAAAATACTTCCTCTATTATTTTTATTTGACAACAAATACTTCTCAATTTATCAAAAGTTACATTATTATAAAAAACATAGTAGAGGGGTATTTTGCAATTTTTTTTGTTAGTACATGTGAATTTAGTACAATTTGATGTAGAATCAATTATAAAAAGGGGTAATTAAAACTTTTAGTAAATTTAAGGTATTTGTTGCCAAAAGGGTAATAGAGGAGAATATTTTGAAATTTTGTATAGTAGAAGCGGTTTGATACAATTTGGAAAAAAAAAAAAAACTAATCTAAGGGCTCAATGGATCATTTCGTAATATAATTGGAATCACACATACAAAGCGTACGAGTGATACACACAACAGCAATCTCAAAGATCAAGTGACATCATACTTAATCCAGGTTTATAATCACCGTTAAAACAAGGTGGTGTGACACGCGTAGGGCTAAGATCAAAACAATTTCGCTAGGTCACATCGTGACCTAGGTGACTTAATACAGAGTGTCCTCTTCCCTCTGAATCCTCCGTATATAAGACCCCCTCGCCTGTCTCGAAGAGATCAGATACATACCATATGTATATGCAGATATAGAGAGAGTGAGAGAGAGAGAGAGTGTTTGTACAGAAATGGCGAAGCCTCGGAAGGCGAAGAACGATGACCAAAAGACGGATAATTCAGATGCAGTGGTTCGTCATCAGAAGCTCTGTCTCTCAATCGACATGGACAAGCGTCGAATTTACGGGTGAGTTCATCTCAGCTATTCCTTCATTTGCTGATATCCCTCCTCAATTCTGCCTAGCTCACACTAACTTACCTTCTCTATGTATATATCCATGGAATGATATCCCTGTAATTCCTCTCTTTTTGGTTGATTGAAAAATTGATACTTTGGAATCTGTTTGCTCATCATTGATTCTTTGGTTCTCCACCAATAGTTCTCTCTTCAAGTTTCTTCTTTTTTTCTAAACTTTTCCAACTTGCTATCTAGTTTGTTTTTGACTCCATTCGTGCTTTGCTTATATATACGTTGACCAAATGTTCTCTCTTCAATATTCTTTCTCATTTTGCAAGTGTAAGAGGAAGTGCTCTGAATTTTCAATCTTGTTGATTCGTTCTAGGGATCCTGTGAAATCTACCTCAACTGTCTTCGTATGCGTGTGCCTCTTATAACATATTGATTCAAATTTGATTTTTTTAATTTATTTTTTCGACTTTTTTCTTTTTACAAGTGAAATTTGATTGTTTCGAATTCATGTGCCACCGGGAATTGGTTATACTTGGCTCAACAGCTTAATATCATCTAATTATGGAATTGTTTTCAATGGAGATTTAATTGTCATAATAGTTTCAGTTCCACTGTTTACTTGATTACCTTTAGTAAAATTGAGTACTTTGTTAATTGGGTGATCATTATTTGCCTTGTTTTAGTTACACTGAGCTTGAAATAGTCGTACCAGATAATGGGATTGTTGGGTTGCATGCGGATAACTTGGCGATTGAGACTGTTACAGTTGATGGAGAACCAGCAGAGTTTGAAGTATTCCCACATTATCTGCATTTGGATAGTGACAGTAGATGGTGCTCAGTCTCATCAACTACTTCTGCTGCTGACGCCGCAGGTTCTGTTTATTTATCTTCTCTTGAAAGGGAATTGGTTCCAAATTTGCTGATCATGTGTTGCAAGTCTGTCAAATCAGAGAGCGAACAACAAGGACAACCCAATTCAGAAAATGGGTTGCAATCCCCAGGCGAACCCAAGCAGGTTACAGTTGTTATTAGCAGTTCTTTAGGTTCAATCCATGCATTAGATAAATACTGGCCCTGTCTTGGCTAATCATTTATGGATTGAATTGAATAGATAGGCCATGTTGGACCTTTTTCTTTTCTTTTGTAAGTGGCTTATTATTTACTTGTACTCTCTCTCTCTCACTCACACACACACACACACACAAACACACACAAACAAGTTCCTTTTGTGTTTCTTTGCTCATTGATTTTTATCCATGTTGTGATGGGTGATCGGAGTCTCAAGAACAGAAAGTATTAATAATCGACATGTTAGAGAGATATTAGTTATGACATTTATCAATGATAAAATAAGGGAAAGTACACTTATATGGCATGCATGTACAACGTAAACTAGAATATACACCCAAAAATTCACAATCAAAATAGAAGGTAAGTGATAAAGGGAGAAAGCAAAACTAAGATTGAATGGAATAATAGGAAAAGGACTTAAGAAATTAAATATAAAAGGAGGCATAGCCTATGAGTTGTAATAGAAAAGAGGGACAAGGGGGATTCATGAGGATTTCCCATTTGTTGGGATGATTTAAAGCTTCTGCAATTTGAACTTGAAGATGGGCGAAATGTGCTGATGTGGCAAATTTGAAGCATATTTTCTGTTAATAAACATACCAAGGGATGAGGATCACATCTATTATATTGAAAAGAAAAACAAAATTCTCCAGCAGCACAAAATAAATGAAATTTCTTCCAGCGATGAAACTAATTTGCCCCCCCAGTTCCATGCGCAGGTAATATTATATTAAAAAAGGTGTATGCTCAGTTGATCCTTCCAGTTTATTTTTGGATTCCGCACGGGTTTCCCAAACACACCCCAAGGCTGATGGCTTGCCTCCCTCTTTTTATTGTTTAGTACATAACTGGGTTGTGAATTACTTCTAGCAACATTGCTCAGTTAAACTTTATTATTATTCTTTTCTGCTTGAAGATTTGTTGTGATGAGGTTTACACTGTGTGGTTTCTCATGTAGGTTATGTTGGATGCAGAATGTGAAATTGGTTCGCATCGACTATTGGGTCGAGAAGGCAGAAACAGGAATTCATTTCAAGGATAATGTTCTATACACTGATAACCAGATAAGGCGTGCACGCTGTTGGTTCCCTTGTATGGATGACAGTTCACAGCGTTGCTGGTATGAACAATTTGATTTGACTCTAATTATGTGTGCTCTTTTTATTTTGTCTACCATGATTTCATGCTATTTATTCTATTGCTTGTCCAGCTATGACTTGGAGTTTACAGTTGCCAGTAATCTTGTTGCTGTCAGCACTGGAAACTTGCTGTACCAGGTGAGAGAAAATGTGATGTAAATATATTGTATGCAAGATGTGATTAGCAGAATTAGGTTAATTTGAATGCAAGGTAAAAAAATAAAACAACATTATTTTGCATGCCACAATCTGGAGTGGAATAATTTGTCTTTATTGAAACAATTTGGATGGAAATTGTACTTCTTGCAGTCAGATATATTGGTTTTGTTGTTTTGCTTTTGAGTGGTTATGAGCATTTGTGAACAATGTGCATAAAATCTGCTGGATAAGTTTGGTCTCGATATATCTTTGATGCTACATGTCATTGTCTGTTGCTCCAAACTAACATATTATTTTACGAGATAATATGGAAGGTACTGGTGGAAAATTTTCTAATCCAAATTCCAAAAGACAAAAAGAATCCTTCATTCATGAAAAACCTCATACAATAAATTTAAAATAGTACATCAAATAACTATTTCCCTTACTATCATCCGTTTCCCTTTGAAAAGGGCTACTCCTATAGGTCTTGTGTGCATGTATATATATTTGTAGTGGGAAGACACCTCTAAAGTGTCAAAGTCCATCTTTTACTCACGCTATTTCTGAGATTCATTTTACAAAATCAGCATAAATGAGTGATTTCAGCCTTTCAATTTTGTTCAATTTCTTTTGTAAGTGGGAAGCTTATATGTGTTTGATAGAAAAAAGTGAAAAACACATGTCAATTAAATTGTAGCATTATTGCTTTGTTGTTTTAATGCAATTCAGAATTTTAAAATTTGGACTCATTAGATGGAGTGTTATGCTTTTATTAGTTTGATCTGTTGTACCTTAAATGTTTGACTTGAGTGACTGCTTGCTTCCTCGTTGCAGCTGTAAATCTGTCTTGCGTGGAATTCAGGATTAGGTTTGGTTAAAAAGCTTTATTTTGGTTGAATTTTGAATGGATATTCAAGGAAAAAAAAAAGTTTTTTGGATGGATATGTATTACTTTTTGTTGGTTTTAAGATTTAGGTTGAAGAATATTTTGTGGATTTTTTTGGTATATTTCATTTATTTCAGTACAGATTTCAAAATTTTAATTACTAACAATTAAATGTATATCTTATGGACATTGATCAGTACTTACAAAGAAAAGTTCTCTTGAATCAGTAAAGTGATAAATTCCACTGGCATGCTAATTTTTTGATAATTTAAGAAATTTTTTTACAGATATAATGTCTAAAGAAAAACTCTCTTGGATCATTAAAGTGATGAATTCCACTAGCTTGATATCATTTTGGTAATTTAAGAAAAAAATTACATACATAATTTCAAAATCTGTAAGTGCTTTCCTTCTTGCGATTGAGAAGAAATGTTTTTGGTTGATCTCCTGTTCGTATCTCTCTGTCTCATCCATAAGTAAATGATCATTTTCTTTCAATTTAAAAAGGAAAATCTGCAAGATGTAGAAAATAGGAAAATGTTTGAACTAGCTATAGAGAATCCGTGCAATTTGACCTTTCCATGTTTGTGATCATTGGAATACAATTGGACAAATTTTTAATTGTGGGCTAATTAGATAGGGTCTTTTCAAAAAATTTAGTCATGAAATATCAGGAAACATTAGCATGCTTTAAGCTACTTTGTGCAGTTGGGCATTAGAGCTAGGGGTGGCAATTCGTGTTCTTGTGTTGTGTCAAACAGCTCAACCCTAACCCGACCCATTTAATAATCGTGTCAGATACCCTCAACACTAACCCAACCTGTTTATTAAATGTGTTACACGAGTCGACCCGTTTAATAAACATGTCCTATAATGGCATGATTTGTTTAATAACCTTTTTAATTCGTTTAACTTATATGATATGAGTTTCTCCACCCTCTAAAAATCTCTCTGAAGGTCATATAAAAAATAAAATACATATCTATACATAAACCCTAATATCAAACTATATTATAAATTTTGTATCTATATATAAACCCCAAAAACATACTAAGGTGATTCAACAATTGGGAAGACACCGTAGCAATCTCATTTTTGCATTTTATACCTGTAGTAAACAAGCAAATAGATCACAAACAATTGGAATATATATAACTATGTATATATAAGTTTGAATAAAACCAGAATATTTGAATAACTCATGCCGTAATCGTGTTGCGGGTTAGACAGCTTAGACCCAAACTCAACCCAATTTTTGGGTGTCGTGTTTGTGTCGACCCGTTTATTAAACGTGTCGGTTTACCTCAAACCCAAACCCGCTTTACTCATGTCGTGTCCAATTTTGCCACCCCTAGTTAGAGCAGAGTGGTAAACTGCCACTTAGGAGAAGGAGATGACATGGTGTTATCCAGGTTGTCATCAAGTTTTTTGGATGCAAGAAACTCAGCGCCTTCTTGAAGACAAGTTTAAGGTTGGAAACATACTTATGGTAAGATGAAACTGCGCTGCCAAGTTTTGACACCTTCCAAGAATGTTTTACAACACCCAGTCACTTCTAAAGGCTAAAAAAGAACAAATTACAGCTCCATTGCCATCTTATAATCATGCAAGCAGGAGAGACCATAATTCCATCTAATGGCCCCCAAGATTTTGGTGTGGTATCCAAAAATGTTTTGTTTCTTAAGTTGTGGTGGGGATTAAGTTTTTGCTTGGTGTTATTGTCTACTACTTGCTGATGATGATGAACAATTTTTTATTTTGTCGGGGATGGCTGTTGAGTGGATAAGCCATTTTCAAGGGTTCCCCCCCCCCCTTCCTGCTCCACCTCGGTGAGTGGGTAAGCCATTTTCAAGGGTTCTCCCCCCCCCCCCCCCCCCCCCCCTCTCAGGTAAGATGAGAGTGCAATAGAAACTCTCCTTCACCCGATGACTTTTTCATGAAGGCTTGTTTAGTAGCCTCCTAGTTTCAGTTTGTAAAATCTCTTGATTCTGTATAATCTATGTTTAGTTATGCGAAAAACAAAACGAATGCGAAGTCTTCATCCTCTATCTTGCTCTGGAGTCTACGTAACAGAGAAAAATTTCCTCTCATTCTCTCTTAAGCACTTGCAATTTCATGATGCTTATGTGCAGTGATCATTCATCAATAAAATATTATTAAAATATAATGTAGTAATGTTTTGGTTTTGCTATAATTTCAGTCATTGATTACATCTATGGACTTGATGATCATTCTTTCTCTGTGGAAGACAGTGCTGTACAATTATGCAGACCAGTTCTCCTATTTTTAGAATATTATCTTATTACATATGTTAGCAGCCACTGTACTAATTTTGAACTTCACATGTAAAAATTCTTTTCTTTTTTCTTCTTGGTAGGTATTGAGCAAGGATGATCCTCCACGTAAAACATATGTTTACAGATTAAATGTCCCAGTGACTGCAAGGTGGATATCACTGACAGTTGCACCATTTGAAATCCTTCCTGATCATCATAGTGGTATTCTATCACACATGTGTTTGCCAGCTAACTTACCAAAGCTAAGGAATACTGTAGGATTTTTCCATACTGCATTCAGGTTTTGCCTTCTTTCATGACGTTTGCCCAGTTTTCTTTGGGTAACCTTTAAACTAGTTAGTTACCTTTTGGACATTAATTTTGCTCCCTTGACTTCCTGTATATTTTGTTAACAGCCATTATGAGGATTACCTTTCTGCAAAATTTCCATTTGGATCATATACACAAGTTTTTATTGCTCCTGAGATGGCTATTTCCTCATCGAGTTCGGGAGCTTCTATGTGTATCTTTAGTTCTCAAGTCTTATTTGATGAGAAGGTTATTGATCAGGTATGCACATTAGCTTGGTTGACGATTTTTTACTTTTTAGTCTTAGCAGGAGATGTGTATGAGTTATTTGTTATTTCTTGTCCATGTTTTTTTCCTAGTAGGTTTTCTGTATAATCTTACCTAAAATTTTTTAGGTGAAAATTTGAAATGAAAAAAATTATGTCAATGAATAGTACATGTATTAGTTATATAAGTCAGATGGGACAGTTGGAGCAATGGTGACTCTAACATAAAAAACATTGCATGTGCAACAGTGAAAGGTATACTCATAAATCTTCTATTCAAGTGGCTGGCCATTGCTACCCTGTCATTGTTGTTACATTTATTTGTTCTAGATTGACGATCTTCCCCCTACTAAAGTAACTATTTAGCCTGAGACATTCTAGATTATTAGATAGTGTATTCATCTTTTGGCATTATTTTCTGCACAAAACTTGCCTTACCGAGGGACTGCTAGTTCCTTGGAGGTCTGAAATGATTCCATAAGGTATCTATATTTTTTTCCTTTCCTTGCCAAGACTAGCAAATATTCTTTATGGTTGATTGGTTTCTTTTATTAGAGACAATAACAAATTGTTAAAATGGCACTGAATTGAACAAGTCATTATGCTTTCATGAATGTTCTTGGTTGCACACACTCTGAAGTCATTGGTGATGGTGAACAGAGTTAGCTGTTTGTCGTATAGATACAGTCATGATGCATATGCCACTACTAATACCTTTAAACCAAGAAACAGACAAACCCCTATCTAACGGGAGATACTTTGTGTTGTTGTCAACCTTAAAATTCTAAAAGTCATGCTAGGTCTTTATTTTCCAATTCTGTGAAGAGGTGTAAACAGAGAAGCTTAAATGAAACTTTCCTTAAGCTGGCAGTTTTGAAATATACCAAATTATGGTTATTAGATGTTCGCCAAAGCTCAAAAAAGCCGTGGGACTCTCGACCAAGAAAAAGGCCAACCTTAGAGGGTGCTTTGTATGTTTTCGTCATTGGCATATCTCTTTCATCATTTGGGTGATTGGGTATGAAGGGTTGTTGTGAGGACACAACTCAACAGAACCTTTTTACAACTATTTAGGGTTGGCTGAAAATGGTCTTGCTCTCTGTATATCCTGCCTACCCGTGCTTGGAGGGGATGATGGGAGACAGATGACAAATCATTTGAGAATCTTAATATCTTCTGTAGGTAGGTCCTGATGTCCTAAGATGTAAGGATAATTACTAATCGATGTTAAATTTTCCTTTGAACTTTTTTTATTATAATTATAATATAATCCTCTTTATTTTAAGTTAAAGATTGATTGTAATAAGAAGTAGTTGGTTTACTTGAGCAGGACGTGTGCTTCTGCTCATGAATCTGAGGTTGGCAATCACTGGAATTCTAGTTTTCAGTAGCATTCTCGGAAAGCTAATATTTATTCACAGAATAATAGCAAAAATGAAACTGAAACAAACCTTTTTTCTTTTTACTGAATAGGTTTGGAATTTCATCTACACAATAAATTCACATAAATTCAAAATTATAAATTGTATTTTGTTATATTTTTGGCAGACTCTTGACTTGTAAATCATTTGCAGAACATATTCAAGTTTGTTATCAGTTCACCGGATATGTAACTAACTTTGATCTCGTGTCTGTTATACGTGTACTTATTGTGGCATCTTTAGGCTATGTTTGGTGCAATGGAAAAGAAAAGAAAGGATAACATTAGTTATGAAAGGAAAGGAAACGAAATGATAGCTAACAGTGTTTATCAAAATGGAAGTTGTTAGAAGTTGGAAATTGTTAGAGCTCTTTACTAATTTGAATGATTTGGGCCTTTTGATTTCACAATTGGGGCCTTTTGAAAAGGGGACGGTTCATTAAGTCACAATTGGGCCTTTTGAAAATGGGACGGTTCACTAAGTCATAATTGGTGTTTCTTTGATAATGATGTCTTACTATTTTATGGAGCTGGTTGGTTCAATTATGCTTCAATGATACATTTAATGTTGTTCTTATGTTTTGTTCTTGGATTTCATGATGTTGACATCATGACTTAGGGCCCGTTTGGTAACCGTTTATGTTTAACGTTTATTGTTTAAGTGTTTATATAAACAGTGTTTATTTTACGATTTTGTTTATCCATAAACATGAGTATTGTTTGATAACGAAAAAACGTTTGGCTTATTTTAAAAATCATAAACTGAAAAACATGTTTGTTAACCCTAACTTGTTTTTTTTTTATAAAAAAAAATCAACACAATAAAATGCATAAAAAGTCAAGTTTATGCTACAACAAATCTATACACCAATAATATAGCAAAAAATATGCATAAAAAATAAATAAATAATATTGGGTTACATATATATCTATACACTGCAAATGATACTATAAATCTAGAATGACCCACAACCCAGAAGGCCCTAACAAGTAGGGGGATGCACACAATTCGGTTCTTTTCAGTTATTGGGAGAACCAGAACCGTTCCCAACAGTTCTTTAATCTTGAAACCGGAATAAATAAGTTTGGTTCAATTCGGTTATTATAGGAGTTGTATTTAACCTTATAATAGTTATAATAACTTCATTGTTTAAAATTTTTTACATAACAAAATGTTATTATATATATATATATATTCAACGGTTTCAGTTCCTGTTCCAAGGCTTGGAACTGGAATCGTAGTGAACGGTTCCTAAAATTTAGAGCCGGAATCGGAACCGTAATGAACGATTCGGTTCGGTCCAATTTGTATAGACTGAGAAGAGGGATTTGGAGGGCATACTCTTTCTCTTAAACTTCTTATGCTACTACTTTCTTTTTCATTTTTTTGATTTCTATTTTTCTTTCAACACTGAAAATGAATGAATGATATTAGTACAAAATGCCATTCTTGTTTCTTTGATAAGGAGATGGTTGAGACTTCTTTGTTTTTTTTCCATCAAATAAGGTTTTTTTTTTTTTTTTTTTAGCATGGGTGTCCCTAAGTAACTATCTCTTTAATTCTGTCTACACTTGATAATTCTAATATTTTTATCGTTGTATCAAACAATAGCCTTTTATTATTATTTTTTCTTTTCATTTTCTCACTTTTAGTTTTAATTTTTAATTAAAATAATATAATCACCATTTTAGATAAAAAAGAAAAAAAAGTTTTTTTTTTTTAATAAACATAAACAATAAACAATAAACATCATTTTAGTGTTTAGGATATGAAGGCTTATGAACAGTGTTATTTTAAAAGCGTTTTGACAATTTATAAACAAAACAAAAATTATCAAACATGTTTATCGTAAAAATTTGTTTTAACAAACAATAAACACTAAACATAAACGGTTACCAAACGGGCCCTTATTGTTGATCTACTAGCACTGTTACTGAGTTGATTCAGTTGAATGACGCTTATATAGTAGAACCATTGTTATCAGTTTACCTCATTAATAATTAGGGTATGTGGGGTTAGGCTTCTTATTTGACCAAGAATAATGATGTTCTTATATCATACGGTCATATATGTGAAAACATGTATTTATTCTTTGCCATGTCCTCACTGTGTATAAGCTTGTTTCTTTTTTTTTTTTTATTTTTAAAATTGCTCTCTTTCTGTCTCTAGCTAAGCTGTATCTATTTTCATTACCTCTTGGCGTCTTTGCTGTTTGGTATTTGCCTGTCCTAACTACCGATTGCCTGTATATATGCAAAAGATAGGAGTGGTGTACTAGTGATGAGGCAGGAGTGAGACATCACTGAGTTGAGAAAGAGAGAAGAGATAGTGTAGTGTTTTTTTATTTATATTAGTAATATTTTGTGGAGGCATTTTGTTCCATCCAAAAAATACATTAAATGGAAGACCACATTTGCGGTTATGTGTTTCAGCAAAAGTGCCCTCACACTTTTAGCAAACAAGACCTTTTTTTTTGTGTGATTGAAACATATTTTGAAACGAAGCTAGTTGGCTGCTTATGCGTTTTGAAGAGCTTAATCAGACGTATTGAAGCTGCATCAACAGGGCCTTACTAATCGATGATTTTGAATGCATTGATATTGTCACATCATCTTCTTGTGGTTTGAATTTATGTTCGACTGTTCTCTTATGAATCACATCCTTGTTGCTTACATCTAACTTCAGGAAGTATCTAATGGTCATGGTTTCCTTGTTTGTCCTATTTTCTTGTGCTGATGGTTCAAGCTATTTTTTAACAGACCATAGAAACGAGGATTAAACTTGCATATGCCCTTGCAAGACAGTGGTTTGGAGTATATATCACTGCTGAGGCCCCAAATGATGGTAGGCTGCTAAAAAATGTCATACTTTTCAATCTGAGATCTAAGTTATTAGAAATGACGTGTTTCACTTGCTTTGAAGAAAACCAAGTTGTGCTGATGTGGTTGTGTAATGTTTATTGGCAGAGTGGTTGTTGGATGGTCTTGCTGGGTTTCTAACCGATTCATTTATTAAGAGATTTCTCGGAAATAACGAAGCACGCTATCGACGATACAAGGTTTGCTTTCTTTTCAGATGTTCTCTTAAGGAGAACAGCATCTATGATCTGTGATGCTTGCCTACTATGCGAGTTAAAATAAATTCTACCTCCCCTTAGTAAATAGCAAGGTAAACTGATGCCTGACTGGATTCATATGCAGGGACAATTTCAATCATAAATTTTGTAGTATTATATTGTAGTACATTCTTTTCAACAAGTGTATGGTGTTATCAATTTTGTTTCTCTTTGAAACTTTTGTACAAATATGTAAAAGTTAAAATCATTGTTGTCTTCTCTCCAAAAGACTAATGCAAAAATTGGATTTCGATGGTTAATATTTTAAATTCCCCCTGCCCCCAAACTGCAGGCAAATTCTGCTGTTTGCAAAGCAGATGATAGTGGTGCAACTGCTTTATGTTCTTCTGCTTCATCCAAGGATTTGTATGGAACCCAGTGCATTGGTTTATATGGCAAAATACGATCATGGAAGTCTGTAAGTTAAATTTTAGTTCATACTTGTTGTTTTTGTTCAATTCTTATTGTCTTCTAGCCTGACCGTGTTGCATTTTTAATAGGTGGCAATCCTTCAAATGTTGGAAAAACAGATGGGGCCTGAGTCATTCCGCAAAGTAAGAATCCAAGCTGCTTATACTGTCACCATACTTGTTAAGGCTTGTGTTGACTAAGGCTGTTACTCTTTTGTATTGCTTGTTTCTTTTACCGTGCCTTTTGTTGCATGCTGTTTAATTAATTCTTAAAGCTTTATCCAGAGGGGAGTGGTCAGACCTTGGTGTGATTGCAAATGCCCTTGCCCAAAGCGATGTGTCTCGTGTTCGAGACTTGGAAGCGGCCTCTCCAAAAATGGGGTTAAGGCTTGCCTACATCCCCCTCTCCCAGACCCCGCTCAAGTAGGAGCATAGTTGTTAAAGGCTCAAGGCGCACTAAGGCGCTAAGGCTTCCTGGAGCCTGAGGCGCGAGGCTGACTGAAGTGAGGCGCAAGTTGATTTTTTTTTTAAAAAATATAACGTTTTGTAGTGAGTGAGTGAAACAATGTAGAACAACTACAATTGAGAGCAAATAAAAAGCATATTCATGGCAATTAACAACAAATGACACAGAAAAACAGATTCCGGAGTAAGTGAAATAGGTTCTACAGGCTGCGCCTTGCGCCTCAGGTGCGCCTTGCGCCTTAGTGCTTGAGGCGTGCGCCTCTTTCAAAGTGCCTCGCCTGGGCATAACCTAGGCGCAGAGGCCGCGCCTTGCGCGCCTTTGACAACTATGAGCGGGAGTCTTGTGCGCTGGGTACGCCCCCTTTTTTTTTTTTTAATCCAAAGGGGATCTGCCATGGATCATTTATGGCACTGGCACGCCATAGCCATTCATATTTTTTATCATTACAAACTAGTAAGGGAACTATATATGAATCCATACAAGAAGGTTGGGAACTATTATTTGAGGAAGCCACATGCACATATATGTGGCAGATGAACCAATATAGATCAGAAGTCAACTATATCACTCTCTCAAGATGCTTTGTTATTCCAGTTTTAGATTGGGAGTTAATTTGCATCCTTTGAAAACTTTTGTTCAATTGAAGTAGTATTTCATAAATTTCAATTCTTTATGATCTTCTTGGTCAGGTTACAGGCTATACAGCATCATCAATGAAGTTAAATGAACATGTTTCTGTTTGATGCCTCAAAATTATCTGGAGATTGTGACATTATATTCCCCTACCCTTGTACATTTACTTTTTAGGAATTTTGTAACAAGCCTTCTTGAAACAGAGTTCAATAGATTCTATTTTCTTCAACAATATGGATAGGGATGAAATCCTTTGGGTTCTATGTAGAATGGACTCTCTTGGGGAATGAAGATGATTTTCTATGTGCTTCTGAGAGCAACATTCTGTTATTCTGCAATGTGTTTGAAACCGGCTTGCAGCTTTGAAGGTAGAAGCTGCATTTCCATAGAGTTGTAAAAAATGGTTCATACTGGTGACTGGCTTTCCAATTGACAGAGAAGGGGAAACAAAACAGTGGTACTTCTGAGTTAGGGGTGCCAAAATATGCTTTTTTGTATTGTGTATTAACCTTTTTTAAAAGGCCTGGAATTATGTGATGGAGTTCAAATGCCCAGGAGCAACTTTCATCTTCTTTCTTAATCTGAGGTATTTACCTTATAAACGGTGATTGATTGTTGTTCCAGAATGGTTAGATTGGAAATATGGCTATACTAATTTCGTGCTGTCAATTATGTCAATAATTATTGACTGGCTTTATTTGGAGAACACATGTCCTGGAAAGTGTCTTTTAGATGTGCTATGCACTCAGAATTTCTGCGGGGAGTTGAAAGACATATTTGGGACGTGTTCACACGCTATCCCTACACTCTTGAATTGACAGACCAACATTGGGGAATAGCCTTTTTGGAAACCATTTTTGTAGTTGAATGCAAGGAAAATTGTTCGATGCTTGCTGTATGCTTATTTAGTATCAGTTCCTGGTTTATAGATAGATGCTAACAGGATACTTTATCTAATACCATATTCTTTCTCTTGTTCGAGCATTGCCATTATGTACATCACTTATGCCTCAGTTTCTCCATTTATGTTGGCTGGAGCTAACTAAGTGCACCTTTTCTCTTCTGCTGTGTTTTTGATTTATATATGTTTTGTGGAAAACCTTTAAAGTTAGCTGATGACTGTTTGTTCCTTATTTTTGTTTACCATATATAGATTTTGCAAGTAATTGTTCTACGGGCTCAAGATACAACTCGTTCTTTGAGAAGTCTTAGCACGAAAGAGGTAATTAATTATTCTCATATTTATTGTTTCCCCCCTTTTGGAAGGATAAAAATAAAAAATTAAGGTGTATTAAAAATTAGGGGAAAAAAATCAAAGACCAAGGAAAACAGCACAACCCATGCAGCTGTGCTGGAAGAGATATGCCTGGTGTATTATCTTCAATAAAGTACTCCAACTTGAGGGTAGCCCTCTCTGAGCCAGAAGAGATGTAAGGTGGCTTATAGCCCCCAACAATGCACAAAACTTAAAGAGCAGTACTCTTTGCAAGAGCATCTGCCTTCAGTGTTGTTTAATGTTAATATCATCTTCATACATTGGTTTTGTAGTTTTTACTTAAAAAAACAATTAATTTTTATTTGCATTTAGTTTTTGACTGTATTTTCTAAGGTGCTGTCACTATTATTGTCTACGAAGTATTTATTTATTTGGGTAAAATGAGTCTAATGGCATATCTGGTCTAACCTTGTTTATATGGCTAGCTCTGTTTTTCTTTGCCATTCATTGAGGAACATTGGATATTTTATTTTCTGTTTTCGAAGTGTTAAAGGTGCGGCGCTTGAATGTATCATGATTTGAATGACAAATAATTATATACAATGCTTAAATGATGTTTACATTCTTAAACTTTGTAATTATGTTGCACGGACTCAGGTAAATGGATTTTGTGGGTACGCGTCTGAATGTCGGACCTTCCCGAATCCCAAATCTTAGATTCTGGGGATTCGGCTTGAAATGTGTCCAGAACTTGGATACGGAAATGTGGACACGTCTTGCACATTTGAAACATAATATGCTATAGAAGTGTAACTTATGATGTCATTATTCTTTTAATAATATACTCATGATTATTTAAATTAAATTAAAGGAGGTTTTCATCTATCTCTGAAGAGGAAACCTTCTTCTATACGAATTTGAGATTTTTTTCGTCTTCCATCATCACAATTTGAGGATCCAGGTGTTTGATTTACGAATGTGTCGGACACATATCCATTACCCATGGCCATGTCATATCACATCGACACCGATATACTAAGGAGAATAGCAGAGTCTCTTAATTTTGCACATTTAATTGGGTTCTTTATGTGTAGCGAACTTACCCTTCCAGTCTACTAGCATGCATAAACACTAAACAATAACAGAGGTGGGAAATTCAGAGAGGGTCTAGTTTAATTTGCCAAATAAACTTTATTGAATAAGATTTAATAAATCACAAGTATTGTCAATACCAAACAGTCCACAAACTCAATAAATCTAAGAGAAGGGACAAAAGATATTAACTGTGAGCAATGAGATATTGTTATTTTCCACCATTTATGGGGCTAGACATCTGATGAATCGAACCAATCAAACGAATGTCTGGGAAGATTCAAAATTTATAGTACTATGATATTCTGTCCTCAAAACTGTCATAGTATGGAAGGAAAAGAAAAAGGAAGTATGGGGAATAATTGTGTATGTGAGTAGATAAAGTAAGGTCAAATCTTACCAACATAGTGTAAGCTCCAGAAGTACGGAAGGAGCTACAAGCGCTGTGGGAAAATCACCAACCACCAGCAACCACAAGAGAAGAATAGAATAGGCGTAGAGAGTGAGGCAGCAGCCTCCCTAGGGTTTCCAAATATTATCAAGGCAGCAGGTACCTAAAAATTTCCAGAAGTTCCAACTATCATCCTTTTTCACATGATAACATTAGGTGAAATAGCGTAAACCCAAAGTATCCCTCTTGCATACTTGTCATCAATCATCTTCCTTTTTGTTCCAAGTGTCGTGTCAGTTAAGGCAGTTAAGTTGACATGTGTGTTGCATGGATCACTTAAATGATGTGGAGAACTCCCATGTCCTAAAATTATTACACCGAAAAGAAGATGAGAGAGAGAGAAAGAGAGAGTGATAACAGCCACCTTAGTTTTCCACATTCTTAAATACCAATCTCTCTCCTATGTTAGAATTCAGTGACAGCCTAAAACCAAGTATTATCCTTGCTTATGTGTCAAGAACCCAGTTGTTGCAAGCATCATACTTTAGGCACTTAAGTTTACATGTGCATTGCACAAACTTAAGGTCATGTTAAGGTCATAGAATCAGAAATCACTAAAAACTATCATAAAACTGAGAAGTTATTACCATTGATATCTAAAATCTAAATTAACTAAAACTATTTTTAAGCTCTACACTACATCACTTTGTGAACTTTGGTTAATCAAATATGGATTGCAAAAGGTAAAATTATATATATGTTTGTAAAGTCTATATATTTTTTGTAATAATTGCAATAATTTCTTATTTATGAATATATTGAAATTCCATTTTTTATTTATTTATATTACACAATAAAAATTGATGAATGGGAAATTTTGTGAAGTCTACCAAGAGAGTAGCTTGCAGACCCTTTCATTATTTATTCAATAGGCATCTCCTGCCTTCAATATTCTTCTTCTTCTTTATTGAATCTCTCGTTCATTAGCACCATGAAGTAGCGAGGGGATTTGTAGTCGATTCTTGAAAGGACTTACTATCATTACCTCCTAACCACCCAATATTTACTCTCCAATTTTGGAGTAAGCTCGTGAATGTGAGTCCCAGTTGCCAAAGTTCCAATAATGGAGAAGGTGATGATCAACTGATCTGATAATATTTGTTGTACATAACCCTACTGTTGGAATGAACCACTTCGTATTATTATTTTTCTTTTTCTTGGTCAGAACTTCCTATTAATAGGTATTCCTGCTGCTTTTGTTCATTGCTGCAGTCTGTATCGACTCCCAATTGAAAACATGATGTGATATAAGGGCTCAATTTTTCCTTTCATTCCCTTCCTCGTAAACATAGCCCACTGTTATATCCATATGTCCACGAACATCACATTTTACCCTACTGTATCTTTCTTTTCCTTTCAGAAGATTTCAAATATTTTTGGACTCTTCTTATGCTTTAATTAAATTTGTCCGTTGGGTATACAGTCTGGGTTCAATTATATATGTGGATAGAACAATAAGGGGGGTCCAAAACACTATGCCTTTGTCCGGCCTCCTCTGAGTTGTTAATCCTAAAAGCTCATTTTTTGATATAATCATAGAAGTATTTTTTATGATAGATGGGTTTGAATGTCTTTATTAGTGATGGTTGATTGTTTATCTTTTGCGTTTCGTGGTGGGTTGGATACTTCATAATTTCATTTGACATTTGAAGGTGAATTTATTCTCTCTGAAAATTTTGAAATGCAGTTCCGGCACTTCGCTAATAAGGTTGGAAATCTTGAGCGTCCATTTCTTAAAGAATTTTTTCCTCGCTGGGTGGGGTCTTGTGGGTGTCCAGTGCTCAGGTACAATTTAAGTGCACTAAATATCATGCTTCTCCTGTGTTTTTGGACAACTGACATCCTTTAGCTGATATAATCTGTTTAATTGCCATCCTTATTTTGGGACCCATTAAGGATGGGATTTTCCTATAGCAAACGGAAAAATATGGTTGAACTGGCAGTACTGCGGGGATGCACAGCTACACCAGATACAAGTGCAATAGTTCTTAATGGTAATCCTGATTCTGAAAATCGAGAAGGGGATGTAGGATGGCCCGGCATGATGAGCATAAGGGTTCACGAGCTCGATGGCATGTATGACCATCCAATTCTACCAATGGCAGGAGAAACTTGGCAGCTCCTGGAAATACAATGCCATTCAAAACTTGCTACCAAACGTTTCCAAAAGCCAAAAAAAGGTTCAAAACCTGATGGCTCTGATGATAATGGTGATGCTGGGCCTACTCTAGACATGCGTTCCAAGTATGCTATCTTATTACTGTACTTTTTGACATTTTCTGTTTAGAATTTGGGTATTGGTTAATTTTCTCTAACTTTTACCTGAATGATTCATAATATGGGTTTTTGCAGTGCTGATTCCCCCCTGTTGTGGCTCAAGGCAGACCCAGAAATGGAGTATCTTGCTGAAATTCATTTTAATCAACCTCTACAGATGTGGGTAAGAATGGCCTTCTTGGCATTTTCTGTTGGAGTTCCCTATTTAAGTGGAATGTATATTGTTGTTCCAATTATTTGGTGTCTTTTTTTATGGGAAATTTGAATATTCAATTTCAAACACAAGCTCTTTATACAAATTGTTTGGTTGTTAGTAGTTATTTTTTTTTATAATCTTTCATCTACTTGGAATTTGTAGACATGAAGTTCATGGACCTCTTTTCCTGGTTCTTTTTCTCGTGATCTTTATATTTTGAGCTGGTATTATTTTTCAATGCTGCAGAAGTTCTGAGTGACAAAAGTATCGGAGCCTGTCCTTTTGGGGCAACTAAGTCCTTAATCTCTTTTTCCCCCAACAATTTTATACGAACAAGCTCACGAGTCTGTTATTTAGGCAATTTTTTGTGCTTATTCACTATAACGATACTGTAGTCAACACTTTGGCAACGCTTTTCATTTGACACCCCCCTTTTGGATCCTTACTTGGGAGGGATGTGATCTGCAGCAGAGCTACTTTGCTGAAAGACCTCGTAGATACTGCAAAAAGTTTGCACATGGATGTTTGACATGATGCCACATGGTGTCCTTTGTGCTGCTCACTAAGTGATTGTGCACCAACTACCCACTAATAACAATATTGCTTACTTTATGTTGTGCAAATTACACCAAAGTTTTTGAGTTTTAATTGTCTAGTTTCTTGGGTCATTTCATGGTGTGTAGTGGTTAAAGCACAGGCTCAAAAGCGTGAGGACGTGAGTTTGAGTCTGAGCGCAGCCCTTTTGCGTCAAATAATGCAATATTTTAGTCTGTCTCATATTCCCTCCCCAGCATCCTGCATAGTTGGGACTTGGGACCAGTACTGGTGTCATGCTCGGACGTTTGTAATAGTTTATTTTCTATTCTGCTTTCATAATTAATTGAGGGGCATCTCTCTCTCTCTCTCTCTCTCTCTCTCTCTCTCTCTCTCTCTCTCTCATGTGAAGAAATGACCTATCTCGTCCATATGACTACTAATTTTGCTAGTGTATTGGTTACATGTGGATGCTTATTCAGATAAACCAATTAGAGAAGGACAAAGATGTTGTTGCGCAGGCACAAGCAATTGCAACACTAGAGGCATTTCCACAGCTTTCATTTTCTGTTGTTAATGCTCTGAGTAATTTCCTCAGCGACTCAAAGGTTCTCTCTTCTTACTTTCTCTCACTGTCTCTCATGCTTTCAAAAATATACTTGGTTATGAATTAAAAGATGCATATTGATTTTCTTATGTCGTGTCAAGGCCTTCTGGAGAGTCCGGATCGAGGCAGCATTTGCATTGGCTAATACAGCATCTGAGGTAATATTGTGCTTTGACGTGTTTTATGAAAAGTTGAAAACATTTGTGTTCTTGTTCAGAGATGCAGATCCCATGAAAGTTTACATAAGGACACACAATTATCAGGAGTATTACTGCGATGCTGCCTACTTTGCTTTACAGTAGTAATTAATTTTTTTTTACATTGTTCATGTGAACCCCTGATTTAGAAGTTTTGAGTTACTGATGAACGGTTTAAGTTACTTTGCTATATATTGTAACATGTGAATGTGACCATATGTTTGTTCCATCTGCTCTTTCATCATCGAGAATGGACTAACTACTTGATTTGATGATTTTGGTTTTATCTCTAGCCAATTTCTGTAACTTATTTGTTACTGAACTGCTGATGAGGAACATAGATATTTTCCTAGATGTATTTATGCGAGGCTAATTAATATCTATTATTTGAAGTATGGAAGACTTCACCCTTTAGTATGTTACTATCTTACATAAGAAAAATTAAATTATAAAAACACGTGCTTTGTCATCGACTACTTGTTGAGTTTTGCATGTTGGAACAGAAATGCTTTTAACTCTCTGTTTGGGTGCTGTAACTTCTGTTCTTGACATTGATGTGTGATTCACTGTGTTGTTTCTATCAGGAAACTGATTGGGCTGGTTTGCTCCATCTTGTTAAATTTTATAAAAGTCGGAGATTTGATGCAAATATTGGACTCCCCAAGTGAGCTTCTTGATTTTCGCAGTTTGAATTTTGACAAACTTCCTGTGCAGACCAGTTATATGACCAGTTTTGTTCTCTTCTTCCGTTCCAGGCCTAATGATTTTCATGATTTCCCAGAATACTTTGTACTTGAGGTAATGCATTGAGGTAGGATGTGTAATACGTTAAATATGATCAGATTACTTAATTTATAATTTGCTACCGTGTTTAACTTGTTTTGAACATTATTATAGAGTTCTTCATGTGGTCTGTAATCTATATATTTTGTTTCAAGGACTTGATTGTGTTTTTTTTTTTTTTTTGGGTTTTGGGTGGGGGGCAAAAAGACAGCCGTGGGCTATACAACAGGTGTCATCATAATAATTATTCCTTAAACCATGATGATGGCTTGTTGCGATCCCACGTCTCTTTTTCCAATCTAATAAATTAAAAAAGGAAGAAACCTGAAAAACCTTAAGCTTAGCAAGGATTATAGTCACAAATTCGGTCATCGAATCATCAATTAATTATTAGATGTCACCAGATTTTGTGGTAACAAATTAAAAGTAACTTTTAAAATTAAAAGCTGCACTCATTCTTTTGATTTGTTTTGACCCACCTCCCCCTTTTTATCTGGGACACTGTTTGTTGTTCAAAAGCTAAAAGTTCCAACAAGTATTTAGTAGCACTGTAGCAGCCAGGGACGGACCCATGTTGGGTCCAGATGCCCCCACTCAATTTTTTTTTCCCTCTTTTCTATACCCTTATTTTTTAAATTATATACTTATATATAACCCCTTGCCCCCCCTAAAATTACAAAAAAACCCCACTAGGCCCCCCTAATTTTTTTTTTAATCTTTCTCTCTCTCTCTTTTCCCCTCTCTTTCTGTCTCTTCGTCCCCTCTCTCTTTTTCCCTTTCTTTCTCTCTGTCCCCTCTCTCTATCCAATCTATATCTCTCTTTTTTACCCTCTCTCTTTGAGTATTTGTCCCCTCTCTCTCTCTATATCTATAAAAACAATTTAAATTAATAAATTCATTTAATTTTTAATAGATAAATTAAAAAAATAATGAAGTAAATATTTTTTTTAATAATAAAGTAAAAATTATCAATGAACAATGATAAATTTATTCAATAGAATTATTACAATGGCTTAAAAAAAAATTTAGTGTTAAAGGTTGCCCCCCCTCACAAAAATTCCTAGGTCCGTCACTGGTAGCAGCGCTGGCATTATCAATGTGTTTTGCAGGTCGCTTGTGAAGTTCAAGTTATTTTTAAATTTTAATATAAAGTTTTGGAGATATATTTTAAATTCTAAGATGCAACTAATTTGAAAGTCACTTTTAGAATTCATTTCATTTATAAAGGATGCATTCATTTTGGATGTTACATTTAGCTTTCTTTTGATTTAATTTCTTTCTTCCTTCAATTTATCTTTTTTTTTTTGGTGGGGTATTTTTGAAATCACGGTATCGCAAGCAGTGTGTCCATCTTCAAAAAGGGCTTGTTGTGGATGAAGTTTACGTGATTTACACTTGTTTTCCTATTTTTATTTTCAATTAATTTTTTTCCCATGAATACCAGAAACTTCTGGTCTTACGATGGAAATCTTTTGAAGCTACTGACTCCATACTCTGCTCTATCTCTGCTTGATTTGGGCTTAATCTATATCAATGCCTGTCTGCTTCCTTAATAAGTCGCGATGTTTCGTCAGAAGTGAAAACACAAGCACAAGAGATTTTCATTTGATCAAGCTATTAGGATCAGAACGTATGAGTGTAAATTTTCACTTGATCCACCTATTATGCACCTTCAATAAATCTGCTTTGACAGGGCTTATCATCTTTTCTGGCATGTATATCATAAAAAGTGGAAGCAAAGTTTTGTTCATTCCTTCAGTTACTTGTGCATGCTATTGGGTTGGTTGGATCACATTGCTTGAAGTCTCAATCCATCCCAAACCAGTGTTGTCAGTTAGGATCTCTCAATCCAACTTTGGTCCTAAATTAAGCAACTGATACATGTCCCCAAGCTTGATTTGAGCACGAGCAACCTACCTAGGGAATACTCGTGATTACTAGAGCAAAATCTGATGGCTTGTATGAGATACACATAGGCCCCTCCTAAGCTCCAAAAAATCTTAACTAATTTTTAGTTATGGAATACACAATAGTGGAGTTGTTTTTTGGTTTAAATTGAAGCATTACGTTTAGGTTGCACAATAATTATGATGGCCGGTGGTTGACTTTCCATTGCATGGACTATGGGGGCTTTTCCTCCTTTTGTGCTTGTTCTATAAAAATAAATCTTCCAATTTTTCTAAAACGGTCATTTCAATTGTCTCGCTTTCTTTCAGGCTATTCCACATGCCATAGCCATGGTCAGATCAACAGACAAGAAAAGCCCAAGAGAAGCTGTTGAGTTTGTTTTACAACTTTTGAAGGTAGTACATTCAATTTGTTGAGTGCCTTTGTTTGACCTATGTCTTACTTTCTTTGTTGAAGAAAAGCCTCAAATCACGAACCACCAAATATTATAATGTGATGATAAGTAAACAAGCATGAAGAAATTTGCAAGAACACTCCAAGAATTATACGTGGTTCGGCTAAACAAACCTACGTCCACGGAGAGCTTGATTTCACTATATAGATTGTAACAATACAAGTTGAAGAATTGTATCAAGAGTAACTCAACTCTCAATCCTTAACCCTTATACACCCAATATCACTCAAAAGGAAATCACAAATTCAAAACAAGAATTCTCTCTCTAAGTGCCCTCTTAAAAACAATAAGAGTATTATCTCTACGCAAGAGTTGCCATCTCAAAACAATGAGAGTAACCCTCTCAAATACAATGAAAGTATTGCCTCTTTTCTTCTCACCGACTCTCAACCTATAACATAGGTAACTATTTATAGAGCCCAAAACTCAATTCTTTGGTGGACAAGGATTACAATTCTTCAACTTGTGCTGTTACAATCTATATAGTGAAATCGGGTTCTCCGTGAACGTAGGCTTGTTTAGCCAAATCACGTATAATTCTTGGTGTGTTCTTGCAAATTTCTTCATGCTTGTTTACTTGTTATCACATCGTAATATTTGGTGGTTCGTGATTTGAGGCTTTTCTTCAACATTCTTCAACTTTGTTGATTGCCTTTATTTGACCATATCAGTACTTACATTTTTTAATAAACAAAAATTTACTTGTGAGGAAGAAAAATTGTACAAAATTAAAATGAAAAAATTTGGAGTTCTCTGATTGTTCAGTGATATGTTGTCATAATCAAGGTTGATGCTTCTGTGACTAGTCTTCTGTGTAGGATTTAATTTATTCCTACATGTCTGAAGTGTTGCATAAGGTTCAAGGTTGAAATAGTGTTGAGAAAATAGATGGCAACTTGTTTGATGGGATGACTTATCATGGTTCTTTCATTTTGATCAACTCGTTTAGAGCAAACATGATCCCAAACTTTAGGGACTAGTGCATTTTTGGATGGATGTGAGCAAAAGACACTCTGTCTCCATACCAAATAGCTTGTCCATTTTTCATATCCAACCTCTTAAGAAAACACATATTTAATAAGCATGCACATTGAAAAATGATTGTTGAAACTTTGGGAACTAATTCTCGGAAGTTAAAAGATTCATGTATTAGTTTGTTAGAAAAATTCTAGTGTTTCCATCTAAAAATATTAATTTTTGACGTGGAGATCTATTATGGGGCATCCTGAAAGGAGATGGTCAAACGATTTGGGAATGGAGTATGTGTGAGAAAATACCTATGTTATATAAAGCATGCAAACTCTGTAGCTCAATGAAAATGAAAGAGAAAATAAGATAAACCCTGAGGACATCATGTATGAAGCAGTTATAATATAAAGCATGCAAACTCCTATTATATTTTTGATAATTTGGCTCTATGTCGCCCCAACTTATCTGAAGTGCATGCTTTCCTTTGCTTTAATACTATGTTGTTAATGCCTTTGTCTATTGTGTTATTGTTTACTAGCTAATTCATATGGTGCTCATTTTCGTATACATATGTGTGCTACAATTTGGTCACTTCGATGTTTGAATGAGCATTTGATATTTAAATTATGTCTTTCTTAACAAACTACATTTGTGAGGCAACTGCCTTTGTGGACAAGTAATATATTTGTTTTTTTTTTGAAAAAACATTGTTTTTAGATTTTTGCTTTGATGCCTCAATCATGCTTAATTGTTTCTTTTACTTTCTGTTTTATTTATTTCTCTCATTTTTTCCTTTTATGTTTTCTTTATTTTAATTATCTTGCAGTATAACGATAACAATGGTAATCCATATTCGGACGTGTTCTGGCTTGCTGCATTAGTCCAGGCAATTGGCGAACTTGAATTTGGCCAACAGGTTTGTAAGTATTATTCTTTTTATTGTCCATTTGTAGTTTTTGCTTTCTAGTTCCTCCTAAAAACTGCTCTGTTTGAGCTATTTTCTACCTTCATTCATATTGAGTTATTATTTTTCAGTTTTTGTTTTTTGGTTGATATTTCTGTTTGGATTACCTGTGTAGTCCTTGCTGAAGTCCGAGTGGATGGGAAGATATTCTGGAATCCTATTTTTTACAATTTGAATTTGCAGGAATATCCCTCTTCATAGATTTTAAAGGGGTAAAATCAAATAAGGTTCAATGAAAGAGGGAGTGATGGGGGTGATTCATACACATGACTGATCCAAATTCAGAAAGAGAGAGGAGATGGAGTAGGCTGGAGATGCCAAGGAGGAAGGGGCCTGAATGTCCTCTCTCATTAGGGCACTGTGCTATTTATAGAAGTCTAAGCGCTGCCAGTGATGAGAGAAATTCGATGTGGCACCAAGTGATGGTGCCATGTGTCCTATCCTTGTATCATTTCTTGTCAGGGTATGGATGTCCCTACCCATGGGACTGGGGTTGCGGATATGCCCCGTCTCATCCCATTCGACTTGCCCTTTGTTCAAGCCTCCATGCCACGACATACCCCCCTTTCCCGTTTGGCACCATAATCCAGTGCAACTAGCATCACGCTATGGCCACCTAGGACTGTATCATTGCGCGCCATGTCAACAGTCCCCATGACCTATGCCTTGACTTGCACAAGTTCTTTTTGGTACTTTTGGGACGTACCGTGGTATACCTCGTACCTAAACCACCATAGAGAAGTAAAGCAAACCTTAGCATAGTTCCTGTTGTGAGGGTCACAAGAATGAGCCATGGCGCGGACTTGTTTTCCCATATTAACCTTAATGGTCAGTCTACGTGATTGTCTTATAAAGGTTGACGACAGGCATGCCTCCCACCATGACTGCACACTGTTAGCTATGAGTCAGGTGATGGTTACCCAACACAACCCCAGGTCGTACCGAGATCCTCTTGCCTCATTCTTCCTGCGTCTTTCCCTCCTCCTATGAGGTACTAAGGCGCGGGAATCCTGAGCAATATCCTCAAGATACGGCCGCAAGCCAGGCCTCTTGCTAGGCTTTCACAGGGATCTCCCCTTTCTCCCATATTATAGTATTGCATGCATGTTGCCACGGATATGATGTCGCGGGTATGGTACCGAGGGAATGATGTAGCGAGTGTTGTCACGGGGGTTGTGCTGCGAGTATGATGTCGCGAGTGTTCTGTCGTGGGCATGATGTTGTGGGTGTTCCTGCGAGGGTTGATCTCACGGTTGTTTCCAGTGTTTGGATGCCTTAGATTTTCTTTTCCTTTTGTGAATGCCCCTCTTTACATAGATGGAGTGTTTAAATATT
Source organism: Cornus controversa (assembly GCA_026545225.1). Taxonomy (NCBI): domain Eukaryota; kingdom Viridiplantae; phylum Streptophyta; class Magnoliopsida; order Cornales; family Cornaceae; genus Cornus; species Cornus controversa. The sequence continues at coordinate 102,353,294 of CM048845.1, forward strand.
ATGGAACTTTGGAATTTCTTAGGCAACATTGTATTTCCTTAATCTGAAAGGTTCCTTTACCATTGCTGATGAGATTATTGATATCTTTTGAACTCAGAATTTATATTTTGGTTATAGTATATATAATATACACACACAGGCATTACTGCACATTTTGCATGATTTCAGCAAGAAACTAGCAAGCAAAGTCTTTAACATATGGAGAACTATCAGCCTCTTGGTAGGAGAGTATGATGTCTATGCTTTATTGTTAAAGTACTTGGTTCAAACCATGACATTTTTTGTCGAGGAGGCAACAGTGACACAGGAGGCTTTTAGGGGGCATGTTTAATATACATGTGACTGAAAAAATTGACATTTAGGTATAAGCGAAGCATAGGCGAGGTAGCTGGATGAATAAATACCTGTATCTACAGTTTCTGTTTGACATCTATTTTTAATCATTTCAACTATTTCTTATTTATTTATTTTAGTGAAAACATGTTGAATTTCGGAGAAAGCTGAGCTTTGCTATCTATTGGCATGGAAATAAGTGTTGCTTGCTGACTTTTGTAGCTTGAATTTGGGAGAGTAGAATGGTGGGAAAAAAAAGATTTTTTTTGTGCAACTGTTGCAGTAGTTGGTAAAAGGTTTAGTTGTCTTGAACTTTGCCTTTTGTCATGCCAGCCTGAGAAAAAAATCCAAAAGTTGAAGTATTTTGTGGATTTTCATCTTGAGTTTGATGTTGTCATCTAGTAACTTTCAATTAAGCAACAAAATATAATAATCTATTATTTTTCTAGGCAATCTTTATGTTAGTGAATGCAGTGTTCAAGCTCCTTAGAAGACTGAACTTGATCTAGGTCTCTGTTATTACTTCCTTGAAACTTTACTTAGTTGGCTTCTTTTAAAAGCAATATGTGAATATAGTGATGGTTATTTTTTTTTTGTGTCTACTCTCGTGGGTAAGCACATGTTAATTTTGTTTTGAAGAATAACCTACTGGCATTCTCTTGGTCTGACGTTCTCTTTCCTTGGCATCACTGGAAAAGATACTGCAAATCTGACAGAGGGAACGGAAACTCTCTCTCTCTCTCTCTCAGCGCGCGTGCACACGCTTTTGGTTTAACTTTAAGTAGGTTATATAATTTGAAGAGCCCCACTTGGTAGCAATTATTGGTTCATATGTTGAATGTAAGAGAAATTCTCATGAACTTTGCAATCTTGTAAAAATCAATTCTTTTATTGAGTAATAATAATCCAATTTTTACTGATTAATATTTCTTTTAGGACTTGCAAATATATATCTATATATATATATATATATATATAGATATATATATATATATTGCCTTCTGGGATTTAATTGACTTAAAAACTTGAATATGTTGGATGATGGGTTCCTCATAAGACTATTGGATCATAACCTAGGCTTTGATTAGAGTTGCGCAAGGCTGTGATCTAGACCTAGATGGTGGTAAATAGGTCTCAATTCAGATTTTAATTAACTATAGCAAAATTTTAAATTCTAACAAAAATAACAGTAATTTAAAGCCTAATTAACCAACAGACATAATTCAATCCATCCATAATGTTCATCATGCATGCAAAAATAAATGCACTGAAAGTAAAGCAACCACACACAGAACAAAGGTTTTTTTACGTGGAAAATCTAAATTGAAAAAACCGTGAGACCTAGCAAATTCATTATATGAGAAAGAGGTTACAACTAAGTTACTAGATTCACCCTAGAATCCCTTGGTCCCTTCTGAATCATACACATGCAAAATCTCCTCAGATCGTTCCGATAGCTGATCGGTATTGGAGCTCAAGAATGACATTTCACATGGTGTCTCTAACAGGGCCAACGGTAGGGGGTGGTAGAAACACACCAAACCTGGGTTGTCATTGTAGGTTTCAGCAAAACTTGCAGCTACCTGTAGTTAGGTCTTACCTCTGGGGGTGAGTGTAATTTATCCACAAAAAAAATAAGGATAACAGGAGTAGGTTGCATTTGAAGAACTTAAAAACTACAATATAAAGAGATTGAGAAGTATCATTTAAAGAGCTTGAAGAAATTAAAAAAAAAAAATTGACTATTGGTGAGTCCTAGATCTACCGCTAACATCAACTTGTCCAAAGTATTAGTATTACAATATCTGTGATATCACCCATAATTGTAGTTGTTAGTCTTGCAATACATGCTAACACAGATTGATGTGTTTCACTAGTATAAATCTTCATTTTGAATGGATTGTATAGTACAACAATATGTGGCATGATAGTATGATACACTTCACATTTGATTTGGCATTCTTCTTTTGACAAGACATATCTTTAGTGAATTCCGTAAGGGGATAAGCTAAAGGGCATTTAGTTTATAGGTTATTGTGAAAATCGAAAGAATTCTCTATAGAATTATTCACACTAACTGTAAACCAGCTGTATGTCAAGCAAAATAAATTATTCTTTGGCCTGTGGATCAGCTCCTTAACCACCTCAAGGAACTGTGGATTCCTTTCCCTCCGAACACAATTGCTTCTTGCTTTTTTAATTTTTTTGAACATTTCTTTTAAAATTTGTTATAATATAAATTAAAAGTTGAATTAAGATTTGAAGAATACAATTACTTTACTTATGTCCTGTTCTGCTTCCTTTATGAAGAATCTTCTCTAAATAGCATTGAAAATTCATCACTGTTTGTATTATCAAGGAAAATGAAAAAGAACTTAATATGATTTATTTATGCCCTTTATCAGATGGAGCATGATTAGAGTACTTATTTTTTCAAATTCTTAAAAACTCTGGGAGTTCTCTGTTATTGGCAAAATATCTGAAACTGAAAATCTATTGAAGTAAAACTTGAAATCTGAATGATGTGGCTATAACTAGTAACATGCTGTAGGGCTTTTAAAAAATAAGCGCATTGCGTTTCTTCAGCTATATCTTCTTCTTTTTCATGTGAGTTATTGAAGTTATTTAAATTTTTATCATGTTATAAAGCTTTTCTCAATACTTCATTTAGTTCACGCAGATGGAAACAAATATCATTTTTTTAAACTGTATTGTATTAATACTCTAATTTACAAGAAACAAGTATATTTCACCTAGCTTGTCTTGAATATAAACATTATTTTTTGTCATTTTCCATTAATTTAGATATTTGTGCTTATAATTATTTGTTTTATGATTTATTTCATAATTAGGTAAGCATAGACGCTGAGGTTAGGATCCAGATTTGTTACCTGATATGTGATAAATTTGGAAGTGTCTTGTTTACATTCAACACTAGCTTATTGACCTGGAAATTTATTTAAAACACCAATCTTATGTCCATTTTGCATCCAGATAGCCTAGTACTTTTACAACTGCATTTACGGCTCTGATTGAAGTTGAACTATATGAATTTAGATGGGTATATACGAGTGTCAAAAATATCTTACCTATACATCAAGATCTTGTTTTAAATCTTACCTTCTGATACTTTTTAATCCGGTGGCAGAGTATTCTCTTTTTATCATCTCTTCTCAAGCGCATCGACCGTCTTTTGCAGTTTGACAGGTCAATTCACACGCAGAATATTAGATACAATGATTTGTATCATTTATACTTGTTATTGACTGCATGTATCTGGAAATGGCATGTACCAGGCTGATGCCAAGCTACAATGGGGTGTTGATGATCAGCTGCATCCGGACCTTGACTCAGATTGCGTTAAAGCTTTCAGGATTTGTCCCTCTTGTAAGTTTTTTCCTCCCTCTGAAAACAGATGCAGTTTGAATTTGTCTCACTTGTAGTTTTTGTTGCTGGTTGCAGGATCGTGTTATTGAACTAATTAGGCCATTTCGGGAATTAAAGACAGTATGGCAAGTTCGAATTGAAGCAAGTAGAGCACTCCTTGATCTTGAGTTCCATTGCGAAGGGATTGATGCGACATTAATGTTGTTCACTAAATACTTGGAGGAAGAGCCATCTTTAAGAGGTTATTAACTTTATTTGGATAAATCTTCTTTCTTACCTATTGATTTTTCTTCCAATAGCCTTTTGGAGTCTTTGTTCCATTCTTGTCATTTTGCAGGTGCATATTCTCACCTAGTTTCTGTTCCTTCATTGCAGGGCAGGTGAAGTTGGGGGTGCATGCTATGCGTTTATGTCAAATAAGGAGTCGATCTGATCCTGACAATGATGTAAAGAGTGAGACTCTTGTGGCTTTGCTTCGTCTGCTTGAGAGTCCTATGGCATTCAACAATGTTATTCTGCGGCATTATTTGTTCTGCATTTTACAAGTCCTTGCGGGAAGGTGCTCTCGCAATCATTTCCCTGAAAATATTTAGTAGATATATGAGTAACATTTTTGCTGGGGTATTCAATCTGGTGTTTTGTCTGCGTATTAAACAGTTAGAATGGCCCTTGCAAGGAAAATAACTTGAGAATATTTCATAGACAATATTTCAGCAATTATGGTTTATTGCAATTAATAGAAGGTAATTTATTGTGTTGAATAAGCAGATACTGGCGAATGAAAAAGGTTTTTGACCCATTGTACAAACTTGGAAAAACCTATAGTACTATAAAAAACCTGTTCTAAACATATATTATTCTTGAAACAATTGCACTTTTGAGACTAAGCCTATGAATTAGTAAATCCTTTACTTGCCTAAGCTCAAGCTCTGCAGGAAGTGATGGAGTTACATTGTCATGATATCAACTAGCATCTAAATAACTCCAATAAAGCATGGGAAATGTCAAATAATAACAAATTTGGACTGGACCATAATTCACTTGACAAGTTACAGAATGTGAACTTTATTAACGTTATAAAGGAATGAACTACTGTATGAGATAGTTGTTCCTATGACTCTCTGGTTAAGAATTGGGCTTTTCCACCTGAGACCAGTGTAGCAGTCAAATAGCTCGTGCATCTGCTTTTCCAAGTTAGTAATTATTTGTTACATGTGAACTTTTTTTAGATTTTGCCATGTTCATTGTTTTGTTATATTATTTTATTAGTTTTTCTTTTTCTTTTCTTTTTTAAGCATGTGCATGCTCACGTGGGTGAGCACATGCATTCAAGCATGTGCTTGCGGTGGGTGAGCGTGTGCATTCGAGCATGTGCTTGCGTGTGCATGTGTGAACAGTGCGGTGGGGTTGCACGTGCCAGCACATATGTGTGCTTCTGCATGTGCACATATGAGTGGATGGACAGTCAGGAGGGTGTGTGTGGGTGCTGCATATGTTATTGAGAATAATTTCCGTCAATTCTTTTGTTGTTGATCTTCCACACAATGGGGGAAATTAAAGGTTTGGGGAGAAGGATGCTTGTAAATTTGGTGATGGAATATTGGTCGCGGAGAGGCCATTACCCAATGTTCTCTGTTTATGTAATGGTGTAGAATCCCATTTTTTGTTTTCTTTTTTGTTCTCACATTAGTGTCCAAAGTTAACATCTTTTTAACATTGCCTAAACCTAAATTCATACTCTCATTTCAGGCCCCCAACACTCCATGGAGTCCCCAGAGATGAAACTCTTCGAATGGGTCATGCAGAAACTTGCAGTGAACTGAAGAATATTTTTGCGGCACTAGTTAAGCAATCTAAGCCTCCAGAACTTCCTCCGGGCACGCCTAACCTTTCACATGATGGTTTGATCATCCCGGAAGCTTCCAAGGAAGCAGATACTGTTTCCAACAGTCGTGAACAAAGGAAGCCTGTGGTTAAAATTAGGGTGAAGCAATCTGCATCCAGTAGAGCTGAGGATGCTGATAATGTAACAGTTGAAAAATCTCAAGGTGGGCTTAATGATGCAGATCGTGGTGCTAGTAGTTCCATTTCTGTGGATGCACCCCAAATAAATTTCACAGAGGCTGCAAGCATCAGCAATCAAAATCTTGAGGAAGTCAACTCATGTCACGATCCTGGGTCAAGGGTCACTGCCAGTATTGGCAGCGCCAAACTCACTAGTGATGGTGATGAACTCAGGAAGGAACTCCAGTGCACTGCAGATTCGAGCAAAGTTTCTGCCCCGTGTCCACCCGATGATCGTTCATCGCCCACCATCATGAAAGATGATGATGCAGAGACAGAGACACATAAATATGCAAGTCTGCAAACCCTCTCTGTTGCAAGACATGATCTTGATAGTGGTTCACTGGCTATGAGTTTGTCTAGCAAAGACAGAGAGAAGAAGAAAGATAAAGAAAAGAAACGAAAAAGGGATAACCACAAAAGTCACCGGGATCCGGATTACTTGGAACGAAAGCGCTTAAAGAAAGAGAAGCGGCAGAAAGAAAAAGAGATGGCAAAGCTGCTGACTGAGGATGCAAAAGCGTCTTGTTCGATGGAGCTGCAAAATAAGAATGAGAAATCTGAAGCCAGACTGGCAATGATCAATGAGGAGGCCAGGTCATCTTTACTAGAGTTGCAGAGTAGGAAAGATGAAACTGAAAATAGATTGGTTATGTCAATGGCAGAGGCAAGGACACCTATAGCGGAATTACCTAGTTCAAAAGAGGAACCTGGAACGAAGGTGGTGGCTGTGCAATTGAAACCAGCTGAACCCAGCGGATCTAAGGTAGTGATAGAGAGGACGGACGGTAGAGCTGATGCATCAGAAGGTACTTCTCATAAACTTAGAATTAAAATAAAAAACCGAATGCTCAAGAAACCGTGATGGAGACATTCTCCCTTCTCGAAATTGCTGATGCCGAACTTCCATTGAGTTCTGCGAACAATTTGTTCATTTCCAACAGTATGTAGCAGTAGGCCCATAATGTGAGAAATTATGTATGTACCGACACTGAAGTAATCAATGAAATGTGATATTGTTTTCTTGTTAGTTTTTCACTACTGCCTAATACTTATTGTGCATAAATTTCTTGCCTTAAGGAGTGCCTTGACATGCAAAGTAGCAGGCTGCAATGTTATCGAGTGGAAAAGATTGTTTGGCTTCTATACTGAATTATATTTAGTGTAGTTAACCGTCACTGTCAGTGAACAAAACACTAAAGTTTAAAAATGTGAAAGAAAATGGTAAAAGAAGAGGAAGACATAAAGTGTTTACATCAAGTTGACTGGAATTTCACAATTTACTTTTGCTTCATTCAACCTTCGAGAGAGGAGGTTCAGATTTCATATCTTTATTGGAACAAAAGTTAGTGAAATACTCCGGATACAAAGTATGGAAAAGTGTCTATAAATTTTCCGGCAAGGCCGATCAGTGGCTATTCTGGTACCAGGAACCATTCATCTGAACCACAGCTGGTGAAAAATAGGTTACTTCAAGTTGGTGGTTGAATCAACTCACTCACTACCTCGAGGCATTTCTTTAATAATTAAAAAATTTGTTTTGGCTAAAAATTTTGAAGGATTGGCTCCCAGAAAGCACGGACACTTTATCGATGGTGTCGTATCCGTGTCGGACACTTGGACATTCTTCAAACACGTGTTGGACACTTCATAACATTTTTTTTAGAACACTTTTCGGATATTCTTCGAACATATGTTGGATACTTCGTAGTAGTGATGTATATTCAAGTATTTCGAAAGAAAATTATATGCAACTAAATTATGCTTAAAAATCTAAGTTAAATATATGTAGAGAACTAAATAAGTCTAGTTCTTTAATCTATATGTCTACTTTTGTTTATAAGTTTGTTTGATTATTAATTAGTAGACGATAAATTGAAGTATTTCTGTAATATAGCCTTGTTGATTAATTAATATATATGAATATATTATATTATTATTTTATAGTCATATTTTCACCGTGTCCGTGTCCTGTTTTTTTTTAAAAAATTCGTATCGTCGTGTCGTACCCATGTCCGTGCTTCCTAGATTGACTCTCTCTATGTATATATATATATATATATATATATAGACACACACTAGTGTATGGCCGTGCCTACAACACTATCATACATCTTTAATCATAACCTAGAGTTATTTTGAATCGTAGATATGTAAAGACATTTTGATCCACATAATTAATTTTTTAACAAATTTTCACTATTAGATTGACTTTTTTGTTTTATTATAACAAACTTAAATGTAGTATAGATTTTTAGATATTCTGGCCGCTACCGATGTTGTAATACTGTTGATCAATAAACAATAATTATAACTTATCATTAAGAAAAATAGTGAGTTTTCTCATTGTCGAATCAGATTAGTGAAAATTAGTCGTAAAAAGAAATATATATATCATGGCAAAAAGATTAGTGCATCAATTGATGGAGATTGTGTTGGGGTAAAAGAGGATACTGGGAATCTGCCTGTCTAAAATTGGTCGACCTAGCGAGGAGATGGTCAAAAAGGTAAAGCAGCAAAAATTTGCGAGTCTATCCTCTTTGCACTTCATGTGTGGGTGGGTGGGTGGGGACGATGGAAAATTAGTGAGACTTCGATGACCACCACATTCTTCATGAGTGCTTCATTTTACTTGGTTCGTGTTTTTTTTAGTTAAATAAATGAGTCAAATTCAAGTTTGGATGAGTTTGTGAATCAAGTTTTAATAATAGGTTCATTTATTTATTTGTTTAAACCATTTATTTTTTGTTTATTGACAAAGGAAGTAATAAAAATGTAATAAAAAGCACAAAAAATAAATAAATAGAAGGTTTAATAATAATAAAAATAAAAATGTAGAAAAATAAATGTTTTAAATGCTGGCGAGTTGAGCTCAACTACTTGGTGAGAGTACGTAGACGAATGATCGAGCGTGCATGGTCTGAAATTCAACACTAAATGACAAAGGCAATAGGATACTTATAAGAGACGAAGAAAAAAGTCCACAAAAAAGAAAGGACATTTTGCTTTCCCGATTTCATAGGAAAGAAACAATTAATAGGGTTGTATTTATATTTCCCATCACACCCCTTGCATATGTTATCATAAAGGTCATATTTGAAGAGCCAAAGTACAAGCTTCTCTCTCTCTCTCTCTCTCTCGTCTCAAAGTCACGCTTGCGTGCTCATGAATGAAATATATGCTGTATCGAATCTAATTCACCACAATAATTGCTGCAGATTATGTTGGCGGAGGATCTGGGGCTACTTGTTTGCACTGTATTCTTGGGTCCCAACAATACAGTGTGAACTCGGCTTTAACTTATAGTAGAAATAAAAAATTAATTTTAGAAAATCAATAAACTCCATTCTTTTATTTTTGCTAAAAGAATTCAATTAGTTTATTTATTTAGCATATTTAATAAAATAGTGAACTGATTAACCAACCAACAAAGCTATTATTCAAAAAATGAGATTACTCAATATAACACGTTGAATGCTGAAATTACACATTAAATGCTGAGATTACGCTTTGAATTTCTAGTAGTACATCTATAATCAAAAAAATATTTGTGATTATTCTAGAAGAAATGAAACAAAATATATGATTTAGTTAGGATTGTTATTGTATAAAGTCTACTCAATGCTAGATGCATAGAGGCATAAATTGTCTAGTAATAAAACCAGTTATTGTTAATACCTTCCTCTCGACTCTTTCTCCTTCTCCTTCTTACCCCGAACTCATGCTGATTTTTACTCTCTTTCATACCCACCTAAACTTGTTTGGACATCTCTCAAACCATGTCCTAAATGGGACAGAACATTTTGTTAGCCGAGTTCACATTTAGGTCTTCTGCATTTATATCGACAATGCAATACTCACGAATATGTTGTAATGTTATAATTTGATATAATATATTGCATGAATGTTGCATCTTTGTTGCAAATGTATTACATAAGTGTCACATTGTTGTATATTCAATGCAATGTGTTCCATTATCAATTTAAGGTGCACTTAAATGGTACAAGTCCTAGAGTGAGCATGATTCGGACCCCTAGAAAAAGAGCCAAGGGAGGCTTCTGTTGGTAGATAAATATAGATTGTACCTTCTTCTAACAATTGAGGGCAGAAGAAGAAAAAGCAAGCAACAATAAATCTTACATATCTGGGTAGGTTGGGTGGGTTATGGTTGGAAGTAAGATTTCAAACTTTACCATACCTGGGATAGGTTGGGAGTGTTTTGTTGGAAATTAGATTCACAGTCAGATTCTCCGATTTTCTTTCTTTGTTTTCTTTTTTTTCCCATTCCTTTTTATACTTTACAGTAGTTTTTCTTTTCATTTTTTTCAAAAATAAATAAAGCCTTAATCAAATCTACACACTAGCCCACATACAATAGATTCACTCAACAGGAAACCGATCTCATAGCCCTTTATGATAGGCAAACACTGCAAGATAATTGTAGCGAAGACAAAATCTTAATTTCTCAAAAAAAAAAAAAGGAAAGATAAAAAAGAAAAAATAAAAGAACGAAAAATGAAAAATGAAAAAGTGAGAGACTTGAGAGATGTACAAATGGGATCAGCATAGTGCTTTTCTTGAGGCACAAAAGAAGAAGCATAGTAGAGGACTCAAACAATTTTGCTTTAACCATTTTATTTCCTTGAGTACCCACAAGATATAAATATACATCTTTGGGGGTGAGAGGCCTTTTATAATTTCTTTTTTCTGAACTTCCATCTATGATCTATACATGATCATTTTCTTCTGTTGGGGACACTGTAATTTGCAACATTTATGACCATTTGAATAAGATATTTTTACCAATGGTTTATGACATAAACTTTACAAATTTCAGGATTTCAAATTAACCCTAATATCCATGTCCATTCTATATATCAACTTCCATGTTAAGCGAGTTTCGTAATGGGGTCATCAATTGGAAAAAGGATACTCTCCTATGGCGGAGAGTATCCTGTGATTCACTCAGAATGAAGATTGGACCACTATGTGAGACTTGCATATGATGATAGGTTTGTTGGAATTTAATCCACACTCAACTAGTAGAAATCAAGAATATAACAATTAATTATAGAAGAGATTTAATTGACATACCTAATTGATTTCTAATCCTTAAGAATACCTTTTTATTTATGCAAGAGATCCTTACAGAACTCTACCCCCTTTCTCAAAGTTGTCCTTCGATAGAACTGAATAAGAGTTATAAAACTCTTATTTATAACAACAACCGGGGGGACGACTTCTCTACAAATAAAATGTCTAAGTCTCCCTTCCAATCATAGAAACCTAGATATCAACGGTTAGGATTAAATCCCACCAAATAAAGTTAAAAAACCACAATCCAACAGTGTAAATATTATATTGTCAATTAGACCACAATTGACAAGTATAACCCCAACCCATCAAGTAACAATAATTACATAGCAATTCAGTTTTAGAAATAGTGTATAGGACCACAAATAAAATATTTTATTTATTAAAATATTCTAACAATCTCCCGCTTGGTTCATGCACTTTAAGTTTTGTAAAACGACAATGTGGATTGCAATACTTTAGAAAAGTTGAGTGACCACTCATTTTTATTTTAGAAAAATACAATTATCGAAACAGATGGGTTAAAACTTTAAAATACTCTCTTCCATAGACTTCCTCAATAGTGGATCATGGATGCATAGACAAGTAATATATTAGTCTAAATAGTTTCATTGTCTCAAAATTGATTCTATCTAGGATTTAAGCAAATATAGTGGTTTTTACTGCATTTTATGAGATGCGCAAACTACATGTGGTCTAAACGCACACCTCACTATTCGTCCTGCTTCATACCATCACGGTATGTCACCTGAACATATTATAGTAAACCGCCAACTTTCTGTCCAGTGTGAGGGTTTATCGATATGGAGTCAATCCCATATCTAGCCCAAACTATCCTCATGGAGTGTGAAACACTCCTATATGCACTTTAATAATTATGTTTGGATTTACCAACGTGGTGTCAATCCCACATCTAATCCAAACACCCTCATGAGTGTAACATCACTCCCAGGCAAACATAATAGTACATGCATAAACTATATATAAATGAAGATAATAATAACGATACATCATAACTTTATTTTGCATGCAAATAACTATCACCAAAAGGTGTAAATAAACTGAAGGAAAATAACCATAAGGTGTAAATAAGCTGAAAGCTAACTGCAATGTAACATGATGTAAAGGAAAAATTAGACATCATTACACAAGGACTCTCGAACACCCACGTGCTCCTCAAAAAAAAATTGCAGCTAAATACCCTTAATGAGAGGATCTGCAATAGTATTTTATGTGGGGAACCTCAATAGAACCTTCCTTAACATTCTCACACACGAAAATGTACTTTATATCAATGTGTTTATTACGCTTGGTCAACTTTTAATCTTTCACATACTTTATAACAATTTCATTATCACAGAAAATGTCATAGGCTTTAGTATGGAGTCCATAATCTTCAAATCTACAATAAAAATTTCTTAGCCACATGACATGTTTGGTTGTTTCACAACAACTGACCAACTCTGCATACATAATGAAATACGTGATAATATATTGCTTAGAGATTTTTCACAAGATAGCTTACTCCTTGAGCCAACAAGAATAGCTTACTCCTTGAGCCAACATAAAAATAAAAATAGAAGTAAATTTCCTATTACTTGAGCAACCTGTATAGTCATCATCAGAATAACCAATTATCTCTAAGTAGTCTGATTTTCTATAGATCAACATGAACTCTTTAGTTATCTGGAGATACCTCAAAACTTTCTTCACTACATTCGAATAAATAATGTGCAGATTTTGCTAAAATCAACTTGACTTCTCACAAAATCATTCTCGAGACACTTTTATTCTAACAACATATTTCCTTTAACACTTTGAACCTCACTTGGTACACAAATTTTTTATCTTAAAAGTTTTCAATATTTTATCAATACATGCTTTTTGAGAAAGTTCAAATTTTTTTGTAATGCATGTATCACATGAATGTCATTGCTATCATCAACATATAAGACAGAGATAACAAATTAACTCCTACTGAACTTGAGGTATATGCATTAGATCACGATATTCTTCAAGTTGAAACATGTAAATCACTTCCTTAATGTCTCCATTGAGGAACATTATTTAGACATCTATCTAATGCAACTCAAAATTATAATATGTGACAATGGCAAAATGACCCGCAAAGAGTCATTTGATGAAACTAGAGAAAAATTTCAGAGAAATCTTCACCTCTTATATTGATCATACACCTCAAAATTATTAAGTATAAAAGAGACTACAAAGTTCTAAACTCTCACTGAATTCGCACATCCTCAATAAATTTTGCAATGACATGTTTCAACAATTTTCATATGTTTAGAGGGATAATAAAAATCATAACCAAAAGATCTCTCAAAATACTCAATGAAATGAAAAGTGACGGTGCGACGATCAAGTTTCTTAATATTTGTATTATACAATTTTAATCTTTCTGTCTAACAGCCTTTTAACTTTGACCTAAAATATTTTAAACACATCAAGTGTTTCAAAGTTTTGGTGGATTAGGTACAAATAAGCATACCTTAAAAGACCATCAATGAAGGTAATGAAAAACCTCTGTCCTCCTCAAGAAGGAGTAGAAAATGGATCACAAATGTCAGTGTGAATGAGGTCCAAAAGACTAGATGACTGACTAGCCTCAAAATTGCGTTTCTTCTACATCTTTTCCTTGACACAATCAATAATAAATCATAATTAGAAAAATCTAGTGGTCCAATGATCACATCCTTGACAAAACATTCTTGTCTCTTCAAGAGACATGCCCCAATCCCCTATGTAATATCACAGATTAATTATCTCTAACAAAGCACGATTTTATCCGGAAGGCATCGAGCCCATAGATAAACAAAAGGTATGTATGATCTCTCTTGAATCAATCCTCATGTATATTTAGACACGTTTATCTAATTGGGCTCAAAAATTACCACAATTATTTTCATACATGCGTTGTTTTCCTTCAACGAAATCTTAAAATTGTAATAGTCTTTCTTTTGATGCCCTTTCATTCTGCAGAACCAGCATTCATTATTCATATAATCATGCATTCTTCTTTATCGTTCTACTTTTAACTTTTTTGTTCAACCAAATTTTCTTTCTCACAGCTTATTTTTTTCTAGAAAATATTCTTATGACTATTACTTATAGCAAGATGAACTGCTCATGAGTCACTCCATTTCATTGACACAAAAAGTGCCAACAACCGATTAATGTCAATTTTATCTGTTGTGAATTATATTCGCCTTGAAAGTCTCAATAAACTTGGGCAGATAATATATCATCATGTGGACTAGTAACTCATCATCATATTCAAATATGATTCTCTGCTCACTCAATCCATTAACCAATTTACACATCTTATAGATATGCTCCCTCACTTAACTATTGCCATAATTTCTGACTGATATGAGCTTGATCAGCTAATAATAATGTAGGTGCTTCTTGATCTTGATCATATCAAGAAAATCCTTGATAGTATCAAATACTAGAATACCACCCCCACAAGTCACACCAATAGAAGCACAAATCAACCTTATGACAATTAAATTACCTTTAGTCCACTTAAAATGTAACAACCTTGCTACCTTAAAAGACTCTGCAACCAGTATAGAGGATTTTTCCTTAAAAGGTACAGACTCATAGTCTAAGAAACCTAATATAATATGGAAACATGTCCCCTAGGTAAGTATAATTTGAATCATCCAGTGGTTCAATCCCTGTAAGCTACATCTGAATTGCGGAAGCGTTAATAACCTCAATACATGTTATATTAAATAACATCACATAAACAACATATAAATTAATATGTCACAGCTTCATGGATTATAACTTTAATTCGTGCTTGGGATTTTAAACCGAATTTATTAGGGTGTTTTACTATGTGCAAAAACCTTCCACCCTGCGAGAATATGTAAAATATTATCTAAGAATCACCTTTGGGCAGAATTTTAAATACATTTATCCCCCAAATTTGCGATTAAATCGTGCATAGACCTAGTTGATTATGCTTGAATTATTGCTAAACACTTCCACTACCTTTGGACAAGAGGATTATTTAGTTCTAACCCAAACACTCTCAACTATTCTATTCACTTTACTCACATTAAGACATTGATCACATTTGGCAAAACAAATTATCTAATATGAGAAAATGCACTATGAGACCTTAAAATTTCAAAAAGAATAACATCCATGAGTGAGTGTCACCTTTGGGCAAACATCACCCACTTTGGATACCACCTTAAAATGGTCACTTTATCGGTCATCCTAAACCCTAAGGAAAGACCTAAACTTTAAATTTTCATTTTATTTAGGTTCGCAATTTATATATAGTGCACATAAATCAAACCCAAAAATTATGAAACAATATATGAACATGGATCAAATATAACCAAAAAAATAGAAATTTATTCATAATAATCCATGTGTATAACATCCACTATTCACAATTTATTGAACAATGAAATTAATTTAATATAAATAACTTTAAAGAAACAAAGTCCTAGAAATATATATATAAATATACTTGAATCTTTAAACCAAACCCATGTAAAACATTTGAAAAAATTAAAACTGAGATATATTAATATAATATATAGGAAACTATATACATGGAGATATAGTATTCAGCAAACTGCTTCATAAGCTATAAACTAGTATACAGTTTATGCACGAAAATCAAGATAGACAATCACTTTTGTGCATGGAGCATCAGTGTGTAAATATACATGTCATCTATTACCATATATGTTGGCTCACATATATACACATGCTGAACTAAATTCAAAAGTTAATCCAAAATTGAGCCTTACGTGAACAAGAGTATCTCTCCCTAGAAACCAATACATAGGCTTCGATATATACCAATTGTTGGAGCAATTATACCAGTATGAACATTACAACTTTAAATAATATATCATATAACTTTAATTCTTGATTTCTACAATATAAAAACTTTTAGCCATAACCATGGCTCTGATACCAATTGTTGGAATTTAATCCATACTCAACTAGTAGAAATCAAGAATATAACAATTAATTATGGAGGAGATTTAATTGACATACCTGATTGATAATATAATCCTTAAGAATACATTTTTGTTTTCATAAGAGATTCTTAGAGAACTCTACCCCTTTTTTGAGAGTTGTCCTTCGATAGGGCTGAATAAGGGTTATAAAACTCTTATTTATAACAACAACTGGGGGGACGACTTCTCTACAAATAAAATGTCTAAGTCTCCCTTCATATCATGTAAACTTAGATATCAACGGTTAGGATTAAATAATATCAAATAAAGTTGAAAAAGCACAATCCAACAGTGTAAATATTATACTGTCAATTAGACCACAATTGACAAGTATAACCTCAACCCATCAAGTAACAATAATTACATTACAATCCAATTTTAGAAATAGTGCATAGGACCACAAATAAAATATTTTATTTATTAAAATATTCTAACAAGGTTCACTCTCATCGTCTAATGATGTAATCTCCACCTTACGTGATCATCTCTAGTGATGGAGAGAATCCATATTCAATCAATTGAGATCTTTAAACATATATGTGCATAAGCAATTCTGCTTCTAAGTAGCCATTGGCTCACCAAAAAGATTAGTAATCTTTCAATAGCACTGCAAAGCGAGCCATGCCATATACGAGGAACTCCCTTTATTTCATGCAAAAGAATTTATGGCACCTTGGGTTGATCTTTAAAAGTTTTTTTCCAATTTCACTTGTGGTATTCTTTGCATTTGTTTGATTCTTTTTCTTCTTTTTTTTCCTTTTTATTTTTCTCATTTTTAAATAAGTGTCAACAATTAATAATGCCTCTAGCTATCCCTAATGAAATAGTTCAAGTTGTAGCAAAAAAAGCATAAGAAAATTATTATATATCTTTCATTGAGTTGTCAAATTGACCAAGTGACATCATCACACACTTAATCTAACAAATTTATAAGGGTGCGAGCTCAAATGAGAATGCCATCATTATTGCATTTTTCGTTAGTACAAGTGATCAAAAATAATAATTTCTTTAAATTATTGGAACAGAGGATCACGTGGATACAGATATGTGATAAATAATAATATTATTAAATAACACAATTAAATAAATTACAGATAAGTTCAAATCAAGGTTTAGAGGCGTGTCACTTCTTGAAGATAGTTGAAACATATCCTACGTGCAATTGAAGTGTCAAAATCGGCAGCACTATTTTCGGAATTCAATAATTTGTATATCCATAAAGTGACACCCATGTATACATTATATTTTACATTCAAACACATATATCAATATATATTCATCATAAAAGTTGGAAGCGTTACCAATTTTGAATTCTCAATTCTCATAATTTTGTTATCAAAAAACTAATCTTGAATTCTTAGCTAGAATCCCCACAATTTTGTTACCAAAAAACTAATTGGAATTCAAATTCCATTGTTAAACATGGACTTGGTCGCCGAAAACTTCAGCAGAGTTTCACTATAAGTTCTCTCTTTCTCACTTTCTGTACTTGCTTTTTCAACTTTGTAGCACACCTAAAATGGAATCACCTTGAGCCTTTTTATAGGGACAATACTTGCCTCGTGCCTCGTGCCTTATAAGAAGGAACTCATTCTTATAGGGGGTGGACCAATAAACACTTGACACGTGTTTAAAAAAATTTTAAAAAAATAAAAATGAAGTAAACCCATTTTACTATTTTTTTCTCTCTCCCCTCTCTCCTACCCAAACTCCATTCCAAAATCCTAATCTTCATCTCCACTATCCAACCACGGCCACTACCATTACCTCACTACCTCATTTCTTCTTCTTACTTCATGTGTAGTTTATATATATATATATATAACAAATCAAGATCATCAATTTTTATTGTTAGGACAATAAACGATCTTGAGAGAGGAATATGAGCCGATGAAAGTGCTGAGATTCAAATAAAGCTATCTGAAATTCCAGATTACCTTCTTGTCCTTTTATAGGACTCTAAACCATAAGTGGTTTTAACATTGTAATTAATCATGATCCCAATGGTCATAAGTTACATTAAGCCCATTCTCCTCTTGTAGCAAAATGGAAACTCCAAGTCTCCATCCACCAAGTAAGCAACTTGTTATATGGGGTATATAATAGAGAACTAATATATTTAAATAAATTTTACAAAATTTTATAAAAGAACACATACATTTTAAAAGACGTTCCAACAATTTTTTTATCTTACTTCATGGGTATAGTCTACAAATGTAATACCCCGCTCCAACACATGGTATGATATTGTTCGCTTTGGGCCTAAGCCCGTACAATTTTGTTCTTGAGTTTTAGTCCAAAATGTCTCATATAATTTGAAGAGAACACACTACATATAAGCACATCCCCTTCTCCACACCCAAATGATATGGGATTGAGCAATCCTGACATGCCCCGGCAATCCACCCCGCTGGTGATTACAATCCACCCCCTATGAGGCCTGACGTCCTCGTCGATACACTTCCGGCTGGGTTCAGGCTCTGATACCAACTGTAATACCCCGCACCAACATATGATATTATCCGCTTTAGGCCTAAGCCCGCACGGTTTTGCTCTTGGATTTTATCCCAAAAGGCCTTGTACCATTTGAAGAGAACACAGTACTACATATAAGCACATCCCCTTCTCCACACCCAGACGATGTGGGATTGAGCAATCCTGACATGCCCCGTCAACAATCCTGATGATCGGCGTTGAATGTTACGCATTCTAGCCTCTCAATGTACATATTTTATTCTCTTAGTGATAATTTATATGTGATTTTACTCTATTTTTGTATTTTTTATCTTTTTCAGGGTCTTAATGATTATTTCAGATAAAACTATAATTTTGGGCTTTTAAAGATGATACAAGAAGGTTATATGAAGCCTACATCTAATGGGTCCATTCAACTCTATATTTTAACTCAAATCAGCCCAAGGAAGAGCTTCAAGAGAATTATAACTGCTTAAAGAGGTTACAGGCCTGAAGCCCAATTCTGCACTTAATCCAGTTTTAATCCCGTTTTGGAAAGTGGATTGAAAATCTTATTTTCGAGCATCAATTCGACTTAATTCTCGCACAAATTGAACGAAATTCGATTCTGGACACTTTTGTATTTCATGTAAATTTCATGAATCGAACTTTTACTGGGTCAAAACTTGGGCCGAACGTCAGCAGAAAAATTTACTTGTTTAGGGCTGCGAGAAAACCCTAATTATCTCCTAATTGGATTAGAAATTTATCTCCTAATTAGATTAGGACTTTATGTATTCTCTTGGAGTATAAAGTGGCAAATTAGAAGTTATTTTAGAGGAGAAAAATAAGTGGAGGCCAGGGTAGAGAAGACAGAGACAATCCGGGTTTTATCTATTTTATTTCATTATGTCTTTTATTATTTTATTATCTTCTTCTTCTACCATGTGTAACTAAACTCCTCAACTAGGATTGAGGAGGAAACCTCCATTAATGAAGTGAAATTCTTTTGTTAATTAATTGATTCCCATGTGTATGATTTAAATTCTTATGATTTTCGCTTCTTGTGATTAATTATTTTATATTTCTTTCACCATCTATATCATGTATATGTGGTAGTTAGAAAGTATTATAATTAATCTAAGCTTGGGTTTGTATTTCTTAAAAGTGATAATCTTTCATCTTATGTTTTTCATTAAATTGGAACATAAGATGCTTAGAATTTTACACTAGTGAAGCGAAGGAAAATCTACCTTTTTGATATATTTTTCATAGTGCTTTATTGTTAAATCTTGAGTGAGCAATAGATTGATTTTTTGATTGCTACTCTAAATTTGAGAATTAATAAATGAATATTAGAAGCTTCATGGGTTTAATGGTGGTGGAATTCGACACCTTAGTTATTTTCTCTATTTGATTTCAATTGTGTTCCTTTATTTGCATATTAGTTTAATTTCTTAAATCAACCAACTTTTGTTTAAATTAGATTAGTTTTAAATTAATTTGAATTTGTGTTAGTTTTTTTTCTCAAAGCATTCCCTTGGGTTCGACCTCGTTCTTGCCGATCTATACTTTAATATATTCGTACACTTGCGAGTTATTTTACACTTTTAAAACAACATCACCTGACATGCCCCTGCAATCCACCCCGCGAGTGATTACAATCTTGTAACACCCGGCTCTAACACATGGTATGATATTATCCACTTTGGGCCTAAGCCCACACGGTTTTGCTCTTGGATTTTACCCCAAAAGGCCTCATACCATTTGAAAAAAATACACTACATATAAGCACATCCCCTTCTCTACACCCAGGTGATGTGGGATTGAGCAATCCTGACATTCCCCGGCAGCAATCCTGACATGCCCCAGTAATCCACCCTGTAGGTGATTACAATCTTGTAACACCCCGCTCTAACACATGGTATGATAGTGTCTGCTTTGGGCCTGAGCCGACACGATTTTGCTCTTGGGTTTTACCCCAAAAGGCCTCATACCATTTGGAGAGAACACACTACATATAAGCACATCCCCTTCTCTACACCCAGGCAATGTGGGATTGAGCAATCTTAATATGCCCCGACAGCAATCCTGACATGCCCCGATAATCCACCCCGCAGGTGATTACAATCCACCCCCTATGAGGCCCGACGTCCTCGTCGGCACACTTCCGGCTGGGTTCAGCCTCTTATACCAACTGTAACACCCCGCTCTAACACATGGTATGATATTGTCCACTTTGGGCCTGAGCCCGCACAGTTTTGCTATTGGGTTTTACCCCAAAATGCCTCTTACCATTTGGAGATAACACACTACATATAAGCACATCCCCTTCTCCACACCCAGGTAATGTGGGATTGAGCAATCCTAACATGTCCCGGCAGTAATCCTGACATGCCCTAGCAATCTACCTCGTGGGTGATTACAATGGGTGGATTGCCGGGGTATGTCAGGATTGCTCAATCCCACATCGCCTAGGTGTGGAGAAGGGGATGTGCTTATATATAGTGCGTTCTCTTCAAATAGTATGAGGTATTTTGGGGTAAAATTCAAAAGCAAAATTGTGTTGGCTTAAGCCCAAAGCGGACAATATCATACCATGTGTTGGAGCGGGATATTACAACAAATGTACCAAATGGGCCATTAACTCAATGGTATAACTTCTCCTTCCTTGAGTTCAAAGAGGAGATGAGTGGCTCGAGTCCTTCGTGGACAATTTGTAAAATATGTGTGAATACTTACCTAACAAAAAAAAAAAGTATCTTCCTTATATAAATGAAACTAGTTATATGACCATTTATATTTAACCAAAAGATCTCTTAAATTAATATTGATTGTATCAATCGTCGTCAGGGATGGATCAAAAAAGATTCAATTGCACAACATGAAAGAATTCTTGTCCTTCCTTCATTATTTTTGTTTTTTTTTTGTTTAAGATATATATATATATAGGACAAATTACACTGACCTCCCCTCTTATTTGCCAAATTACACCGATCTGCCTTGAGACTTGCGTCTTTGTAATACCATGTTTCCTTTTTTTAACAGTCGTTAATGGTAAACGTAGTCAACGTATACAGATGATGATGTAAGCATTTTTTTGTTTAAAATTTTAAAAGTGCCATTTTATTACCTTTGTTGACAAATGTAACCTCCACTTATTCAAATGGAATTACACAAATATCCTCCAATCGTAAAATATTATTACCTTTGTTATTGGAATGTTAAAAGCCCCAAACTCTACAAATTGGGTTTACAAACCTCTCTCTCCTTCTTATCTCTCTCTATCTCTCACTATTTACAAATATTTTTGATCTGCAAATTTGGGTCTTCTTACACACACACACACACATATCTGTGTGTGTGTGTGTGTATCCCTCTAATTACAAGTTTTTCCAATTTGCAAAAGCCTTAATAGTATCTTTATGCCACATCAATATCTTTATTTTATACAATCATATCTATTGGTCTTGAATTCTATGTACAAGTATGAAAACCAATAAAATTACATGTGTACAATCTTAAGTCCACATCATTGATTACTCTTAACACAAAGTTACTGATCATTTGGTAAGTTGGTAACATGTGCACAAGGAAATATGAGGTGCATTACATAGACCCGAAACAAGATATAGATAGAGCCAACACTAGCACAAAGTTGGACTTGTGGAAAATGATTGTAAATTAGTCCAAGATAGTTTGATTGGACTTAAGCCAAGAGACACTAAGAACACCAAATTGACTTAACCCAGTAGACAGTATGAACACTTTTTTTAGTAGGTAACAATAGCACCCAAATCTTGAACCCTAATCAATATCTTTTTTCAACATACATATACTAGTAAAAACTTATATTGTTTCAGGATATAAAGTGATCCAAGTAAAAGCAATATTGTCAAAAGATATTAACATCTCAAGGGAACAGTGAATTAACATAAAGTTTGTTTAAAAAAAGTTGTACTTGTCCCAACAAAAAATTGCATGTCATCGAAAAATATTCACTGCATGCAAATAACTTGTCCCAACAAAAAATTGCATGCTGTCAAAAAATATTCACTGCATGCAAATAACTTGTCATAACAAAAAATTACATGCTATCAAAAAAACATTCACTGTAAATATTCAGATCTTCCACCCTAGAACTGCCCTTCCTCCAAGAAAGACTTCACAAAATGTGTCCCTTCCAGTAACTCCACTTCCACTTGTTTGGCCTCTCACCAACTATTGTGTGTTGCTTGATTAACCTCTCCCCAACTGTTGTGTGTGGTTAGATTAACCTCTCATTAAAGGCACTGCATGACTTTTCCCTCTAAGCATTGAGTCTGCATTGCTCACAAGTGTTTGTGACTAAGTCACAAATAAATTATCTCTTAGGTTAGGCTGCACAAAAAAATTAAAACAGAAGCTATACACAAACTCATTTACAAATGACAAATTTCTTACTTGTTGTGTGACCTAACCAAAATCTTGGCTACTAGAGGCAAATGTAGAATATTGGTTGCCTCTTCCCCTAACTGTTGAATGTTGGGTGACTCTTCCCCTAACTGCTGAATGTTGGGTGCTTCTTCCCCAACTTGTTCCTATATGTGAACAAAAAATTGGTGGAAGTACTCAATTCAGTTTACTTTAGATTTTCGTGTAATGTCTCCATTGAAGTCTCTCATTTCTATGCCTACCAGAAACTTTGTGGGTTGCATATTCTGTTATAGGAAGAAAAGTAACAGTAAAGAATATAGTAAAGTGAATTTTTTAAAAATAGCATAATTGGGCCCCGATCAGGTAAAGTGAATTTTCACGCACTGCTGTTTTTGTTTTCCTTTCTTTTATTTGGCCAAAGGTTGTGGAATATGGTGCACCTACCAATGTGCCTTTTAAAGCATGAGTTTCAAAGAGTATATTTAGTCAGAAACCCTAAATAAAACCTTCAATACAAACCCTCGTTACAATGATTTAGACTACCAATCTTCAAGTATCAAATTCTAACAGATACAAAATACAACCCTAATTAATAGAGAGATGGAGAAAATAACGTAAATGGTAAGTGAAAAGTTTATTTGATAATGGTGATTTGACATAAGGGTATTTTGGTTTTTTAAAAAAATCATGTTTATTATAATAAAATAATATATATATATATATAAAATAAGGTAGCAACGTAATTGCACAATAATTGTTAAAAGAATCCGTCATGTAACTTTAAAAAAAAATAAGTGTAATTTAATAAATAAGAGGGGGAGATAAGTAATCTTACGAGAAATGAGTGTAATTTGCGCCTGTATATATGTATATTATTTTTTGTGTTTTGGGCAAGGATATTTTTGTTACCTTTGGCAATGGGAACATATATGTATAGTAAAGAAAGACAAAGGCAGAAAGCTGACAACCGTACACACACAACCCAATCCTCTTCTGCAGCAGCAGGAGGTGGAGCAGCAGCTAGATAGATCATGGAAGACGACAAATCTATTTAGGTAACTACCTTTTTAAAGCCAGAGGAACAGACAGCTCTAGAAAGAAAGAAAGAAACCTCTCCTTCCTCCCTGTCATCCCATCGCATGTGAGTGCTATTACTCATTTACTCGCTCTTCACGCACTCGACCATCTAGCTAATCTCTCTCTCTCTCTCTCTCTCTATATATATATATATATATATATTAATATTAATAGTACAGCTTGTTGATGACCTTAGATATACTATTGTGCCTGTGCATGTAAGAAGTAGAACAGTGATGATGTATTCAATGCTGTAGTGGAATATTTTATCTTTTCCTGAATTTGTCGCTTTTTGTTAGTGGGCTTCTTAATTTTAAAATTTTAAAAGTACCGTCAAGTTGCTACTTATATAGCTAGTGTCTCAAGAATCCTTCCAACTATTTTTCAATACTTCTCTCTCTCTCTCTCTCTCTCTCTCAATCGTGTTCTCAAATTTTCTTTGGGAGGAAAAGTTTAATTTGCAGGAAAATCACTTGAATTCAAGACGTGAAAAGGAAAAGAAAAGAACAGTTGCACAACTTTTTTCATGTAATCAATCTTAAATAATCCCTATCTTAGTATGTATATTTTTGTTTACTTTAATTAATTGGTTAGCTAGTCTCTGATCATATTGAATCCTTCCAACTGTTTTCTCATTAGAATGTGTAAACACTATATAATTAGATCGAGTGTTCTCTTTGCTCTCTCTCTCTCTCTCTCTCTCAAACACACACGCACTCGTACACATTGTTGCATGGTTTAGTATTTATGATATAGTGAAAGTGATGAATATTATAAGAAAGGTTCATATATACATGATTATAGGTGGCCGGGCTTCTGTGTTTGTATTGTGTGTTGATATATCTCTCTCTCTTTCTCTCTCTCTCTTTCTATATATATATTTAGATTAATGAGTTAATTGGGTTGAATGAGTGCCATTCCATTGCATGATAAAAAGAAATTTTTATGTCTTATTTTCAGGACGTTTGAATTATCTAATTAATAGAGCAAAAGGCAACCAAGGGCCAATCAGATTGCACAAGTGATTGCAACTATGCAAGGTACGTCCATAGCTAATATGGGTTGTATAGCTTAGAATTTGTATAGTCTTCCTTGGTTTGTTTTCTTAGTTTGTGTATCATAGCCTGTTTGGTGCCAAGGAAGGGAGGGAGAAAGTTGAAAGTTGTTTCTTATGTTTGGTAGATGAGAAAAAGGGAAGGAAAATGGAAGGGGGAGAGAAAACCCCCCTTCCTTCCTAGATCCTCGCGTCTTTTCAGGGGTCACTATTTATCTTTCTTCCAAAACTGAGAGAGAAGGAAGCTTATTTCCTTCTATTTTTTTATTTATTTAACATTTTCCCCTTTATTTTATTTTTTATTTTTTTTATAACTTATGAAAAAGTGAGTCTAGAGTACTATGGGGCCGCAACTTGCAAGTAGCTAACAGTAGTTTTTCATTATGAAATAGAATAACTGTCAAATCACACAATATCATTTCCATCTCTTCCTCTTGATTTTCTTTCTATGTTACCAAAAGATCAAATAACATGAAGAAAAGCCTCACCTTTTTGTGGAATATCTCTTCTATGAAAGTTCATTTCCTTCCAATTTTTTTCCTATGTATATTTTTTCCATTTAAGTGAGAGGAGAAAAGTTTTATGCATTTAAATAAGCCGGTCTTTCTTTCTTCAACTTTGGGACTATCAGTCTACCAAATCTTTTAGGAGGAATAAAAGGATCTTGTCTATGAAGTACATTTATGAAGTTAGGTAATTTATACTGTACCTGCCCTAACTGCAGTCAGTATGATGTACAATCCTACAAACATGGAGTGGGCCCACCAGGTATATATATAGGTCTACCGTAAAATATGTTTATACGAAATAAAATGGGTGTAATTTTTCATTTTTTACCTCTAAATGAAAATTAGTGCAGCTCTTGTCTATGAAGTACATTTATGAAGTTAGGCAATTTATACTGTACCTGCCCTAACTGCAGTCAGTATGATGTACAATCCTCCAAACATGGAGTGGGCCCACCATGTATATATATAGGTCTGCCGTAAAATATGTTTATATGAAATAAAATGGGCGTAACTTTTTATTTTTTCCCTCTAAATGAAAATTAGTGCAGCTTCAAGGAGTCTTCGTACTCATCCTAGAAAAGGTCCACTGGATTTTAACTTTGAAGAGATGGGGAGGAAATATCACATATGTGAGGCATTTGAATGACCCTGGTTTTCTCATTCTAAGTTTTTGAAGTAAAAGATCTACAAAACTACAGAATGAGAAAACCAGGGTCATTCAAATGCCTCACATATGTGATATTTCCTCCCCATCTCTTCAAAGTTAAAACCCTGTGGACCTTTTCTTGGATGAGTACGAAGACTCCTTGAAGCTGCACTAATTTTCATTTAGAGGGAAAAAATGAAAAGTTACGTCCATATATATATATATATATATATATTGAGTAATGGGTAGAACTCAAGAAAATACCAGTTGGCTCCAGGCTACACTAACGGAGCAGAAGTTATGAACGTTCGCGTACGAACAAGATAAACAACTTTGAATTCACAAAGTTAAAAAAAATTGTTGAACAATTGGTATATTATTGACAAATTAATTGATTGATTTATGCCCTATGGCATTACATATATTTATAATAGATAAATCATAATCCTAACAATACTAAAAAACCTAAAAATAAAAGGAAACTTGTAGAAATCATAATCCTAACGGAAAAAGAAAATCTATTTCTAAAAGAAAACTAAAATAAAAGAAAATTAGTAGATATATATAATATGAAACCTACTAAAACTGTCCTACATCAGTCCTCTCCACTTCAAAAAAACTTATCCTCGAGTTTAGTTGTGAAGAATGCGATTTATCATATATGAGAATAAATAAAATTTTATACCACACAAGACCTCATCTCAAAGCTTCATAAACATCATTATTTCTCTTCATGCGAATTGGCCAAATTTTAGTATCAGTAATTGAAAATACTACTATGTCATGCCTGTTCTTTTAATAAGTAATGAAATGGACATTGGCTAGGTAAGCAACTAGGATGAAAGATAGAACTATGGTGGGACCCACAAGCTTGAAACAGCTGCTCACCATGTTTTTGCTTTTGCTTTTAAATTTTGATGCAGCAAAACTATGTTCCTTAATAGATCTCAAGCACTTGATGAGTTTCACTGGGATAGTTACGGTCGTTTCAGAAAGAATATTCGTGTCATCCTTGGTAGAATTAGGCCACATCCAGACGAAACGCTTGATGGTGCACCTTATCACATGTCAGTAATGGAAGATCATCCAAATCTATAACTATCGAATAGCGTTATTGGCCCACAGTATGTCCTGGAGTGGCCACCACAACATCCGACATTGTAACTAAAGCTACTGCTTGCATCTTTGTTGAGAGCTCATCATGTTCCCACCTATGCTCATCATTCTCTTCTGGGCTATGCTCCTTTTCATCATAATATTCCATGTCTATTTTTCTCACACCATCAACTAGGTCTTCAAAGTGGGTCTTTGAAGATATATTATAAGAAGTCTCACCTGCTATGATTAAAGAATCAACATCTTCATCATATGAGAGAAGACTATCTTCAGCATCCTCCTCTTAATCCTCCATGCCCTCAGGCTCTACCAAATTTACTTTGCCTTTATTAGGACACTGATTGAATTGATGCCCTGGCTGCCCACACCGATAACACTTCTCTGGACCTAGCCAAGTGTAAGGATTATTTTTGGGTGCCTCCCGATTTCTTGCAGAAACTGCACCTGTGTTCTTCGACTGTGTACCAAAACTATTTGATTCACGTGCTGTTGGAGTAGAAGTCTACGTGTTCGTGACCAGTTTTCCCTTATTCATCACAGCGCATGATGAATCAAAGAAACTTTTGGAACCAGCCTGTGATCTCGACCTTTCCAACTGCGTTTTTGCCCTTAATGCTACATAAAGGGCCTCAATTGCGGTGTAAATCAGTTGTATCAAAACCCTATCTTGGATGGTTAGCCGTAATCCGTTCAAGTACTGAACAACCTGCTGTATCTCAGTTTCCATCAAATCATTACGCGAGGACAACCGATTAAATTCCTCAGTATAAGCCTAAATTATTCTACTTCTTTACTTGCAATCCTGATACTGCTAAAATAGGGTCTACTTATAATCTGGTGGCAGAAACCTAGTTCTCAGCAAACATTTCATCTTTTGCTAAGAGCGAACTGGTGCCTTCCTTTGTCGTGCACGGGAAGCCTGCAACTGTTCCCACTATGCAGAAGCTCCTCCCTTTCGTTTGTACGCTCCCAGTTTCACTTTCTCCTTTTCTTGGATATCCATGTAATCAAATAATCACTCAACTTCTGCTACCCAATCAAAGAAATCTTTGATATGAAGGTGACCATCAAAACTGGGAAGGTCCATCTTCATACGAAAATCCCTAGAATCACGGTCTCCACAATCTTGATATCTTCCTGCACATCTGCGTCCCCCAAACACCTTTTCAGCGTAGTCATCATCACTGAAGTCTTCCTCGTAGGCTGGTTGCCTATGCGGTGGGATGGGGTTGCGATCGCGAACAGGACGAACACAATCTACGTCGTCATTACGGAACCTGTTGTTATCGCAGTTTTGATCAAGACCCAACGTAAGCCTAACAAGGGAAGCTTGTATATCTTGCATCATGTGTTGGGTATCCTGCAACGCTTGTTGGGTTTCACATTGAAAGTCTTGAAATTCGGCCCTTAAAAGAGCCACTCCCTGTCAATCTTTGTCGTCAGTGAGGTTGCCACCATTATGACCATCTACTATCAATTCAGGAAAAGGCAAGGCTCTGATACCAACTGACAAAACGGAAGTTATGAACGTTCGCGCATGAATAAGATAAACAACTTTGAATGCACAAAGTTAAAGAAAATTATAAAACAATTGGTATATTATTGATAAATTAATTGATTGATTTATGCCCTATGGTATTTCATATATTTATAATAGAGAAATCATAATCCTAATAGCACTAGGAAACCTAAAAACAAAAAGAAACATGTAGAAATCCTAATCCTAATAGGAAAAGGAAATCTATTTCCAAAAGAAACTAAAATAAAAGAAAATTAGTACCCAAAATTAAATTTTCTTTAAAAAAACTATTATTTATATATATATATATATATATATATATATAATATGAAACCTACTAAAACTGTCCTGCATCATACACAGCCTTTAATGGTATCCAATTCAACTGACTTGAACAATCTAAATTCTTGAATTTGATCTATTTTTTCACAATAGGTTAGGATTATGTTAATAAAATTTGTAGGTAGAACCTATATCACACCGAACGAATCAAAACTAAGACCGAGAAAATGACAAAATCTAAAACTTGGTCAAAGCAATAGGTCTCTTGAGTGCTTTGTACACTTACTTTTATGCTATTATATATATAACATGTGCATGTATAAAACACTTTCAATAATTGTACTGTGCTAAAAGGAGTTATTTGGTGAAATAAAAAAAGTGAATCTCGTAAGTGTCATGCCCCGATTTTCGATACCAGAAAACCGAGGGTGATTGAGTAATAACCCACACTCCTAATCATACTTACTCCTTGATATCATGCTTGATATCATCATTTAGGGTGATTAAATGAACACCAACACCATATAATCGCGGAAGCTAATCATACGCACGTGATTATCTATGCGTATACTCATCACTATTCATCCCAATGAGCCCCACATCGATCTATACATCTATACATATTCATTTCTATTTTCAAATTATGAAATTTTAACTTTTTGAGGGTTAAGAGACTTCCTCAAACTCCAGTTTGAGTCGCCTTAAACTTTCAGAAGAATTAGTGTTTTCAAAAAAACTCTTTGAGGCACCTCAAACTTCACTTTGAGCCACCTCAAAATTTTGAGGCACCTTAAACTGCACTTTGAGGCCCCTCAAACTGCACTCGACTTGAAACTCTTCAGAATTCCTCAACCTGATACATTAGCCATTTTTGTGGCGAAATTTCATCCTAACAACCTAGGATCATTCATATATCATTCTAATCATCTACAAATGATAAATCATCATGCACATACTTATATATGGAATATGAAATCATAGCATAATTTCAATATGTTCATAACATGTTCATAAAATATAAAAGCACAAGTCATATTTAAGTTCCATACATATGTCAATATGCACTAAGCCCACATACCGGACGTGCCAAATAATGAAAAATAACAAGTCTTTAAATGAAATCAACTTTTTTGCTCCACACCAACTCTACCATTGGGGAGATATCGCCACCTCCTTTCTATTTCCTGAAAAAAGTTAATCCTCATGGGACGAGTAACCACACGCTCAGTAGGAGCGTCTAAAACACAATTTCGCAAGTCCCGTGAATACCACATAAGCATACATTTGCATTTAATTAAGTTAAGCAAATTTTCATAAAACACATTCATATCATAAGCAACATGTAATGCAAAATGATATGCATAACTCCCTCGTACTCTCCACACATCCATTGGACACCGCTACCCAGGATCATCCAATACCACCTAACCGAAGCTCCATTACCGGATTATCTCATCATGTGACTCACTTTAGGGAGTATCATTCTAACCGGAGCTCCCATATCGGATCACTCCGTTGGGTTCCATTACCGGATACCTCACCGTTCATCAAAAGGACATAACCGTCCAAGTGAACTCACCACCCTCACCACATGTCTACCCTCAGCTTGGGATGAATTACCCATGCTCAGACATCAATGAATAAGTAATTCAAGGCAAATTAACATATCATGATCATGCTTACACAACTCACCATTGCAGCACTACATGCAATCACATTGTATATGATTCACATTTTCCACATTCTACATAGTTAATATAGACAATTAAATCATGCATTACACTTAAACACATTCCTAAAGCAATTCATCAAGCACATAAGTGTCACATTCACATATATACATGAATCCACCAATTTAATGCACAAGTCAATTCCAATATGCTTTTAAATTTCTCTAGGGCATTTAAAGATATACAATTATATCAACCAACATTAATAACACATTTTATAGTATAATTAGCATGCTTGAACATTGAAAAACATCTAATTACTCCATATAACCAATTGGTTGTCATAGACAACCAATATACTCACAAAAATCCTGAATTTTATTGGTTAGACATCCCTACCTCAAATTGGAAGAACTTCTAATTGAATTTTTCTTAATTCTCTCAAAAACTAACTTTCTCCGAAATTGAATTTGGACCGATCAATCTCAAGCCCTCATCGCGTAGATCGTTTCTTCCTTATTCGACAAACTCAAATTCTCACCCGAAGTCCCTTTAAATTTATGAAGAAAGGAAGAAGAAGTTACTAGATATGTATATGTGTATATATGCTCATATGCCTGCTGGAAGAGAATGAGAGTGAATAGCTGATTTCTCTTTGCTATTTATAGCAAAATGACCTACACTTATTTACAAGTATGCCACAATATTTTCACTAAACCTTCTCAGGCTCATTTTCGGAGTTCCGAAACTCCAATTGACACGAAATTGATTCCGTTGTGTGTCAAATATTTTATTTAATCTACCCTCCGAATTTAAATTCATTCTGACACTTTTGAATTTTCTGGGCCCATGCCCTTGGGTTGACCAAACCCAAAAAAGTCAACTTTTGCCAAACACTCCGAAAATTTCTCCAAACCTTAAATTAGTTATCTAAACATGTATTTTACATTTAAAATACATATATAATCATTTAAAATATCAATATGACAATTAAATGAAAATATAAGAAAACTGGCCAAAAATGGTCACGGTTCTTACAGTAAGTATGAGTAAATGTATTTGAGTTATAACAATCATTTATTCTAAATTAGGATATACATGTTATTAATAATAATTTAAAGGCAACTGCAAAAAAAATTTCCTCAACTTTTGCGATTTTTGCAAATACCCTTAATGATGCAACTAACCCCTCAACTATTTGAAAGTTGAAATTTACTCTCAATCCGTTAACGTAAATCTAATTTACCATTTTACGCCTCATAAAATGAAAAGTAAAAAAAACATTGATTATAAAATGAAAAAAAAAACCTTAATGACAAAAATTAGGCTTATTTATAAGATATGAAATATGGATAACCCATTTATATTTT
This sequence comes from Cornus controversa, assembly GCA_026545225.1. NCBI lineage: Eukaryota > Viridiplantae > Streptophyta > Magnoliopsida > Cornales > Cornaceae > Cornus > Cornus controversa. Next base: position 102,385,294 of record CM048845.1, read on the forward strand.
GGGTCAATGGACCAGTGAGGGAAACTATGACCATTAATTATTTGAGATAAGGGTGGAAACCTTTGCATATTTGTTGCTAGTCCAGCCATGCCTGTGGTTAATAGTAGGAAGTTGGTAAATGGAACCACATGGCAACCAATTATCAAAGAAAATGAAGGTGTAGTTCCTATAGTTAGCTTTGTGCTTGAAAAGAGGATGAGCAAGGTTCCTAGATTGTAGAATCTTATGCCAAAACCAGTATCAGTTGTTTGCGATGTTCAAGTCCCATAAACTTTTGTTTTTGATAATTAACGTGTTTTTGTGAGTAGTGCGGTGCGGAAGTGGTTGCGAAAGTTTGATTAAGAACTTAAAGGGGGGTGAATAGGTTTACTTGCTCGTTTGCTTAATTTCTCAAATTAATTCAATTTTAAGTCCAATTAAAAATTAGCCAAACACGTAAAGTAACTAAATAAAATAAAGTGCAAGTAAAGTAACGATGACACTAGATATACGTGAAAAAACCTAAGTTGGGAAAAAACCACGAGTGAAGTTGTTACCCCGGAGAACCAAATCTACTATCGTCGAAGTAAAGTACAACAAACTCTATCCCAAACTCACACTCACTCCACTCTGCCAAGAACTTGATGTAGAACGACTCAGACTTACTCTTGCGACTTCTTATCCAATTGCTGCAGTCTTTCAGCTAACGCCATGATCCTTGCAGAAGGGTAATTGGAAGAAAATGAATACTTCGCGAATATTCTCTTCCCTTCATAGTGCGATTGTCTTCTCCTTCCTCACCAAGAAACAGTTGAGAAGAAACTAAACGAACCGATGTCTGACCGAATAAGATAACTATGTAGTAGTCTCTGTACTCTTAATCAGATTGAGAACACCACCCTAAGATCACTTAGTGAATATGTGTGTGCTCTCAAATGAAAAACAAACAGAAAAATCAAAGAGAAATTTTCTACCCTAAAAATACTTCAAAAGCTTTCTCTTTCTAAAAATGATAATTTCTGAAAGCATAATTGTAGAGAAAACATAAGAAAGTATTTATAGATAAGAAAGTCCTAATATTACTTGAAAAATAAGTTAAAAACCCTTAGGAATGTTTTAGAGAAGTTTTGGTTTGATTAGGAAACAAATTCGGACTAAAATAGAAATTTTCGCACATGTCAGCAAAGTCAAACCGGTACTACTTTTTGGGGATCGGTGAAACTTTTCAGACCTGTAAAAAATTAAAAGTCATGAGAAAAGTCGGCTCGGTCCTAAATATTGGGGACCGGTGGGACTTTCCAGACATGCTGAAAATCAAAAGTCCCGAAGAAGTTGGACCAGTCCTAAAAACTGGGGACAGGTGAGACTTTGAAAAAAATCATATTTTCAGTTTTAAAGCATATGTTCGAAGTTCTAAACCCATCAAACTTCAAAACATAGTGTCCTCACTCACATACCTGTACTAAATGATTTTCTCATCGAATCCATGGTATCGAGACACTTGTTGTTCAGCTTCCACGATTGAAATACAAGATTGAATAAAAATTACAACTCGATCAACAAGTTTTGACACCAAAATTTGCTAATTACAAATATATACGTCACAGTTTTGTATCCTATTGAGCCCATATGTTGCTAGAAGATTCAGAGAAGAGAGTCCATACATGTCGAAGGATTATTATCTTGTTCCAAATGCTCAAATTTGGAATGCCCAGGTCTCTTTCTTTTATAGGTTTACAAACATGATCTTAGTGAAACTTAGCTTATATTTAGCCATTGTAGCTCCAGACCAGAGGAATTTTTTTGATGATAAAGTTCATGTTGTTGATGACAGTTGAAAGGAGGATAAGAAGGTTTGTCTACGAAGAATGGATACTACAAAGGGTTGTGTGAATTTGTTGGAGTCTACTTGCAAAAGATGAAGCTCTAAATACCTGTTGTCACCCTCTTTAAGAATTTAAGTTTTTAAAGTAAATGGTGATTAACATAGTATTCGAAAAGGCAAGGACCCAAGTTCAAACTTTATCGTCACCCTAATAATTAAAATTGAAACACGTCATAAGGAGGCGTGTTAGAAGATTTAAATATTAAAGTTACACTCTCTCTAACAACTTAAGTTTTTAGTAGATGGTGGTTAACATATGTTTAAAAGAGTCTAAAAGATTCATATACCAATAGCAACCATTTATATTTTTTCTCCCTTTTTGTTCCACTATGGATAAAATTAAATCGCAGTTGAAGTATTAATTTAAATTATAAATTTCATAACCTCCAAAAGAACAAACAATGTGAAGAAAATCACATAGCCCTATTGTGGCATGATCCCAGTGAACTTTAGCTTTTGTATTTGGCCATTGCAGCTCCAGAATTTTTTGATGATAATGTTTATGTTGTAAATGATTGTTGAAGGGAGGATAAAAAGGTTTGTCCAAAAAGAATGGATACTGCAAAGGGTGGTGTGAATCTGTTGGAGCTTACCTGCACAAGATTAGGCTCTAAATACCTGTTATCACCATCTCTAACAATTTAAGCTTTTAAATTAGATGGTGGTTAACATGGTATTAGAATATGCAACGTCTTGAGTTCAAATATTGTCATCACTCTGATAATTAAAATTGAAACACGTCATAAGGGAACGTGTTAGAGGATTTAAATATTAAAATTACACTTTCTCTAACAACTTAAGTTTTTAGAGTAGATGGTGGTTAATACTTGCAAAAGAGTTTAACAGATTCATATAACAATAGTAACAATTTATATTTTTTTCTCCTTTTTTGTTCCACTATATATGGATATAATTAAATCGTAATTGAAGTGTTAATTTAAATTATAAATTTCGTTGCCTACAAAGAACAAACAATACAAACAATAGGAAGAAAATCACATAGCCCTATTGTGGCGAATGATCGTTGTTTTGGCTTGGTTCTTTCTTCCTTGGCCTTTTATTGATGTAGGGCCCTAAGTTATACCCCTTGGATATCTTATATGTTTTTATTCTATACTATAATTTATTTATCAAGAGAGAGAATGATTGCTCTTCATCCGCAAGATTAATTTTTCTATTTACATGGGTATATATAATAAGAAATTCCTTGTTAACAAAATCACTGCAAAAGCAAAAAGCTGGACCAACAAGTTCCTATCATTTACAGGTAGAACTAGGGGTGGCAATGAGGCGGGGACCCCAACCCCATTACCGTCCCCATTTAGCAAAGCTCCCCCGTCCTCGCGCTGCCCCATTTCATAAACGGGCCAGGGTGGGGCGGGGGCGGTATTTTTTTTTTTTTTTTAAATTTTTTTTTAGGACAGTACTTTTGTAATTGTACTCTTTTTAGTATTTACACTCTTATGTAATAAGGTCCATGGTAATTTACACGTATACCTCCAATAAGATTTGAACAAGTAAAGGGTTATTATATATATAACTATATAAAGGTAATTTTGTATGTGTATAATATATAAGGGTAATATGGTAAATATATAATATAAATGAGGCGGGGTTGGCCAAATTGCCACATCTAGATAGAATCCTCTTGATCAAGTCCATTTTAGCTTCAATCAAGTCCTGCTGGTGTCATATCTATATTCTTCCTAAGAAAGTCCTGAGCCAAATCAACAAAACCTTGAGATCATTCATATGGTCTGGACCTTCTCTAGAGCTCTGGTGCTAAAGTTGCCTGGCAGGATATTTGTAAACCTAAATCTCAAGGTGGATTGGGGCATCCTCATTTAGAATTTTCTAACATTGTTGCAAATCTGAAGCACATATGGAATATCTTTGTAAAAAATCAGAAAGTATTTGAGCTAAGTGGATGCATAATCATCTTATCAAGAACAAAAGTTTCTGGACTCTAAAGCCATCTTTATCAGGTTCTGGTATTTGGAGGAAACTAATGAAACTTAGATACATTGCAAGGGGTTTAATCAAGCACAAGGCAGGATATGGATTGGATACAATGATGTGGATAGACTTTGGGCTTCCTTCTGGCCCTTTACTTCAAAATGACCTTGTTTTTAGCTAACAAACCATTGATTTTAAGGAGATGGAACCTGGATTTCAGATAGACATGTCCATTATCTCCATGCCTATTTCGGTTAAGCTGTTTGGTATTCCACTTCAGTACTGGACAGCCTTTGGACTGAGTTACATTGTGAGTAGCATTGGTAAACCACTTTTTGCTGTTTTTATTACCGAGAAGAATCAAAACTAGGTTGCTAGACTTTGTGTGGAGATGAACTCTAACTCGAAACCTTCTTCTACCCTTAATCGCAAGCTTTCTAATGGGCAGGTGGTTAACATCAGAGTGGAGTATAAAGGATATCCTCCGACTTGCACCAAATGTAAGTACTTTGGGCACTCTATCAAAAACTGTCCTGACCCAACCACCAGATCCCAAGCCAAGAAGCCACCACAACCTACCTCTGAATGGCAGATTGTGCCTTTCTCAAAGCAATCCTTTCACCATCCACCTCTTGACAATCACTCATGTTGAGAACCATTTACTTTAAAAGTTTAAGATGTTAGAGAAGGGGTAATTTTAATATTTAAATCCTCCCTCTAAGAGGCCTCTCACGTGTGGTCTTTTTTTTGTCCAACAGTGTTTTCAATTTTAATTATCAAGGTAACCGTGAATTTGAACTCAAGACCTTTGGCTCTGATACCATATTGACAACCATCTACTCTAAAAGCTTAAGATATTAGAGATGGTGCAATTTTAATATTTAAATTCTCTAATAACAACTCTCAACCTCTATTACCAAATTCTGACCACCTTGCATTTTCTGACCATCAATCACCACCAATTAACCATTCACTTGGCTTTTCTAAGTCCCCTCTACAACAGATTACATTCACTCATTTCTTCAAGAAAAATGAAAAGCTTGTAGTGGATCTTTCACCACTATTGCATCTGAAAATCACCCGACAGTAGCTTTGCGGCTGACTCTCCTACATAGCCAGCACCTCTTCCCATGATCAATCCATTAGCATTTGCTGAAACAAAAGCCCAAGTGTCTCTAAATTGAATCTACTCTGAGCCTACCAAATGATCTGAATTATCCTAGGGGCATCAAGACAATCCAAAAAAAAAAAAAAAAGAGAGAGAATACAACTAAGGGACCAAATCCTCCACAAAGAGGGATGTTCTTCCCAAGTGATTTTTTTTTTCATTCCATTAAATGGTATCATTAGCCATTTGGAATACCAGGGGACTGAATAGTCCCTCTAAACAGTGTGAAGTCAAGCAATTAATGAAGGAGAATAAGGTTGAAGTTTGTTAAAAAAAAAAATGACCTTGTTGTTCCTAATGTGCCTCAAGTTAAAACAATATTGTAAGTGATAGGATAGTGGCTTGACTTCTTGTTCTACGAGTAAGGATAGTTGATCGAGAAAGTATCGCGCAGTAGAGCTCAGAGCTTTAAGAGCCAAGGCTTGCTCCGGAGCCAGTAATGGATAGCTTCATTTCCACCACATTGTTAGTTTCTACATCAAATCCAATTCTTGGCATAATCTAGTGGACTGGTGCGCCATCCATTTGAAATCCCACAGAAAGTCTATCTAATTTCTAGTTCATAAGTTAATTCTCTCTTCTGCTGTCTGCCACATCTAGATGGAGAGAATTCAAGAGAAAATACTCTCCTCCACAGTTAATTATCAACAATATCTCAAATACAGATATAGACTAGCATCTATTGATCAGTTCAGAGATAACTCTGTCTAGAAGAAATATAGACCAATGAGAAATCAGCAGTCTACCTAATGATCAACGAAAGAAATTTGGAAAGAGATGGGCTTTGGACTGGTATCAGGCATATTGTAAACTTTACTTGCTTCTGATGATGAGTTTTGATCCCTAGAGAGACCATGACTACTTGCTTGGTAGTTCTTGTTGAGCCTCTCGCTCTCTAGCTCCCATTCAGCTTTACTAGCTTTGTTTTGCTTCTTTTAGCTTTCTCGGCAGTTATTAGCCTTTGTTCATGTTGATGTCTTGTTTGGCGCTTGGTTTCTCTTTAAAGAAAAATGAAAATGCATACACCTCATTATTTCAATGGTAGAAGATATGATCTAGATGTCACATGCAAGTTTAAAATAACCAGCAACGAGTGCTACATATTAATTGATCCCTATGATGTGTGTGTAGATATATATATATTTCAATGGTAGAAGATATGATCTAGATGTCACATGCAAGTTTAAAATAACCAGCAACGAGTGCTACATATTAATTGATCCCTATGATGTGTGTGTAGATATATATATATTTCAATGGTAGAAGATATGATCTAGATGTCACATGCAAGTTTAAAATAACCAGCAACGAGTGCTACATATTAATTGATCCCTATGATGTGTGTGTGTGTGTGTATATATATATATATATATATTGGGATAGATTTGTAGTATTTAAAATTCGTTTCAGGATGTTTCGTGTTTTAACTTCCAATGATCTCTTCTTGAATGGTCTGGAATTTTGTTGTCAAACATGACATATTTATACGAGGAGTGCTAGCGGCAGTCGCTTAAGCGAGTGTCCTTACACAGTTACTCTATTGATTGGTGAAAATCAATCCCCAAAATTAAATGTTTTCCTGTAATAAATGTCCTATTTTTTCATCAATCAATATACTCTTCCAGTTCTAAAGTATTTACAGTGGTGCCATCAACAAACAAATAAAATTATAAACATAAAGTATTAAAATTTTTTATTAATAATTTTTTTTATATTGCCCTACTTTTAAATATTTTTAATAATCTATATACTTATTATAATCATTTCCTATATAATTTTTAAAAATTTGTAATTATGGTTAATTGAATAAGTATATAGATTATTAAAAATATTTAAAAGCAAAAAAATATATAAATAAAGAACATATTTTTAAAGTATTAAAATATTTTTATGAATATTTTTTTTATATACTTATTCAATTAATTAAAATAATCTATATACTTTATGTTTATAAATTTATTTTTATTAATATTTTAATACTTTATGTTTATAATTTTATTTGTTTGTTGATGGCACTACTGTAAATACTTTAGAACTGGAAGGGTATATTGATTGATGAAAAAGTAGGGCATTTATTACAGAAAAGCATTTAATTTTGGGAATTGATTTCCACTAATCAATGGAGCAACTGTGCAAAAACACTAACACACTAGCACTCCTCTATTTATATTTATTACTTTTGTGCTTTCACTGCAACTCCAACACATTTCACTGTTTTGTGATAAGTAAGCTCATGTTAATCTGTAAATGTCCAGATTTGATTTTCCACCTAGCTTTGATTCTCCCACTTTTGAAACGGTGAAGATGAACGTCACATTGAAATTCTAGACCACATAGATCCCAAAGGACGCTTTAAGCAGGTACTTCTTTACATGTTTTTGCATTTAACATCAATCTTAGGACTTAATTACCCTCTATAATTCATTTATTACTGTTTGAATGGAAAGGGTCCTGAAAATGAAGAGATAGACGTTGCAAGTCTAAAGCTTTTCATGTTGTTTAGCAACTCTTATTTATTTGAAAAGGAAGAGTTAGTTGTGTGTGTATCTATATATAATTTGGTATAATAAGGATAAAATTTAACCAACAGTGTCGTTAAAAATTTAATTATGTGATCTAAAATATTTTTTACTATTTATTACTCTATTTAACGGTTACGATTGAAAGTGCGTGATAGTGACGTAGACACGAACATATACTAGCACATCAATCCAACGATGAAAAATATTTAAAAAATTAATTATGTAATTTAAAATATTTTTTACTATTTATAATTTAAAATTATTTTATCTAACAAATCCGATAGGATTAAGTGAATAACATCGTAGAGAACATCCGCTAGTGTACATATATAAATGCACAAGGACCAAAGGTCCAATCAGTGGCATAAAGCCTAACAATCCTTGGAAGGACATATGGCAAATCTAACTAGATTTCAAACAGTACCTGTTCTTTGCCCTTTGGGTGGACCCCTCCAGAGGGAGTGGCATTAAAGTAATATCAAGAATGACCTGACCTTGAAGATCAACTTCGAATTCTGAGTAATAATTATGATAGTGTTTGACGGAAAAAAATACTTTCTATCTTTCGGTCAAAATTGCCGGCGTGTTAGAACTTGTGGATAACTCAATTGAATAAAAGCCACCAATATATTCTCACTTTTCATGGTACATCCGCTCAGAAAAATTGAAAGCTTTACCAATTTGGTCACCGGATAATGTTAAAATATATTCACTTCTTCGTATTAGAATTTAATATTTGTTTAAATTTTATGTGTTGTGTTAAGTGGAACGTGAAGTACTCCTTACTTTAACATTTGTTTATTTTTAAATAAAATTTATTTATTTAAGTAATATTCAAATTGTATTATCAAACACACTAATTTTATTAAAAATTAAATATTAAAATAAGTTATCAAATGTCTTACACACATACTAGCTCAAGTCGGCCTGATTTGACTAAGTTAGCTTAGACTCGTATAGGGTCAATATCGAGTTGAGTCAATTTCAGTGAGAGAGAATTTCACAACAATCTTAGCACGATTTAGTTAAATAGCTTCAACTCGATCCAACTTAATTTCAAAGTCATTGCTCTCAAGATTCAAACTGCTTTGCTTGATAGTCTAACAATCTCCTAATATATTTGATTTTTGAATATTTCGTATTTTTTTACATGAGTAAGTTTACTTCATAAACATATAAATCATTTTCTTTTTTTGTTTACTTAGATTGTAAATATGATTTTTTTGAATTTTTAATTTTTTTTGAATTTTTTATATTTTGATTTTTTTTGTTATTTTTTACTTTTATGATTTTTTATCTAGTTATTTGAATTTTTTGTTTTAATTATTTTAAATGTAACTAGTATAAATATTATTAAACTACAAATACTTGTGTATGGTGCTCACCTTAACATATAATTAATAAATCATTTCTCATATAAAATTTGTGAGTTGCACGGTGCAAGAGTGGCGGTGAAAGTTTGATTAAAATATCAAAAGGGGGTGAATAGCTGTACTTGCCCATTTGCTCAATTTTTCAAATTATTTTAATTTTCTCAGTTAAGCCAATCACATAAGAGATGACACCAGAATTTTATGTGAAAACTCAAACGAAAAAAAACTAAAGTGAGACTATAGTCTTGGAGTAAAAAGATTCACTATCTCGAAGCAAAGTATAACAAATTTTGTCTAAGGCTCACACTCAATCATACTTTGCCAAGAATTAGTTTTTTGAATGCCTTAGGCTTAACAAGAATCAGTTTCTGAATGCCTCAAGCTTACTCTTGCAACTCCACGTCCAATTGATCAAACTTCATCCTCACTCCTCAATCGTTGTAGAATAGTTGTTGAAGGAACATGAATGCTCCACGAACACTCTGTTTCATTCGTAGTAGGATCTGATCACCTTCCTTACGAACACAAAGTTGAAAGGAGAAAAATAAATCTTGTGAATTTAGTCAGAATCGGTAGAATCTTCAAAAAGTGCGGTATGCGATTAGATTCAGAACAAAATCCGGCCTAATATCACTCGATGATTGTGTGTATGCTCTCAAAGAAACACAAACAAAAAAAAAACTAGGGAGATTTTTCTACAAAATTTACTCTCAAAAATATTAATCTCCAAAAGCATGTATGGTAGAGAACAATAAAGTAGTATATATAGGTGTAAGTGACCTAATATTATTTGGAAAACAAGTATATAAATAATAATATTGGTTGTCCCACAGAATTTCAATTTGAAAGGAAACAAAATTCTGTATAAAAAGCAGTTTTTCGATTACATAGGAGTAGTGTTTGAGCTTAGCTAGAGCTCGACACGAGCTCTGATGTGAGTGTTTGAGCTCGACTCGATATTTTTCAAGCTTGATCTCGGCTCGCAGGGATGGACCTACAGCCAAGTCATTGGGGTGTCACGCCCTAATTTTTAATACCCAAATCGATATAGGAAATTGAGGTGATTAAATCGAAACTCATCATACATCATCACTAAACACGCTCTAATACCTTATCTGTCACATCCCAATTTTTAATACCCAAATCGATATAGAAAATAGAGGTGATCAATTCACTCCTTATCACAAGTCATCACTAAACATGCTCTGATACCATGTTGTCACGCCCCTATTTCTAATACCCAAATCAAAAAAGGGAATGGGGGTGAACAATTCCAACATTCTCACTTCTTAATCTGATTTACACCCAGATACCATGTTGCTCTTATTTCTACTACTAGGCCCCTCACTGCCAGTCGAGCTAATAACTCAACTCAGCTCAATTAGCACTTCAAGTGCTTCGATTAATCAAAAGTGAGGTTTCGTTTAATCGAATTTCTTTGATTAGTTGCACTTCTTGTGAAACTTTTATCGGAACATATGAGTTTTTTACCCTTAAATGTGGCTAGATGTTCGATTAATCGAAGGTCCATCCGCAGGAATTCTCATTCCCATTACTTTGAAACTTTAAACACCAATTCAATTGCATTAAACTTTTCACAACCTAGCATACATCTATACAAATTTAAATACAACCACAACATGCATAAACATCATTTAAATCATGAAAACGCTCGCCAATTTAAAACATACTCCATTTGTACATAATTGTCATGTCCAAAAGCTAACATTCAAGGCACAAAGGCTTATATACAATAAGTCAAAAACATAAACCTCCTTACACCTTTCTAAAGTACCATGTCCACATCTCGGACATGCATAATACCAAAACAACCTAAAAAATGGTACATCTATCTCTATGCCCCACTCATGGTTAATCACCATCAACAACCTCTTTGTCATGCCCTGAAATTGTTAATGTAGGGGGATGAGCAATGTTCAACGGGCTCAAGGTCATATGTTGTGCAATCTACCCAAGTTCTTAGATTTCATATCAATGCATAAATCAATCAACATACAGAACCTAACTACGTGTTATGCTTCCTGCCATTCTAGTTAAACTCCACAATTCACATTTCATATGGCCTATTAATCAATACTTGACAATCAGAAAGTCCAATATAAACATACTTCAATACACATCTTCATCATATCTATAACATATAACAAAATGAATTTGAACTCAAAGACTAACATAAAATCATCACATAACTCAATTGTCACCCTTAATGCCCTCGGCTCTTAGAATTGTATTCACACTCACACACCCAATCCGGATATGTGTCAAAACTTCATACCCTATGTCCTTAGTTATTTTTGGGCAACTAATCCACCGGTAACCAACCCTCTTACGCAAGCTTGAGGTCTTTCAATCCCAATGGATCTATTCTCCCTTTACTTTGTACATGAGTCATTTTCGAGATATCACCCCACAAACACACCAAATATGTCACGTTTAGCATAGACATTCACAAGTCTTGATGCATTTGCACCCATTTCATGTCCTATGTTCATTTCTAGTATGTCACACAAGAAACCATATCGACACATGCACACATTCAATCTTTTTAACGAAATTCATATTGAAACTAGTATTTCAACACATGTCACAAAATCTCATATATGCCATATAAGTCACATAAATCATACATCAGCAATTCATGCATTCTAAATCACACATCAATCATTTTCTATCTAATAAAACATATATATATCAATTTAAAAAAAGAATTTCATCCTAAAGTCTCATGTTCTCATATATAACATGAAAACATCAATTTTATGTTCAGAATATGAAATTTAACTTGTATTGAAAGACACAACACACACCCCCTACCTCAAGAGATAAAATCTCAAGGTACACCTCAAATCCACCAACTCAAAAGTTGCCTAAACCTAGCTTTGTTTGGTTCAAAATGACGCCATCACCACGTAGAACAAACTTTCCATCTTCGGCACCTTCTGAATCCAGCGATAAGGTCTTCACATCTTAGAGAGAAGCTAGAGAGCTTAAGAAGAAAGAGAGAAGAGAGAAATACAGATTTTTAGAGAGAGAGAGATGGATGACATATCTGGGTTTTGATATTTGTAAGCCCTAGGGCATAAGACCAAAACGCCCCTAGTTCATTTAACGTACCTTTTCGACCTTCGTTTTCGAATTCGAAAGTAGTTATGGCCTCGAAATCAACTGTACATTTCTTCTATAACTAAGAATTAAATTTTTTGAAAAAATATCCAATTTCTCGGGTCCACTCGACGACCCAAAATTTTAAAATGAGCTGAATGACTAATAAAACTCTCTGAACCTCTAAACAAGTCTCCATATATGCAAATAACATTTATAACATGTGCAAATCTATTCATAGTCCTATTTCAGAAAATACATAAATAATAAAAAAAATCGAATCTCTACAAGGGCGCAAAGAAAATTTTAATGTTTGTATTATATGTCTATGATTTTATGAAAATATTTCATTAAAATTATATTTTACCCCCATTGAAATTACAAAAAAAATTCCACTATATACAACTTTGCCCCCACATATATTATTTTTATCTAAACTAACTCTACAATTGTAAATGTACTCAACTTTGCCCGCTCGTTTAAATATTAATATATGCATATTTATTTGTATACATACATATATATTGTACCTCCGACTGAGTTGTAGGCAGTTTTCAATCTTCATTGTCATCTCCGATCTTAATCTCCAGTTCTCTACAAAACATTCCATTCTAAGGTGTTAGATAATATATTTAATATTATGTTACTTTCTATCCTAATCCAACTAGGATTACTAATTCATCTAGGAGTAGGGTTTCTTATCTCTTAAGTAAACTTGGTCTCTAAGATTATGTGCCTATAAATAGGCCTCTATGTATTCTTCATCAATATCAATTCAATATATATTCTTCCTATATTTTAACATGGTATCAGAGCCTATTAATACCTGATAGTCTTCATTGTCGATCACCCTCACCGCTAGGGATGACACCATCGCCTTCATCCCCGACAGTTAATCATAGAAAAAATAGTTTTCGTCAAATCAACACCTAACCAACACTCTTACACAATTGATGTAAGAGTTGTCAAATAATTCTCTCTCCTTTATCCAAATTCAAAAGTGACTTGAAACTCACTCTTCTTTTGCTTGTAGATTCCATACAAGGACATACGATAGAAAATTTGGGAGTGTTTGGAAGCTGAAAAAATCAGATTCGTGGTGTTCAAATTGTGTTCACGAAGATTGAAAAATCTGGTTCACACTTTTCTACACATCAAAACTTTTTTATCATAATTTCTTCGTTACTGATCCAAACTACCTAAGACGAATTCTAGAAGATAGGAAATTCGAAGATTTTTGATTTGATATATTATATGTCTATATTCCATGTAGAAAAGGGTGGTCAAATCTGTATTTAAAGTTATTGTCCTAACTACAAATTTCTACGCGAGAATTCATCTTTTTCGACTTGGATTTGTGAAGAGATTCAGATTGTTCTTCGTCCAAAGCCGCCGACAAATTGGAGGCCACCTCCAAGACCCACGATCACTACCGCCCTCACATTATTGTCCGAGTCTCCATAACTCCCTTGCTCACAAAGTCCTCATCTATACAGTTCTGTTAGCGCGTCTCCGCACACGTTCACTGGTAATCACACACTTTTGTGATTGTATTGTATCTGCACAATTCCGTTTCCGCGTCTTCGTATGCTTTCAGTGGTGATCACACATTTTTGTGATTGTGTTGTATCTTCACAATTCCGTTACCACGACTCCGCATGTATTCAGTGGTAATCACATGCTTTTGTGATTGACCATTGCACTTCCATGTGCCTTCAGAATTTGATTAGCCTCCACACTTTCGTGCGCTACTATCGTGCTTCCATGCGCCTTCAAAATTTGATTAGCCTCCGTGTTTCTGTGCGCTACTATCGCGCTTCTATACACCTTTAGAATTTGATTAGCTCACGCACTTCTATGCGCTACTATCGCGCTTTTATGCGCCTCCATAAATAATCGTGTGTTTTCGTGCGTCATTAATGCGCATCCATGCGCCTCCAGAAGTCATTGGGCACTTCTGTGCTTCACTAGTGCGCTTCCATGTGCCTCCAAAAGTCATGATGCGCTTCTATGCACCTCTAATAGTACTCATACTGCGTTTCCATGCGCTATGCCGCATCTTCACAACTCTACCATCACTTTCATGTATTCAAGCTCAAGTTGGTTTTATATAACCCACCTTGAGTTTGAGGGGGGTTAGATAATATATTTAATATTATGTTACTTTCTATCATAATTCATCTAGAACTAGGGTTTCTTATCTCCTAAGTAAACTTGGTTTCTAAAATTATGTGCATATAAATAGGCCTTATGTATTCTTCATCAATATTAATTCAATATATATTTTTCCTATATTTCTAACATAAGGTATTCGAAGTTTCTCCATTGATGCCATTACAAAAATTAGAAAGAAGATGAGTTCAAATTAATGATATGATGTGTGTGTGTGTGTGTGTGTGTGTGAGAGAGAGAGAGAGAGAGAACTAACCTTCAAGCGTTGATGATGAGCACGGCTGATGTTAAAATCGTGTTCTTCAACTTGTTGATGCCGTCGTTGGGAAGCTTCATAGTTATAGTTTGTGCGACTCAGGTTTCTTTGTTTTGAAAGGGGTGAAGTGTAAATGGAGACTAGGGTTACATAGTTATTAGTAGTATATATGATGGGCTACAAGTAATGGGCTTTACCTATTAGGTTTTTAAAGGATTAATTGGATTGGGCTTAACTAACGAGTGTGAGATGAATAAATAATTCAATGGGCCTTTTCATATTTTGAACTAAATATCTCATATTTTTTTATAATTATATATATTCATATATTTTTTCACGAGCTCAAAATGAGTGAGATCGGGAAGCTTCACAGTTTGAGTTTGTGCGATTCGGGTTTTTTTGTTTTGTAAGGGGTGAAGTGTAAATGGAGACTAGGGTTACATAATTATTAGTAGTATATATGATGGCCTACTAGTAATGGGCTTTAGTTATTAGGTTTTTAAAGGATTGATTGGATTGGGCTTAACTAAGGAGTGTGAAATGAATAAATAATTCAATAGGCCTTTTCATATTTTGAACTAAACATCTTGAACAATCGAGCTGAAGAGAGAGATGTTTGAGATTGGTTCGTTTATTAAACGAGTCTAGTAATTTGTTTTGAGATTGGTTCGTTTAGGCTCTATTTAGTAAAACTTTCAATTCTAGATTTCAGCTTTTATTTTCATTTTTTTGGAAGTCACAGCAGAAATCGAATTTGGTAACACAGATTTCATTTCTGAAAAAATAAAAGTGATGTCAAAATTTTGACAATCCTTGGGCATAATTTGAAAGCTTCATAACGAAGCTTTTAGTTTAATATTTCATTTTTCAGTTCAAGTTTCAATTTCTGATTTTTTTATAAAATACAATAAATAAAAATTTTGTTTCCTGAAAAATGTAATATAATATAATATAATACAATAAATTAAAATTTTATAAAAAACAATAATAAAAAAATTAGAAAATACAATAAATAAAAAATTGGTTACTCAAAAAATATAAATATAACAAAATAACATACAATAAATAAGAAAATTATAAATAAAAATAATATAATATAAATACAAAATTATAATTCAGTAAGAATAAAAATCTTTTATAAAATACATATAAATATAAAGATATATATAAGATATATAAATATAATAATAATAAATAAATATATTTAATATATATATAAAGATATATATAAGAATAATATACAATAAAATAAGAGTTATATATAAATACAATTATATATAATATAAAAATATAATATAATAATTATAAAATTATAAGTCAATAAGAATAAAAAACTTTTATAAAATACAATAAATATATATATATATATATATATATATATAAATTCTTTATGTTTAAGATATATAAATATAATAATAATAATAAATAAATATATATAATATATATATAAAGATATATATAAGAATAATATACAATAAAATAAGAGTTATATATAAATACAATTATATATAATATAAAAATATAATATAATAATTATAAAATTATAAGTCAATAAGAATAAAAAACTTTTATAAAATACAATAAATATATATATATATATATATATATATATATATATAAAAGAAGAAAATACAATAAAATAAGAGTTATATGTAAATACAATTATATATAATATAAAAATATAAAAAGAAATAAAACAAGTATATAAAATAATATATGACAATTATCAAAAACATGCAAATGCTTAAAAATGAATTTTTAATTAAAATAAACTAAAATAAAGTCCTAGCAAATATAATTTCACATTTATGTCGGTTAAAATGAGTTTGGACCATATTACTTGAACACAATTTTTAGTTAAAGTTACTACTATTTTTTTAAAAATAAATTTTGGGTTACCAAATATATTTTCAGATTTGTACTTTCAAATTTTCAACAGCATATGAAGTTACCAAACATATTTTACTTCTGAAAAAAATGACAGCACAATGGGTTTTTATTTTTCAAAAATCAGAAAATGGAATTCGACAACGGTACCAAACAGTCCCTTAGTAAACAAACGAATACGAGTCGAGCCCATGTCGAGACGAGCCTATTTGCAAACGCTTGGTTCATTTACAGTCCTAAGCACGACCAGTTGAACAACTTTCAGTTTCCAACCAGGGAAATTTGGACCGGTTGCAAAAACTTTGACCGGATATTTTTACTTGAAGAGACCAAAACAACCATGAAATTTTATCATGAATTGCCTTCATGAATGATGTGGCAAGTGATAATATCATTGACATTCCGTGTATGGGGAAATCCCACCAATACTAACTCACCATTTGAAATACCCCCCAGAAAATTTCGCGCATGAGGTGGCCAGTCTCATACACAAAACTTGAGGAATATTAACCACTGATAGCAACAAGCATAGATGCAAAAGACAGAAATAGAATAATTGCTAAAAGCTGAACAGAAATCCCATTGAATTGAAATAATTGATAAATAAATAATTAAATTCTGGTAATACAACTTGGAAGTCCCGTAACTAAGGACCCCTTAACCAGAAAGAATAAAAATTTAACACTTAAATTGAAATCCAAAACCAAAACCTCTAAATGAGTTCATAGTTTTACTCCTGAAGAAAAGAAGATTCCTACCCTGAGACTGGTGAGAGTAGATGTCTGTCACAGCCCAACCCTAGTACTCTATCCTCGCGGGGGAAACTGCTTGGGACCTGAAATATCAACAAAGTGGGTTAAACCCACGAGCAAGTTCTATCTACTACATCCCAATCAGAGAATCAATATACATACCCTCAATGTGAGGGACACAAGAGATAAATATACGTGCAACCCCTCAGATTATTCCTTATTCAGTTCATACTTTTAAAGATACAAATCATCTCATATATTTTCTCAACAACCCTTACAATGTAAAAACGATCCCCTTCTTTACGTTCACAAATAAAGATACATATGTATGCATTTTATTAAATCTATGCAATCATGATATGTCAATTATAATGCATGAATACATTAATAGGTATGGGCGATCCTGACACGCCGGGCAATCCTTACATGCCAAATAAAAAGTATAGATACCTTATTAGGTATGGGCGATCCTGACACGCCGGGCAATCCTTATATGCCAAATAAAAAGTATATAGATACCTTATTAGGTATGGGCGATCCTGACACGCCGGGCAATCCTTACATGCCAAATAAAAATACAAATGCATTCCCAATATGAAATAATAAATAACCAAGATGCATTATAATTTTTTTTTGCACAGACTACAAATTTGAATTATCTGCTATGCAATTATCATCATATGATAAATCATTCACAAGTGAACCTTAATCAAGTATCCTATGTGCATTTATATATAAAAATAAATACAATCGATTAATTCAAAATAACCTAACATCCATTAGAGGAAACAATTTCCCAAACCAACCTCCAATGCACTCAAATCTCCGAGGGAATCTAAACCTACTCTTATCTAGGTTTCTGGGCCTATTCCACTTCTAAGAACACTAAGAAAACATTCTGAAATTAAAAATATTTTTAAAAAAATCAAAGAAGGTGAAAATCCAACTTTTAGGCACTTTAAAAATTAACTGAACACCAAGGGAAGCTCATTTTGAGGTGAAAATTTAAACCCAAGTGTATTTAACCTCCAGAGAGTTACAGTAAAAATTTGGAAATTTTTGGAGTTGTAAAAGTATTTTCTAAAATTACAAAAAGTGAAAAAGATAGCTTTTGGGTACTTTTAAAAATTAATTGGATAACAAGGAAAAATTATTTTGAGTTGAAAATTTAAAATTAAGTGTATTTAACATCCAATATCATACAGTAAAAATTTCAGAATTTTTGGAATCATGAAAGTATTTTTAAAAAATGATTTTTCAAATTTTCAAGTTTTTCCAAAAATTCAAAAAAAATATCAAAATATATCGGAATGGGCCCATAGTGGACCCAGTGGTGGGCCCCCGCGAGCGGGGCCCAAAAATGTCCTTCCCGGCGCCGGCACGCGTCGGCCAGGAGCGTGGGGAAGTGCCCTGCGCTGGGGCTTCTTCCCCAGTGCGTCCAGCAGCGCGCACAGCGCGCTGCCGGCGACTTCCCGGCAATGGTCCGGCCTCCTCCGACCACCGTTCGCCTCCATTTTTGCGCCGTTCTTCTCCTCTCGACGCCATCTACCTATTGGTGCAAAAAGCCTCATCCGAAACAGCCCGAATCAAAAACCCCCAATTCACAAGTTCTAGGGTTCTTTGCAAAATTCAAAAATTTAAAACCAAATTATTCACGATCTGTTTTCCCTAGTATTCAGAGTTGTTTACAAGATAATCCCAACACAGTAGGTTCACAATTTAACATTTATTTACTTACAAATTGCATGCATAAATAATTTCTTTCTTAACACAATATACATATACATGAATACATATGCATATAACCTTACATGAACAAAATCAATCTAATCTATATACAATCATCACAGTTAAATCTCACGAAATTTATCAATAACAGAAAAATATAAACATACAATTAACTACAAATTTTTAATATAAATAAATTCTCAAACCTAGACTATGCATACGGATTCAAGGGGGAAGAGAAGAATTAAACTTGCCTTTTTCCTGACGAATCAACTTGTTCACCCGATCGTCACTCCCTTCTCTCTTTCGTTTACTCTCTCTTAGTTCTGTGCGTAAAACAACGGCAAACCCTAATTTCTTCTTCTTTTCTTTTCCTTTTTGTCTTAATTATTCTTTTATTGATTTTCCTAAAACTAATTAAAATCAAATTAATAATACTAACAATAGCAATAATAATATTATTTCAACCCTAGGCCCATCATTTTAAACATAACCTTAGCCCACTCATCCTAGCCCAAATTCCTCCCTAGCCCAACCCAAAACATTTAAATAAAATAACACACAATTAATACCAATTCACATAAAATGATAAAATGCATGTATAAAAGACAAGCAACTCACCTACAATGATAATTTATATAAAAAAAATATTTCACATGAATTAATAAAATAAAGTAATAATGTAAAGAGATTAAATTGACACCTAAATTTTCCGGGGTATTACACCATTTAATTGCCACATCATTCAAGATAAAAATTCATGAAATATTTTCATAACGTGTAGCATTGCTCATATATATATATATATATATATATATATATATATATATATATATATAACCGGGCTTCCAACAAAATACCATCTACAGCCATCAAAGACCCAGTCAGAAAATTGTACCTGCTAAATACCATATTCGCTGTGACCTATCATTAGTTTCAGATCTATAAACTCCTGAAGAGGCAGTAAATTTAATTATGACATCCTTAACTGTATATTTAATAGTAGTCTGTACATCCTTGTAAGTATTGGTTTTTTTGTATTCAGCTGTTCCTCTCCCTCAGAAGTTATAAATGGTAGCAGCCAATGCTACCTTGTTGACTCTATTAATCCACTTTTTGCCCCTCAAATGGGTTCCCGTCCAGTTTAATATCTCAATCAAAGAAGAAATTTGAGGCCAGTCAAGACACCCTTTAATTTGGATAACTTCTCATACCTCAGTTGTGAATTTGCATTGTAAAAACAGATGCTGTAAACTCTCTAAGGCATCTCTACACATAACACAGCAATCACTTTGCACAATACCTTGTTGCACTAGACAATCCAATGTCTTTAATCCACCTTTTGCAGCCAACCACAATATTGTTGGAAACTAGCTTTGATCAAATCATTTTAATTAGTTTGAAGTGTTGCTACTGATTAAAGAAATATTCTTGTATTCTGGAAGACAAGCGCCATTAAGTACGTACAGCAACATGCAAGCGTCAATTGTCTTTAAGGCGCTAGTATTAAATACTAACCTCAGTTTAATTCCTATTTTTTTCATATTTATTTAATTTTTATGTCTTAAATAGTATCATATACACATATTTTCTAACAAATATAAAGGAGTGCCTAGGAATGCACCCATTAAACCAGACTGCACAGGTCAATTGGCATTTGTTGTGCTGCAGCCTAGATGTGTCCCAGACCACCTGATCAGACTCTTCCTCAGTTGGCACTTTCTTGCAGCTTACAAGTAGGTCATATCTAATTTTGATCATTCGTTGGCAGGCCTCATTAGTGGCCTGAGTCAATGCTTTCCCACAATGTCTGTTGAGGTTCCGTTATGATTCTGTCTGCTTTTGGAATTTCCATTCATGGTGCTGTTTTGGAACAAAATTGAAGGGTTTTCATAGGAATCTCCTTGCAGCTGTTTAAGCAATAATGGCTCGTGCTCCTTTGAAATGCATACGCATGAACATCATGCTATTAGTTGTTCCCTGCTCTCTTGAATGTCATTGCGCACCATTAATTAGTAGAATTCCTCAGTTTAGGAGTAAGTTTAGTGGTAGGGACTTCTTTTATTCCCTACATTTTTCCCATAAAGAGATTGTGCATGGTCTTTTCCTTACAATGATGCATCTCTTTAACTTCACTTCATCATACCCGTGTATAGTTTTGGGCATCTCTACCTCAAGTATAATTTAACTTCTTCAAACTAACTACTTTTGTAGACTTTCCGATTCAATTTCCGTTTTTCAGTTTCTTGTTAGGAATGGAATAGGAAAGTTGTTTCTAATCCTTCAGCTGCAAGAGAATCCCAATAATTAAATCCTGATAATATAATTATAGATTTCAGTGTTCTTCTTTTGATGGTGATTGAGCAATTGCTGGGACATTTTTAGGCCTAGTTCTTAGAAAGATTAATTGCAGTCACATGATCCTGTTCTGTGCTGTGTTTCTCTCTTTTGTTAGCGGTAAAATCACTTATCTAGCAAAGAAGAACAAAAATATATATATATATATATATATATATATATATATATATATATATATATATATAATTGTAGCTGAATCAGGTTCCCCATTTTTGTAAATATTCAACAACTCCAATTCACTAACTCGTGGTCTGAATCATATTTTTCAAGGACTGAGCTCCAGGACACCAGTTTTGGTGAAAATGTAATGATCACAAACCCAAAACTGAAAACAAAATCCGAAGGTTCACACCTTGTTTGGTTCTCCCCCTGTATCCCCAAACACTGCTTTATTCAAACTTCCCACTAAAGATAGTCTTTGTGTAGCATTTTTTACAGTGCCTCAAAGTTTTAATCCTTCGTCTCTCTGCGGTTGAATCTCAGTCTCACCTATTTTTTTGAATTCTCATTTTCTAGGCAGATTGGGAACTTCTAACTCTTGTGGTTTTCATGTTCATCTGCAATCATGGGACTCTTTTGTTAGCTTGGCAGTCTCCTCCTTGTTGAATTTTCCTCGCAAATCCCTCAATTTTTTTTTTCGATCACAAGCTTGTTTTAGCTGCCTCCATCTTCTTCATTTGGCGCGAAAGGAATGACAAATCCTTTCTTAATTCATCCAACTCTCTTTCTCTTGCTGCCCTTATTGCTTTCTCATCCATTTGGCATATGTAATTACAGCTTGTACTGATCCATTAGTTGATCTAGGTTGCACTTTTTCTTTCATTACTTTGTCCTTTCTTTTTTTTCTCCCCTGATCTTTTGGCTACACCAATTGTCTATCTTAGCATCATTAATTGGTAACACTATTTTTTCTGAATATTATATCTCTCAACTGCAAACACTATGTACCTTAAGGAATAGCTAGCCTTCAACTTTATGAAGTCTGTGAATTAAATATCTCTGAACCATTAATTAAGTGTTGCCCAGTTTTATTCTTACTTCTAATTTTTCTAAATTACTCTCCATAATGTCACATTTCTACATGCTTAACCAAAATTATTTGAATTTTAGATCTCTATTATTCTCTTATTTTTCTTGGCTTAATCTTCCCCCAGCTACTCTTTACCAAGGTCTCATTGTATAGTAGTAATAGAAATATTATTGAACAACAATTGCACCTTTTAGTGTGGCGTTTGTATAGGTACTAAAGTGTATTTAAGTGATTTGGGCAAATATATATATATATATATATATATATGTAAAGTATTTTAATGTTTTTCCTCCATATTAATATGGTATATTTTTTCTTTCGGAAGATCAAACCGTTAAATCTTATTAAACAAATTACATCATGCGCCACCTGAACATCCTAACCTCAATAAAATTTCTATCTAGTCCAACAATGTTCCTTCTTTCCATTTTTATCATGACCTCTTTTTCCCCAATTAACTACACCAAATTTATATCCATAGTTTTTTCTTTATATCTATCTAATACATTTTATTTACAAAAAAAAAAAAAAAACTATACTAATTTATGAAGAAATGGATTATTATTAAATTCTCCTAGACTTGAGCTGCTTCATGAATTCTCATTAAATAATTTATGAAAATAAACATTCTCTTATTCGTTAATCTCATATTCTTCTTTTTTTCTTTTTTCTTTTTGATAAATAAGGAATTTTATTGAAGAATCAAGAATAAAAAATTCAAAAAGGGTATTGCCCTCTAACAGAAGATATCAATAACTAAAAGCAAACACGGCACATGAAACAGAGCTCAATACATTAAGAAAACATAGTCTAGGATTATATGTCACTGCCCCTTCAAACCATATGTTTGTCTAAGTCAACCCAAACTTAGAGAAGGAAGCAACCTTGATTCTAATAGCATCTATAATTAGCTCTCTGAATGGAAACAGCATCATTGTAGTTGTTAAGAGTGAAGCCTGTTGTGTGTTTTTTTTTTGGCAAGTAAGATTAGTATTAAGAAGAAAAAAAAAATGGAACTGTATATGAGAGATCAAGTGGCCAAAGAAGGCCATCAAAGAAGAAAAGAGCTGGTCTATACAAGATCCAAACTCAGCATCTGATCTACATAGCTGACCAGATGGAGGCCCAATCAATTAATCCTGGCCAGTCATTTGGATTGATGTAGAAACCACATAGAGGCCTGAATATATAGCTAACCGGATCGAGGTTGAAAATGGGTATTTATGAAATAGATGAGATAAAGTCTGAGCATCTGATCTACATAAGAAGCAGCAAATTGGAATGTGTTTGAAAGCCATCGCAGGCCTATCCAATGTTGAAAGCCTATATTCTTCACAGCCAGCCATAAGAAATCAAGCCAAAGATCGAATAACAGCATGCTTGGGAATGTGACCATTGAACCACACTGTTTTAAACCATTGAACCTTGTCCTTAGAGTTGTAGGATTTCCAAGCAGCCTCTAGTGGAGAAGTCAGTTTTGGAATATTTCCAAACCAATTTGTCTTCAAGGGGAAGATTGTTTAGGGGGACATCTTGATGTTGGTTCTGAATGTCTATAAGAGGCTCATAAGAAGATGAAGGCCAATGCCACCGCCCACTGTTAATAACACTAGCTATCACATCCTCTTTTCCCAACCCAAATTCATAAAATGATCCTATAACCTTTTGCAATCACCAAATGTCCCATAAAGTTTAATCTTATCTAGATTACATGTTCATTTCTTATATGTCCATACCATTTAAGTCTAATTTTTCTTTCTTTCTCATCTTGTCCTTTATGTTTAGTTTGAGATATAAGCCAAGCGTGAAAATGTATGTTCGAGTCACAAGAACATAAGAAACCTATTAAGCCAGGAAAGTCTTGGAAAACAAGCAGCTCAGAATGAAAAATCATCAGAATGAGCAGGAGATGGAAAAAGAAGAAGAAAATCAGGGAATAAAAAATGGACCATATTGCGGTGCAAAGGATCAAAGGAGGACTCCATCTCCTTCCAGAACCTTTTTCCTCTCCCACACTTACTTCCATCTCCACTCATCTACAAGTAGTCTCCTGCAGTTGTCACCATATTTGGTTCAAACCAAACATTCCAAAGCAGTACTCATTCATTTTGTGATTAGCTGGTCCAAAACAAACTCTCCACCCCTTGACAAGCCTTAACATGTTTTCTGAGAAAATTTCTTTAATCATCCTGGCTTGGGCTGGACAGGCCCAAGTCAATCAACAGGCTAAAGCGCTCAAGAAACAAGCTTAGACTACATAATAAGCACTCACTTTTGTTGTGTTTGGAAGTATCAAATTAGTGTCTTGAATTTGGAATTGAAAAAAATTTAGTTAAAATTTTGAATTGACACCTTACACAATCCCAAGCTAATTTCAAATCCAATACACCAATTCAATGCTTCCAAACATAAAATTTGAAAGTTCAGCCATTTATTTTGAAAGGCGAAGTATTATCATTCAACACAAGCCTTTATGATGACGAAAGACAGTTTAATTATGAAACAGTAGGCTTGTAATTCTTCAACACAAGCCTTTATGATGACGAAAGACAGTTTAATTATGAAACAGTAGGCTTGTAATTCTTCAACACAAGCCTTTATGATGACGAAAGACAGTTTAATTATGAAACAGTAGGCTGACAAGGGACAGCTAACATAAAAATTAATAATTGTTGGAGACAAATGACAATTCCATAAGACTCCAATTTTTGTGGTCCTCCGTAAAAGAAGCTGCAGAAATAGCAGTTGGGATAAGAACATTTTGAATTAAGTCTTGGGACATTGAACCCAAAGCTGTTAGATTAGTGCAATTATGTTCTTGCACTATAATGGGTCATAGTACTGAACCCTCAACATAGAATGTCCTTTCAACAAAATGAGCTGTACCTATGATAATTCGCCTCTTGTTTGATTTTAAGGAGTGCCCTTATTGTGTTGGTTGTTTCACACTTTTCAGATTCCAGTAAAGGAAACCTAACATTTTCAATTGCCACTATCACTTGCAATCAAATCATCTGCCATTATTGGAGCTTGCAATTTCTTTTTTTTCTTTTTCTTTTTCTTTTTTAAGTTTTGAAGTTCAAAAAAAAAGAACTAGTAGTTACTCTCAAGAGAATATAAAGAGAAAATTATTATAATCACTCTTCTTTATTAGGAAGTTTAGAAGAGAAAAAAGAAAATGTTTTTAGGTGATAATTCATACCTTAATCTTGAGTTACAAAGAGAGAGATAAAAAGGAAAAGAAATCATATTTTATTCTATTAAAAGAGAAGTAAAATAAAATAAAATAAAATAAATCACTTCTTTCCTAGAAAGATAAAGATCTGAAGGCTCTTACTGAACAAAGGATAAGAGAGAATTCTGGTCCTAAATTGAGCTATTGCTATTTATTTATTTTTCTTATTAATTTCTTTCCACATGGAGTACAAGTTAAAAAAGTGAGTCAAGTACTGTATCTCTCCACCTGAAACCTTCAATCTGGCATCTTTTCTCTTCCTTCCATTTTCCTTTCTTTAACCTTTACTGTATTTTCTGATTGTGGGGTTGGTTAGGAGAAGGAGAAATTCCCAAATATTCTCAGGTAGAAAGATGAGAGATTCCTCTCTCTATCTTTCTCTCTGTGTGTGCGTACTTGTGTGTAGGGTTCTGAGGTAGGGGATAAAGAGAAGATGCTGTCGAATCTCTTTCTGTGTCTAGGGCCTTGACCCATGAAGATCCTGCTCAGTTTGGACATGTATATGAATTTCTATATATATAAAAAAAATGAAAGATAAATCAGGAAAACATTTATCTTTTCTTCCCCTAGGGTTTATTGGTGACTCTCTCTCTTACAGTTTTTTTTTTTTTTGAAAAAAAGGGAAGAACTCTTTCACTCCTATTTTTATTTTATTTTTCTCTCTGATCTAACATATGTGGAGATTTCTAAAGCTCAAGCTAGTACGTATGGCATCTTTTATATATATTTCTATGGTATCTCTCTCTCTGTGTCTCTGTCTCTGTCTCTCTCTCTCTATCTTTTGTTTGGGACTCAAAATAGTACTTGCGGCATCTTTGGGTTCTATAATTTGTGAGATTCCTCTCTCTCATATTTAGGGCTCATTTCAATATGATAGTTGCAGCAGCATCTTTATTAGGGTTCTTATTTTTGTCTTTCTCATGTTTGTGAGTTGGTAGGTACAGTAATATATGCTCAGAGCCTCAGATGCTCTTTGCTTTATTCATAATCCTATTTTTCTGGGTTCAGTCTTTGCTTTCTTCATAATCCTATTTTCCTGGGTTCAGATCGAGAATTATATATACATTCATTCTGAGTGTTAAGAGTTGCGATCTGGGTGCTTGATTTTTGTGGATCTCACAGCATATTAATTCCCTATATATATATATATATATATTACCTGCAGTTTGCACATATACACACTTGAGAGAGATATATATAGAGAACCTCAAGAAGATTTGAGGGCTTGTTCTGTAGGGAAAAAGAGAAGAAGGAACAACTTAATTAAGTTAGGTGAAGCTTGAATGGCTGAAGAAAACATTCATCTCTCTCACTGATCCTTAGATGAGGAACCCATAGGTCTAAACCTTAGATGAGGAACATAATATGGGTTTGGCCCTCAAAATAGTGCTATCTCACTGATTGCTTGAGATTGCCTCAAGCTTTTTCTTTAAATCTGGTTAAAAGTACTAAGCAGAAATGCTATACGCCTATACATGTCATGCTATTCATCATTTTTTCTTTTTCTTTTTTTTCTTCCGAAGTTAAAGTCAATATGCTATTCATCATATTGTCCGTACATGAACATATTCATGTGTGATGTGCTAGGATACTGAAGAAATGCCCCTGATGAGTAATCATCTCCTCTGAGACCTCATCTCTATGTTTTATGGTTGTTTTGGTAGCCCTGTGATGTTTTTTTTTTTGTTTTTTATTTTTATTTTTTACTCTTAGGCTTACAAAATGCCATATATATATATATATATATATATATATATATATATATATATCAGGAAATCGCATGATATATATGTATAAATTCATGTTATCCGGGGTGGCTTTAATGGGTTGTCAGATACACAGGATGATTAAAAATGCCTTGCAGAAGACCAAAATTGTTTTGATGACTGCCTGGTTGAACTAGTCTAGAGAATTAATGTTGTACAAACCCTCCCTAAGCAGTCACCAAAACAATTTTTTATTTAGGCAAAAAATAGATTTTAGTAAAACTCTTATTTATAGTGTCAAACTCATTTGTTTTCAAGAAGAAATTTCGGAATGTTATAGTGTCACTTTCTTTTTAGTGTGGGTACAGCTGTTACAATACTGGTCATCAATCTGAGATAATTGAAGCGTTGGTTAGCTAGGGTTAGGTGAGTCAAAAAAAAAAAAAAAAAATCTGAATCTATCCAATTTTTTTCCCAAAAAGAACATATATCTTTTTCTCATCATCAAAAACAACATATATCATCTTCACTTTTTTGAAGTCGACTAAAAGCTGCTTGAACCTACTAATCAGCCTAGGTGTTCTAGTAAAAAATTGAGACCACATTTAAATGTTAATAATTGTCATTGTACTTAATTTATGAAGGCAAAACAAGATCAATGATATATAATAAAATTATGAGAGACTATTATTTTACTATTTGCTATTTGCTCCTTTTGGGTTGATTGTTTGTAATGTATTCTGCTTACCTTTTACCAGAAATATATATATATATATATATATATATATATATATATATATATATATATTATCAACAACTAACTGTTACTTTTGATCTCCCAATTTCAATCTCAAACAGTTGTATACAACTAATATATATATATATATAATGATCATTCACCTGGAAGACATTTTAGTTGATTATTAGGAGAATTGTTACAATTAATCAAATTGTGGTTGCAATGCGCATGATCTTGACCTCATAATAATCATCATCATCATCTTAATCTTGTGATAATGCTTTAAAACATGTCCATTCTATCTCCAACAGTAAATATTCTCTGTCAGCTTTCCAGTGAACACAAGTAGATAGAACCCGTTCTAATACATCGAAAGGGGCACACATAATGCGTGGACACTGATGTAACAACAAAATGTCCATTGCACAAGCATCAAATATTAGGCTCCCTTAGCCATTAATCAGACTCAATATGTTACATCAATAAAAAGTTGAATCCAGCCAATTTTGTAGCATAAAGTTAGTGAATGATTGCTACTCATGCACTCCTATCATTGTGCATATATATGTTGCTTATAAGAAACTCCTTGGAATTGGATGGACATGGATCTAATCATAAAGTCCTTGATCAGTTTGAATCATCATATATATATATATATATATATATATATATATATATATATATATTGAATGAGTATTGGTGTGTCGTGACGTTACCCGGGTGACATTGATCAAGCACCAACTATATATAAAGATACTTAATATGGGGTAGCTCAAAAAGTCTTGATGTTGCTGGTTCACTACACATAAATATGTGCAGGGACAGACCAGAATAGCAAAGTGGAAGCAGAAACAGTAGCTGAACTAGGCAATGTTATAATCACATAACCTTTTGAAATGGGGCTCAGCTTTCCCATATTCTTTCTTGGTCATCATTTTTCAGAATAGAATTCAAGCCAGTCTTATGAAGTCTTTGAAACCATTAAGAAGTAATTAACAACGTGCGGCACATACACACACATGCTTTCTTGGAGGTTTTAGAAATATTGTACTGAATGTATTTAAATTTCAAGACTCAGCTCAGCTTATATCTATATAGGCAGCATTTTTTGGATTTCCCAAGACAGAAACTACCAATTAGGTAAAATCTTAGGGTTTTAATTTAAGGAAGTAAAATTGTCTTCCTAGAACATCAGATAGTAAATCATTTGTTCAATTTTACCATTAATTAAGTTTTAAAAATATCTAGATATTTTTACTATTAAGAAGGCCAATCTAGTTTATGTATATTAGGAGAATGACAATTCCGAATTATTAAACCATATTTCTTACTCTCTATATTTTCCTCCCCACCCCAAATATATTCTATTTTATTTCAAGAAGTATAATTTTTTTTTCCTTTTGTAAGTTGTAAGTTCAATATTTATTAAAGAAGAAAGGGGAACAATTTATTTATATATATTTTTTAAGTTTAATCCAAATTCTATTTACAAAAAAGAAACCATAATTTCCAAAAACAATTAAAACTATGTTGCTCTACTAAACAATATATATGTACCTTGTTTGACCTTCCCCCCAAAAAAAAAACAATCCAGAAAAGGGAAATTAAGAATCCAATTCCATACAAGAAAAGATTTTATTATTTTGAAAAATGTCATTTACAATTAACCAAATGTGGCCTTTTTTACAATTAACATTAACTACCGGGAAAAAATGGGATCTTTTATTCCCTATATAAATTCAATTAATTCTTAATAACCTACTCTTCCATATGCAACAAGAACTTGAAATAACAAAGTAAAATACTTTTTTTTTTGGATAAATGGTAAGTATCTAAAGTAAAATACATTGGCACTCATACAATGTAATATTCTCTTCATTAACCTCGAGTGACATTTGTTTCACTTATCAAAGAAAAAAAAGAATTTTTTTTCTTTGATTAAGCATGTATACCTCTTTGTTATCAATAGCATAAGACATGATTTGCAATAAGTAGCTTTATTTGAATAGGAATGACAATCTATTAGGTGATCAATCAACTTCTACATTTCTTAGTTAGTGGGAAGCTACTCCGCATATATTTTAAGCTTTCACCACAATAGGCATCCAAAGCACTTCCAAATTTATCTTTCACCTTTTTATCCCATATCTCTCTCCAATGATGAAGAGAGCTCTTTCAAATAAATAGTAGGGTTTTGTAATCACTAGTACTGCTACCAAAAAAAAGTATGTGTGCATTTTATATGTATGTAAGACAAGTTTTAATTCAATATGGTTGATCGACAAACCTTGTGGTTTGTAAAGGTGACCTCATCACATGTCATGTCTTGTGGGATTTCATCATACCTATTAGGTTTTTTTCAGTAAATAAAGATAAAAATTGAATTAGAAAGATATGTACTAAGCATACAAGAGAGAGTCAAGGGCCAACAAAAAACTAGCCCTAAAGGCCGAAGGGCAAAGGAGGCCAAACAGAAACACTCATTAATTGGGTAAACAATGAACACTTAAATTGAAAACCAACAACCACCTAGGGCCCCTAAAAATGAGGTCTAGCCAAGTCTCGATTGAAAAATCTCGATCTCATATAGCCCCCATAAAGTAGAATTTTTTCTAGTAGTAGGAAAATCTTTACACTAAATGAACATGAGCTTTGCACGAACAATGTCAATAATGGACTTGGCCATAGATTGTTGAGTTGAAGGACGATCACACCATTAGAAAGTTATGGTGGTAGTCCATGAGTTTGGCTGTCTAATGATAAGCACATCATTTAATAGTAGAGACCCAAGAATAAGGAGCTAAATGATAGCGATACAGTTACATTATACTATTCCATATAGGTATAGATAATTCACACTTGAAGTACAAGTGGTCATGAGACTTAGCTCCATTACAACAAAGCATATACAAAATGGGAAAATGAAGTTAGGTAAAAGGAGGTTTGTCTCTCATGGAGAGCTTGCCATGGGCTGCAACCCACAAAATAAGAATGATGAGGGATAAAAAAATGTATGCCACAACATTCTATACCATGGGAATTTTGGCCATGATTCTTCAAGCAATTATAAGTAAAGGCTAGAGATCAATATCTCATCGAGGGGGAGGAATAGGATCCTCTCTAGGGAAATCTCTCTTCTAAATTTTGCGGACCTCAATCTTGCATCAACCACTTCATCATCTTATTCAATTTTAACACTTACCAATTCAGTTGTAATAGAAATTTCAAATTTGAATTTAACAAGATGATGATGTGGCTGAATCTGAACCACACGATTGAGGTCTGCAGAGTTCAAGAGAGAGATTTGGCTCGAGAGGATCCTTGTCTCGAGGGAAAAAGGCATCAAGAGACTGAATCCTCAGTGGAAATAAATTGTAAAGGCACCAGATATAAGCTTACTAGTTTATGGAGATGTATAAAGACAAAATGGTGGGAGGCCAATTCCATTGGCCATCAACAGTGATAAAACTCAATTTGTTCTATAAATTCAAATTTTGTTG
The DNA here is from genome assembly GCA_026545225.1 of Cornus controversa. Taxonomy (NCBI): domain Eukaryota; kingdom Viridiplantae; phylum Streptophyta; class Magnoliopsida; order Cornales; family Cornaceae; genus Cornus; species Cornus controversa. The sequence goes on from CM048845.1 coordinate 102,416,663, forward strand.
AGGTAGATTACCAAGCAAAATCCCACAAGACAACTAATAAATTCTCCACAGATATATTCTTAAACCATCGCCAATATTGTGCCAGATAATGGACTACGTTAAAAGTCTAAATTGTAAGACCATGCGCTTATTTTAGTAGAGAAATCTTGACCCAAGGAGACCACAAATGCTTTGGAGGTTTAGAAAAAATGTGTTAGATATGACAAAACATAGCAACCTTGTTCCAAGTCCTCAGGTCAAGAAAACCAAACCCTCTCTTATTTTTGGGTAAACATTGCAACATGAGATTAGGCGATAGTCATGTAAAGAAGTTATGTTAGAGTTTTTTGGCACTAAGAAAATATAGGAGTTATTTATTTCCTAAAACATCTTTCTAAAGGTGAAAACAACTCTCTAATAGCAACAATAAAACTAGCCCCAATCATAGGCCAAGATTTCTTGAAAAAAAATACTCCAATGTTAAACTAATTGGGGTCTAGGGCTTTGTTGCTCTTTAAGGAAACTACACAACATATGATTTCTTGGTCTGATGGAACAACAACTAGAGGCATGAAACGAAATTGGAACTGAAGCAGAAATATAACCTAAAAAGGAATGAATACCTGGATAGTCATTAGAATACCTCCCCAACAACTCAGAATAAAAGTTAACAATATTAACTTTAACTTGAGTAGGGTCTAAAATGATATTCCCATCTAATCGGGAGAGACTGTAAATTTTATTTTTGTTTACCCTATTACTGAAAGCCTTAAAAAATGATGTGTTCATACCACCAAAATCTAACCATTGAATTTTGGTTTCTGTATGAATAATTGCTCTTCCACCTTCCTCAAACCAATATAAGCAGTGAAAAACTTATTCTCTAGCTGACTAAAATCATCATCTTGGGCAAAACCATCATTCTAACATAAGATATTAAAAGTTTAATTGCTATTAATGAAGACTTAATACAGTTTCCTTAAGACATTAAAAGTTTGATATATCAATTGCTTCTTTTGATTTTAAAATTAAGTTTGATGTATTGAAATTGTCTGGGCAATAAGACAGCTACTGATAGAGACATGTCCTAAAGAGTTAATCCTTGTGAGAAGAAAGAGCTGCACATTTTGCAACTAAGTGACTTTATCATTTGAGGTTTTCGGAGGTTTTTAGAGGGGTCTTATGAAGGAACTAGGGAGCTTCCACGTGACTGCTAATGTTATGATGTTTTAGTGTATTTGAGAGATGGAAGTTGAGCCTAAGTTTGACTGTGTATGGGATAAACTTGATGAGAGATGGGGGAGTGGTTGATTTGTTTCTAAAGAGTCTATTATTTCTCTCTAGCCAAATAGCACTAAACGAGCATTGTACATTTTTCTTGGCCACTTGTGAATTTATGAATCACCTTTTTTTCTCCTGTCGTTTTATCTCACCCATTTGGCATTACATCCAAAGCCTCTATAGATTTTCCATTCAACCACCATCTTGGAATGACCTAATTCTATAAGCATCACACCATTGGAAATTAAATAGTACAGGTAACTCAATCAATAAATTAGCAAAACTCTCAGCAACCATTTACCATGTATGGGAGGAAAGAAATTCAAGACTCTTTAATGGTTTATGCAACACTCAGCATTCGATTTTGTTGAGGATTAGAAACTCGATCAGAGAGAGACTCCATCATCTTACCTTCAAAGATGGATTGGCTGCTCAGCATGCTTGTCGAGTTTGGGATTTATCGTCATCCTTCATCAGGCCTCCTCCACGACCAACGGACGATCATCTGTTGGCCTCTCCAAGTGGTGAGGCTTTGGTTCACACATTGACTTCATGGGTTTGAAAATGGTTGTTATCTAACCGCCACTTGTTGCCCGATATTGGTTTATTGGGCCTAGGTGGTTAGATCCTATTTATTTGGGATTTTCTTGTATGGGTAGTCTTTTGCCCGATCTTAGTTTTAGGCTTGTTTGAGTTGCTCTCTCTATCCAAATTTTGTCTTGCCCTTAAGGCCTAATTCACTTGTGGATTCATATACAATTACACAAATATATACATATATACACAGACACACATTTGCTTAACTTTTCAAAGAAAAAAAATGTTAGTTTATATGTCCTAGGAAGGATGGGAGGAGGTTTAATTGGTTGAAGCCCACTGATTTAGAGATCGAATACTAACTAGGAGCAAAGATGTGAAATTTGCAAAGGAATTGAAAGTGTGACCAAATGCTGAAGGAGAATGGACATTGAAAAAAAAAAGTGAATAGTGATTCACTATCTCATAGACATAATGAAATACACCCCCCCCAAAAAAAAAAAAAATTCGTGCATGAGATGGCCAGTCTCATACATAAAACCTGAGAGATATTTACAACTGATAGTAACAAGCATAGAGTACAAAAGACAGAATGAAATAAATTTTAAAAGCGGAATAGAAAGTCCATCCAAATCAAAATAAAACGTTAAATAAATAAAGTATGTGTCTGCTAATATAATTTGGAAGTCCTGTAACCCAAAGACCTCTTAACCAGAAAGAACAAGAGTTTTAACTCTAAATTAAAAACCAACAACCAAAGTCTCAAAAGAGTTCATAGTTTGAACTTGAAGAAAAGAATAAGTTCCTACTCTGTAACTGATGAGAGAAGATGTTTGTCACAACCAAACCTCCCTAAGACTCTATCTTCGTGGTGGAATCGGTCTGAGACCTGAAATATCAACAAAGTGGGTTAAACCTACGAGCAAAATCGTGCAGGCTTAGGCCTAAAGCGGACAATATCATAACATCAGGTGGAGCAGGGTATTATAGTTGGTATCAAAGCCTAAACCCATCCGAAAATATGCCGACGAGAACGTCGAGCCTCGTAAAGGGGTGGATTGTAGTGACCCTTGTGGGCGGGTGTGACATGAGAGGGTGTGATGTGGGGGAGTGTAAGAAGAGACACTGGCATAGGCTAAACTACCACACTGGCAGGCTACAGGGTGCTCAATCCCACATCGCCTATGTGTGGAGAAAGGGATATGCTTATATGTAGTGTATTCTCTTCAAATGGTATGAGGCCTTTTGGGGTAAAATTTAATAACAAAATCATGCGAGCTTAGGCCCAAAGCGGACCATATCGTACCATCAGGTGGAGTAGGGTATTACACATAATATGTAAACAATAGGGGTCATGAGATAGGAGAGGCTATGAGTATCTAGAGTAGGAAGCTTCTAAAGAATAGAGAGTCAAACCAGAAAGTTATGCTTAAGGATGTTATTCTTGAACCAGACTAAATGATGTTATGGAAAGTCAGAGAGAAGATAAGAGATGTGTTGTAGGGCATGGGTTAAGGAGAAGGATGAAGAAAGAGAAGGGCGCCATTGGGAAGCATCATGAATGGTGGGACTAATTGGTGGAAGAAAAGAGATTAAGTTATCTTGCAAAAATCAAAAGAGTATTTTTGCAATCAAAAGAATGTTTTTGAATCAATTACAATGACATGGCTATGGGAGATTGATGTCGGATAGAATAATGATTATTCTGTAGGCTAATGACAACATAAAATATACAGAAAGAATACAATAGAATCGCCCAAAAACTCAGAGAAAAGCCTCTGATATTCTATTCAATATTCAAAATTCAAGTTATCTCAGAATCAGCCCACAAGCCAGGCTATATAGCTGAAACTGGTCAACATTAACAAAAATAACAAAATTCTAATAATTGTGCCAAAATAAAATACGAAATAAAAGAAGGAAGATACCAGAAATCTGGCCCAAATCGAGTCCAGAATCACTTCCTAATCGACAAAAGAAATATTACTAAAAAAGGAAATAAATAACTAAAATTGGGGATTCAGAGGGAAAAACAGTGAATTTTGGGCTCGAAAAAATATGCATCCAGCCTAGCTTGGTGCCCACGACGTGCGCGCCGAAACAAGCTTTCCGAATTATGGTCATAAAGGCGATTCTAATACCCGTAGCCAAAGTTATGGCCAAAATACTAAAACGCGCCCAAAACTGCCCCAATTAGGGACAATATCGCGGCTTCCTGCCATCTTTGCGCTGATCTGCCAACTCAAGGTATCTTAGCACCATTAATGTGTCATCTGACAACTCAGCACTTTCTGACTTGGATCCTCCTGCATCAGAGATTTGTGACACTGTATTTAACAATAAACTCTTAGGCTCTGTTTGGTTAGATAGAAAGAGTAGAAAAAGGAAAAGAAAATGAAAAAAAAAAAAACAAATTAACATCTTAAGAGTTTTAATAACAAGAAGAGAAAGATTTTGTGGGAAATTAACTTTCCATAACCACTTGACTTTTTCATAAATTTTTCCTTCAAAAAACACAATTTTTTTTCTTTCTTGAGAAAGTTATATGAAATTACAACTATACCCTTTTTACTCTTTAAAATAAAATGTGTTTATGTGTAACTTTTAATAAGAATTGTAGTAGAGTCTATTTCTTTCTAGATGTCCTTAAAAAAAAAAATTATTTAAATTCTTATATTGCTTTTATTTTTTTTTAAAAAGACAATATTTATTCAATATAAATTTATCTAGACAAATTATCCTATTTAACAAAAATAAGAATATTTTAGGTAAACCATAGTATTTTCTAGTAACTTTTATGTTACCAAACTATGAATTGGTATTTCCTCCCTGATAAATTTTTCTTACTAACCAAATGAATTCTAGAAAATTTATTTTCCTTTCCTTCACTTCACTTTACACTATTGATTTCCATCTAATCAAACGTCCCCGTAGGATTAAAATTTCCTTTTGGTTCAATCTTAATTTTAAAATTTGAAGTTTCTTTTTATTTTAAAGTTTTTGATGCCTGGTTTCTAGGGAGCACACATTTGACCACTTGAATTATGGATGCGAGGTACGGTGCATCCTAAATGCATCAAAAGCCCCCTTCTTGTGGTTCATCTTTATAGAAATAATTAAGGGCCCGTTTGGTAACTGTTTATGTTTAGTATTTATTGTTTAAGTGTCTATATAAACAGTGTTTATGTTACAATTTTGTTTATCTATAAATATGAGTGTTGTTTGATAACGAAAAAACGTTTGACTTATTTTAATTTTTTTTTTTTTTAGCATGGGTGCCCCTAAGTAACTATTTCTTATTATTAAGTATATTAGTAATTATTCATATTGTATCCAATATTTTTTTCTTAAAGCAATTGATGCTCTTTAATTCTCCACACTTGATAATTCTAATACTTTGATCGTTGTATCAAATAATAGTCTTTTATAATTTTTTTTCTTTTCATTTTCTCACTTTTAGTTTCAATTTTTAATTAAAATAATATAATCACCATTTTAGATAAAAAAAGAAAAAAAAAGTTTTTTTTTTTAATAAACATAAACAATAAACATCATTTTGGTGTTTAGGATTTGAAGGCTTATGAACAGTGTTGTTTTAAAAACGTTTAGACAATTTATAAACAAAACAAAAATTATCAAACATGTTTATTCTAAAAATTTGTTTTTATAAACAATAAACACTAAACATAAATGGTTACCAAACGGGCCCTAAATCCATACAAGGTATATGAATGCTAGAACATAGAATGATGGCCATGAAAAGTTTACTCTCTCTCTCTCTCACACACACAACTAAGAATTGTAGTGGTGTTGTCTACCTCTAATCACTCAACTATAATCATTATATTTTCCTTTAGTCTCAAATGAATGCATCTAACTTTGTTATTGACAATTTTTTTTCTACTACAAATTAGAAGCTCATAGGTTGTGAGTTGTATCGTTGCTTCAACTGGAATTTTATTCATGGATTTTTCAATGTTTTTAATTTGGTTCCCTGATGTAGTTTTGAAATACTTCAACTCCATCTTTGGCATGAGATGAACTAATCCCATACAAAGAATCCCATATGAAATGCTTCAGCGATGATTTTGGAGGGGACAACCTTTATTTATTCATATCTATTTTTATAGATTACTTAGAAGGAGGATCTACAATCGAAAAGGGGAGGAGGAGAGTTGGGAGACCCCAAAATAAAAGGCCACAAAAAGGGCAAACACCCAAGAGGGTGTTTATAAATCACTAGAATTAGATTTGATGCAAATGCATTGCATCTAGTGTCTACTGCTCACAATATTACTTCATCTTAAGAAACAACTAACTCATCAACCCTCCAAAATGTTAATTTCAAGTGGAAGAATAATCAGGTAGAACCTTGTTGGATAAAAGATCAAAACTTCTAACCTTGGCATAGATGATAGACCTTAAATTTAGTAGTTCATAGTACAACCTTTCCGACACGTGGTGTAAATTATACTCTAGAACAAGTAAGCATAAAATTTGTTTACTTACCGAATTTTTTTTTTTAAAAAAGCAAGTATAGGTCAGCCTATCACATATAATATAAGAAATCCAGAACAAGAAGAGGTATTAGATATGCACCATTCTTATATGTTTCTTATGATGACTCCCAACTCTTAGTTTTTGTATTGAACCCTCTCCATCTTAGTTGAAAGATGAAACTAAGGAGAGACTTCTAATGTTCCCTAATCCAGTGTTTACAACAAAAATATTCAAAGTTTGATGCCGCTATAGGATGCCTAGCTTTAAAATGATATTTGCAGTGTGGAAGAAACGAAAAGGCCTTGTGAGCTTATGATGCAGTGTTATTCAATTACATCTAATATTATTGATACAAGTGAATAATTATTAATAAATCTTTGCACATAACAAGAACAAGTTTTAGAAAAGTCATACAGAATCTATGGAATGTCAAATCTAGTATATATGCAGACAATAGCTAGCTAACTTATTTTAGAGGGTTTCAACGACATAAGGAGTAGGGATATATAGTACATACTCTCCTTCATCCAACTAATGTAAGTGCCAAAAGAATCCGCTAAATAATATAAACTATATCACTAAAGTAAACTGAAATTTTTTAACAGTGAAAAATCAAAAACAAACAAAAATATATTGCTTCCCTCAATTGATTAAGACCGAAAGAAAAAAAATCGACTAAAATTCAGTAGATGAATTGGGAGAAAGCCTATTGTACGGCCTACCTGCTTATATCATATTTGTTGTTTTACAACATACATACACACTCTTAATTGATTAGTATGATTATCATCAATAATCAAGGTTTCAAAGTTAATATCTTTTATTGACTTCCTGAACTGGAAAACAACATAAAAACTCTAATCAATCCTCAGAATTATCCTTACTGCACATAAGAATCGGCTCCGAAATTCCAAGCCTTATCTTATTCTTAAATCTACGAGATAAATAAATGGAGGTTGAAATATCATCACCCTAGCTGTCACAATTCACTCTGAAAGCATGAACTGAAATAACCATAGTAGTGGATCTACATGTCATGAGTCACTTCAGTCATTTCACTAAATTTGGTTAACTGAACCCATTCACTGGAAGACACTTGAGAAAGTGACTGCAAAAGTCTCTAGAATTAAGGGAGAAGTTTTACTTGATATACTGACCATATATGGTTGGGTATGTTCCCTACTCTTCTATTCAGGATTGGGTTCTATCCCCATAATTGGATGCATGGAGTGAAGAGTGTGAACATCAGAATATCAACCAGAAATTAAGATGCATGCACATGTACTTAATTAAGATTCATTGCCTGAAAAGGACCGGAAAAAAAAAGACCAGTATATTTTTTTCCAGAAAGTTCAAGCAAACGCGCACGCACACCCACAGTATTGCCCATAACAAGACTCAACACTCAACCTCCCTTTTAAGGAGGAGAGATCATACCATCTAAGTTACATTTTCTTTTTGTAGGTAAAACAGGACTGCATACTTGTGCATGTATATCATTTCTGAGAAGATATATGTATGTATATAAAGAAATTAGAGGAATATATTTTTTTCCCACAGTGAAGATCCCTAATCCTATCTTACCCTTGTCAATTTAGTATGACTTTGCTACTCAATTTTTGGTTAGGTCGTGAATGAACTTTAGCAGTATTAATATTCCAAGGGAATAATGAGGGTCCGGACAAGCATGGGACTTATATATTGTGAGGTTCAAAACTATATGATAATATATATATTATCCAATTTTGGGTGGATCAGGTTTATCTTCCTCGTCCTTTGAAACTATAAAGCCTTTACAATGACATGATAGATTCCACAACAAGATAGAAATTTCCATTAATGAAAGACACATAACAATCATGGACAAAGTTGTTCACAAGAGAGAATATGCAAACCCAGAGATATAGACACCTAAATTACAGTTCAAAGGGAAAGGAAAACGAAACCTATATACCCTTCTTCTAGAGGTATATATCCACTCGACACATCGCAGAAGATGTCCAAGATACAAGCCATGTTACTGTAGAATATTTATGTTGTTGTAGGCTTCCCATGGTTTGCCATAGAAATTGAAGTCTGTGTATGGATGCTGCACACAATTTTGTGTAGTGGTCAGTAAATTAATCCCATTTGATCTGTGGGCTAATATTACTTGCTTAGTAATGCATATATATATATATAGCACAACATAACTAAATTAATTCATGTATATTGATTTTTTTTGTTTTGTCAGGAAATTAATTTATTGTTAGAACTTATATACCTCTTGGGGTATTCCAGTATTCTGCTGATAGTTGAAGATGACAGATGGACTCCAATTGCCTGTAATCACCAAAGCATCACCCACCATGTTCTCTTGTGTCCCTAGATCATTCGGCTCGCGAGAGGTAGGTTCTTGATCAGCCTCAGCCTCAGCCTCAGCCAGCACTTCATGGTAGGAAGGATTGATCATGTTGCGAGTTTGGGTACCCGATTCTTCGCCATTTTCAAAGGGACTCCAAGACCCTAATTGGTTCAGGTCCTTCATTTCTCCCAAATGTAGTTTTGATGATTCGTCGAGCATCCTCTTTCCTCTTGTCCTCTCCCTCGCCTTCTCTCTTGCCTTTTCCCTCCTCTCTCTTGCAAGAGGGTGAAATGCACTTTTACGCGTTGCTCTAACCTTCTTCTCTTTGGCCACGCATGTTGTTGACGGTTTCCCCTTGGCCATACTTCCATGCTGGTTTTTACTAATCGAGGACTCGTCGATCCCAGAAACCACTTCACACTCAGAAATAGAAGATGTGGTGTCTCCACCAACACTACAATTATGATTAATCGGGGAGAGGCTGTTAGCGAGTTCTTTGATGGCAGATTTCGACATTGTCAGCAACCATTCCACCGTTTTACTAGCTTTATCGAAGCGAAGCATGTCTTGCAAGTCGAAGAACTTGCGAGCCACTTTGAGGGACAATCTCATTCTCCTGTCTCTTGGTCCGTGGGCGGTATCAATCTTGCTGTGCCGATCTTTCTTGGAAGATCTCTTTCTTGGGATCTTCTTCTCATTCATGCCACCATGATCTATTTTCAGATCAACCTTGTTCTTTTCCAAATCTGCAGCCACGTTAATAACATCCACCGCCACAGTGTCAACAGCTGTTGTTTGCTGTTGGAGTAAAAAGTCATGGAGGTGTTCGAGAAAAATGGCGTCGTCTTCGTAGTGAATGTATGGAGAAGGAAAGTAGAACAAGGGAGAGTGAGTATCATCATCTTGTTTATTGAAATTGGGGTTGATGTCATTGAGGAAAGGCCTGTTGGGAATTAATGATTGGTCATGAATATAAGACATTGGGTTGTTGCTATTGATGTTGGAGGAATACATCTAGCTATCTATCTATATATATATATATATATAGGTGCCTTTGTAATTGCACCCAAGATGACGACCCTAGCTTGCTAGCTTTTAGAGGGAACTAGAGGCTGGGAAAGAGATCGAGCTAGGCGCGCACACCATATATTAGTTGAAAGAGCTTCAACACTTCCAGTACTCCATCTTTTTTCTCTGCAATTAAGAATCAATATTTGATCAGAAAAAATTGATAAATTCACCATATATTTGTTTTTACTCCTTGTGTGAGAGTGTATGTGGGTTGGGTGATTAGGTGGGTATGGCACAGAGTGAAAGCTTGAGAGAACCTTTCTGGTTTATAAAGTGCCAGCTGCTTGAGAAAGACTGCCTAATACGATGTAAATGTTTGAATTTGTGTGTTTGTGTATGTTTTTATATGTGTTTGTGTTTTTATGTATCTGTCTGTGTGTGTGAGTGAGAGAGAGAGAGAAATTAAGAGAGAGATTGTACATTTACCTTCCTCAAGCAAGAAGTACTAGATCAACAGGAACCATGAGAGAGAGATGATGTTGATGATGATGATGATGATGGTAAGGGAGGGAGGGAGGGAGGGGAGTGTAAAGAAAGAAGACAGGGAAAGAAAGGGAAGGGAGTGTTTATCTGGAGACAAAGAGCAAAGTCTTTCCTTAGCTTTGCTTTTATGCAAAAGTTGGCGCTTGAAGCATGAAAGGGAAAGAATGAGAAAGATATCAGTAGCAGTAGCGATATTGTGGGAAGTGAGTGGATAGAAAAGAAAACACTTCTGCTTATGCCACTTCACGTGGGACTGTGGGAGCATCGCATGAGCTGAGAGGAGGGTGGTGGTTTCTTTGGAAAAGTTGGTTCTTTCATTCGTCACTTCAAACATTTTCGATCCTAAATTTAACTATTAGATTTTACTATTTTTGTTTGGGATAAGTTTTATATAACATTTCTGTAGTTAACATGATAAGTATTTTTTTATGTTTAGATGTTAATCGAAGATAATTGGAGAGAAAAGTTATTGGAGAGAATTCACTTGTATTATTATCTATACTTTCTTAGATGAAGATGGAGATATTTTGATTTTTTTTTTTTTTTTTTTTGACATTGGTGAATTGTTTTTTCTCATTCACTCAAAGTGGTATGAGAAGATAATGTGTTTAGATTGAATACGATCGACTATAATTTATTAAACAATTTTATTATGTGTCAAATTACACGAACATGCGTTACAGCTAGTATGTCAATTCACAAAAGTTAAAAGAAAAGAAAAACTTTCAATATCAAAATCAACCTTCAACTTTAATGGTTGTTGTCATGGAAAAATTACGCCCACCAAACTAATTTTTCAAAAAATCTTAAAAGTCAAATTAATTCTGATTCAGATTTTTTTCAAAATAAAAATATATTTAGTTTGTTTTTATAAAAAAAAAAAAACATTTTGACCACCTCTTGTGTGAGATAACAAGTAGTTTTGGGGACTCCACGTGGCCATGTCTAACCCTAGTCAAGGACAATTATTTCACTTGAGGGCAAATGCATTGAGGCCTGCCCAGTGAATGCTCCTTTGACTGGGTGACTCCATGTCGCTTTCACTAAAAAGAGAACCCCATCTTTCTCTCTCTATCTCTATCTCTCTCTCTACATGCTTATCTATATACCAGGTCTATGTATTGTGAGATGAGAATGTTGTTTGGTTCTCTCTGACGCGTGCTTATCTGTTTACCTTTTCTCTGCTTTTTTGGGAGCCAAAAAGCTCTTCTCTCACACACACAAAACACACACAATGTGAATCTCTCTCTCTCTCTAGCTCTCTCTCTCAAGACACAATGTGAGGAAAGAGTTGCTTGTGCTTCTGCTACCCACTGATATTCAGTACTACAAGACTCTGATACCCTAGCCAATCACATCTTGCCATATATAACCACTATTCCAATCTCATCTCACTATTGTTTATGGTAATAGTCAATTTACAATTGAAAGCTAGCCCATGTATAATTTGCATTGTACTATTTCCTTTAATTTCCATATATACATGCCGCCCTACCCACTCATCTCTCTCTCTCTCTCTGGTGCCCTAGCTCAGCCTGTCGTCTTTAGACTGGCATTATTACGAGGACCACATGAAATGGTAGCTGGGTTGTTCTATGGTTGCTTTCAAGGATGAGATAACTATGACTAAAACAGGTGATAATGTACCATACAAGTGTGGGTGACAGTGAGAGCATATATATATATATATATATATATATATATATATATGAACCCTAACCAAACAAGTGCTTTCATTTCCTTAGCCTCTATTATTTGGTTCAATGTGTGCTGTGCTCTGTGTGATTATGTCAATGGCCATTGGTGGTGTGAATCAGAAGGCTTCTAACACATGTATTTGTGATTCTACTGTATTCTGTTATTTATGATCAATCTTACCCATATTCTATTTGGACTAGAGTATGATATATAGGGGATGAACCATTTTCTATGGTCAGAAAGACTTTTAGGTGACTTGTGGGACAATAACTTCTTGTTCAGTAGCTTTATATGGCAAGCATGCAGTATTTGAGTTCAACCCCATTGAGACTTTTGGGACTCTTTCCTTCAACTTCTGATTGTTTGGAAAGTACAGTTTTTTTTTTTTTTAATTCCAAGAATTCATCAAGACAGACAATTGTACTACTCTATATTGCTTTTCATCTTTGTGCAATGGAAAATATCTTGGTAGTTTTTAATTTCTGTATGTGAGAACTTAATTGGAGGACCATCCCACAGTGCAAGTCTAAGGCTGACCTATTGTTATGGCAACAACATTACAACTTAAATATTAATTGATTGAAAATTTAATGGTTGTCACTAATGCTCAGATAGAGAGAGTTGAGGGGTAATAACATACCTTTCCTTCCAAATGCATTCACTCAACTTCAAAAAACCCTTTTCCCTTTCTCATTTCTCCACTTTGGACAAGAGTTAATGGTTGATTTAGAGGGATTTACTCCCTCTCCACTTCTTCTTTTGCTTCAGATTTACTTGTACCAAACAACTGATATAACCTCTCTTTCCGGCCTCTACCCCCTCAATGGTCCTTCCATCCCTTTCTCTCTTTCCCAGTCTTCTCTCCTACCAGACAGTACCTAGTTCAGCTGAGGTATGATAACAAATGTGCCCTTCCCCCATAGGTTGTGGTACTCGCACATACCTACAAATGTCTACTATGGAGCTCGAACCCTCACCTCTCCTTTGGGGGAGGAGAGGTTATAGCAACTGCGTTAATGTCCCAGTGGTGCTACAAAGTACTTGTTTGGTTGATCTGCAAAGCTAATCTTTTCTATAATGTGTTTCTATTATTGAACTAAGATGTGTTCTGATTGAACTTAAAGGCCCAACTTGGGCCATTTCTAAAAAGATGTCTCTCCTTTCATATGAATGAGAACAAAACAGCTATATACATCGTATAATACTACTTTTTCTTTTATGATTTAGACTGATAGATACAATGACAGTATGTTCTAAGCCCACTTTTCATCTTTGATTCATCAATATTGAAAAGCTACAGAGGAGCTGGAGTATGATAATGCATAGGAGAGAGAAAAAGAAAACCGAGAATGATACGATATGTTCTTTTCAAATGAGAGGCTGAGTGTTCGAGCACTACTAGAGGCAATATGGTGGAGAAGGTGTGCATTTGCTTGAACTTTTGGAAAAAAAAAGAATTAAATAAAAAATAAATATGAAGAAGGTATAAAGATTGAGGGCATACCCCAGTACAATTAGAAACAACCCATCAAAAGCAGGGCAACCCAAGCTAGACAAAACAAACTATATGACCAAGAACTATTGTTTTACATAAACAGAATCAGGAAATTGTCATAGAAGCTGCAAATTAATTCCTGTTTTCTCCTGTATCTTTAATATTTGTGAAGGAAAAATGTCCGAGTCTCACCACTTCATATAAGAATTAGAGTCAAATATTGTTTTAATTAGTTCTATACACACTTCATTTACCGAAAAAAGATAAAATTAGAGTGAAATCTATTGTCATCCAAAAACTCTCGATCAGTATGAGAGCTTTCAAAAAACAAGTGCTGGATGTTTTCAGTCACCCTTCTAGGGCTTTCGTTGTACATCTCTCTCAATACACTTACACTTACCCTTACCGGGGAAAAAAAAAGAAAAAGAAAGAGAAAGAGAGAGAGAGTCTATTGAAGGCATGCCGGCCTGGGAATGAATCCTTTGAACAAAACAGTAGAATATATACCATGTAACTTTATCCCCCTTGATCTGAATAGTGAAAAACTAGTTGGTTCCAACCCAAGTAATTTTGTTAGAAAAGGTGAACTCTATTCAAAAGATCATTAGCTAGACCTTGTTCTATAACATTCAGTAATTCTTTGTGGTGTAGTGTCTTACAGTTATATAAGTATATATATTAATTAATTTGTATACATGCATATGATATTTTTTTTGTTCCAGCTGTCTATTTCTTGATCAATTGATGTGAGATAGTTTCTTTTTTTTTCGGCAAGTGACTGAGAATATATAACAGAAAAGAATATGTACAAAATACTTGGGGGTATACCAGGGTCAGCAAAACAACAACAGAGCCCAATGGGCTTACAAGGCTAAAGACCAACCATAAAAAAATCACTAGGTTCAAATATGCATTCGTTACCTTCCCACATGATACTAAAAAATTAACCCAGGTACTGGAATGAGCATCAACAAACATTCATGGCTATCTCCATGAGCATAGGGTCAAAAGGTGAAATAGAGGTTTTTTTCTAAGGCATCATAGAAGGATTTTGGGAGGTTCCAATCTTCAGCAATGGAGGGTGCAAGGGGGCATTTGCGTTGTCTCACAGAAGAGAGACGAAGCTGAACCGATTCCACAATGGTTTCCATGGTTTTTAAAGAAGGGGCTGAGGTGTTTCAAAAAAAATGTTTATTTCTCTCATTCATGCGGTACAGGTACACATAGCTAGCAAGAGTAAGTTTCCATGTTAAAATTCTATTTGCTTTCAATTTTTGTTTCCAATTGGATGATGCCCAAACCAGGAAATCATTCCAACTGTTAGAGTTTGTGTAAAAGCCACATTTGGCTTGCATTCTATTCCAAATAATTGTAACACCCCGCTCCAACACATGGTATGATATTATCCGCTTTGGGCCTAAGCCCGCACAGTTTTGCCCTTGGGTTTTATCCCAAAAGGCCTCATACCATTTGAAGAAAACATACTACATATAAGCACATCCCCTTCTCCACATCCACGCGATGTGGGATTGAGCACCCTGTACTGTAGTAACCCTTGTGGACGGGTGTGAGTGGGCGGGTGCATAGACAGACACTGGGCTGAGCTACCACACTGACAGGGTACAGGGTGCTCAATCCCACATCGCCTGGGTGTGGAAAAGGGGATGTGCTTATATGTAGTATGTTCTCTTCAAATGGTATGAGGCCTTTTGGGGTAAACCCAAGAGCAAAACCGTGCGGGCTCAGGCCCAAAGCGGACAATATCATACCATGTGTTGGAGCGGGGTATTACAGTTGGTATCAGAGCCTGAACCCAGCCGGAAGTAAGTGTGCCGACGAGGGCGTCGGGCCTCGTAGGGGGGTGGATTGTAGTAACCCTTGTGGACGGGTGTGAGTGGGCGGGTGCATAGACAGACACTGGGCTGAGCTACCACACTGACAGGGTACAGGGTGCTCAATCCCACATCGCCTGGGTGTGGAAAAGGGGATGTGCTTATATGTAGTATGTTCTCTTCAAATGGTATGAGGCCTTTTGGGGTAAACCCAAGAGCAAAACCGTGCGGGCTCAGGCCCAAAGCGGACAATATCATACCATGTGTTGGAGCGGGGTATTACATGTACCCTGTCAGTGTGGTAGCTCACCCAGTGTCTCTTCTTTGCACCCACCCACATCACACCCGTCCACAAGGGTTACTACAATAACAATCAAATAGGAACATCGATGGAAAAGATGATTGTGATCCTCTGCTGCATTGAGGCAGAGAATACAGACATTTGGTTGCATCCCATAATTGAGAGATGATTTGTCCTGAGTGAATAGTTTATCTTGTATAACAAGTCATAAACAAAACGAGTGTTTGGGAATGAAATGGCTAAACCAAGTTAGCTTATGCCAATGGACACTGGGGTTAATGGAAGAGATGGTTTTGAGGGTGTGTTTGAGGGAGTAGTCTTTGGTTGGTGATGGGATCCATTGTATAAGATCATTGCAATTTAGGTTAGGCAAATGGAGATTGGATGTGTTTAGACCATGCCCAATGCTCATTAGAAAACAAAGAGGAAACTTTCATGAATATGTTGATATTCCAACAATACCTAGAGTTAGAATTTAGTACCTTGTAGAAAGGACCACATGGTGGCCAGTTGTCAAAGAAGGCCATTGTGGACTGTCCATTATTAACTCTGTGTTGCACCATTGGTTGAGCTAAACTTTTGTTCTGCAATAGCTTCCTCCAAATGTAATCACCTGCGGGGTGGATTGCCGGGGCATGTTAGGATTGCTGCTGGGGCATGTCAGGATTGTTCAATCCCACACCATCTAGGTGTGGAGAAGGGAATGTGCTTATATGTAGTGTGTTCTCTTCAAATGTTTAAGGCCTTTTGGGGTAAAACCCAAGAGCAAAATCGTGCGGGCTTAGGCCCAAAGAGGATAATATCATACCATGTGTTGGAGCAGGGTATTACAGTTGGTATCAAAGCCTGAACCCAATCGAAAGTGTGCCGACGAGGACGTCGGGCCTCATAGGGGGATGGATTGTAATCACCCGCGGGGTGGATTGTCGGGTATGTCAGGATTGCTCAATCCCACATCTCCTGGGTGTAGAGAAAAGAATGTGCTTATATGTAATGTGTACTCTCCAAATGGTATAAGGTATTTTGGGGTAAAACCCAAGAGCAAAATCGTGCGAGCTTAAGCCCAAAGCGAATAATATCATACCATGTGTTGGAGCGGGGTATTACACCAAAACCATGAGCAAGTGTTTGGGATTTTCAAATCCCACAAGCTCTTTTGTTTGATAAGGTGTTTAAATGTCCATTGCTTCCATACACTGTCATATTCATTAGAACACAATGCTCAGATATGTCTCAAAATTGTTATTTTATTTCACATATGTAAGTTAGGAATGCCCAAGTCTCCTTCCTCTTTAGGTCTGCACACAATTTCCCAAGTAACTTTAGCTCTAAATTTAGTAATTGTAGGGCCTGGCCATAAAAACTTTTGGAGGATCCTATTCATCTGATCAATCGCATTAGCTGGTAAGATAAGAATATTTGTCCAAAAAATGCATGCTGAAGAAAGTGGCTTGAATGAGTTGCAGTCTCCCTACAAAAAAGAGTGTTCTTGATGCCCAATTGGTGATCCTATCACATATATTATCAATAAGGGATTGGCAATCTGCAGCAATCAATCTTGTTATGATTAATGGAATTCCTAAGTATCTAATGGGTAATGAAGCAATAAGAAAGTTGAACTAGTTGGAAATGGCCTGCTTTGTGTTCTCAGAAACACCACACATAAAAAAAAGTTGTTTTTACTAGAATTAAGTATCAATCCTGAAAGATTAGAGGCTGTATTCAAAGCTCTCTTCAAAGTACCTATAGAACTAATGTTTCCATAGCATGACATAAGTATATCATCAGCAAAAGAGAGATGTGAAATTTTGAGGGTTTTACATCTCTAATGAAAGGTGAAAAGTGGGTCAATGGAGGTCAGTTGATTAGTTATGGATGAAAAAATATCATAGCAATCACAAAAAGGTAGATGGATATAGGATCCCCCTGTCTAAGACTTTTGATACTTTGAAAAAACCACATAACTCACCATTTATAGCAACTGAAAAGGAAGTAGTAGAAATACAAGTGGTCACCCATGAAACAAAAATGGGAGGAAATTTTAGCGGTTCAAGGGTATCAATCAAGAATTGCCAATTAAGACTATCATAGGCTTTGTATAAATCAACTTTAAGAGTACATCTAGGAGAATACAAGTTCCTATGGTACCCATTCAACAATTCTTGAGCCAAGATTATATTGTCCCCAATCTTTCTCCCTTTAACAAAAGCATTTTGAGCCTTGTCAATCAAAGTGGATAGAATGAGTTTAAGTTTGTTAGCCAGTAACATAGAAATACATTTATACAGAACACAACAACAAGATATAGGTCTATAATCAGAAGTGGATAAAGGATTGGGAATTTTAGGAATGAGAGCCAAATATGTTGCATTAACCTGCTTGAGGATTTTTTCAGTTTAAAAAAATTGTTTGATTGCTAAAGTTACTCCTTCACCAACAATTTCCATGTTTATTTTTTAAAAAATAAGAGTTATATCCATCTGACCCTGTAGATTTTTTGAATTTTATGGAAAATAAGTAACTTTTGATTTCTTGATCAATAGGAATCGAAGTTAAACTCTCAAAAAAATTCTCATGAATAGATTTAGTAACATATGGAACTAAAAAATCCTTACTTGGGTAATTGTGAGGATTGCTCCCAAGTAGGTCCTTGAAGAAGGAAATGAAAGTGTTTTTGATTGAATTGGTATCAATGGTGCTTATTCCATCCTCTGTGGTGGAGTTTACAATTCTCTTCATATTTTATCTATTATGAATGCTCTTATAGAAAAAGCATGTGTTTTGATCCCCCGTTGCAAACCAATTGACCCTTGACTTTTGATGATAAAATTGTTCCTCAAATCTTTCTCAGACTTTTATAGGTTTGAGTGAGAACTTTCTCTCGCTGTCTAAGGTTAGTATTACCAGGGTCCACATCAAGGCTAATCTAGCATACATGTAAGTTAGATTTTATCAACTTTACCTTGTCAATGATGCCACTGAAAGCTCTTTGGTTGAGTGTTTTCAAAGTTGTTTTGAGGATTTTCAATTTAAATATAACTCTAAACATATAAATGCCTTGGATATCTGAATTTCATACATTTGCAACGATGCTTAGAAATTCTAGGTGATCACACCAAAAATTAGAATTTGAAGGGACACTTCTTTTATGTGGTGACCCTTGTGGGCGGGTGCGAGACATTGGGCGAGCTACCATACTAGCAGGCTACAGGGTGTTTAATCCCATATCGCCTGGTGTGAATTGTGAAAGTGTTATATGTATGTTCATCACATTTCTATGACACAATACGTGAGTGACCCCCTGAAAAGTCTCTAGTTTGGCCGGGGGAGCCGAAAGCGGACAATATTATGTCAAAATAGAGTGGGGCATTACATTTTGTGTTCCAAATGAGATAAGCATAAGCCAGCGGTCAAAGATTTATGGGGGTAGTGTAACAACCCACTTCACCTGATGGTATGATATTGTCCGCTTTGGGCCAAGCCCGTACGATTTTGCTCTTGAGTTTTATCCCAAAAGGCCTTATACCATTTAGAGAGAACACACTACATATATGCACATCCCCTTCTCTACAGCCAGGTGATATAGGATTGAGCACCCTGTAGCCTGCCAGTGTGGTAGCTCGCCCAATGTCTCTTCTTACACTCGCCCACAAGGGTCACTACAATCCACCCCCTACGAGGCCTGACGTCCTCGTCGGTACACTTTCAGCTAGGTTCTGGCTCTAATACCATTTGTAACAGCCCACTCCACCTAATGGTATGATATTGTCCGCTTTGGGCTCAAGCTTGTACGATTTTGCTCTTGGATTTTACCCCAAAAGGCCTCATACCATTTGGAGATAACACACTACATATAAGCACATCCTCTTCTCTACACCCAGAGGATGTGGGATTGAGCATCCTGTAGCCTGCCAGTGTGGTAGCTCACCCCAGTGTCTCTTCTTGCACCCGCCCATAACACACCCACCCACAAGGGTCACTACAGGGTGCTCAATCTCACATCGCCTGGGTGTGGAGAAGTCGATGTGTTTATATGCAGTGTGTTCTCTCCAAATGGTATGAGGCCTTTTGGGGTAAAACCCAAGAGCAAAATCGTGCGGGCTTGGGCCCAAAACGAACAATATCATACCATCAAATGGAGTAGGATATTACAAATGGTATCAAAGCCAGAGCCCAGTCGAAAGTGTACCGACAAGGACGTCGGGCCTCCTAGGGGGTGGATTGTAGTGACCCTTGTGGGCGGGTGTGATGTGGGCGAGTGCAAGAAGAGACACTGGGGCGAGCTACCACACTGGCATGCTACAGGGTGTTTAATCCTACATCGCCTAGGTGTGGAGAAAGGGATGTGCTTATATGTAGTGTGTTCTCTCCAAATGGTATGAGACCTTTTGGGGTAAAATTCAAAAGCAAAATCGTGCGGGCTTGAGCCCAAAGTGGACAATATCATACCATCAAGTGGAGCAGATGGTTACAGGTAAAAATTGGTAACTAGAGTTAGGGAAGAAGGATAACCAATCAATGTTGATGATGACCCTATCCAACTTTTTAGAAATGTTTGCATTCCTCTGTGACTTGTTGGACTAGGTGTGGAGAAACCCAGTGTATCTCAAGTCATCAAGATTAGTATCAATAAAGCAATCATTCAGTTCTTCCATAGTGGCATTCCACTGGTCAGCACCACCAAATATTTCTCTAGGCCATCTAATAATATTGAAATCCCTTAGCAACATCCAAGGGTAAGAAGAAATTGTGTTTGTAATATTTGAGATTGATTCCCACAATTCTCTTCTTTTTTCAGGAGTATTAGCACCATAGATAAAGGTAATAAAAAAATTAGTGATAGATGAATCAAGGTAGGAAACTACGCAGTGGATGAATTGATCTAACATGGTTAGACTATGAATATTAAGAGTGTTTGGGTTCCAAAGAGTCCAAATTCTTCCAAGAGAGGAGAAAGCTTTGTTACTGATGAGAGGTCAATTGGAGATGGCATTGTGGACTCTTTTCCAAGGGGATCGAGTGCTTTGTTTGAAGGGGCTCGATCTCTTTAGAAAGTGCTTGAGCGCAGTTGAGATCCTAAAACACCTACTCTGCCTCCAAAGCACTCGAGGGCTTTATTAGGTGAGATCAATCTCCATACCAAAGAGCTCGAGCGTTTAATGAAGAGATTGAGTGCCTTGGTGTCTCCGAATTAGGCATTCTACATTGAAAGCGCTCGATCCCTTTCTTCAAAGTGCTCAAACGCCTATCCCCAATTTGGGTTTTTAAGACCCATGACAGGCAGGGTTGAGTGTCAGTGGTTCAACTGTGGAGTGTCTTTTTAGGGGTAGTTCTTTCGTGCATGTTTAGGTCTCTTTCCTGCATTTTAGGAGTAGCTATGCATTTTGGTGACTTTAGTTGTCATGATATCAGTTTAGTATTGTCTATTTTGTTACTTTATAGTTTTTTCCAGTTTTATGACTCACTGCTGCTATTTTCACTATTTCTCTATCGTGTTTTCAACTAATTAATGGTTATTAATGATTGTGATGTTATTAATCGATTTGTATTTTTTTATTCACATTCATTTCATTTGGTTGGTCGTGTGTTTTGATAGGTTGTGGCATCTAAGTTTGGGGAACTATTATCTTTACCTTCTAACTAGTGGTTTGTTATCTTTTCTCGCTATTATTCATAGATATGATAATATCGTTCTAACTCTTATATATGTTTATCTTTAATGTACATTGTGGATAATATACAATTCAAGTTTAGGGGTAAGGCGATGTATTTTATGTGCTTAATTGGTGAAAGGTGAAATGGTGATATGTTTTTAGGAAAATTTTTATTGAGTTTTAGGGATTTTTGGTCATTTTCTTTTCATAGTTTTATTTATTTATTATTGTTTCTTTTGTTTTGTTTTTAATTATGATGTTTTAACATTAATCAAAAGTTTAATACTTTTTGTAGGTTCTTTGTAAGGACCATGACCATTTTTTACCTATTTTTTTTCATTTAAAGCATATAAATCATGTTTGGGGACTCTTATATAAGTTTGGAAAAGTTTGGGAGCGTTTGGAAAAAAATGAGTTTTTAGGATTGGGCGGGTCCAGGAGGCCAAAAATTCAAAAGTGTCGGAATGACACCAAATTTGGAGGATAGGTTAAATAAAATATTTGATACGCTATAGAATCAATTTCGAATCCATCAGAGTTTTTGAAATTGAAAACGGAGCCCAAAAAGGTTTAATAAGTGACAAGGGGCATTGTTATAAATGAGGGAGGCTGGGTCTATAAAAAAGAAATAGGAGAACACACCATAATTCTCTCATTATATTCAGTCGATTAAGAGGGTTATAAATCCTTATATTATTCTTCTTCCTTCTCCATTAAAGTTGAGGAGTTTGGAGCGTGACTTGGACAACGCCGAAGAATAAAGGATTGATCAACGTGACGAAGACTCGAGTTTGATTCGTTCAAATTCAAATTCGGACAAGGTTGTTCTGGTGAGAATTGGGAATTTTTGGATCTGGGCTTGAAATTGAGGTAATGATGTTTGACTCTCTTGTTATTTACTCTACAAGTATTGTATGTGATTTAATACTAGAAATATCACATTTTATGTTGAGAGCAAACTGGGCAGTAATCTGCTACCTTGAAAATATTTTATTTTTCAGATGTTATAGTAATCCAAATGCTACGACATTTTACAAGAATATAGATATATGTCTTAGCTTTATTTTGATATATCACAGGCCTCATTTGGATAAGAATTAAGTGAGTTATTAAATGTTTCTCAAGACTGCGCAGAATCTGTCATGCTTGGATTGTTTTAGCAGTAACTCAACTTATGAGTGAAATTTTGAGTTAATTCAAATTGGGTTTGAACATAGACTTATTGTAGAATAAATCTGTAGAATTTTGGAGTAAAAGGTTGAGCATATGATTTATGGTGAAGTTGTGAGTAGCATGCTGTGAGAAGTCGTTCGAACAGATTTTTAGCTACATTTTTTTTTATTAAAACTGAACTTATGGGTTGACATATCTATTTTTTTATTAATTGAGATGATAGTAGAGTAAGTTAGATTTCACATGGCCTTATATTTATGTGATTTGGATTAGTATACTATTTTTGGTGAATATTTTAAAAAAAGCATGTATCTGCTGAAAATTTTGTTTTGTTTAGACAGAAATTTTGAATTCCTACATAGTTGATTATCGATTGTAGTATTTTTTCACAATTGGAGGTTTTTAATTTTTCACTCCAATTTGAGGTAGGGATGCCTAACCCATGGAATCCGAGGTTTATGTGAATATATTGGTTGTCTATGACAACCAATTGACTATGTAGGTATGATTAGATATTTTTCTTTGATTTAAGCATACTAGGTTACACTATTTTGTAAAATTCTCAATGTGAATTAATGTGATTATATGCTTATAAATTATTTTGAATGATTGTAGAACATGTTGAAGGTGTTATGTGAGAACATGATATATGTTACATGTGTATATACGAATATGATACTTACGTGTTTGATAAATTGCCTATAAGAGCATAATTAAATGAAAAGCATGTTTTATTGTTGATATAAATGCTTGACATGAGAGGATATGAACATAAGCATAAAAATATGATTTGTTCATGCATTGCATATACATGGAGTTAGTGCGCATGTGAAAAGGGCTGTGGAAAAAAGATAGCCAAAAGTTGGTTATCCGAGTGTGTGATGTAAAAAGGTTGGAACCGGATGGCCAAGAGTCAGAATCCAAGGTGAAATAGAATGGTTGTGGCTAGTCTGATCGCCAAGAGTCAGGATTCGGGTCAATTGTTATCGTATGTCATGTATGTGTGAGGTAAGGATAGGGTACGAGTACATGGTATGACATATGCATTCATGGCATGGTTGTTTGTGTATGAGTTGTGCGTTTTATGATAACATGATTATGTGTTATGTGGTATTCACTCGACTTGTGAAATTATGTTTTAGACATTTCTACTGAGCGTGTGATTGCTCATTTAATGAATTTTAACTCTTTTTCAGATCATAACAAGAACATGGGGGCCTTCTATTCGATGTGCAAAACACAATAAAATATTATGGATTAATGTCGTCGTTGTTTTACACTTCGACAAAAGAGAATTCATAAAAACTTACAAATACTTTACTAAAATTAGTAAAGCAGTGAGTAGGAGTCGACCCCACAGAGACTGCATTAGTTTTGTTATTAAGCTATCAAGACCTTATCTAATTTAATTTAAAGAGAATTTATTTTATTTTTAAATTAAAAACCTGATTGTTAGCATTTGTAGCTTTGATTTCCTTACCTTGGTAGTGCCTTCATGAGTTACTTGTAAAATATCTCATACTTCTTTCGAATTGGTACAAACAGAGATTCTTGCAAATTTAGATAGAATAACATAATTAAATATAGTATATAAACCCTTATTGTTATTATTAGTTTCCTCATGCTCAACATCTGATCATGTTATCTTATCCTTTACTACAATTACAATGGCATCACCAGTACCAGTGGTAGAGGTAGGAATTGTATATCCATTCTTAACTGACATTCATACTCTCTCACCTTGAGATTTAAGAAAGGCTTTCATGCAAGACTTCCAAAAAGTATAACTTGAACAATCAAACAAAGGAGTTCACTCAATCAATCCAGCATCTTTCATACTAGATTCCATGATGACTTTTGAAAACAAATATAATTTTTTTTATTTTAAAAATTACTTTCACAATTAACTACTCACAAATTAGAAAATACTGCTCTGATACCAAATAAGAGTAGCACGGTGCCGAAGTGGTTACGAAAGTTGGTTTAAAACTTAGAGGGGGTGAATAGGTTTACTTGCTCGTTTACTTAATTTTTCAGATTCATTCAATTTTAAGTCCAATTAGAAATTAATGAAACATATAAAACAAGTAAATAAAATAAAGTACAAGTAAAGTAAAGATGACACCAGATATACGTGAAAAAACTCAAGTTGGGAAAAAAACCATGGGACAAGCAACGCCTCAGAAAATTAATTCACTATGTTGAAACAAAGTACAGCAAACTCTGTCTCATACTCATATCCCTCTTCACTCTGTCAAGAATCTGATGCAGAACACCTCAGGTTTACAATTGTGACTTCAAGTCCAATAGTTGCAGACTTTCGGCTAATTTCACGATTCTTACAGAAAGGTAACTGGAAGAACACAAATACTCAGCAAGTATTTCGTTCCATTCGTAATGCAATTTGGTTCACCTTTCTTCACAAGCAAGCAATAGAAGAACCACAAATCCAATGTTCTGATCAGCGAATAATTTTGATGCAGTATTTGAATAGCTAATCAGAAAAAAAAACACCATCTTAAATATCACTCATGAATTATAGATGCGTGCTCTCAAAATATAGAATAATATTCTACCCTAAATATACTTGTAAAATATTATCTCTCTAAAATAATGTTTTCTGAAAGCATAAATATAGAGAAAATATAGATAAGTATATATAGGCATATGAGCCCTAACTCTACTTGAAAAACAAGTTAAAAACCAATAGAGAACTTTCCTAGAAGTTTCAAATAAAAAAGGAATTAGAATTTTTGTCAAAAATAATTTTCTTTTTGGAACAGGATAAGGAGGACCGGTGGGACTTTGTGAAAAACCTACAAAAACCAAACTGTCGAGAAAAGTTGGACCGGTCCTGAAAATTGGGGACTGGTCCTACTTTGAAAAACCGTAGTTTTAACCAGAAATCCTAGTTTTTCAAAGTAGCCTCTAAAACACAAAGTGCAACGTGTCCTCACTATATTTACTTGTACTACATGATGTCTTTATTGAATTAACTATTTCCACGCACTTGTTTATCAGTTCAAAGATGTTGAAGTCCTTATTGAATTAACTGTTTCCATGCACTTGATTATCAATTCAAAGATGTTGAAGATTGATACAAAAAATAAATAGAAAAAATACAACTCGATCAATCAAGTTTTGAACACCGAAATTAGTTAATTACAAATTTATATCTCACATGGAGAAGGTGGTGGATCCAGGGTTTGAGCCTGACTGAGAACTGGGGGTAATGGATTTTGCAAGTGTTTTTCCAGGTTGAGAAGATGGTTGGGAAATGGGGGGTGAGGTAGTGGAATAGGGGGACGGATGGTGATAAGTGGGTGGCGTAGGGAAAGGGGAGGATGAGGAGGAGCTTTCGTGGTTTAACTAGATTTCCTTGCAGTACTTTCACAATGCTCACATTCAATTTTGTTTAAATCTTTCTAACATAATGTCTATGAATGGTTCTCTCTTGAATTTATCAAGAGAGAGAGCGAGTGTAGTGTTTTATAGACAAGAAAATAAGGAATAGGAGTTTCATACTGCTTGTTTGTTAAATGGCTCATTTTTGGGAGTTATTTATAAGGATTCAAATATGAGAGCGTCATTCGTGTCCAATTTTGTATTGAAACTACCTTGAATATGGACGTTGCAAAAACAATGGCTAAGGTCTAATCCAAAAGGCTAACAATCAAGGAACGGAAAGTTTTGCCTTTCATTTTGGATGGAGACATAGAAGAGGGGTTATTAGCTGGTTGTCATGTCTTTTTTCAGTCCAAATTAGAATGGTGATGTTATTCTAAGGGATATTCATTTTATGCTTAATCTTTGCCCTGTTTGTTTTTTTTTCCCAAATGGTTAAACAATTGTATAAATATATATAAAATGTACAGAATGGATTAGGCCAATCAACAAAAGAGGGAATAACTCAAAAGAGAATGTAACCTAACAAAAGGCTAAGCCTAAACAAGCCCTAAGGTAGATTCAGATCCATGAGCCCAATTTAGCAAACAAATAACTGTAAGAGTAACAACTATATTCAGACCGGTGTATTTCATGGATGAATCAGAACCCCACCACTTGGGGAAGCTAACGAGTGCTTGTTTAAAGGTCTTAGAGGTGGCTTAATGGAGGACGATGGCAAATTCCAATCTCAACGAGTGCGCTGAGCAACCAAGCCATTTTTGAAGGTTAAGGTAAGGAGTTTCTCTCTGATTGAATTTCTCATCAAAATCAAATTACGAGAATTGCATATATTCCTGAAAACATATGAGTTCTTTTTCTGATGTTGTTTTAAAAGTGTAAAATAACTTGCAAGTGTACGAATCTATTAAAGTATAGATTGGCAAAAACAAGGTCGAACCCAAAGAAATGAGTTGAGAAGAAAAATTAATACAAATTCAAATTAATTTAAAACTAATCTAGTTTAAATAAAAGTTGGTTGATTTGAGAGAGAGATTAAACTAACATACAAATAAAATAACACAATTGAAGTCAAATAGAGAAAATAACTAAGGTTTCAAATTTCACCACCATTAAATCCATGAAGCTCCTAATATTCATTTATTAATTCCCAAATTTAGAGTAGCAATCAAGAAATCAATCTATTGCTTACTCGGGATTTAACAATAAAGCACTATGAAAAATATATTAAAAAGGTAGATTTTTCTTTGCTTTACTAGTGTAAAATTCTAAGTATCTGATGAACCAATTTAATAAAAAATATAAGATCAAAGATTATCACTTTTAATAAATACAAACCCAAGTTTAAATTAATTATAATACTTTCTAACTACCACATATACATGATATAGATGGTGAAAGAACTATAAAATAATTAATCACAAGAAGCGAAGATCATAAGTATTTAAATCATACACATGAGAATCAATTAATAAACAAAAGAACTTTACTGCATTAATGGAGGTTTCCTCCTCAACCCTAGTTGAGGAATTTAGTTACACGTGGTAGAAGAATAAGATAACAAAAAAATAAAAGACATAATGAAATAAAATAAATAAAACCCTAATTGTCTCTGTCTTCTCTGCCTTGGCCTCCACTTCTTTTTTCCTCTCCCAAAACAGCCCCCAATTTGCCACTTTATACCCCAAGAGAACATAAAGTACTAATCTAATTAGGAGATAATAAGGGTTTTCCCATAGCCCTAAACAGGTGAATTTTTCTGATGATATTCGGTCCAAGTTTTGACCCAATAGAAATTCGATTCACAGAATTTACGTGAAATACA
This sequence comes from Cornus controversa, assembly GCA_026545225.1. Taxonomy (NCBI): domain Eukaryota; kingdom Viridiplantae; phylum Streptophyta; class Magnoliopsida; order Cornales; family Cornaceae; genus Cornus; species Cornus controversa. The sequence goes on from CM048845.1 coordinate 102,444,241, forward strand.
AAAGTACCCAGAATTGAATTTTGTTCAACTTAAATTAAAATCAAGTCAAATTGAGGCTCGAAAATAAGACTTTAGGGTTGTTTTTCAAAACGGGATTAAAGCTGGATTACGCACAGAATTGAGTTTCAGGCCCGTAATCTCCTTAAGCAGTTATAATTCTCTTAGTCCTATTTCTTAGGCTGATTTGAGTTAAAATATAAAGTTGAATGGATTCATTTGATGTAGTCTTCATATAACCCTCTTGAATGTCTTATTTAAAAGCTCAAAAATCATGGTTTTAACTAAAATAATCATTAAAGTTCTGAAAAGACAGAAAACACTAAAACAAAGTAAAATCATAAAATAATCTATCACTAAGAGAATAAAATATGTGAATTAAGAGGCTAGAATGCGTAACATTCAACGCCGATCACTTTCTACCCACACATGGTAACTAAAGTGGGCTAGGTAAAAGAAAATGTAGCATTGGTTTTGTATTTTATGCTATTGGACCAAAAAGAAAAGCCAAATTGCATTAAACCACCATGTACTACCAAAAATTTATAGAATACCTCCTCTATTATTATTTTTGGTAACAAACTGTGAGGTATTGATTTTTTTTTTATTAAATGTTTTATTATTATTATTTTATTTAATTAAAATATTTTATTTTTATTATTTCATTTATGTTTAGAATATATTTGGATGTTCGAATTTTCAATTTCAAGTATTGGTTTGATCTCGGACATTTTCAAAGTTGAAGAATAGTTATACAGAATGGTGGGATGTGAGGATATATTTGTCTTTTCTAAAAAGATTTGGAACGATTTTGATATTTTTTTAAAAGTGAAGGATATTTTAGTAATTTCACATTGTGGATGGCACCATTGTAAATTCTTTGAAAAGAATGACATTGTGGTAGTTTTAGAGTAAAATAGAAGGTAAAAGAGACTTTTCACTTGGGACAGTCTAGAAGTTTCTAGAAGGGGTGGGAGATATAAATGTATATCTATAGGTTTTGAGATAGAAAAGACAAAATTGCCTTCCTCTTTTTCCATAAGTTCTGCCAGCCATTTTCTTTTCTTGTCCATCTCTTATTTTGCTCTCTTTATTCCTCCATTGAAGGTTAGGCTTAGTCCAAGGTTGTTGGTGGTGGTTAGTGGTGGTGCTAGTAGCATATAAGTATTTCTTTTTACCACTTTTGTCTAATTTTTTTTTTTTTACTTTCCTCTCTTCATCTTCTTTTTCAATTATTGAAATTTGAAGAATAAGTTTGTGTATGATTTGTAGTGTTGGAAACTCTAGGACTTGAAGGTTTTCATTTATTTCTATTGATTTTTTCATTAAAGCTTTTAAAGAAAAGTTAGGGCTTCAAATTGAATTTCAAAATTCAATTTGGGGGTTTCTTTAATCCATATTGGATTTGAGGTAGGAATGAATTTAACTTCCTTTTCTAATGTTTTAAGACTTTAGGAAGTTTTAGGTTGAGATTCTAACATGTATTGCAAAATGTGTAAATTAAAGTTTACTTTATTTCATGAAAATTTGAGACTTTTGTGTTTTGAGCATGCTAAATATGTTTAGACCTTGGATTATGCCAATTAGCATTGTTGGGGAGGTTTACTATTAAGACATGTATGCCATTGTATCACTCTTGCTCTTAATTTGAAATTAAAGTACACTTTATTGCTTGATAACTCTAGTGTCGTGCAATAACTAAAAGTTCTAAATTAATTTTATAATAATTGTATTAATAATTGTAAATTTATGAAAGTCTTGAATCATCCATTGGTGTCTTGGAACAAAAAAGCTTAACTTTTGTTCAAAAAAAGTATTTTAGAATAAAATGGTAACATGTATGCTTTGTTTGTTAATGTGTATTCAAGCATCCTATATTTTACTTAATTGATGTGTAAGAATGCTAATGGATGAATTGGAGTTCATTTGAACTCATTTGACAACTTATGGACCATTAGGGGTATTTTGGCCATTTATGTATACATTAGTTGAGAATGCATGCTAGGTGGTTATTTTAAGTGACTAAATGTTTGTGTGCGCCTATTGAACATGTTGAGCATGGTAGGTAACACCTAGAAGAAATTATAAAATTTTGACCATACTTTAATGTTTGGAGCTAGGGTTCTACGGTGCAATATAGCTTTTGCATGGAATTATAATTGGTTTAAATGTTTTAAATTATGCTTAGAATGTAGCATAATTTGGTGTTAAATTGACATATTTGATTTGAAAGTTCAAGTATGCTTACTAGGTAACATATAAATTGCCTAGATGTATTAATTTGGTTAAATTAGGAACTTGATTATACTTTGATACTATATATATGCAAGTATTGAAATTGAAGGTTTAAAGCCCTACTGAAAAATATTTGCAGGCATAAAGCCCTATTGAAAAGAGATGTTCACTTAAGTGAAATTTTTGCTTGAAGAATGACTCATTGAAAGCTTGGTGCACGTAGATGATAACCAATGCTATGAGGATAATTATTATAGACATTGCTATTACATTGTTCATATTGATAATTTTTTTCATAATGTTCATATCATGTGTGAGTTGTGATTTTTGAGAAGTTTTAAATAGTCAGAATTGAAAATAGAGGCACAAAGATGCCTGGTGGTTAATAAGTTCACCTGACTGGCCAGTGGTTTCACTTTTACCTGCGAACTAATAATCTGAAATGACGGAATGTACAAAAGGACTGTCTGAGGACTGCTCTGTTGATGTGTATGTCACGACCATTTAAGTTATATGTGGGGTGTGTGTGTGCGCATCATTTGAACTGCTTCTAAATAAGCAAACTATTCATTTCAATTTTTACGCTTTTTAAACCATTATAAATAGTTTTATTATTCCGTTATTTATGGACGGGTCATGGTTCCATTGTTTATGGGCAAGTTATATTCCATGCTTATGTGTAAATGTATATTAGTGGATACTTGTGAAGCATCTGGAAATGGAAATATGAACATGTTAGAAAGAACAACATTGCGTGCATGTTCCCTTAGGAATTATTATTTCAATCTGAAATGTTTAGGGGGGATAGTTGAGTCATTTCTACTGAGCCGTCGTTGCTCTCCCTTCAAATGTACGACATTTTTCAGAAAAAGGGGATGGAAAGGATGTTGCTTGAGCTCCTGGAAGATTGAAATGACATATTTTTATTCTTTTTTTTTTTTTGTAGTTATATTTGCGTGTATTAGGTATAACTTGGATAACATGTATGGTACTTTATTCGGGGCCAATATGTTAACTTAGTATTTCTGTACTTGTATGACATGTTATATTCAGGGGTTTTGTGATTTATCTTCCCTATTAAGCATGATTAATGTATGCTAATTATAACTAAGTTTTTTATCGATTCTGATGTGGTCGAAACTAAATTATATTGTAAGCTTAATTTTGCCCTTTTTATCAAAATATAATTTAACCACTCGCAAGAGCACGAATCTTTGTAGATAAGGTTCTATATAGAGGGTATCGATCCCACGAGGACTAGTCGTTAATTGTCATAAAGAAAGATTAATTCTACTTTAATTCTAAAAACAGGTTTTTGGTTTTGTGTTTAAAACTATTGCGTAAATGAAATGACGATAAAATTAAAGAGTAAAGTTGGGAGAGAGAACTAGGGTTGGTTTCCACCACTAGCCATTCACATGTTCATAAGTGTAGCAAGCATGGGATTCATTAATTAAATGCCTAACAATGTCATTAGGCTTGTGACCTCAATGACATATCAAAAGATCAATGTGTGTGCTAACCTATCATAATCCATCTTCAACAAGCATAGCTCTTCAACCTAACTAACTACCTAATTACTCTACTCTCTACGTAAACACTACATGCATCCAAACTACCTTGTCTTGGCATGGTCTATACAAACTAACATCACACATTCATTTAAACACCATTATCTAGCCATCATTTGCACTTCTTGTGGAATATGCAAATGTTGTGCATTCAAGTGACAAAACCTACTCTGAGACAAGAATAAATTCCATATCAAATGAATATATATAAGAAATGTATTTGTGTACATAATCACTAGGCTAAATAATCAACATTTAATTACAAATCCCCAAGAGCTACAAAGATGAACAAGTTTACATGGCTAGGGGTTGAAACCAACACCCTAGTAGAAGAGTTAGTTGCTCATAGTTGCCTTGCACCCTTCCATTGATGAAGAGAATGAAGCTTCTTGGTCTGGTTCAGCTTTTCTCTTCCTCTCCCGAAGGTCTCTCCTCAAGTCTTCTGATGTGTATGTTGAGAGATATGAGATATGTGGCTTTTGGTGCTTTTTGTATGCTTTTTGGCTCCTTTGGGCCCACCATATATATATATATATATATCATTATATATATCTCTTGTATCAAGAAGGCCCCCAAAAGTCTTGTTCAAGTCAGACAATCCCCCTAAATCGTGCAAAAAGGGGGATTTTGTTGCAAGTGGGAGAGCAGGTGAGCAAGTGGCCAAGTGGGCTCTGCAGCATTTCGATTGATCGAAATTGCATTTCGATTGATCGAGATTTCGATCAATCGAAATGAGATTTCGATCAATCGAAATCTCGATTGATCGAAATCCACATCTCGATTGATCGAGATGTCTTGGCAACATTTTCTGATTTCATCTCTTGACTGCAGAAAGCTTCCAACTTTGCTCCATTTACTCCAATACCTGCAAAACATCAAAAACACAAAAATACCGTAAACATATCTCGGTAAACGCAAAAACGGAACTAACATATGCAATAAAGATGGTTCAAATGCATAGAATTGAACACTTATCATATTCCACAGTGCTAATCAGGGTCCGAGCTTCGAATCCTTTTCTATTCTTTCTTATCTTTTCTTTTAGTCATAACTCGAGTCTTTGGAATTCAGGAAGTGACAGCTTGGTATCAGAGCTTGTAAGGTGTTGAGTTTCATTTAATCACCTCCATTTTCCATGCCCTTCCGAGTGTTGGAATTTGGGGTGTGACACAAACTCCATCAATTTAGCAAAGGATGCAAATTACCCTCATCTAGATAGCTTCAATATGGAGCCCTAACTCTAACTTGAGTGGTGCATTTACCTTCCAACTTTATTTGACTGGTGCATCTATTTCATTTGGAAGGAAAATAATAGACGTACCTTCTCAGGTAAACAAGCATATTCTAAAATCGTTCAAAGTTCAATTTTTGAATGTGTTCGCAACTGTCTACTCTCTACCAAACCTCGCAACTATAAAAGCTCCAGATTCATTGCAGGAGCTTGGAGTCTTCCTAGTTCTATCTTTGGTGATAATCCTCCTAATACCCAATAACTCATTGTTGGGGACATTTACTCCAGAGTTGCTTCTGTTCTATTTTCTTTTCTTGCCCTCCCTCTGCTCTTCTGAACTTTGCTCCAACGGCAATTGCCTCTATTGTTATTGTTGTAAAGATCGTTAGGTTTAACGTTAGGCTAGGCTTTTTGGGATCTTTGGGTTGCCTTCGGGCTTATAAAGTCTTTGGGCCTCTCTTTTGGGTTTTGTCCTTCTTTATACAATTGTCACATTTTTATAAATGTCTTGATTTACCGAGAGAGTTAGAATTTTAGCTGACAAAAAGGTTAATTTGTAACTTTTGGTAAATTGAGGGGTCTTTGTTGGCAAAAGTAGTATAAGGTGTATTTTGAAACTTTTTTTATAGGACAGGGAATAGTGCAATTTGGCCTAGAATTAAACACATTCAAAATTTATTTTTTTGTTATACGAGTTTAAAACAAAACTTGATCTAATTTATGCCACATAATCCAAATCAAATGAAAACATAATGTTTCCCACCAAAGAGTTTGAAAAAACTCTAAACCGAATCCTTCGATTACTTAAAGTCGAAGGCAAAATTTAATTAAAATTGTGAAATAATATTTATAAAATGTAACTTAGAAGAACATAGTATCCTTAGTGAGAATAGAGAAACATATTTTATGGAATGTAGGAAGATGAGAGTTCATTTCCGAAAGTCCTACTAGGAGTTTGTTAGATGGGTCTTTTTTGTCTCACATTAGATTTGAATGGGATAGAAAATGGGTATAAATGGGTGGGTAGGCAACATTACCCAGTAGCTTAGGCTTTTGAGTCATTAGTAAGCATCCCACCCATTATAGTTGTTATTAAAGTCAGACTCAGTTCTTGATCTGATGTCACGTTTTGCACCCACTTGGGTGGAGTCCGGATCTGGGTCGTTATTGGATCATCTCGTTGTTAGGGGGATGAGTATGCAGAGTGGTCCGACCGCAACGAGGGCGTTGCGAGTTCGGACGAGGAAGAATGTTAAAGGGGTCTTCTTTGTCCCACATCAGATTCGAATGGGAAAGAGAATAGGTATAAATGGACGAGTAGGTAACACTACCTAATAGCAAGTTTTGTACACTTAAATAAAATAAATGAATAATTAAAAACTTATTTTGGGATATAAAATAGCAAGTTTTGTACACTTATCACCGTTCACTACGGTTTTAGCTCCAAGTCAAGGAACCGGAACCGGAACCGTTAAAAAAAAATAATATAATATATAAATGAATAATAATAACTTTTAAGTTATAGTAAAGTACAAAATATATAACATATAATATATAGATAAATACTAATAGTTTTAAAGTTCTAATGTTCTATATATTTATATAATATAAGATATATAAATAAATACTAATAGTTTCTAATCTATTGTTATAACTAAGAGTGCACAAGTATAGTTGTGTATTTTGCTCATGTTTAAAAAAAAGAATGACAAAGAACTGTTGGGAACCGAAATTGTAAAGAATCGGAACTGAACCGAACTCAACGATTTCCAATTTCAAAATTAAGGAACCGTTGAGAACAGTTTCGATTCTACCAAAAACCGTAAAGAATCGAATTGTATGCACCCTGTTAAGAATATATAACATCCTAAATAAAATAAGAAATTATTTTGCATAGGTGTAGCATAAATTATTTATGAAACGTCCGGGAAACTTTTACTTATACTAACATTTTTGTAATGGTCTAAAAACATTTGCAATTGTGGATAATTTCAATCAAGATTTCATTTATTTAGAAATCTTTCCCAGTGTCTGTACGCGCGACCCTTCCCTCCTAGGCATCCCGCCAAAATCTTTCCCGCCAATCGCCATCACCAAGAACCATAAACACAATTACATATACATATATACACACACGATTATTCACATAGAGTAAGATCAGAGACGCAAACGACGCTACTCCCAGAAACCCTCTCTGTCTCACAAAGAATCGCCATAAAATGGATAACAATTTGCAGGAACAGAACAAGCTCCCTGAGCTCAAACTCGGTATAAACGAAAACCCTAGCTTCGTCACATTTACTTTAATTTCCTCGAATTCAATTTCAGCTTTGATTTAGTACTGTACATTTGGAATGCTGATTATTTAATCATTTCGTTTCTTCTTTTCTTTTTACTGGTTGTTAGATGCTAAGCAAGCACAAGGGTTTCTTTTATTCTTCAAAACCCTACCCCATGTAAGCATACCCTTTCATTCTTCAATGGGTGTGTGAGTCTCTCTCTGATTTGATTGGAAATGTAGAAGAATAATATGTTCAGAACCCTAAATTTATTGAAAATTTCTGTTTCAGGATTCCAGGGCTGTTCGGTTCTTTGATCGTCGGGTTAGGTTACATTCCACCTTGTGTATATGTGACGATACTTACTGTCTAACCTTTTGTTTTTATTGAACATAAACTCGCATGCATATGATCTGAAAGTAATGATAATGTTAAGGTTAGTTTTCCATTTCTCTCCAAACATAGCTGATATCTTATCTCAAACTTTTGTATTTATGAATCTACTTTGAGAAATGGTTCTTTTTGTGGATTTTATTTTTTATTTATTTTTTATGCTTTTGGGTTTATTGGTCAGAAGCTACAGTTCGGTATTTTTAAATAAAAAAATAGATTGGTATGTATTACATCATGTAAGAGATTTTAAATGCTATATTCTTATCTCAAAGAGAAGAATTCTGGTATCAAACGGCAGGTATTATTATGTTGAAGTTGTCTGTGTTACGTACTTTGCAGATTTTTTTGGAAAGGAAAATTATCACTTCTCTTGCATTGATTTATCATCTTTCTCATGTTATTTCCTAGATTTCAAATTTTCAATTTACATTATATGATCCATAGTTGTTAAAGTTTCAAAGCTCACTAAGTTGTGAAAGGTTTCCTGGAGCCCAAATGCAAGATGCTATGTAAGGCGCCAGCCTAATTGAAGTAAGGCACTTGCGTGATTGAAATGCATACTAAATATAAGTATAAAAATAATTAAAGTATGAAAAGCAAAGTAGTCAATATCAAAATAAAGGAAATTTATACTTGGTTGCATCAGTAGATGCCTTTCACTCAATTTTATAGTGCATCAAATGCGCCTTTGACAAATATGATATGATTTATAGATATTTTATATTGACTAGCAAAAGTTAGGTCTATATCTTATGGGAGTCAACTCTGGCAATTTTTTTGAGTAGTCTTGTTGTTTCCTGACTTTCAACTTATATTGAATGATCCATTATTTATTGGCAAATAGCATCCAGAATTTAGCTGTGTTCACAGTCCACTTTTCTAGCACCGCAGGTCCACAAATTGGCTATTTTTTATTTAATATATCCAAATGTTGATGATATATTTACAAATTGAGTTAATTTTGTTTCCAATTGTTTCTTAATTGCAATAATCCGGTTCATTGTTTTCCAACTTGTATAGCCTTCTCTACCTATTTTTTGTAAAGTACATCCATTTTTATGCTTTACGTATAAAATTGGGTATTCCCTGTTTCCATTTTTTTTAATGGCAATAAACTATTTGATCACTTTTGAATAGTCAGTCTTTGTACATTAATGTTTCTGCAACACTGCTGTTTTTTGAAACATTTATCTTATTTTATATCTTCTCAGTTTTTTTAGTTCTTTAAGTAGTTCTACTATCTTCTTTATATTTTCTTGCGCATGAGAGTTTTGTCTTATTTTGGCTCTTATTACAACATCATTTCCACTCATCTCTAGTTGTTTCTTAATGATAATAAGCTAGTATTTTCTGTTTTTTAGGTCTTGTACTACAAACTTTTCTGCTCTCTCTCTCTCCCTCCCTCCTGCTTCTTTATTCTCTTTTTATGAAAATTATTTAAAACTTCAGTAAATATGAATTGCATCCATTGGCCAGTATTTTGTACTTTTAAATTGATATGGAAAGAGCTCTTTCTTGGTAATGGGCTCCTCCTGATAATGAATTCAGGACTCCTTTGCTTGCTTTTATTTATATACACTATTTGGTTCCTTTAATTTTTGCTCAAAGAATTGCCTTTATAATCAGGACTATTATACTGCTCATGGTGAGAATGCAAGTTTCATTGCAAAGACATATTACCACACTACTACTGCTTTACGACAATTGGGTGGTGGGTCTGATGCTATCTCTACTGTTAGTGTAAGTAAAACAATGTTTGAGACGATTGCCCGCGATCTTCTCTTGGAGAGAACAGACCATACTCTTGAGCTGTACGAAGGTAGTGGCTCAAATTGGAGACTAGTGAAAAGTGGAAGCCCAGGAAACCTAGGCAGTTTTGAAGATATTTTGTTTGCCAACAATGATATGCAGGATTCTCCAGTGGTTTTTGCCCTAGTGCCAAACTTTCGTGAAAACAGGTGCACTGTTGGCATGGGCTATGTTGATCTTACTAAGAGAGTTCTTGGTTTGGCTGAATTTCTTGATGATAGCCACTTTACAAATGTGGAGTCAGCTTTGGTTGCTCTTGGTTGTAAAGAATGCCTTTTGCCTGCGGAGACTGCCAAATCCAGTGAATATAGACCTTTGCTTGATGCATTATCAAGGTGTGCTGTGATGGTAACTGAGAGAAAAAAAACTGAGTTTAAAGGAAGGGATTTGGTACAAGATCTCGGAAGGCTTGTCAAAGGTTCTATAGAGCCAGTTCGAGATTTGGTATCTGGATTTGAATTTGCGCCTGCAGCTTTGGGGTCATTACTGTCTTATGCAGAATTACTTGCTGATGAGAGCAATTATGGAAATTATACTATCCAACAGTACAATCTTGACAGCTATATGAGGTTAGATTCTGCTGCTATTAGGGCACTGAATGTCATGGAGAGCAAAACTGATGCTAACAAAAATTTTAGTTTGTTCGGTCTCATGAATAGAACCTGTACTGCTGGGATGGGAAAACGATTGCTGCACATGTGGCTAAAACAGCCTTTATTAGATGTGGGTGAGATCAACTCCAGGCTAGATTTGGTACAAGCATTTGTGGAGGACACTGCACTTTGCCAAGAACTGAGGCAACATTTGAAGAGAATTCCAGATATTGAGCGATTGATGCGCAATCTTGAGAAGAGGAGAGCTAGTTTGCAGCATATTGTAAAGCTTTACCAGGTACTTTCTACTTTTTTCTATATTTTAATTATTTTATGGTATGGCTGTACTCGTCACAATACCTATCTGATTTGTAATTTTTTCACTTAGTTACAATGTTATTAGGAATGAAATGCTTGGAGTATCATTAACACTGCATGCCTACTAGATGTTAATGCATTATACAAATGTAGCATTAAGGTTACTCCACTTTATGAACGTTTTGTGAAAATTGACAATGTATACATTTAATATATATATATACATTTTTTTTCCACATGCAGTCAAGTATCAGACTTCCATACATAAAAAGTGCCTTGGGGCGGTATGATGGGCAATTTTCATCTCTGATCACGGAGAGGTATTTGGATCCCCTAGAGCTCTGGACTGATGATAATCACTTGAATAAGTTCATTGGCCTTGTGGAAACTTCTGTTGACCTTGATCAACTTGAGAATGGGGAATATATGATTTCATCTGATTATGACCCAAAATTATCTGAACTGAAAAATGAGCAAGAGTCATTGGAAAGGCAGATACACAATTTGCACAAGCAAACTGCTAATGATCTTGATCTGGCTCTCGACAAGGCTTTAAAGCTAGATAAGGGCACACAATTTGGACACGTATTTCGAATTACAAAAAAGGAAGAGCCAAAAGTAAGGAAAAAGCTTAATAGCCATTTTATTGTTCTTGAAACCCGCAAGGATGGAGTGAAATTTACAAGCACAAAGCTGAAGAAATTAGGGGACCAGTACCAAAAGATACTTGAGGAGTATAAGAAGTGTCAGAAAGAGCTTGTTGCCCGAGTTGTTCAAACTGCCTCAACTTTCTCTGAGGTATTTGTAATTTATTTTACCTTATTGTTTTATCTGGCTATTGTTCTGAATTAATTGAAGTTTTACTTGTGCAGGTCTTCGAGGGTTTAGCTGGGTTGCTCTCAGAGTTGGATGTCTTACTTAGTTTTGCTGATCTGGCTGCTAGCTGCCCCACTCCTTACACAAGACCAGAAATCACTTCATCGGTAGTGATTTACCAGTTATTTGATCCTTTTCGTTTTTTGGCAACATTAATGATTCTCTTTCTTCACACTTGCTATAGATATGCTTCTTGAAATGTTTTGGCTATGGCAGGATGAGGGAGATATTATATTAGAAGGGAGTAGGCATCCTTGCGTGGAAGCTCAAGACTGGGTGAATTTTATACCAAATGATTGTAAACTAGTGAGTTTATGTGCAATGTTGGGCATGATGCTTCCTCTGGCTGTTTTTATTGAAGTTGCTCTTTGCTTGATTTTTTTGGTCTCTCACAATCCAGGTCAGAGAGAAGAGTTGGTTTCAAATCATCACAGGCCCTAACATGGGTGGAAAATCCACATTTATACGGCAGGTGTGCTCACTTTTTGCAGAAATTTTTTTCTCTCTTTCAACTCTTTCAAGGTGAATATACTTGGTAATTGGAATGTTCCTATTTTAGTGTTTGTGTGTGTGTGCGTGTGTTGGTCACCAGCAATAGTCTAGTCGAACACTATTTTAGGCAGTAATAACTGACATATGTTGCTATTTCTTTTGTTTTGAGCTCACCATATTGGAGAGCTTATCCCATGGCAGACGAACAATCATCTATTTTCTTGTTATATAGGAAGCTAGGACACTGTCAATAATGTTACGAAGTTCTGATTTTTTTTTTTTGTTTTTTTACCAATTTGTTTTATCCAACTTTTATTTGCTTTTTATATGTTTGTTATATCTAATATTTCTCTGCACATGCAGGTTGGAGTGAACATCCTGATGGCACAAGTTGGTTCTTTTGTTCCTTGTGACAGAGCTAGCATTTCAGTTCGTGATTGTATTTTTGCTCGAGTGGGTGCTGGCGACTGCCAGGTGAGTTCCATTGCATGTTCTTGTTGGAATTTGGGACATTGAACTATGCAAATTAACTTGGTGCAATAGTTGATTCAATGGAGATCCTTCGTTATACTCACTGTGTTAATCTACCATCCATTTTATTTTAACACACACTAATAGCAACCTACCACGATCATCTTATTGATTTTGTAGCAAAGGAATCAAGAGGTACTCTAAAAGCGGTTTGATGGTGTATATTAACTGCAGGAGAAAGAGAGAGACTATTAAAATATAAACAAGGAAAAAAAAAAAGGAACAGTTGAATTAAAGAAGGTTGGCAGTTACCTTTTTTAAAAAAGGTAACTTTTAGTCACCTTTCTTGAGGTATAGCATAATTACACGGGCCTCCTTTTTTGATTAAAAAATTGTACTATCTTCTCCTTGTGTTAGTACTTTGCACTAGATTCCCTCTACATTCATGGTCAACAAAAGTCAAAAGACTAAATCTACTTGTGTCAGCAAAAGTAAATTGTGAATTTGCCTCATCTTTTTACATTATTCCATTGCAACAATAACTATTGAGGGAAAAATTACACTCCCTATTAACGCCATCCATTGGAAATGTTCAACAAGGGAGGTTAGCATATTTTTTAATCAGAAGAAGGCACTTGTAATTATTCTATACCTCAGGGAAGGTGAGTATAATTTAAGTCTTTTTTTTCATTAACTAATTATTCCAGCATGAAATTCTAGGAGTTTATGGATGCAAAACGAATAGTTTTATAGTGATATTAGAATTTTATAAATGTCAGTCTCGGCAATCTTTTTGCTCATTGAAGTTTTTCATTTTAACTTATAAATCAACCATTTAGATGCATCCCTATGGATTTCAAAGTTTGTTTATTTATTTATATAAATTTGGATTTCAGAGTTATCAACCGATGGTTTTCCATCATGCAATAGAGATGTTTCTTGGGTAGGATGGAAATAAAAACCTAGCGTGGTATTTCCTTGTAATATGACTTGGCTATCTGTCTTCTTCTTTAAATAGTTGCGTGGAGTTTCTACATTTATGCAAGAAATGCTGGAGACTGCATCAATCTTGAAAGGAGCTACTGATAAGTCACTGATAATCATTGACGAGTTGGGCCGTGGGACATCAACTTATGATGGATTTGGTTAGTTTCATATTGAACATCTTATCGGTTTTTACTCTCTCTCTCTCTCTCACACACACACATCTGAATTATTATTTTTAGTTGGGGATTGGGGCCCTGGCTTGAGTTCATCACTTTATACCTGTTTGCCACATGCAAACACATGACAATAAAAATCAAAAGTTCTTGAGAAGAATATCACCTCATCGAGTTACAAGAGACATAGGTTTGAATCAGTGTTATTGCAATTCCCTAGTGCCTCTGCTGTCCATAATACAGATCATGTCTTCTGAAGTGTGGGTACACTTATCAAAGGCTAACTTCTTTATGGCTCATGTATATCCTTGTACATGCTCAGGCGTTGTTTCTACAATCATGCTGAATTTAAAATTTTTTCTTAAATTAGAATTTGAAACTCTTTCCCCTCGATGCAATATAGCTATGCCCGAAACCAGAAGAGAAATCTGTGTGTGTGTGTGTCTTTCTGTATGTTTATCTGTCTATAAATTGAAATATAGATCATTTTCGTCATAATTACACTTTTCAGTCACTGGCCATCTCATGTTATTAAGCATGGACAATTTGTTGAATATTTGCAGTGTTTAATTTTCATGCCCAATTATATTTTTAATTCTGAATCTACCATATCAGTTAGCAGCCCAGTCCAGGGAATGTGCTAATATATTTACGGTTTCACAAGGTAGGTAATGATGTTGTCCCCCTTCTTTTTGTTTAGTAGACATGTAGTAGTTGTCTTATTTTAATTATAAAACAATTGCATTGCTTATATTTTAATTTAAATCTGATATAATCCATAAAGCGATCATATTGATGTAGTGATGAAGAGTATATTACTACTATCAATGTGTTAATCATTGTCAATCTTGTTATACTCACATATTTTTGGGGCTACAGATATCACGGAGTTTTAATGATATGGTTTTTGTGGACGGTTTAATCAAAACATGTTCCAACACTATATTCAGTCTATGTGTGAGACATACTAGTGGCACATTGTCATTATTGTTAGCATGTAGTACGTGCAGATGCAACAAATCATTCTCATTTTCAGCATTTTAAACCATACTTAGCAAACACTTGCCTCAATCACAGCAGCAGTGAACTATATGGTTGGCTACACTTGTTCTTCCATTCAGCTTTATCTAGGACCTTGGCTAAATGCCATGAATTTTATGGTTTCAAATACCAAAGTTGAGCCTTGATTGTGTGAGAGTGCATTTACACCAAATAGGTGATGATCCAGTTGCTTTTCAAGTGTAAATCGACTTAAACATCAAACTTCTAACTATTCCCCAGAGGTATGGTTTTTGAATTGGATGGTTTGTTGAATATGTGTATTTTTTATAATTGGTTTCCTTGGAAGTAATGAAAGGAAATAAGAGAATATTGAATGTACTTGGTAACTCTGAAAGAGGCATGAACAAGCACCTGGTTCTTGTAAATTTAACATAAATATGTGCAGTAAGTTCTTGTAAATCTAACATAAACATGTGCAGTATATTGGACAATTCTGTGTAATCATAAAAAATCTTTCTCAGAAGATTCTTTGCTAGTAGTTACCCTAGTGCTTGGAGCGAGTTTTTTTTTTTCCTTGGAATTTTAAAAATTTGTAAAACTAAAAAACTAGATTCTGTACTAGCCTTGGAATACTTTTGTTCTTTGGAAATTGTGAAATTTCAATGAAAATTTTCACAAAAAATTAAAGTTAAAGTATCAACTTTAAGATGGATACACAAGAATGAAAGTCGGTGCTCTGTGATAGAGAAGGAAAAGGGACTATCTTAGTGTTGTATGGTCATCTTAAATGCATGTTTGACCCATAAGTTCATTGGAATTCTTTGCAGGATAAATTCACCTTTTTGAACTAGTGATTCCAATGCCATTGGGTTTGTTTTTTGATGCATGGTTTGTCCTGATTCATGAACTTATTATTTAATTTTACTCTGATTTTCAGGTTTAGCTTGGGCCATTTGTGAGCACCTTGTTGAAGTGATTAAAGCACCTACTTTGTTTGCAACCCACTTTCATGAACTAACTGCATTAGCTCATGAAAATGCCGATCATGAAGCTTCTTCAGAGAAAATTGTTGGCGTGGCAAATTATCATGTCAGTGCACACATAGACTCTTTGAACCGCAAGCTGACAATGCTTTACAAGGTAGGTAGTTCTCCTGAATTTTATCCGTTTTTGTTGTATGAATCTGTATCCTATATTTATGATTATTTTGTATACATCCAAGGCAATGAAATTCCACTTACCTCCTTAAGTCCAGAATTCCCCCAATTCTGCCCCACCCGCCCATCTAAATTGAACCTGACTGACCTTTGCATAGCTGGCTCTGTAGTATCTGCATGGTGGAGAGGCAATCAGCTAGCTTTGTCCAGAACCTCCAGGGCATGATTTCTTTCTTTTTCCTTTTAATCTCGGCAACAACTAAGCATAGCATAAAACAATAACATTAATGCTACATTTGGATTTGTGGATTTGGACCAGGTGGAGTTGAAATTGGAAGTCCAAATCCACATGACTTGTTTGGATGATTAATTACACAATGGATTTCAAATGGGTAAAATCCGCTTGAGGCCCCAAAATTGGTGGATTTCAATAACACCTAATCAGGCATTATTTGTCAAATCCCTTGGAGATTCGATTGCCAATCCTGATTCTTTTCAACATTGAGACAGAGCTGTCATCTTGGAAGACAAGGTGCAATCTCACGGAAGCAAATCAAAGTGATCTCCAACACAAAGCCCTAGCATCAGCACATGCCATGGTTCCAAGATCTGGGATTTTCAACAGAGACCAAGAAAGGATGTGATAGAGTTGTCTAACATTCGGAATGACAGGGTCTGTAGTCGACGAGGAAATTGTGCAGATTTGAAGCTCCGGGGTATGGCATAAGCACCAAAGACCATAGATGCTTAGTTGGCTGCCCAATCAAAATACTTGCTTTGATAATAAATAACTTATTTCATCACTAAACTAAGGGGGTGACGTTGTCCAAGTTGTTTCTGTTCATTCATGGTTTCCAATCTGCAACTATCCACTGAGCTGCTAGGATTTGCTGTGCAAGCAAACTACTATATTACTTCATGTTTACTTAAATTTTGAAATATTTAATCGACTATATAATGAATATGGATTTTTTAGAGAAAAAATTAAGAGGAAGAAAAAATTAACCCACAATGCATGTGTTAAAACTTGTAATTTTTGTTTAAGAAGAAGATGCAGAAGTGGAAGAAGTATAATATACTTGCATCATTGTACTTTGTTAAAATTAGTTTTCTCTTTTCTATTTTCTTACAACAGTTGGCTAACATGAAGAGCGTATAATAATCATCCTTTTTTCCTTTTTCTTTTCTTTTTTCCCACTTAACATAGATTGACTGCCTTTATAAAAAGTTCTCTTTACTGCCTTTTAGAGTTGTATGTGCATTTTTAAGCTCAATGCCTCGTAAATATTTTTTTAGTTATTGAAGTCCACCTATATTCCATCCATTGCTTAACTTTTGTTGTTTAAATTTGCAATATTAGGTGACGTTGCCTAGAGATCTTGATTTCGCACTCGAAACCTTTAAACCCTTGGTTTTCGTCTCACAAAATGACCAGTTTGTCATGACAGAATATCGATCTAAAGATAAGTTTGAGTTGTACAGAAACAGTCGCATAATTTTGTCTAAGATAATCTTATAATGGAAAATGCATCTTGCAAATTTTGGCACACAAATGAAGATAGATTGTAATTGCTTTCTTGCTCATTTTTTCAGTTTGATGAAATGGGGTATCATCTAATGATTTACCATACCCACATTGGTATTCCTTCCTTATTTAAATATATGAAGTCCTTGTCTTGTCATTATAATAAGATTGCAAATCAGTCAACATGCTTGTTCTTAGATTTGTGGCCCTGGATTTAGTAGAATAGCAGAACAGGATTTCTGTACCTGACTGGATAATGGTGGCAAAATCTTTGTTTGAAATCAATTGCTTGACAGATCAGATTTGGAAAATCTGTGTTTATTGATGGTGAAGCCCATTTAATAAAATTAGGAGTGAATGATCTGTTCTCCAATAATCAAGATACTTTAAGATGTTTCTTATGTCTTCACCTTGCTACTCAGCATGTTTTATTATGCAAATTCAATTAGCATATTCTTTGAGTAATTTGTGCTTTCACTTACTCTTTTATGTGATTTACTTTCCAGGTAGAGCCAGGGGCCTGTGATCAAAGTTTTGGTATTCATGTTGCAGAGTTTGCAAACTTTCCTGAAAGTGTCGTCGCCCTTGCCAGAGAAAAGGCTGCTGAGTTGGAAGACTTTTCACCTGCTGCTATCTTTTCAAGTGATGCTAAAGAAGAGGTCTGGTCTCTTATTATCTTAAAA